>CM076577.1:388845029-390045029 GCA_034641835.2 Pinus albicaulis
TTTTTTTTTAAGTTGGGCTAATAATTCTCTTTCTGATCTTCCAGGTCACACTAGGTGCAAGAAGAGAGCATACTTAAGAAATTATTGAACCAATAACTCTCTTTTCTGATCCTCCGGATCACACTAGGTGCAAGAGGAGAGCATACTTCAAGAAGTTATCAATTTTTCCCTTCTTTTTATTGTTTTTTTTTAAGAAATTGGCTACCTAGTTACACTTCCCCGGCAACAGCGCCAAAATGTTTGGTCAATTTAGTGTGTCCTAAATTGCTACATTAATTTGTCAATCCGGGATTCGTAAGCTGACGAAGTGTGGCGCACTATATGTGCAAGATAACCTATCTCTTACTTTTTTTCGTTTTTGGTTTTTTTCTTTTTATCTTGGTTGGTTTCCTAATGTGAGATGGAAATTCTAAAAGACAAGTATGGTTATGATTGTTCAAGGCAATGATGTCCTTTATAATGATTTACCAAACTTTCAAACTTCAAAAGGATTTTGAAACATACAATGAGAAAATTAGTTCCTAAAAGGAAATGAAAATGTGCCACTATTCTAGTTAAACAAACAGTGAACTATTGATCATGAAAACCATCACCCTTGCTGCTGTCTAAAACACAAAAGAAACTGTACTCAAATAAAAGATTGCAAGTAAAGTAAAACTAAAATCAAATTACATCAACTCATATTCTGACCCCTCACCATTAGTCTTGCTATGGCTTTCGGAGGTAATCATAAACAACTTGAGCAATCTAATATCTAATTTGCAGAAAAATAAACTAATATCAAATTACACACTCATACTTCAATCCCTCACCATTAGTCTCGCTATGGCTTTCGGAGGTAACTGATAATGACATGAGCAATTTAATATCTAACTTGCAGAAAAATAAACTAATATCAAATTACACACTCATACTTCAATCCCTCACCATTAGTCTCGTTATGGCTTTCGGAGGTAACTGATAATGACATGAGAAATTTAATATCTAACTTGCAGAAAAATAAACTAATATCAAACTACACACTCATACTTCAATCCCTCACCATTAGTCTCGCTATGGCTTTCGGAGGTAACTGATAATGACATGAGCAATTTAATATCTAATTAACTAGTAAAGCAAATGTACAAAACTGAAATGAATAAAACAGTGCTGGAATTAAAAACTAAGAAAAAGAAATCAGCAGAAGGACAAGATTGATTCCATGTCATTAGTCATTGTAAACTATGTGCAAATTCCCGGGCTGCCTATTGTAATCTGGAACAAAAACACTGATCAGTTAACAACAATATAAAGCATGAAAGATTATGGACAAAAGTAAAATGTAAAGCATGAAAGATTATGGACAAAGATGAAACGTAAATACCATGAAAGATGTAATATATATACACGTGAATGACTATGGCACAATGAACTTAAAGAAATGAAGCATGAAACTATACAGTAATACACAAAACCTCAGCGTGTGCAGGGGCCCTCTGCACAGACCTCGGGAAGCAGCTTTCAAATACGAATTACGCTTTTGAACAGAGTCTTCTCATATATTAAAATGCGGTCATAATAGAGAAATAATGTCACAGCACAATGGCGACACAATTACATTACAGAGCTCACTATTATGCGTATGAGAACGCATTATTTATAACAGAGGGTGATATAACTAATTCCCTAAAGTCTGCGCTGGTAAAAGACACGTGAACCACCACGTCCAGAGATCTAGCATTATGGCCGTCGTGAGGATTAAATCTATGGAGAGTGGATGTTGGATTCGGCTTATGGAGCCATTTACAGGTGTTGATATGTCTCCCGTGATCTAGAAACGGCCACGCAAATATCCACGTGATGAGAAACAGAGTTCTGTCACCGTGGGACTCTTCGGTTGACCACCACTTGGCCACCTTTGACCACAGCCTTCTTAGGTGAATTCGACTGAGCCAATAGGACACGATCCATGTCCATGTCATTTCTAACTTGCCCATGTGGCTCGATTTGCCTGAAGACACCTGCAACATAGAGTTTAACAAAATGGCTGCGGAAAGTTGCAGCAGCTGCGGAAAGTGACAAGATTCCACCGCTAAATGAGCAAAAATCTAAATCAAACATCAGACACAAAACATAGTTAAAAACCATTTTAAATGCTCTTTTACAATTAATATGCAATGATATTGATGACTTATAAGGTCCAGGTGAATGAAAAAGGTCTAGAAAGGTGTATAAGAAAGATGCAGATTTGAGACTCAACAGTATGTTAAAGGTACAAAAAGGTTTGGTATTTTATATACTGCTTCAGAATGTTCAGATTTAGTTGGATACACTGACAGTGATTGGGCTGGAAGTGTAGATGACCGGAAAAGTACTTCTGGTTATGTTTTTCATATGGGTTCAAGAGCCATTTCATGGGCTTCTAAGAAACAGCCCATTGTAGCATTATCTACAGCAGAAGCGGAATATGTGGCAGCTACAGCAGCAGCATGTCAAGCAGTTTGGATGAGAATAATGTTGAAAATTTTATGCCAAGAACAGATCAAAGGGACAGTGATTTACTGTGATAATAGCTCAGCGATAGCTTTATCTAAAAATTATGTTTTTCATAAAAGGACAAAGCACATAGACACCAAGTTTCATTTCATACGTGAATTGGTTAGCAATGGTGAGATTGTTTTGCAGAACTGCAGAACAGAGGATCAATTTGCTGATATCCTCACAAAACCATTAGCTCAGAACTTTTTTAATAAATTCAGGAAATGCTTGGGTATGCAGGAAAACCCAGCAGTTGAAATTAAGGGGGAGTGTTGGAATTTAATTTCCAACTTCCCAGATAACGCAACATAGTAGAATTCAATTGAGAAAAGACTTAAAGGCGGTAGAGTTAAAGTCGATTGCAAGTTGAAGAGCTGCGAATTGATTGCAAAATCGACTGAAGATAAATTATATCTGCAGCAACAACAATATTAAAACCTTCACCGAACAAATTTATTACAAGAGGCGGCAGCACAGAGTTAAGGCGGCAGCAAAGCATTGAACAGGTTAATGCAGAATGGAGGCGGCAGCATGTTGAAAGGAGTTAAACGGAAGCAAAGACGAAGTAGCAACAAATTCTGTGGGGGTCTGGCAAGTTGGGCAGGCGGAGTAGTGAACCCCACCGGAGCTTCTTACGTCATCAGCGAGGGGCCCAAACATTATGCGCCCACAAGACTTTGGGTTAATAATGTTTGCCCATTGCATTTGTTTTAAAACAAAAGTCGTTTTAATGTTTTTTTTGTTTGTTTTATTTTTATTAAAATATGTCATATATATATATTGACAAGGCCTGTAAGATTTAAAAAAAAAGGTAACATTGCAATACGCAGTAATTATTTTTCTTATTACACAACAGTGTATAAAAGGGTGAAAGACAGATTGTAAATTTTAATTTTTTACACACAGCAGAGTGTAAAATTTTGAATTGCACAGCAGTGCGTTTATTTTCTAAAGAGTGAACAGAGCATTTTTTGTGTGAGACAGAGAAGAGTTTTGTTTGGCACTGTGCCTTGAAACAGTCTAGCAGTTGTAATCCCTCTGTATTGAGGAAGAATTTGTATCAGTTTTTTTATGGAATAGAAATTTGTTTTCTGAGTTGAAACTCTATCACTGTGAATGAAATTTTAAGTATTTTCTCTGTGTTAAAGAAGGGAGTTTTATTCTCCATTTATTGTTTTGGAATTTTCAAACATTCCAACATTCCCCTCTCCACTGAGTTCACCACGTCAAACTCCTCAAGCAGACTACATGATATACACACACAGATGACAATAAGAGAGAAGCAAGTAGAATAAGCACCAGAAGCCCAGAACCACACACAAATAACTACGAAAAGGTTTAGGAATCAGAGAGACTTACCTGTGGCCTTTAGGCTTCTTACTTGTGTCTGCCATCGAAAAAACGCTTCTAGACTTCTTCCTATTTCCCCTTGCTTAATTCGCTTAATTCTAGCTTGCTCTACTTTTATCTGCACTCTTAAGAAATTTGTATTTAAGAAAGTTGTATTTCGGCTTGCAGATATCTGATCCTGTAACTGTTCCTCAGGTAGTTACAGCGAACCCGCCAGTAACTCAGGTAGAGCATACCTGCATGATTGTTTTTTCCAATAGGCGAACAGGTTGCACAAGCATGTCAGCCTACATGCAGATATGGGAAGTGGTTGTTGTACTAACATGGTGGCAGAGTACATGCACGTGGCTGGTTGCCATACTAGCTTGGTGGCAGAGTACATGCACGTGGTTGGTTGCCATACTAGCTTGGTGGCAGAGTACATGCAGATAGTGTTGAAGATGTTTTAATATATAGTCAAAAACCCAGTCATTAGCCCATAACATTTAATTCTTTAAATTATTGTTAACATTAGTTTAGCAATCGCAAAATGTTGCAAAATAAGAAATACAATCATGAATATAGCATATGGTTAAATCCTCCCGCCTCGAGAAGAGGCCAAATAAGACGACAAAAAAGAATTACACTATCGAAGCCTAAAACATTGGTTATTGTCTACAAAAATTCATTGAAAGTAATGTTATCCCTATCGTTTCGATTACTATAATCCCTACCATGCCGCAGGCGGCAGGGACTAATAATATATGATATATGATAAAGTGATGTGTTTGATAGCAAACATTGTGACGATATATGGAACCAATGCACTATAGCATAAACCTAGAATCAAATCTATAAAAAAAAATAGAATAAAATGTGATATTGATGGAATATATGTATGTGTGGGGCTTGGAACTATGGTATATGATTGCAAGTACAATTGATAAGTTTATTGTTGTTACGTAATGAAAATAGTAAACGGTCTAGCATAACATAGTTATGATATTTTGTAAAGGGTTTAACATTTAACATGTTATAAAGGTATGTGATTCAACACTACAACATTAGCATGTTCAATGAAATTTTTTTGACATATAATAAAGTTGATCGTGATCTACACTTCGAAGGTGGTATATCACATTGGTCTGTTCATTAAGTTTGTTTAGTGGAGAAGTTATTGGCGTTGAATTTACAACTCACCACCGACTCTTGGAATTCGTTAGGTTTTCATTGCTTGGTTCATCAAATCAGTTGGAATTTTTGTAGTTGTTCTTAGCCTTGTGGTAAAATTTTGAGCTAGACTCGAAGCCTGGCATTTACACGACAAGTTTTGGATGAGACTTAATTTCAAATTCTGCAACAGAAGGAGGCTTTGGTTAAGTTTAGCATTCATGTAACTTGATTTTGTTAATTATAATTTTGGCTTGGTTTGGTTAGCATAACATACTAATTTTGTGTTCCAAATATTTTCCCTTGCTTGGAGAGATAAAAATATCATGATTTAGTCTTGTATGTATCTTGGGGTTTGGCATTTTTGTTTACATTTCTTTCCTAACTCAATGTATTATGAATGAATTGTTTTGGTTGTTGATAGCATGTTTTATCTATACATTTCATTTGTCTATATTTACACTTCCCATTCTATTTATCTTTCACAATGAAATCTTAGCTGTGTACTAAATGAATTTGTTAAGGTTTCCAGCGAGTGCAAATGGTTTTCATGAACTCAGGTTAAAAATTTAAAGTAAATGTTTTTTTACTTCACACATCAAAATGATAACTTCTTTGAATATATAGTGATATAATGTGATATAATGTGAAGGGTTTTGAGTGAGGTCATTTTCATTGTTTTAAAAAGTAAATATATATAAGTCATATGTCATTTTATGCATTATATCCTAAGTTCCATGTTGAGGTATCAAGTTTGGTTTCAAAAGAGAATGTGTGGGTATTACAGTCATTCGAAAAGAAAAGGAATAAATTTCAACGTACTATATATCATACTTAGTGCTCAATCATGCTTTTGTTAAAATATCACAACAGATTTCTAAAAAAAATTGAAATATATTTTAATGGTAACCCTTAGTTTTGAGAAGCATGATGGTATAAACGAAAGGGTGTTATTGGTTACATATCATATTGGGTTTTAGTTTTGATTTGTACAAGAAATATCATGAAAATTTTGGGCTCTACTACGAATTGTTTGCTATACATTATTGACAAACTACAACCTTCATAATGATGTTGAATTCAAGAAAAAGGGTTACTATTTTAGTTTAATTTGAAATATAAAGCACATTGTAACCTAGAATTTGTTTGTTCATTAGTGTTATAATTTTCCTTACAACTATACATCTAAAAACATAATAATAGAGCTAAAATATTTTTTTCCTTATTCATATTAAAAGAGACACATATGAACTAGGTTTGTTTGTATAAAATTCCTATTACGGAAGAAGTAATGGATTGTGTGAAAAGGTTATGTTATTGTTATATTGATTCTTTTGATTGGATTTTCTCATACATATCATCTTTCATTTCCCTTCGCTTGTATACCTTTGTCATGTTACATGGTAAAGGTTTTAAAGAAATGTATTTTGAAAATGGAGATTATATCATGAATGATATATAATATTTTGGGGAAAAAAATCAGGGAAAATATGAGGAGATTGATATATGGATTATAAATTTTTCATGTATAAAAACAAATTTTATTTGAGATTTTCCTATAACAACAATTATTTCATTGTCCCCTCTACTTTTACATTCTCATTCTTTACTATATTTTAACTTGGGCCTTACTACAACATATTTAACATTTTTTTTTTTGTGAAAGAATTGCTTTCATACTACATATTGTATTTCACTTGAGAAGATTTGATTGACTTGATGGTAATATATAGATGAGTTTGTTTAGTAGAGGAAGTAGAGAAATAAAAGAGGACAAGGTGGGTGGCCAGATGTGGCATGGCAGGAAGCTAGAAATAAAATAATTTTCTTTTCTATTCACTTTGATCCTAATTCAAATTAATTTAGCTAGCATATAAAAATGGGGTGCCTAGACCTTGGTGGACAACCCACCTTGCCTCATTAATTTTTTTCTCTTAATGTGTCTTTGCAACCTTACTTGAGTATTATAGATATCCTAGAACCATAACCTCAACCTATGGACTGTGGTTGGAAAAAAATCCTAATAGACCCCCCTTTGGTATAATTCACTAGCCTTCTAACCCAAGAGATCAACCTTTTCCACATATTTCTACACATAATGTTACTTTCGTTGCCTCTTTTGCTAACTTCCCCCCCTGAAAATGACAAGCAACCTATTTTAATGGATCCCGTAGATAAAGGGAAGAAGCCAATTAAAGTTTTTGTAGAGTACCAAGTATTCTTAGTCTACTTCTAAACATTCAAAAGTGAAATCACAAAAGACATGGGATGAAGGAAAAATAGAAATCTCAATTAAAGACATGCATTGAGGACTTTTATGATTTGATGTTTATTTTATTTTACATGACAAAATTTACAATTTGGATATTTGAGGTGTAAATTTTTTGGTTGAAATTGATACTATGATATTTAATTTTGATAATGACCAAAAATATCATATTTTTGTCAAGGGAGGTACAAGCGTCATAATGATTATGATGATGATGCATTTATTGATATGCATTCGTCCATATGTGCTATTATGTTGTTAAATATGAAATTTGCATGGATATTTCATGTGTGATAATCTTTTGTTTAATAAAATCTCATGGGACACCACCTATTATTAGTTAAGAGAATTTAAAACCTTTGTGACCTTTTCCTTAATAATTTTTACTCTCTCATGAAACTTTCTAAAATCAAAAAATAAAATAATTTGTTAAAAGTTGGTTGAACATAATTATTTTAAACAAATTTAAAAGAGGAGAGAAATCATGAAAAGATAGAGGAAGTTTTTGTATGCGGAAGTATACGCGGGCTTTGACGGTGCTATTATTATTCATTTCCATTCTGATCTTTTTGTGGACCAAATTGTCTTGTCGATAGCAAGATATCTTGAAAAATGACAAGGAAATATTGAGTAATGTTAAATTGTGGTGTTCTTTAAGGTTATTTATTCTCTTTGTATCTTGTTTTCACTATTTGAGAGTTATAATCTAATTTAATGCTAATTAGTGTAAATTTTGTAGAGGGTTGTTGATGTTTTTCACATCTCTTGAAATGTTTCAGATTAAAATTCATTTTTTCTTTCTCTTTCTTGTCGCACATAATTGTATATGTGTGAGTTATTATTACAATTTAAGCTTCTAAGAAAATTTTAATTCTTGATCCTTGTAGGGATCTAAAAACACAATCAATCTTGTAATTCAGATTGGTCTATAATAAAGTTTATTGTAGATTTCTTTCTCAAAATTGACTTATTGGAATTTTTGGTTTAAATTAATATTGCCACTTACTTTACCCATTAGGTGTAGACCAGTTGGTTTGCATTGGGTTTATTCCCCACCAGGTCATGTGTTTAAACCTCATGGGTAGAGGGTAAGAATGTAAGCCAGTTTGGAGGAATTAAACTTCCCAAGGGGCATCCAGGCTCGATCAAGCCTCGCACAATATTGGAGATAAGCATCCCATTGTGCATGGATTGATATTCTTCCATACAATAAATGGGCTAGACCCACCCTGGGCTTAACCTAGACACAAAAGAAAAATAAAATAAAATATTGTTGGTTACTTTCATATTTCTTTGAAATTTAAAGGATTTTTTTTATAAGTTGATGCACTAATATTTTGTTATTTCAATATTTTGATTGTTATAACAAAAAAAACTAAAAAAGAAGAAATTACAATCTAAAAATATATTTCATTTCAAGGACTTTGTGCCTTCGAATTTGGTTGTAAAATTAAGGGTTATAATCCTAGGAAACATTATTTCCTATCCTAGTTAACCTAACAAGATTTGAGATGTTTTTGTGAGAAGCCCCAAAACTTATTCATTAACGAAACCATGGTTTTGAAAGAATGTGTATTATTTATGAAGCACTGAGTATTGTGATACTCTTTTCAATTTATAAAATTATGTATATTATATTGTAATGTAGCTATAAACATTACACATTATTTCTATGTTTGCAATTGAAACATAAAAAGGTGCAAAGTCAAAATTAAACAAATGAACAAAACATTTTAAATAACCCTAGCACAATATCTCATATAACTAATGATATACGAGGTATGCAAGCAACTTGAAAAATGACAGTATTTCGATAATGAATTAATTATGATAATACAAAATATTACAAATTGTATATTTTGGAATGTTTTTCTTTGCTAAAAATTGGACAAGTTGTTTAATGTGCACATATTGTCTCATTCATGATAACAATCACATGTTACCAACAATTGTAACAATTATTTATTAACATTTTAAATATTGTGAACCTTTATTTTTATTTTTTTTGACAAGTACAACATTATATATTCCATATGAGTAATATATGTACATTGTCAATATTGTCAATATTTTTCATGTCACTTACACAAATTGACCTTGGGTGGGGAGGATTTCATTATTTCCTCCAAACTACTGACACAAACTTATGCAGGAACGTAACAAAATACAGGTATAAACATAAACACAGAGATGCAACAAAAATAAATATTTATTTCATTAATATCAAAGAACTGAAAGATGCTTACAAGCAGAATGAAAATAAACCACCATGGGCAATGGTAGCTTAACTCTAATAAGAGATGTGGTGTCTGCATGCCTCTGAACTATGTTACAATGAGTCTCAGTGGCCTTTTTATCATTTAGAAACAATGGGAAACCCTAAACATCCAAAAACGTAACCCTAGGAGATGAAGCACCAAAAGCTTGTGGTCCATGTTGGGGTTAGTTGGAATGTAAACTTCCCGGGGTCATAACTTTGGCATACAATCTTCTTTTGACTATCATAATACTTTGTTTCGAAGACCTCTAAGAGAAGGCCAAAAAAATCATGCAAGCTTGTTTGGCACTTTTAAACTCTCTCTGTTTTCCCAAAAAACGTCTTGTAGGCCCTCAAAATGGCTCTTAAATTTTAGGACCCAGAAAACTACTAAAAATAGTAAGTTGTACTAAATCAAGGAAATTGAAAAGTATAACTAAGGAAACCGAAAAGTACAATTAAGGAAACTGAAAAGAAACGGTGGAGGTCCACGTGGAATAGACGGGTGGCCACCAATATCAACCTCGATCAATCCTCCCCCCTTACGAAGAAATGGTCCCCATTGTGTGAGTGCCTCCATGAGATGGGGAAACTTCTGTTGAACTTGGTCCTTGGTGAACCACTTTCCTTGGAGAAGGATTTGGCCTGATTTGACAATTCGATATAGTTGGATCCTCTGCTGGCGAGTGTTCTTGATCATTTTGTCCATGATACTGTCAGTTGTGGCATGCTCGATGCAGCTTAGGTTGAGCTCTGTTGGTGTCAACTGTTGAGATTCAACAAGACGATGAGCTTAGTGAAAAGAGTCGCCTTCACTAAGTGGGCCCGCAGGCTATTTTTGGCGCAAGTCTATTTTTAGACTATGTCTATTTTTAGACATGGTGATCATATTTCAGAAGTTGCGGGATGTTATTTGTGGATGGTTGATCAAGTTGGAAAAATAAATGAAATTCTATTTTTAGAATATTGGGTGAAGTCTATTTATATATCATCGATCTAAAATTAGAAGTGTCGATTATTATTAGCTCTTAATAATAATATGACAATAAACAGCAACTTATTCTCTTGGAGCACTTAATTTTAGTGCACATATTTGGCAAATCAGTGGGCTGAAGGAATTACGCAATTCCTAGGGTTTACTGGTGGTTCATGCATGGAGGAGTCAGTTAGAATTGAAGTGGCAAAGTTATGACAGAGTTGGAAGAGTAGTTCATGGAGTTGTTATTCAGTTTAACTCAGTTAATGGAGTTAAACTCAGTTGAGCTAGTTGTATCTAGTCTAACTGAATGATACACTAGTGAGAGGAGTGAATTAATTAGTTAATTAATTCACAAATAATAACTCATTAATCAACTGAACAATACAACAGTTAACTACAGTGCATGGCAGTTTTAGTGGAGACCCAGTGGAGAGATAGGTGAAAGATGGACTATCCATGATCATGTTGATGCATTGATTGCACCACACACACATTGGAGTTGCCAATGAGGATTGTGCAGTCAAGGAAAGGGTAATTTGAATTCATTCAGAGCTATTCTTCAGCAAGGATTGCGCAGTGGAGGCAGGCTATTAGGAGGGCAGAAATCGGTGCATGGATTTGCACATTTCTTCTGATTAGTGTGTGACGATTGATTGTACTGAGAGCTTGATGTACTAATATTTGTATGAGATTGTTACATGATATCCATGATACATAATATATTATAGTTGGGGTTTTCAGCTTCAGGCTTTCCCGTTAAACAACTATGTTATGTGCGATTGTTTTTTTATTGCTTCATGTGTTTGCAATTGAATGTTTAATTTCCGCAAAATATTAACAATGGAAGGATTCTGTATTTAGCAAGAAGATAAATATTGCTAGATCAGGAGAATCTGGATATATGCATGCATCTTGTATATAATTTCAAGATGGTATCGGAGCAGTGTTAATTCTTGAATATTGCAATTGTGAAGAATTGTTGAGTTTGTGCTGGTGGATAATTCAAATTTGCTACAGAAAATTCTTGGTGCAGAAGTTGAGTATACATTGAAATGTCTTTCAATGGGTTTCGATTAGAGTGTGCCCTTGATGGGAGCTTGAATTACATAGCCTGGAAGGATAGGATGGAGGCAGTGCTAGAGGATAATGGACTAAAGGAGTTCATCGATAGCGATGTTCCTAAGCCAGGATCTAGCGATGCTGCATTACTTGATGCATGGCAAAAGAAGATAGCAAAGACAAGAAGAATTCTATTAGAAGGTGTGAAGGACAATATTGTGTCCAGCCTTCACGGGAAAGCCACTCCATTCTTAATGTGGAAGGCTTTGACAGATTTGTTCCAAAGCAGCAGCGACCAGAGGAAGTTGGTGCTGAAAGATAAGCTCAGAAAAATAAAAACGGAGAAGGGCAACAGTATTCCAAAATATCTCACAAAGTTTGTCCATTGTAGAGATTAACTGGGAAGTGTGGGGATTACCGTTGATGATGAAGACTTGGTGAGCTTGGCTCTCCTTGGGCTTCCGAAGAGTTGGCATAGCTACGAAGACTCTATCAATGGACGGGAGAAACTATCGAGATGGGAGCGACTTTGGCCAGATCTTGTGCAGGAGGAGATAAGGTGGGGTACCAGGGATGGTTCTTCATTGAAGAATGAAGATGAAGAGAATTGCACTTTGGTTGCCAAAGCAAGGAAAGGGAAGGGGAATAAATTTCCTTCAAAATTTGAAGCTAAAGTCAAGAGGCAGCATTTGTCCAAAGTGAAGTGTTTTCACTGTCACGAACATGGGCATTTCGCCACTAACTGCCCACTGAAGAAGAAGAACAAGAAGGTTGTTGGAGCTGCAGATGGAGAGGCCTTAGCCTCACAATTTGAACTTTATTTCTGTTTGATCGCATGGTTGGTTTCAAGCTATATGGGATCGATGTGGTATCTTGATAGTGGTGCGTCTTTCCATACTGACTTGGAGGAGAAGGACCTCCAGATGCATATAGAGATGGGCGACGATGGTCGATACAGTGCGACCGGAATTGGGACCATTACCTTTGAGAGGTAGTCTGGTAATCCATTCTTGTTGAAAGATGTTATGCATGTTCCAGGTCTGAAGAAGAACTTGGTCTCGGTCGCAATGTTGGAAGACAAAGGTTATGATGTTGTTTTCAGTGAGGGAAAATCCTTCCTTCAACATAAAACAATGAGTCAAACCAAGAAGATAGGGATTCAAGTTAAGAATCTCTACAAGCTGGAGGTAGATGGTTGTGCTGCAATGGTGGGCAAAGCAGAAGAAGTGGTGAGCTGGGATGAGTGCGAATTATGGCACAGGAGATTGGGCCATCTTCACCATGGCACTTTGAAGATTTTGCAGCAGATTTCTACTGGACTTCCCAAGGGTACTCTTGCGCAGTCAGATCAGTGCACTATGGGTAAGTTTTTGAAGACCACCTTTCATGAGAAGGAGAACCGTGCTTCGGTGATCTTGGAGAGAATTCACACAGACATGTGTGGACCTTTCTTGGTTGCTTCAACAGCAAAACACAAGTATTATGTGATATTTGTTGATGACTATTCTTGTAGATGTTGGATCTTCTTGATGCAGAAGAAGAGCGAAACATTCTCAAAGTTCTGTGAGTTTAAAACATTGGTGGAGAAGGATTTGGGGAAGCAAGTGAAAGCTCTATGGAGCGATAATGGTGGTGAATACATCTCGGGAAAATTCAAAGACTTCTGTAGCAAAGAAGGAATTCGAAGAGAACTCATAGTGCCTCATAACCCATTGTGGAATGGGTTCATGGAGAGGAAGAAAAGAACGATCATGGGTGTTGCACGAGCGATGTTGCATGACCAGGGCCTACCGATGCCTTGTGGGCGGAAGCATGCAACACTGCGGTTTATGTGCAAAACCGTTTTCCTCATAGAGTACTTGGCATGAGGACACCTGAAGAATCTTTTACTGGTAAGAAGCCTGATATTTCTCATTTGAAGATCTTTGGCTCATCTGTTTACATTCATGTGACAAAGGACGTCAGGAAGAAGCTGGAGCCGACTGCAGAAGTTGGGATATTTGTGGGGTACACAGAAACACCCCATAATTATCATGTGTATTTTCCAAACAGTCGGATGACTGTGGTGCGATGGGATATAAAATTCAATGAGGTGAAATCCATGAAGTTGTCACTTGAGAGGGAACTACACTTGCATGAAGAGGACGGACTTCTTGTTCCCAAAGTTGAGCCTCTAGATGTGGATCAGCCACAGGAGGAGATTCATGGAGTGGAGGAGTCCACTCATGCAGAACCAAACATCAGACAAGGCAGAAAGCGGACCACAGAATCTGAGAGACTAAAGCTTGATGCAGCACAGAATGTAGGAGTCCCTACATCATAGCGCAGACAGAGACAGTCACCTGACGGATTTACTGGATACATGGCTCTGATGAGAAAGTGTATCATGACAGAGTCATCTTATTTTGAAGAAGAAGTGCAGGAGCCTACATGGGTAGATGCCATGGTGGAGGAGTATGACTCCATTGTCAGAAACAGTGCTTGGGAGATTGTTCCAAGGCCAGTGGGTAAATCAATTGTAGGATCAAGATGGATCTACAAGGTAAAGCAAGCTGCTGATGGGAGCGTTGAGAATTATAAGGCAAGATATGTTGCCCGGGGCTCCTCACAGATTGAGGGGATTGATTATGAAGAAACCTTTGCACTTGTCACATGGTATTCTTCCATAAGTACCATCCTTTCTTTCTCAGCGCAGATGGGTTGGCACATTCATCAGATGGATGTGAAGACTGTGTTCCTTAATGGGATCATTGAGGAAGAGGTGTACATTGAGTAGCCTGAAGGATTTGAGATCTTCAGCAGTGAATCACATGTGTGCAGACTCAAAAGAGCGTTGTATGGGCTGAAGCAAGCACCTTGTGCTTGGTACACATGGATCAACAGTTATTTCACTGGACTTAGCTTCACCAAGAGTGAGGCAGATGCAAACCTATACCAAATTGTGGTGGAGGGTAAGCTTTTAATCATTTTTCTTTACGTTGATGATTTAATACTAACGGGTGATGAGCAGTTGATACACTCATGCAAGACAGATCTTGCAAAGGAGTTTGAGATGAAGGATTTGGGCCTCCTTCATTATTTCCTTGGATTGGAAATATGGCAGCGGGAAGGTGAAATGTTTGTGTCTCAAGGCAAGTATGCCCGGGAGATACTGGAGAAGTTTCACATGCAAGGCTGCAAGCCTATCGACACTCCTCTTCCAGGAAATTGGAAGAAAGAGGATGCTGCATCGGCAGAGGTAGTGGATGCCACTGTTTATCGACAATTGGTGGGTTCGCTCATGTATTTAGTCAATACAAGATCGGACATATGCTATGCGGTGAACCAAATTTCACAAGCGATGGTTAAGCCTACCAAGCTCTTTTGGAAGGTGGGCAAGCATGTCCTGAGATATCTCAGGGGCACATCTAAGTATGGTTTATGGTACAGACAGATGGATGAGGTGAAGTTGCATGGCTTCACGGATGCAGATTGGGCAGGAAGCCCAACAGACAAAAAGAGCACATCAGGAGGGATTTTCGGCAGATCTATATTACTAGCTTGGTACAAGATGAAACAAAGATCCGTGGTACCCGCCCAACGGGACAGACATATGGCAGCAAGTCAAGCTGCATGTGAGGCTATCTGGATGAGGAAGATCCTGGTTGGTTTGTTCGGTTCACATTTAGATCCTACAGTGATACATTGTGATAATCAGAGTTGCATTAAACTCTCGATTAATCGTGTGTTTCATGATAGATCTAAACATATTGATATCCAGTATCATCATATCAGAGATTGTGTGCAGTGGAAGATCATGTTGCTTCAGTACATTCCTACGGAAGATCAGGATGCAGATATTCTGACGAAGGCGCTCACTAGGAGAAAAGTCGAATACCATAGAGGCAGGATCGTGGTGAAGGATAATCCCTATCTTGTTGAGAGGGAGTGTTGAGATTCAACAAGATGATGAGCTTAGTGAAAAGAGTCACCTTCACTAAGCGGGCCCGTAGGCTATTTTTGGCGCAAGTCTATTTTTAGACTATGTCTATTTTTAGACATGGTGATCATATTTCAGAAGTTGCAAGATGCTATTTGTGGATGGTTGATCAAGTTGGAAAAATAGATGAAATTATATTTTTAGAATATTGGGCGAAGTCTATTTATAGATCATCAATCTAAAAATATAAGTGTCGATTATTATTAGCTCTTAATAATAATTCGACAATAAACAGCAACTTATTCTCTTGGAGCACTTAGTTTCAGTGCACATATTTGGCAAATCAGTGGGCTGAAGGAATCACGCAATTCCTAGGGTTTACTGGTGGTTCATGCATGGATGAGTCAGTTAGAACTAAAGTGGCAAAGTTATGATAGAGTTGGAAGAGTAGTTCATGGAGTTGTTATTCAGTTTAACTCAGTTAATGGAGTTAAACTCAGTTGAGCTAGTTGCATCTAGTCTAACTTAATGATACACTAGTGAGAGTGGAGTGAATTAATTAGTTAATTAATTCAAAAATAATAACTCATTAATCAACTGAACAATAAAATAGTTAACTACAGTGCATTTCAGTTCAAGTGGATACCCAGTGGAGAGATAGGTGAAAGGGCAAGATGGACTATCTGTTGTGACTATAGTGATGCATTGATTTCACCACACACACATTGGAGTTTCCAATGAGGATTTTGCAGTCAAGGCAAGGGTAATTCGAATTCGTTCAAGGCTATTCTTTAGCAGGGATTTCGCAATGTAGGCAGGCTAGCATGAGGGCAGAAATCGATGCATGGATTTACAGATTTATTCTGATTAGTGTGTGACGATTGATTGTACTGAGAGCTTGATGTACTAAGATTTGTATGAGATTGTTACATGATCTCCATGATACATAATATATGATATTTGGGGTTTTCAAATTCAGGCTTTCCTATTAAACAACTGTGTTATGTGCGATTGTTTTTTTTATTGATTCATGTGTTTGCAATTAAATTTTTAATTTCCGCAAAAGATTAACAATGGAAGGATTCTGTATTTAGCAAGAAGATAAATATTGTTAGATCAGGAGAACCTAGATATGTGCATGCATCTTGTATATAATTTCTACATTAACTGCTCAGCAACATTGGATGTGTCCAACAATGGGGGAAAGTATGGTCGCAACCGGTCCACATTGAATATTAGGTGCAGGTCAAGGAATGGTGGAATGATGAGCTCAAAGGTATTGTCCCCTACAACCTTGGTGATTGTGTATGGTCCATATTAGAGCAGGTGAAGCTTGATGGGGCCCAACAAGGCGCTCCTTCTTAAAATGTTACCAAAATTTGTCGCCCACCTATAACTTATGCGGCACTCAATGTTGATGATGACATTGCTTGTACTTAGCATTGGCTTTGTCCAATATGCCATGGACCTACTACCGGATGTATTGAATGCGCTCAATGAAGTTGTTATTCCGGTCAGCTTCAAACTGGACATAAGCCAAATATGCAAATGGTATCGCCACATCAATGGGACATAGTGGTTGGAATCCCAACCCCCCCTAAATGGGATAGTGGTCAGTTGAGCTATGGATAGCTCTATTGTAGTTGTGTTGTACATAGGGGAGGCTTTCATCCCATGTGTGTGGATGCTTCGAGTTGTACATGCGCAAAATGTGCACGATCATCTTGTTGACGACCTTTGTTTGGCCATCAGTTTGGGGGTGGAAGGTCGTGGACTTAGTGAGCATGGTATCCAGTATCGAGCAGAGGCTTGACCAAAATTTACTCAGGATCCTGTTGTCCCGATCTAATATAATGGACCGTGGGATCCCAAAATGTACCGACACTCGTTCAAAGAAGAGCTTAGTAGTGGCTTCTATTGTGATACTCTTCTTTCAGGCCTCCAGAATGGCCATCCTAAAGAATCTGTCGATGACCACGAATAGGCAGTCATTGCCATGCTTAGTAGAAGGAAGGCCCAACATGTAATCCATGGAGATGGATTTTCAAGGTTGACTAGGAGTAGGAAGAGGAGTCTATAGGCCTTGCTTCTTCACTCTTGGTTTGGAAATGGCACAAGAAGTGTAATATCTTATGTACTTCCCAACATCATGTCGAATATTTTGCCAATAAAAATACTTCTACATCATTGCCACTGTTTTCTCTACTCTGAAATTTCCAGCGACCTGACTATAGTGCGCCTCCCAAATAATCTTGGCAGGCTCGCTTGCAGGAACACAGAGGTGTCCCAGGAGGCATAACAGTGCACCTTGGAGGTGAAAATCAGGAAATTTCTTGGCTCTCAGGAGCATTTGGTATATGTTGCTGAATTCTGGAGCTCTCTTGTAAATATGTGTCCACCCTGAAGTCTCGTGTCCACAAGAGTCAAGCACATTGGTCAGTGCCATAACTGGTGGTCAGATGAGATAGTATACAACATTATTGGTGCTACCCTTCTTGTACTTGATGTTCAAATGGAATTGTTGCATATATGTGGACCATTTTTTATGGCGATCATTATGCAACTTCCCTTGTGTCTTTATGAACTACAAGGGTCGGTGGTATGTGTGGATGATTGTTTCCTTCCCCAAAATATAATGCTTCCATTGTCTGCAAACCTACGCAATAGAATACATTTCTTTGTCATAAGTGGGATACTTTAGGACTATATTTAAAAGTGTCTCACTGTGATCTATCGCACCATATGCCTCAGTTGGGTAAGAACTACACCAATAGCATAGTCAGAGGTGTTTGTCTCAATTTCAAATGGTTTTTATAGATCTGGTAATGTGAGCACTGGTGCAGATCAGAGGTGATGCTTCAACTCGATAAACGCCTTATGTTGGGATCCATACCAAAAGAAAAATTATTTCGCTCTGCCCTTGGTGTCTTGAATCAAAGTCCAAGTGATATGAGAGAATCACAACACAAGCCTGCGATAGAAATTGGCAATACCCAGAAAGTTGTGGAGCTTTGTTAGAGTTTTTGGGGCTGGCCAATCTCGAATAAATTGTATCTTAGTTGGGTCCCCATACAAACCCTACTCATCAATGATGCACCCAAAATATTGAACCTGGGTCGTACCAAAAGTGCATTTCTCCAAATTGGCACACAATTTGTGTTGACCCAGGGTTTGGAGGACCTGTTGGATATCTTGTATGTGATCTTCCCAACTCTAGCTGAAGATCAGGATCCCGTCCAAGTACACTACCACAAACGAGTTGGTGAAGGGCCACAAGATGTCTTCCATCAGCTGCATGAAGTTTCCGGGGGAATTCATCAACTCGAAAGGCATGACTAACCATTCGAAAAGGCCCTCCTTGGATTTGAAGGCGGTATTTCACACATCAAATGGCTTATTTTGTACATGGTGATAACCAGACTTAAATTCAATATTGCTTAAATATTTGGTCACCTTGAGTTAGTCGAGAAGGTCATCAATTTGTGGGATTGGATACCTATTATGGATAGTGATCTTATTCAGCGCCCAATAGTCAATACAGAGTCTCCATGTGTCGTTTTTCTTTTGTACCAAGATGATCGGGCTCCCACTGGGTGATGAACTTGGCCTGATGTGCCCTTTCTACAACAACTCCTGTATTTGTCTCTTAATTTCATCGTTCTCCATAACAGAGTGTTGGTAGATCGGTACATTGCATAGAGGCGCGCTTGGGGTCAGATCGATGAAGTGCTTCACCTGACAGTGCAGGGTTACCCTTGTGGGTGAGGTGAAGATATCCCTTTACTCTTCCACAACCTTTTACATATATTTTTTTTCGTGTGGAGGAGCCCTACCTAGAGGTTGTAGATGTGGCTACAATATTCTTCTTTACCTGAGGGCGAATAACAAGGAATAAATTTTCCTGGTTTGGGAAATTTTCTTACTACATTGCTTCACAGATATTAAAGAGATGGCAGTAGGAAATGCTACCTCCAATATCTTGTATAACTTATTGCACAAAGAAATAATAACAATGTGAGGCCTAGACTCATACACAACATGATGCTTCCACAAGTATGGTTTGCCTAATAATACATTACAAACTTCAAGAGGAGAAACATCACATAGTACCTCATCTGTGAAGGGATTGATGTTGTAGGGAAGGAGACATTGTCGGCTAACGCGAAGATCTCATCCTTGTTCAAGCCACCCGATGGTTTATGGTTGCGGGTATGGTGTGGTCGATAGGCCCAAACGCTTCATGACCACTGCTGAAATGAGATGCTTTTCTCTTCTGCTATTAACAATGAACTGCAGCGGAGAACCCTTCACCCACTTCTATGAGTGGAAGAGTCATTCCCCCTCCTCTAGATCTTTGGGCTCAATGTTTTGGATCTTGGTGGTGGAAACAATGGCACTGGGCTCTACATCAATAATCTATTTCCCTTTTTCATTCCCCTTGTCGATTTTTGAAGAGTTTGAACATGCATCTAATTCAGAAGCCTTCATCTCGACAACCAGTGACTACTTGGCTCGACACTCAATTGTGTTGTGAGTGGGGCTCATATGGAACTCACACCATTTCCCTGTGTCCTTCTTTGTCTTTGTGGTGTTGTTATTTTCTTACGGCTTCAACGGGTTGTCTTGGGTCTCTCTACCTTGGATTTGCCCTTTGTTCTGTGGTTTGGGGGTACCTTTCCCTTGCTTCAGATTCATAGATCCAAAGTCTCACTTCTTTTTTTTAAATTTATGCTTGATCTTCACAAGATATCGATAGGTGGTGCCAACTGAGGAGATTTCCAGGAACTCCATCTCATATTGGATGTACATGGTTTAACAGTCACGGTACTTGAGTACCAAATGTCGCTTGGAATCCTTGATACCCAACTTCGTGCGAAGGGTATGAAAAATATTTGTGAACTCTGGAACATCTTGGTCCCTTCCCTGTCGCAACATGGTCCACTTTATATATTTATATTCTTAGCTCCTGATAGCGTAATATTGTTCCTTGATGGCATCTAGGAAAGAATTCTAAGTAGTCGCAGCTGAAAACAGTGAGAGTTCCCTCTCATCATTTTGTTCACAGTAGGTTTCCCACCAATCCTTAACATGGGGGGAATCTTTGAGGAGTGCAAAATAAATCTTTTCCTGGTTGGAAAAGTCATGAACCGAAAAATATCCTTCCAACATATTTAACCATTTATCTGCGACGTCTACATCTATATGCCCTTCAAATATGGGAATGTAAAAGTTTACTTTTACCTTAAAAGGAGTGGTTCTTCTATATTGGTTGCTGGATGAAGATGTGTCTCTTGTGGGTAGCCTCCGAAGGATCTACGAAAATTTATCCATCATCAAATTCCTTTGTCGCTCAAGGGATTCCTCGAGCAATATTTTGAAAGGATATCCTACTCCCTCATCTTTATTTTCTTCTACCAAGGGAGTTTGTCGGGGTTTATGAGGCTGGTCTTGCAAAGGCTCCACCAGTTCGATCCCTAACTCCTTATACCCTCACCTCGTTAGGTACATGCAAAGAAAAAACAGATAAAGAGAATACCGCTCTGATACCACTGATCCGTACTTATGCAGGAACACAACAAAATACAGATATAAACATAAACATAGAGATGCAACAGAAATAAATTTTTATTTCATTATTATCAAAAAAATGAAATATTCTTGCAAACAGAATGGAAATAAACCAGCACGGACGATGGTAGCTTATCTTTGAGAAGAGATGTGTTGGCTACATGCCTTTAAACTATGTTACAATGAGGCTCGGTGGCCTTTTTATCATTGAGAAAACATGGGAAACCCTAAACATCCAAAAAAATAACCCTAGGAGATGAAGCGCCATAATCTTGTGGGCCTCATTGGGTTTAGTTATGTAATATTCCCAAATGGGAAAATCAGCAATATAGGCACAAAAAACGTATTTTTCAGAAAATTATGCTATAACAGTCAAGAAAATCCCATGGATCCATTATTTTATACATTATAGCAGCCAAATATGCAAGGAGATCAGAAACAAATCATTATAGCTTAGTTAAACAGGCCTCCCAAGCCCAGAACAGCCCAAAAACACTGCAACCCCATGACTACTGCAACATAGAAATTCTGAAGCAAGTAACAACGCAGTTTAATGAGGGTTTATGCTACAGAGATAGAGAAACAAATGGATTTGTTGATATATTATCCAAGAGAGCTGAAAAACTGAGATCTAGTCTCTTTTACACAATTCCAAGATAACCCGACAAGGGTTTCTTGCTAGGCATGAGATACAAAAAGTATATACTACAGATTTGTAGCTGAATCATGTTGTATGATTGAAGCTCTGCATAAATAGGGCTGATAAGACAAATAAATGGTTGTAGCTCCTCCTTACTAGCTCTCTGGGTGAAAGGTTGATCCTTTCACTAGGAAAATAGCTCACAATCAGGGGTTTTGACCCTTCCACTGCAACATCATGAAAAATAATGCAGTTCCTCAAGGAGACTACGTTGTGGCTATAGATGACTACTTGGCCCAATGCCAGATGGTGGAAATGAAGCCCAGAATACTCCTCTCGGATTTCTTCAACAAGTCCTCCAAGGAAGAGTGGGGAATTCCCGCATGAGAATACCCTTGTACTAAACAGTACAAAAAACCCAGCTAAACAGCTGAACCATGCAATAAGTCATAAGACTCAAACATAAAAAATATTTTGAATGCCCCATATGGCTTACATTCCCTCCATTATATACTTTATGAGCTTCCTCACCATGGGTCCCACTCATTTATGAGGTTACTTCCATGCAAAGACTCCTCCTCCAAAACTGCGCTATCTCCACTAGCTCCACTCTCTCATTTACAGTGCTATTTGATTTGGCCAACCTTGACTTAGTCTCCATGCATTGTCTCCTTTCAGACCCAAGGTGGCTTTATTCTAACTATCTAAACTGATCCAAATTCACACTGGGTTGTCTCTATTGATGATTCACCCCCTCCATACCAGCATTGTTGACTTTATCAAACTTAACCTTGTCCTCATGCATTAGTCCTTGTTCACATATGAGGGTGCTTTATCCAGCTATGAAGATGATCCACTTTCACATGAGAAGTGGTTTTATTACTAATAAAGATATTTATGGGTCCCCTTACCCACTTATTCATCAAATAATAAAGCAAAATTAGATTCTAATATTCCAATTAGTTGCATGCTAATTTAGGAATATTACAATCCTCCCCTCCCAAATGTTTCTTTTCCTCAAGCAACTACAAAGGTACTGCAAAATATCTAATGGATATGTCTCCTCCCAAGTATATAAGTTAGCCTTTGGTAGATAAACCAAATAGCTATCATCATGAAGAAGTGGGAGATATATGGAAAGAGTTATATGTTGTCCATTGGCCTCCTCAAGGCATGAGAGATGGTAAATGTTAGGTGCCTCAATCTCAATCTCAATGAGAAATTCCAATCTCCATGCTATCATCCAAACAAAATGAGCCATCCTTGGTAGCTCATTGAAACAATCACTAATCCCCTGGTTCTGCAATGTATAGGGGCCGCATGGCTGAAAAGGAGAGGTCAAGTTATCCAACCCACACTATCTCTCTCTCCATTTACGATAGATGTGGAACTGTTGATCTTGGGCTGCAATAATATGGTCATTAAGAAGCCAAAAGGTACTTTGTATCTCATGATCCCACTCTTTGGTTTGAGGAACCTCTCTTGCCCAATTTACCCTACATATAGTGTATAGAGTATCATCATCATATGGGTTCCAACATGAGTATGGACTAAGTGTCACATGACATAATGGATGGTGATAATATCCCCTCAAGTGATACCGGTGTTGTCCTTCTTCTAGCTATTTCAAAACATGATATGATAGGTAGTCATCCAATCACCTATTTTCTGCCCTAAGCTTCTCAAAATCTTGAGAATAGTAGAGGACATTAGGTGTTGGTTGAATATGAACCAAGAAAAACATGTCTTGCCCAAAGCCCTCCATGAAGTGGTTATTCCCATCATTGAATGTAGTCCCAATAGGACCGTGAAACCCAAAGAGAGGCTTGCTCTCTTGTGGAGTAATGTGCTACAAATGCATGGTAAAGAAATGCACATACATTTTTAGTTGATAAATAAGCATCAAAACACAACCTTTACCATATATTATAGACAAGTTAGTGAAGAGGTCCATAAATACACCTTCCCATTTCTCTATCAAAAGGGGAAGTGATTGTAACAACCTTGCAAGGTGGTTGTTCTCCTCCTCATACATCAAACAAGTTACATATATCTTGATATGTTGGTGCACATATTTGAGATCCTCCCAATAGAATCCCTCCATGATTGTGTGATAAGACTCAATGGAATCTACATGTCCTGAAAAGAGTGCCTCATAAGCTAAATGTAGAATCTCCTTCTTGAGCTTGGAGTCTTTATTCAAGTAGATCTGATCATGGAAATAGATGACTCCATCAACCACTCTATACCTCCTATCCATCACTTGCCCATCAAGAACCTTACATGTGAAGAGGTTCTTGGAATATTCCACCAATAGTTGGGACTCCCAGTATGGATCTAGGCTTCCCAACAATGACAGCGTTTTTGAAATCTGAAATGAAACACCTGCCACATCATAACTCTCCTCTTTAACATGCTCAATGCCAATAGCCACATGTTGGAGTGTTGTTACTACACTTTTGCTGCCTCCCTTGCAGTTGATCTTGCCAAAGACAAGATTTAAGTACATGGAGGTCAACCTCCTCTTGGAAGGTATTTTCCATCCAAAACTCCCATAGTTTTGCCAATGCATGCAAGAGTGTTAATAACCTCTTGTCATATTCAGAAATCTACCTCATGTGTGGAGGCATCATTTGCTACCCCAAAAAGATGGAGTAGCCCTTTGACACTATGTTTGTGCCATCACAGATTCCTGAATCATCATCTTCCAGCGCAAATAGCTAAGTGGGAGATAGAAATGTCCATATCAGAGAATTGCTCACCCCTCCTTGGAACCCATCAAAGGTTCTCAGCGTTGTGCTAGTTCCTCCCAAGTCTCCTTCCTTAGCCAAATATGTCAATGTTGCACCATGTTGAGAGAACTCTTTATTCAAATTCCAATCAGGGGGTCTCCCTGGTGGAATTCCCCCATGTAGTGACACATCAAGGCCTAGAGAAAGTTGTGTATGTGGGTGGACTTCTTTGTCCTTGCTCTCATTGCGCAAATCAATCTACCTTCTTTGTACATCACACTTCTGAAATTGGTAGGGGTGTGTGCTCCCAATCATATGATGCTGATCATCCTCCTTATCTTCTTCTATTATCTTTAAGATTTCACAATATATCAATGATGGTACATGTTGCTCATGGAATGTGCTTTGATCTCTGTATGTGAGATTATTTGGAGCTTCTTGTGAACATACAAGAACTCCTCTCATTGGAGAAAGTGCTCCATCTTCCTCTTCATGAGGTGCTATATATGCTCCTGATGTGACAGCATTGTTACCTCCAGCCTTCTCTTCTTCTTCAACATCAATGGGAGTTACCTTATCATTAATAAGAGGATCCTCTTTTGAAAAAGAGATCTCCATGTCCTCTTTTTCAGGAGAGTGTTCTCTATGAAATAGGGATCTTGCCTCTAGCAAGGTATTCTGAAAAATTTCATTCCCCTCAATATTTTTCTGAAATGGAGTTGGGTTTTTAGATCCTTCCAACCCATGCAAAGTTTTTGTTTGTTTTGGCTTGACTAGCTCCACTAGAGGTGTTTCAAAATGTTTCTCAGCAAACCTTTCCACTACTCTCCTAGTGAACCTTGCATAAGTATATGTATTTGCATTTCTTAATGAAAAGGATTCAAATAACCACCAAGCATAAGCCTTACCTTCAAGATGTCGTGTTGCTACTCTAATGGCTTCATCTTCTAAAACTTGGTGCTGCTGCAAATAAGTATCAAGCTCCTCCACCCAAGCCCTAGCTGAACATTTAGGTGACCCATCAAAAGTAGAGAGGAAGAATCTACTCTTATCATGATTGCTAGGTCTTTTATCCTCCTTGATCTTGCAAAACCCTTGGAAGATTAGGTGATCTTTGAACCTCTTAGATTGAGATTCATACTCCTGCAAATAATCACCAAGAGTCTCCTTCTTTGGCACATCTCCTTCCTCCATCTCACTTGCTATGACCATAGGCTTGGTAGAGAATTGTAAATATGATGGTGTGGCTGAATTCTCACACCCATAATATGACTTTCCTCATGTAAAAATCTTGTTGAGGGATCTCCATGTCTTTCCCTCCTCATCTCTTTGATGTCTTTGCTAATGCATTACAGAGTTTGAAGAAGAAGTTTTGAGAACTCCTTCCCTCATAATAATATTATTTTGCCTTGATATATTCTGCAGATCTTCTCCTTCCTATGAGGAGCCTCCTTAGATGACATAATGGCTGAATTACACAGGCTAAGCCGAGATCAGAGCTCTGATACCACTATAATATTCCCAAATGGGAAAATCAGCAACATAGGCACCAAAAATGTATTTTTCAGAAAATTATGCTATAACAGTCAAGAAGAGCCCATGGATCCATTATTTTATACATTATAGCAACCAAATATGCAAGGATATCATAAACAAATCATTATAGCTTAGTTAAACAGGCCTCCCAAGCCCAGAACAGCCCAGAACAGCCCAAAAGCACTGCAACCCCATGACTACTGCAACACAGAAATTATGAAGCAAGTAACAGCGCAGTTTAATGAGGGTTTATGCTACATAAATTGTTAAACACACATGGTGTGGGAAAGATAAACACACACACACAACAACAAACTCAACACAATGAAGGATAAATGTGTAGCTCTCTTTTCCATTATACAAGATGTACATTTATAATACAATGGTGTGACTCTTGGTTTCACATTCCAAGGTCACTTGGACTCCATTGTGACTTTTCGCATTCCACACCTACCCATGTAGGATTAGGTGTTCCAACATCCCCCCTTAATCCGAAGGGGTATGTGTGAGTCCAAGAAAAGAGTTGTAATACAAATCTACAAAGTATGCATGGCAGCACTTGGGCTGAATCAACTCTCTGAAATGTTGGAAAAAAGAGGTGGTTTAATGATGACCACCAACACTGGAACGCAATACTTGTTGCAGTTCCCAGAACTCTTCCAAAACTAGCAAGAAGCTAAAATCTTCTGCTAGAGGAATTGTCCCTCATAAAAAAGGGAGACCTTCAACCTAAAAGAAGGGAGGTCTACTACCTGTGATGGTTTTAGGATTACCAACAACTCTGGAATGCTTGAAGCATTTCCTGGAACTCAACCAAAGCTGGCAAGAAGTTGAAGGCTTCTACTAGAGGAAGTGTTCCTCATATATGAAAGGGAGACCTTTGACCTAAAAGAAGGGAGGTCTACTACCTGTGGTGGTTTTAGGTTATCCACCAACCAAAGATGATGGTTTAAGGTTGTCCACCAACCGAAGGCATGCTCATGGGCATCCGTGTCTCTGGCTACATCTCTGAATCCGGAATGACGAATTGTGGCTCGGGCTCGCTTGAACTGCTGGCTACAACTCTGAACATGGAATGAGAGATTGTGGCTCAGGCTCGCTTGATCTGTCGTCGAAGCTTGTACATGACCACCATTTTCCCCCCTGTCAGGGACAAGGTGAGATGATGGCGAAAACTCAACTGCAAGTTTGTTCAATATCCGTGAGCAAGTTCTAACATGTGTCGTAAACATCTTCTTGGCTGCTGATGCCCATTGCCAAGAAGCGATCCATCCAAGATGAATCTTGGTTCTTGCAGGAGGCTTGTGTCTGAAGCATCTGTCTGAAGAATGAGTGTGGCGACCACAGTGCTTGCATGGATGAAGATCAAAATAGTGATCTTTCATATGGCCAACTCGATCACAGTGTTGGCATTTCTCAATTTGTTGTTGTGGAGCAAGATCTGGAACAGCTGCAGGTGAACTGTCATACAGGAATCCGGCACTCTGAAATATTATGGGCTTGGTGTAGTCTGGAATATGAAAGGACACATCCTTGTAATATCCAAGACTAGTTTTGTGCTTGTTGTGGACAAGCTCTTCCCAAGGTCTGATGATGGGCTTGAGAAGTGCAGGCTGAGTTGCCGCATCTGCATGTACATCTGCTCTAGTGCAAGGAACTGAATGTGAATCATCTGCAACTTTATCTTCTTTCTTCTGATGAGAGTCCTTCACAATCTTCTGAACAGAAACAGGTTCAGAATGGTGACTCTTTTGCTGAAGTTCATCTTATTGGAGCTGAGATTCCAACTGCAAAAACTCAATCTTTTCATGTGCATCTTGCAAACAACTTTGAATGTTACAAAGATCATCCTTGCTCATTTTTATCATGTCATCAACATTGGAATGAATGAGGTTATTCAACAACTCTAATGCCTCATTTATTTTAGCCATTTCAACAACTTAGGCTCAAAAATGAAAGGGTGTCGGCTACAACCGAAAATTCACCCGTTTACAATGTGATTCAACAACAAATACAAATGACTCCAAAGAATTTCCAACTATGGAAATCTCAAAGTACAAAATCTGCTCCTCAAATGATGGAGAACAATCAACAATTTTTTCAACAACTCAAATACTGATTGCAGCTATGAATGAGCAATATGCGCTCACAATACAATGTCAATACAATATAATATCTCTGCAAAATATGTGTAGTTGAAAACACTATGCAAGAAGCCTTTAAGGCAGCTGAATTTTCTTTTAAAGAGTTGTTTTCAATGATGGCAAACTTGTCTTCAAATGTCAATTTCTTCAAAAAATCACCCTTATGTCAATGCCACAAATCACACAATGTGGATCTACTGATATATTACTCAAGAGAGCTGAAAAACTGAGATCTAGTCTCTTTTACACAATTCCAAGATAACCCGGCAAGGGTTTCTTGCTAGGCATGAGATATAAAAAGTATATACTGCAGATCTATGGCTGAATCACGTTGTCTGACTGAAGCTCTGAATAAATAGGGCTGAGAAGACAAAGAAATGGATGTATCTCCTCCTTACTAGCTCTCCGGGTGAAAGGCTGATCCTTTCACTATGAAACTAGCTCACAATCAAAGGTTTTGACCCTTCCACTGCAACACCATGAAAAATAATGCAGTTCCTCAAGGAGACTATGCTGTGGTTGTAGGTGACTTCTTGGCCCAATTCCGGATGGTGGAAATGAAGCCCAGAATACTCCTCTCATATTTCTTCAACAAGTCCTCCAAGGAAGAGTGGGGAATTCCCACATGAGAATACCCTTGTACTAAACAATACAGCAAACCCAGCGAAACAGTTGAAGCATGTAATAAGTCATAAAACTCAAACATAAACAATATCTTGAATGCCCCATATGGCTTCCATTCCCTCCATTATATACTTGATGAGCTTCCTCGCCATGGGTACCACTCATTTATGAGGTTACTTCCATGTAAAGACTCCTCCTACAAAATTGTGTTGTCTCCACTAACTCCACTTTCTCATTTATAGCGTTGTTTAATTTGGTAAACCTTGACTTAGTCTCCATGCATTGTCTCATTTCACACCCAAGGTGGCTTTATTCTGACTATCTAAACTGATCCAAATTCACACTGGGTTGTCTCTATTGATGATTCACCCCCTCCATACCAGCGTTGTTGACTTAGTCAAACTTAACCTTGTCCTCATGCATTAGCCCCTGTTCACATATGAGGGTGCTTTATCCAGCTATGAAGATGATCCACTTTCACATGAGAAGTGATTTTATTACTAATAAAGAGATTTATGGGTCCCCTTACCCACTTATTCATCAAACAAGAAAGCAAAATTAGATTCTAATCTTCCAATTAGCTGCATGCTAATTTAGGAATATTACAAGTTAGAATGTCAACTTCTCGGAGTCGTAACTTTGGCATACGATCTTCGTTTGACTATCATAATACCTTGTTTTGAAGATATCCAAGAGGAGGCTAAAAAAACCAATAATATTGTTTGGCACTTTTTTAGTCTCTCTATTTTCCCAAAAAAAAAAAAAAATCCTTTTAGGCCCTCAAAACAACTCCGGAAGTTTAGGACCCGAAAAATTGCTAAAAAAATTATTTGTACTATAATCAAGGAAACTAAAAAGAAACAGTGGGGGTGGCCACCAATATCCACTCGAATCAACTGCCCAAGATAACCCCAAATGACAAATATTGTGGACCTTTATGTTATCACATTTTGTATAACCAATGGATCTCTTTCTCCTTTTTTGACTAGAGGAATCGAAAACTAAGTCGATTTTGTACACGTGCTACACAGGTTCGAATCTGATCGTTCAACCACTATAACCCTTAGGTTCCTATAGTATTCCCCTTGTGTAGACACAGGTAAGTCATGGGGATTGGAACCTTGAATCTCTTAGTACATAACACTTCATTTTCACTACACTTTCCAATTGAATTGCCCCCCAGGGGCTATAACCAATGGATATTTTACTCATATATAATAAATGAATTTCTTATTCTATTCCATTTTCCATTGTTGTAAAATGTTACAATGGCGATTAAATACATGGATTATTTAAATTGTTATAATGAACATAGGTGTCATTAGTCAATATATTTTTTTAAATGATACAACATGTTAATGCAATAATTATACTCAAACACGATAATTAAAATATAAAAATCAATACAATTACTATAAAAAATATTTTATCTTCAAATGATTCATTGAATTTTTGTTAAAATAAAAAATAAAAATGCATCATATTTGCATACATGCAACAAGGAAAAATGAATGCTAAAACATATCATTGCTTTGTATTCATTTTAACTCAACAATGTAGTTCATAACTACTTACTCACCTATGCAAATAAATGCGATAAAGGAATTGGTACTACTAATGGAAACAAAGCATTACTTCCTTCAATAACATCACTATTGTTATCATTACAAGAACTTATGATGCAAAAAATGATACATGCACAAGTGCTTTTGTTGTATAAACTAAGCATAAGGGATTCATTGTATATATCATATGCACCATTGCATAATATATACCTTGAAAGCCTTCATGCATATGAGAATGTAGTGCATAGGTGTTTTTTGTTGAGAGGAATGCACTAGTGCTTTCAATATCCAAATTATGCATCGAGGCTTCAAAAATATGTTGTATGCACTATTGATTGTATAGATATTTGGAAACCCTTATGTGTATTAATGCTTAGAAAATCTCTTCATATTATATATAATTGGCACACCATTGCACACTATCAATAGAAGCGCATTTTTTAGCGTGTGTGTGTGTGTGCGTCTGAGTGAGCGTGCGCGCATGTGTGTGTGTGTGTGTGTGTGTGTGTGTGTGTGTGTTAGCTAGAACCTTTAGCTACCCGTCATTTTTCATTATAATGAAATCCTGTTAAAACTTCCACTACCACTACAAAATGTTTTAGTGAATGTTTTTTAACCATTTTTACCCAAATTTGTAACATAAAAACCTCCACTAGAAGGTGTTGTCCTTATAGTCTGTGAAGAGATATCCTTGATTGTTTATTGAATAAGTAACCATCATCTGTACAAGTTATGAATTTGGCTTATTTGAGTTACCCCATATAATAGTTTGGGGAATTTCATGGCTTATCAATGCTTCCAAGTTTTCACACAAACACATATATGCATGCTTTGTTTCTACATGAATTCTAAGAGCATATTGAACAAGACATTCAACATGATTATGTTGCTATGATTAAATATGATATGGACAATATTTTTTTTATTTCTTTTGCATTCATTTGTTTTTTTTAAGAACTATTTAAAATAATTATCTTGTTATTGTTAAGAAATGGAAGAATATGCAACATTCAAAGGAGAATGTTTCAAAAACTTCCTTGTAGATTTCTTTAGATGAGATTGATTTAATATTGGTTTAAACACCTTATTTTAAAGTTTAGACTCAATTTATGATGTCAGTTAAAAAACACACACTATTGAGTGATGACCTTAACACCTTCTTTTGACGTTTGGAATCAATATTTAATACCACATCAAAAATACATTCTAATGAATTATAAATTATCATATTCATTTTTAATTGATTTTTTGTACAATGACCTTTACTAAATTTGAAACAAATTATTTCATCTCGATCTTGCACCTTTAGCATGAACACCTTGAAATTGAAGTTACCAATATATTATTGCAAATTCTACCCTAAAATTTCCCTAAAATTTATTGATTTCCAACTTTACACCAAGACCATATTTTAGTTCCTAAAAATCATGCCATTATCATTTATTGTTGTTTAGAGGCATTGAGGAGCACTTGTGCCTATTCCTCTTTTCCCTAATCCAACTCTTTGAGGGTGAATAGGTTTATAGTAGTTTTGTTTTAACTCCATTATTTTCACCGGACTTTCAGCATATCAACTTTCAAAAAACATGGTGGGGACTAATTGCTTTGCAACTTTCCTTTGTTTAACTTTATTATTATTTCTTTTGTTGCTTTTTTTAGTGTCCCTTTTTCAAACTATCAACCACGGATATTGTAATTTTTTTTTAATAATATAAAGAACATTTTTCCACTATAAAATATATAACAATCCAATTCTCAAATAACATCAAAAAAAATTACTAGCTAACAAAAATATAATCATTTAGATTAGGTTTCTCGAAATCTAACCTTGAAAAAACCAACATATAATTCTAATATTATTTCCACGGAATCACTAATCCTTCTCAAGCATGAAAGTATAGAAAGTAATTATTCCCTTGTTAATGTATTTTTAATGTGCGTCGATAAAGTATCTTGATGCAACCACTTTGCCAACATTTATATTTCCTATACAATTCAAAACTTGTATAAATTTATATCTAAATTTTTATATACATTTGTGAAGAAGAGAAAAATCACTATGTTAATCACTAAACAATATGTTATTGTATACAACCAAATATAATTACAAGAATCTTTAAGATTCTAAGATACTTAATTTCCTATGATACAAGATATCACACTAATCAAGATCATTTAGATTAAGCTTCTAAAAGGTTAAACTTCAAAAAACCAAGATATACAACTAAGATTATTACCAACCTAAACACATACAAACATAGTACACTAATGCCACTTTTCAAAAAAATCTCCATTATTATGATACAGACAATAAGTTAGATAAACAACATAGTGGCTAACTCCCACCAACCTAAACACATACAAATATAGGACATTAATGCCACTTTTCAAAAAAATATCCATTATTACGATATAGACAATAAGGTAGATAAGCAACATAATGGCTAACTCCCACCAAGCATGAAGGGATACAAAGTAATGATCCCCCTGTTAATGTATTTTATTGATAGAGTTCTTGATGCAACCATTTTACCAACATTTTTATTACCTTTATATATAGTTCAAATTTTTGTAAGTTTTTAGTTAATTTAACCCCAAAACATTAAACCAATCACAAAAAATATAGTGAAAAACTTGAGAATACAAGAGAAAATTGATAAAACTCAATAAATATATCTTAATAATAAAAAATAGAGAGTTATTTTCACTTCTCTCTTTGAGGAGGCAACTTCCCAGAGCAAAGCTCCAAATACCATGGTAATTCTTGACAAAGCATTACATAACCTTCTACTCAATATATAACCATCCATAGAGAATGGTAACTACCTAAGGGCCCACTTATATTGAGGGTCGAGTAACTATTTTTAAGCTTATTAATAAAGAGGATCATTTTCACAATGAGTGACCATTAAATAACTATTTAATGGATCGTATTTAAGGAAGGTGCCCTCATAAATTAATAAAGTATCTAATGGGGTTATGGTAGGACCCTAGCATGCCCTCCCCCCTTCAAAATTATCATTTTCCTCCTCACAAAAGGTAAGGTAATTGTTGTGGAATCAATGTCAATGCATATGTGGCATCCTCTAGCTGAATATGTTTCCACTGGATCAATACTTCCCTAATTTTTCACTAGTGCAATTGACTCTCTCTAATATCAAATACTGCTTCTAGCTAGATCCAAATGAAAACTTATTAATCAAGTTCTGCTAAGTTGGTGTCTGGTTAATAATTTTATCCATAACCTTCTTGAAATATAACACATGAAAGATTGGATGAATCATGGAGTGGGTTGGGAGAGCTAGCTTGTAAGTGACCTAATTGATGCATTATATAATCTGATAGGGTCTATAGAACTTCGGAGCTAGATTTTTTATAACTTTATCTATGAGGCATGTTTGTTTATAACGTTGCAGGTGAAGAAACACTTGTTCCCATTTAATAGAAGAATGTTAAAATCTATGTTGATTAGCATATTGTTTCATTCAATTTTGAACCATAACCATTTTTTTCTTATTGATACAAATAATGGCTTCTCTATTGTGAAGTGTTGTATCTATGGGTTGAAGATTGGAAGTGTTTGGTGTTGAGAAATCCCTTAGGGCAACATTTATATTTGATTTCTCTCATTTGATATATACTTGTGAATTTTTATTTGTCTTATGTTGATTATATTAGAGTTCTTATCATCGAATAAATGCCAAAAATACAATGAACACGAGATGTAGCCACTCAGCTAGGGAAAAACCCTTACGAACGGGGAAACCCAGTCAAACTCTTCCAACAGGGGATTCAAATCAAGTTGAGATGATCAAGACCCTATTTACCTTGATTAATAATACCTTCCATCTATCAAGTCATCCTTGTTCAAAAACAACACATCTGCTAATCCATTTCTTTATAAGTCAACGACAAGTAGTTCATCAAGATGCTTGTCCTTATTTATGTAACCTCGACTTCCTCAGTTCCTGTGATAATAAATAACTTCGATTTTGTAGACTTATATTACCTTTGTCCTCGTACCTCAATTCAATACTTAATACTTCGATCATGTAATGATGTGATACCTTAGCTCCTTAGCTTTGTAATTTAGTTGCTCCAATAAAAACCTGAACTTTCGATTATACTCTCCATTACTAATTGTAATCTTTTATGCTCAAACACAGATCCGGTTTTACATATGTGTATCTTCTTCTCCTGCAATTACATTATCCTATTGTACACTTCAATCCCTGTAGTTTTGTTTTCCTGTTAAAAACTTTGACTCCTGCAATTTCGTTTTCTTGTTGCAGATTATCTGTAATATTGTATCGAGTTTGACTTCTTCGGGTGGGTTCGATTTCACTTAGGTATATATAGTTATTTCTACTTGTGATTGAGCCTACATGAATAATAGGAAGCACCAACTTATCAATTGGTTAAGTTTGACTTGTAGACTGTTGAAGAGGCCAACTTGATGGAGGAGGAATAATAAAATATTTTTCTTTATAGACCTTAAGGAGCCCATGAAGGGTCTCTTACAAAAATAATTTTGACTTTAACTCAACAAACAAAAAAATCATAGAGCACTCAATGGGTGCTTTGACCTATTGACCATTGACCCAAGCATGAAACCCATGCTTTAATAATTCAATTTATAATAATAGTAATAAAAAAATTGACAAATATATTACATCACGACTCAAGTACAATTATGAAGACCGACACTAGTTACATTTTTCAACACTCCCTCTTAACTAGGGAGGTATTCATAATTACAAACATGGAATATATCAAAATTAAATGAACTACAAAGAGTTTTAGAAAACTCAATGTTGCATACTAGATACTTGACCAAGGTAATCTATCCAGGTGGGACTAATATGGACTCAAGCTTTTAGCCACTCTAGGTACCATCAGTCTTACTTGCTAACCATCACCTCATACATCTAGGTGTGTATCCAAGGTCAAAGCTCCATGAAAAATGCCACCCTCCCACTTCGGGGTCTAGACATCAACACATAGGCCGACCATATGTCCTCCTAAGCATCCACCATTAGATGCTTCAACTCTCCCTATCAAAATAGATATATCCATTTGTCCAAACATGCTTCCAAAGTGTTCAAACATTTTATGGAGAGATTTACATGTACAAACACAACCCAAATCAATAATAATCTTTCAAATATAAGTAAACACAAGCCTTCGAGGTCCTTTGATTCTACTATCATCAAGTTATCCATGTGAAATTTGTCAGAAGCTTTCTTCTTCTTTTATTTCTTCAGCAGCACCAAATACATCCTCAGTACTTCTCAAGTATTTTGTTTACCACTTCATCCAATTTTAATAATTTCATTCTTTTTTTGAAGGTATTATGACTGACATAATGTGCCCTCCCTCTCAACTGGGGAGACATACTATTTCTTCTATTCAGACTCCTTCTCAACACAACAACTTCCTTCTCTTATAACATAGGAGAGACTTATGGACTTTCAAGACTTTATTTATTTATTATGTCAACAAGGTCATCTTGATCATCATCATTCTTATAGTTTCCTTCATCATGCTCATAGTTATGAACATGCTCAACATCTTGAAGATCATGTACCCGCAAAACTTTAATATCAAGTACAAGCAAATATACAAAGAATGACATTAACTATATCAAAATTAAGTCATCAAAACATTAAAACTTTAGACATTAGATACCTAAACCTAGTTAGGTTCATAATCAACAAAGGTTACATCTTTTTATACTTTAGACTTGAACAACTTGCTAGGTTTTTTTCATAAACCCTAGACTTAAATTAAAAATCCTACGATAATATACTTTCCTGTTAAAAACTTCGACTCCTGCAATTTCATTTTCTTGTTGCAGATTATCTGTAATATTGTATCGAGTTTGACTGCTTCGAGTGGGTTTGATTTCACCTAGGTATATATAGTTCTTTCTGTTTTGTTTTCCAGTTAAAAACTTCGACTCTTGCAATTTCATTTTCTTGTTACAGATTATCTGTAATATTGTATCGAGTTTGACTGATTCGGGTGGGTTCGATTTCACCTAGGTATATATAGTTCTTTCTGCTTGTGATTGAGCCTACATGAATAATAGGAAGCACCAACTTATCAATTGGTTAAGTCCGACTTGTAGACTGTTGAAGAGGCCAACTTGATGTAGGAGGAATAATAAAATATTTTTCTCTATAGACCTTAAGGAGCCCATGAAGGGTCTCTTACAAAAATAATTTTGACTTTAACTCAACAAAATAAAATCATAGAGCACTCAATGGGTGCTTTGACCTATTGACCATTGACCCAAGCATGAAACCCATGCTGTAATAAGTCAATTTAATAATAATAGTAATAAAAAATTTGACAAATATATTACATCACGACTCAAGTACAATTATGAAGACCGACACTAGTTACATTTTTCAACAATCCCTCTTAACTAGGGAGGTATTCATAATTACAAACATGGAAAATATCAAAATTAAATGAACTACAAAGAGTTCTAGAAAACTCAATGTTGCGTACTAGATACTTGACCAAGGTAATCTATCCAGGTGGGACTAATATGGACTCAAGCTTTTAGCCACTCTAAGTACCATCAGTCTTACTTTCTAACCATCAACTCATACATCTAGGTGTGTATCCAAGGTCAAAGCTCCATGAACAATGCCACCCTCCCACTTCGGGGTCTAGACATCAACACATAGGCCGACCATATGTCCTCCCAAGCATCCACCATTAGATGCTTCAACTCTCCCTATCAAAATAGATATATCCATTTGTCCAAACATGCTTCCAGAGTGTTCAACCTTTTTATGGAGAGATTTACATGTACAAACACAACCCAAATCAATAATAATGTTTCAAATATAAGTAAACACAAGCCTTCGAGGTCCTTTGATGCTACTATCATCAAGTTATACATGTGAAATTTGGCAGAAGCTTTCTTCTTCTTTTATTTCTTCAACAGCACCAAATACATCCCTGATACTTCTCAAGTATTTTTTTACCACTTCATCCAATTTTAATACTTTCATTCTTTTGTTGAAGGTATTATGACTGACATAATGTGCCCTCCCTCTAAACTAGGGATACATACTATTTCTTCTATTCAGGCTCCTTCTCAACACAACAACTTCCTTCTCTTATAACATAGGAGAGACATATGGACTTTCAAGGCTTTATTTCTTTATTATGTCAACAAGGTCATCTTGATCATCATCATTCTTATAAGTTCCTTCATCATGCTCATCGTTATGAACATGCTCAACATCTTGAAGATCATGTACCTGTAAAACTTTAATAGCAAGTACAAGTAAATATACAAAGAATGACATTAACTATATCAAAATCAAGTCATCAAAACATTCAAACTTTAGACATTAGATACCTAAACCTAGTTAGGTTCATAATCAGCAAAGGTTACATATTTTTATACTTTAGACTTGAACAACTTGCTAGGTTTTTGTCATAAACCCTAGACTTAAATTAAAAATCCTATGATACTATATTTTCAAGATATACTTTGATAGGGTTTTTGTTATAAACCCTAGATACATTGATAATCAAGTTATACTACTAGCATATGTGTATCTAGGGTTTTATTATTGAAGCTTATATCAATACTTACTTAGGTAAACCCTAGAAATAGATATTACTACAATAATCTCAATCAAGTTGGGTTTTTGATTGAGAGGAATCATAAATTTCTAGGGTTCCATTCCTAGGATCTCCTTTTACCAAGGTTTTTCTTATAACCCTAATAATCTAGGATTTCGACTTATCAGCAGCAAAACTTATCATTGTCTTAATGATCTAAGGTTTCAGTTTATAACAAGGAATACAACAACAAATCCTAAAATACTAGGATTTTGTTATAACAAAACTGAAACCTTAAACATTACAAGAATGGACTTTTCTCTATTGGATCCTTAATAATAACCCTAAGAGAACTAGGGTTTCAACATCATTGCTAACATATCCTAAGCAAGGATAAAATTTCTTTATACAAACCCTAAGTAAACTATGGTTTCATCAACAAACCCTTAAGTTAGTGTTTTTTCAGTGAACCCTGAAGGTTAGGGCTTTATAAAAAAATGACAAGATAATATAATGAGGGTAGATTCAATATAATTATTAATCTCCCTAACAAGACTTTTTTATGATTCAAAAAAATAGACATGAAAGAGTTAGTAATATAGAAAAAACCTTTTTAAAATGATAGTACCTTGTAATATGAAGAATATTTACTATAAGTTTTTATACATACCTTGAATTACTCATTTTTACAAACCTGGTAAGTTTAATGAAGGGCTCCCTCTAAAGTATTTTCATTTCCTTGTTTGTCAACTTGTGCTATAAGAATTTGATTTATCAAGTCACTATATACGTGAAATATTTTGACAGGTACTTCCAAGAAGAGACTAGGGTTTTTCAGATCTAAATTCAAAAAGATATTACTTTGAGTAAACTTCAAGGCATTCTAATTAGTATTATGTTAAAATATAAATATCATACAATTATATTTTTCACAAGGAGTTGTCCTATATACTTGAGATTTCATGATTTAGATATTAGAGGGAACAAGCAAATAAGATGAGGGCAGATTTCTATGTTATTTCTACAATATCACTATCTATCCAACCCTATAATCATATAGATGCACAAACTTTATATTATATACTTTAAAACTTATGTACCTTTGATTCAATGCTTTTTTCTAGAAAATTGCAAACACATTGTTAGATGAAAAAATTATAAAGAATAAAATCAATACTTACTTGAGTTTCAATATCTCCTTCAACTGGTTGAAACATAATGCTAGATGCTTCTTTTGACTGTAGAGTAAACATTTTAAGAAGTTAAGTCAATTCTTGCTATGGACTGCTTCGTTTACTTTACTTCCTTTTCCAAATGCTAGATAGAATAAGATGTAGAAGTTATGACAAGTCTTCAAATATAATTGAATGTGTAAGATTCTTGATGTTGTTTGATATATTCTTTGTTTAAGATTGATATTTTCAATGCGGCTTCTCTGTTAAACTTTTCACAGTTATCCAATTTTCTCCACACGGTTCTTGCTTTTCAAAGATGACTGTGATTTTTATGACATTCCTATATTGCCTTTGTATGACTCTATTCTCATCCTTTTGATATTTGAACTTTTTGGAAACTTTAGTAACTACATAAATTTTGAGATTTTGAGGTAGATTTAGACTTTGATTTTCATGCACAAGCCTTCGTTATTTCTTCGAAAAGACTCGGTCTTGTTTGGTACTTAAAAATTTTACTTGGTTCCTTACTATGTTTTGAATCTTAAGTATTGATATGTGGTACTAATTAACCCATGTACGCAGCTTCATCAAGTTCATAAGTGATTTAATTCATTGTTCCTCCTTAGTATCTCGATCGTAAGAGCTAGGCATGAGACTTATTTTTCCAAACATAAATGATCCTCTAGCTGCCTTTTATACCATTGAACTTAGCTCTGATACCACATTGAGAAATACATTAAGGAAACATTTATTTTTTATTTCTCTGATTTGAACTTTACTTGTGATATTGTATTTGTATTATGTTGATTATATTAGAGTTCTTATCATAAAATAAATGCCAAAAACACAATGAACACCAGATGTAGGCACTCAATAAGGGGAAAACCTCTAGGAAGGGGAAAACCCAGTCAAAATCTTCCAACAGTAGATTCAAATCAAGTTGAGATGACCAAGACCCTACTTACCTAGATTGAGAACACCTTCCATCCATCAAGTCAGCCTTGTTAAAAAAAAACACATTTGTTATTTCATTTATTTATAATTCAGTGACAAGTAGTTCATCAAGATGCTTGTCCTTATTTATGTAGTTCCTCAGTTATGGTGATAATAGAGAACTTTTATTTTGTAGACTTATCTTACTTTTTTCCTCAAACCTAAGTTCAATACTTAATACTTTGATCATGTAATGATGTGATACCTTAGCTCCTTAGCTCTGTAATTTCGTTGCTCAAATACAAACTTGAACCTTCGATTATATTGTTCCATTAATAACTACAATTTTTTCTACTCAAACATAGATTTAGTTCAGCAATTACATTTTTCCCTCTTTATATATTCTTCTCCTCCAATTACACTATCTTGTTACAGACTTTTATCCCTGTTTTTTTTTTGTCTTATTACAAACTTCGACTCCTGCAATTTTGTTATCTTGTTGCAGATTCAAAATGATTTGTAATGTATTGAACTTGACTGCTTCAGGTGGGGTCGAGTTCACATAGGTATATATAGTTGTTTTTCCCTATGTTTGAGCCGACGTGAATAATAGGATAAGTTGACTTGTCAATTGGTTAAGGCCGACCTGTAAACTGTTGAAGAGGTCGACTTGTAGATTTTTGAATAGGTCAACTTGATGGAGGAGGAATAATAAAATGTTTTTCTTTCTAGACCTTAAGGAGCCCAAGAAGGGTCTCTTACAAAAATAATTTTGACTTTAACTCAAAAAAAAATCCGATAGCACTCAATGGGTGCTTTGACCTATTGACCATTGACGCAAGAATGAAACCCATTCTTTAATAATTCAATTTAATTATTAATAAAAAAATTATTTTAACAAATATATTACATCACGACTTAAGTACAATTATGAACACTGACACTAGTTACATTCTTCAACACTTGGTACATAGGATGTCACCGATAGATGTTTTTTGCCATAAACGCCATTTTGGTAGCTCCATGATATGCACACTAGTGTGACCTTTTGAAAATAAAGCATCCTAAATAGGTTTCTAAGCACTTATTGACCACTTTTGTTTGACTATAAATTTTAGGATGATATGTATTGCTTATAATTAAATATGTACCTTGAAGTTCAAATAGCTCTTGCCAAAATTTGTCTTTGTATGTGGGTTCCTAATTTGACACAATGGAAATTGGAATTTCATGTAACTTAAAGATATGATACATGAAGGCTTAGGAAACTAAGGAAGGAGTGTAAGGATAATCTAGGGCACAAAAATGAGTATCATTTGAAAGATAGTAAACCATCACCATGATGATCGATTTCTTTGACACTTTTGGGAGTCCCATGATAAAATGTATTGAAATGTATGTCCATATCTATGTTGATATTGGTAGAGGTTGCAATTCCCCTGATATATTCATCATCTCTTCTTCGTTTCTTTGGTAAGAATCATAGGATGTTATGAATTCTTGGATAATTTCTTACATGCCTTCATATAATAATGAACAAATATTTATTTCATACTTTTATGAAATCTAGAGTGAATTTATATCAATTATGAATGTTGCTTCTCTAGGACCTTATAACGCATGTCGAAATATCACAGGTTCTCATGAGGAAATGGAGGTTTGATATACACTTGAGTCTAAGTGTTGGTATCTTCGCTCCAACTATGTAGTCTCTTTAGTACTTAGTGGTAATATCAATTGAAACAACTTTTATTCTTTACACCAAGATGTGCAGCACATTTTTCATCACAAATATAATGGAGTACACATGTTTGGAAGCATACCATTTCCACTGGAGGACCCTTTGTACTTTCAAGAGATGAGTAGGAGTAGTTTTTATAGTATTACCTTGGGGAGGATGAGTGGATGGAATGAATGTTTGTTTTTTTGTTTGTGCATTTATCACTGTCTCTGCTTCCAGGGCCCCTTGAGTAACTTCCAACCATGTATCAAGATGTTTCATTTTGAAATGTTCATGAACTTCCTCCTTAAAACCTCTAATGAAACACTCCTTATATAAAGAATATGTTGAGTTCTCTATATATATGGTTGATTACAAAAATGTTACCATAAATTTGGTGACCTAGCCTATTTGGCGTAAGTTGGTAAGCTGACACAAAGAGTGAGTATCTCTCTAGAAACGTTCATGGTTAAATTTAACAAATTGACTCTAGGAAATGCAGTTAACATAGGAATTTGTGTGTCATTTACAACACTACCACCATTTTGTATCTAAATACATTACCTCCACCTTGTGTTTTTCATCTCAATAGTAATGCCCTGAAGAGAAAAGTAATGTTCAGTCTAGGTGACCCATCCTAATGGGTCAAAACCTTTAAATTGATTCAATTCCACCTTAGGAAAATGATTCCATATATTATCTATCCATTTGTTTATTGTTGTGAAAATTTTAGGAGGGTCATGGGTGACTACATGATCCCAACTTAGAAGCTTCTTCCTAGGGTGTCTCAATTTGTTATGCAATCCAATGGTGTTCTTCTAGCGTACCTTGAGTGACCATACCTATTAACTTCTTATTCAACATCTTTCTGAATTTGGCTAAGTTATGTTGATTTTGTTGCTTCAATTTCTCATCTAGATTCTTATCCCACCACTCATACAAATAATTATTCAACTTCTAAAACTCACCTTCTAGGTTTCTCAACCTATCAAAAGCAGAGATGGATTATAGGTATCCATGATGTCTAATCTTACAAGCAAAGGTTGTTGGGTCCTAAGGACAAGGGAGTGTCATATGTTATAGCTATATAGTCTATATGCAAGGTATAACAATAGAACTTGATCCAATATTTGGGGAAATAACTAAGGATTCTCAACCATACCCTTTGTCATACTACTTTATTTCCCAAGTACTAGACAGTGATTTCCCTAAGTGTTGTTCTTGATGTACTATATCAATAAGATGTTTTGTCAATCTATCTAAAGAAAGTTTTAAATATACGTGGGGGACTTCCTATACACTCAAATGCATGTGGAATAGATATTTTGTATATAAGTACTATCTGAATTGGTACTAGTTTTTGAAAAATGGAAGCAAGAAATTCCTAATTTAATTTTCCCTTGAATTAAATTAGGAGAAAATTGTAATTCCACATCACAAGACAACAAAAATGTGTTAACTAAGTTAGTTTGACTTAGTTGGCTCAGTTAATTCGAGTTGAGGGCCTAACTTGGGGCATGTAGAGTGTCTCCTACTTTTAGGAGCCTAGGTTGAGTTTAATTTGAGTTGTAATAATTTAATTGAAACAAAGTCAGTTAAACTAGTTCCAACTGTTGGAGGAACTAGTGGGAGGTTTTGTTGTGGAGTGTGTACTCAGTGATCAACTAGTTAGCTGACAAATCAGCCATAATTAACTCATGCATGCATAATCTATGAGTTACCCATTTGAGATTCGAGTTCAAGGGCAGTGTACTATCATTTGTATAACTATCCAAGTTGTACAGGTGGTGCATGCAGTGATGAAAGGGCCTATATGGATTGTGCAGTTCAAGATGGGTATTTCCATAATTAATAGGGGGCTAATTCCTTGAGAAACAACGCAAGGAAATAGGAGCTTGAAAGGCAGCATAATTAGCTAATTATTGGACAAAGTCGACTTTTGAGGCAATGAGATATATTGTTTACTGAAGAGTTTTCTGGATTATCCACAGTCTCACAATCCGGCAAACTCTTCAGTAAACAATAACCACAGGAACTTGAAAACCAGAGATATATTGTACTAATGTAGAGATTGTTCAGACTTGAACAAAAATTGTATTTATCCTCTATTTTCTTATTAATGCAAACAGATAGAAAGGGGTTTTGAGAAGTGGATTTCTCATAGATACATCCTCATGTTATGTTTGTTAATTGATTCATGTCACATGTTTTGATATTGCTTCTCAACTGTTAATTGTTTTCCACATATGAGTAGAGTACATTAAATTCTATTGTTTTTGTTAAATTACATTAGCAGTTTGAATCTACAAGGAATTTCTACATAGTATCGGAGATAGAATCACAGTAGAGAAGAGAATTTGATTTTTTGCAGGAGGTTCCAATTTCAAGATCAGTGTTACAAGCTTTATCCGGGACTGAGAAGATGACTTCCACCGAACTCAGGCTCGAGTATGCTTTGGAAGGAACCACAATTTTTGTGGCATGGAAGATATGTATGGAGGAAATATTAGATGATAACAGGCTACTAAATTACATCAAGATAAATGTAGTTAAACACCCAACATTTGATGCCCAGGAACTCACTAAGTGAAAGAAGGATGTAGCTAAAGCGAGGAGGATCATATTGGAGGGAATTCAAGATCATATTGTCTCGAATATCCATGGGAAAAAAACTCCATTCGCGATGTGGAAAACACTGACATACTTGTTTTAGAACAATAGTGACTATAGGAAGTTAGCACTCAAGGACAAGCTTCAGAGTATTAAGATGCAAAAGAATGACACAATTCCACAGTACTTGAGAAACTTTACACAATGTTTTGATGAACTTGGTAGGGTCAGTGTGATTGTCCCTAGAGAAGATTTGGTAGCTCTAACTTTGTTGGGTCTTCCCAATATCTGGTACAGTTATCAATATTTTGTTAATGGTAGATATAAAATACCAAATTGGGAGCGGTTATGGTATGATCTAGTGCAGGAAGAAGGAAGGTGGGACAACAGAGATAGGCCTTCAACCAAAGTGGAGGAAGATGACCTTGCATTAGTTATCAAAGGGAATAAATCCAAGGGAAATAAGTCCCAAGGTGAGGAGGGAAAGAAGAAAGACTTGTCCAATATCAAGTGCTTTCACTGTCATGAATTCGGGCACTATGCCACAAAATGTCCACAGACGAAGGAAATCAAGAAGGAGCCTGCAGTAGAAAATGAAGGTGAAGCTATAGCTGCACAATTGGAACTTTATTTTACCCTTATTTCATGAATGGAAAGCACAGTAATGGGAATCATGTGGTATCTCAACAGTGGTGCCTCATTCCACATGACGGGGAATAGATATTTCGTCAATGACTTGGAGGAGAAATACCTCAAGAAAAACATTAAGTTTGGAGATGATGGGAGGTATAGTATGAAAAATATCGGTACATTTACTTTTCAGAGGGAGTCAGGCTCCTCTCTCATGCTCAAGGATGTGATGTTGGTACTAGGTATACATAATAATCTAGTTTATGTCGTGGCATTGTAATACTGTGGCTACAATGTGATATTTAGCAAAGGGAAGGTTTTCCTTAGACACATCGCCATGGGATAGGTGAAACAGATCGATATGCGAGTCAAGAACTTACATGCACTTGAGGTTGAAGATGCATGGAAATCCTCTAGGAGAAAGGAAAAGGTTAGAGACTTGGTTTTTGAGAGGGAGCATGAATTACCTCTCGACATGCAGCCTCAGCAAGTTGTGGAGCAGCCATAGATGGAGAAGCAGAGAGGAGACCGAGTGGAGACATACACTCAAGCATAGACCTCCACTAGGGGGGAATTTCGATCCAAGTGGGAAGAGGGAGCACATGCAATCATACCTCCAAGTGTGAGGTGGGCGATGTGAAGAAATAGTCCCAAGGGTGCAGAAATTTGGGCAGGATCCATTGAGGTATTTTTTGTCTCACAGATCATTACCTTGCTACATGGGCCCACAATATTCAGTAGTAGGAGAATAAATGTCAGTCAAATATTGATGAGTGCAAAGCATTATTGACAGCGGAGCAAGTGGCTCAGTACCAAAGTCAGCAGCAACACAGTTTTCCCAATAGACAGTTGCATATTGATTTAGTGATTATTTTTATTTTTATGTACACTTCTTAGTTGCAGATGTTGCAGTAGCAGCAACAACAAAGAGAAGTTTTTCATGCAGTAAATTCCAAAGGTGTTGTTTCAAGATAGATGTGAATCCATTTCTTACTGAGAGGGAGTTTTAAAAAATGGCAGCAAGAAAATCTCGATTTAATTTTCCCTTGAATTAAATTAGGAGAAAATTGTAATTACACATCACAAGACAACAAGAATGTGTTAAATAAGTTAGTTTGACTCAGTTGGATCATCTAATTCGAGTTGAGGGCCTAACTTGGGGAATGTATAGTGTCTCCTACTTTTTAGGATCCTAGGTTGAGTTTAATTTGAGTTGTAATAATTTAATACAGTTAAAGTTAGTTAAACTAGTTCCAACTATTGGAGGAAATAGTGGGAGGTCTAGTAGTGGGGTGTGTACTCAATGATCAACCAGTTAACTGATAAATCACCCATAATTAACTCATGCATGCATGATCTACGAGTTACCCAATTGAGATTGGAGTTCAAGGGAAGTGTATTATCAGTTGTATAATTATTCGAGTTAATAGGTGGTGTATGCAGTCATAAAAGGGCCTATAGGGATTGCGTAGTTCAGGATGGGGATTTCCCTAATTAATAGGGGGATAATTCCTTGAGAAACATCGCAAGGAAATAGGAGATTGGTAGGAATCAGAATTGGATAAATATTGGCCAGAGTCATCTTGTGAGGTAGTGAGATAGATTGTACTAGTGCGGAGATTGTTCAGACTTTAACAAGCATTCTATTTCTCCTTTATTTTTTTATTAATGCAAACAGATAGGAAGGGGTTTTGAGCAGTGGATTTCCCCTAGATACATCCTCGTGTTATGTTTTTTAATTGATTCATGTTGCATGTTTTTATATTTCTTCTCAATTGTAAATTTCTTTCTGTAGATGAGTAGAGTATATTCAAGTCTATATTTTAGTAAACTTACGTTAGCGGTTTGAATCTACAAGGAATTTATACACTACTCAAAGAGGTAGCAACAAGGGTTACAAGTGTTTATGACAATGTGATTCCACTTTAATTTCTAGAGTGAATATTTCCCCAATCATAGTTTTACTCATTGGGTGAGAAATCAATATGTTATTTAAAGATGCTAGAATAGGTATCTTATAAAAAAATAAGACATTTTTGACCCAAGAAGAAAGCTCTTAAAAACACCAGAAAATAATGTGTTCAAGATAGGGCTTGCGGTCTAAAATTTAAAATGATCACAATCTCTACTAATCTTCTCAACTTGAATATTATGATCCCAATAATGAAATCGTGTAACTTGTTTGGATATAGCTCCATTGGTTTAACTGAAATTTATGCAGTCTATGAAAATATATAAAATTTGCAAAATTCAAGGACATCTTGGAAAAACCTTAAAAAGGTTTATTTTGAATTGACTACTTCTCAGACTTCGTTTTTTTTGCAAGTGGATTGTTTTTCAAGAGAAGGGTATATATTAAGTTGTGTTCTCAAATTCTATATAGAGAGTTTAAAAAATCTGCCTAAATGTTGCCAAAATTTCTTTCATAAAAAATCAACAACAAGATTAATTATCTTCCCTTTTTTCAATTAACTTATATTTCTAAGTCGTTATTTAACAAAATTAGACTAGTCTTATTTGTTGAATTACAACTTTCATTTACGATATTTTCGCATTCTACCTTTGTACTTTAGCTGTTGAATTGTGCTATAGTGAATATGGACTAATATTGTTTGTCAAGTGATAATTCCCTTATGTAATAGTTTATAGGATAGATTTTTGGGAGTTTTCCTGGTTTTTTCCCATTATTTCCCTATTGGAAAATCCCATTAAAGCTAGCTACTGAGCCATGTAATCTAGAGGACTCAACTATCCCAAACAGGCAAGAGTCAAATTGGGCCTCTCTTCTAAGTTGATTCTGTGGAACTGCTTGGCAATGCATTCATGCCCATCAACACCCATGTAAAAAGGTTTGCTTAATTACAACTATTTTTTAAGTCCATAATAAGCTTTCCACACTCCACTTATCCTTTTCTTAATAATAGTTCTACTTAAGCTTGTGAGTAAGATTAATTTTAAGATATTTATATAATGTCGCTTCCTCCAAGCTTGTTTTTTTTGTAAGGAGAAATCGAAATTTTTATTAAGAAAATAAAAAGTTTCATATGTAGATGCATTTAAGCATTCCTAAATATTGTGGGTCCACAAATATGTAGATAAACAAGCACACAACAATACTGAGGAAGTGAAGGAACCACTTTCTCAGATCAAAAACACATAAAGTATGCATAACCTTATTCAGACCTCTCCAATATCAGAGAAGACGACCTGTTTAAACGAAGTATAGCAATCATAAATTAACCATTACAACATTTATACAAAAAAATCTGAAGATAGAAAACTGTGAAAAAGAATTGTCTCACAGCTGAGAAAGTGGATTATCCAAGATATAGAGGACGGTCTGACACACGAATCTGCCTACCTTCAATTCAGTTATGTTTCAGTTGCCCTAAACCTGTTGCAAACACTCCTTAGAAAGGAGATATGCTTGTGCATTTCTCTCCTAGTAAATATGTCAACAAAACCATATTTTAGATGAAAAAATTCTTCTAAGATAGGAACAAAAATGTGATTTTGACATCTTTGCAAATTGTTATACCATTTTATAACATTTAATGAGTCGCCAAATATTTGTATCGATTCTATCCCCAACTCTTGCATCTAACGCAGTAAAATTTTTAGAGATTGTAGCATTGCATAATTGTTTGATCTTGAACCAATACCAACTTAAGCTTTGAATAGTTTATTCTCATCAAAATGAATGATCGGACCATCCCCACATCTATTCTGAGCATCTGAGGCACCATCAAAATAGGCCTAAAGGATGTGTGGCCTATTTTTCTTCTTTAATGATCCTAGGTGTCACCTTAGGAGAAGATTTAGGCAGTAAAGCATAAATAGAGGCACTTTCTACCACTATTGGATAGGGAGACGTTGAAATGTCCTAAAAAAATCATTTATTCCATGCCAGCCAAACACCCCAAGTGATGATCGGAGGTATATTCCTTAAATTTTTATCAGTGGTAGAGAACCACCAACTTTTCCAGGCTTCCACAATGCCTGTGCCATTCTAGTTGATTCTAATGCCCAAAAGGTTTATAATTTTCTCCCAGGATTTGATGGTGAAACGGTAACTTAAGAACAAATTACATATTGTGTCTTCCGATTTTTTTCATAATGTACACCAACCAGGCCCATTTTTTTTTCTTTTCTACAAGTTGTCCCACGTGGGAACTTTATTCTTAAGGAAAAACCTGTAGAAATTATATGCACTAAGCATGCATATGTCCTAGATCCACCTAATCTCACACTATTTAACTTTATGCAAGATACTGAATCTATTCCACTTGTTAATCTTTTGCGGAAAAATTAATTTCACACACATGTGAAGCATAAACAAAAATATTCAATTGCACATAACACAGTTTTTAACCAGGAAAGCCTGAAGCTGAAAACCCCAACTATATATTATGTAACATGGAGATCACATGAAAATCTCATACAAACATACAAAGCTTATCATGCTTCCGTATTAAAGATAATCAGCCATACACCAGTCAGACCAATTCGAAATCCACACACCCATCTTTGCCTCTTGCCAGCCTCGCCCTCCACCCACAATCCTCGCCGAAGAATAGCCAGAATGACCCGAATGACCCTTCTTTAATCATACAATCCTCATTGGCAACCTCCAATGTGTATAGTCACAACAGATAGTCTATCTACCCCTTTCACCTATCTCTCCACCGGGTCTCCACTAAAACTGCCATGCACTGTAGTTAACTGTTGTATTTTTTAGTTGATTAATGAGTTATTATTTTTGAATTAATTAACTAATTAATTCACTCCACTCTCACTAGTGTATCATTCAGTTAGACTAGATACAACTAGCTCAACTGAGTCTAACTGAGTTAAACTGAATACAACTCCACAACTACTTCTTCCAACTGTGTCATAACTCTGCCACTTGAGTTCTAACTGATTCCTCCATGCAATAGCTCCAGTAAACCCTTAGGAATAGTGTAATTCCTTCTTCCAGCTGCTGTGCCACATCTGTGCACTGAACTGAAGTGCTCTAAGAGAATAAATTGTTGTTTAGAGTCCGATTATTATTAAGAGCTAATAATAATCGACATGCATCTATTTTTAGATTGACGATATATAAATAGACTTCGCCCAATATTCTAAAAATAGAATTTCATATATTTTTCCAACTTGATCAACCATCCACAAATAGAATCCTGCAACTTCTAAAATATGATCATCATGTCTAAAAATAGACATACACCTAAAAATAGCCTATGAATAGCCTGTACCTAGTTTAGGTGATTATTTTCCAACTAGGATCAAGGATGATGTTTCCCCAGGATGCCTCCTTCACTCGTTTTTTGCATATTCAAGAACACCAAAACAATGGCCTTGACTTTGATGCACATTTGAATTTCCGTAGCGGCTTGCGATCTAGCTGTCACCTCTAATCCTCTGCACACTATTTATAATTATACTCAAAAAATTTTAGAGAGTAATGGTTGTTGGGAGCATGAACCTATCGTAGCTCATCTGGTCTCTCCCTTGTCCTAAAATTTTTTATTTGTAATTCCCTGATGAAACCCTACCAGAATTCTCCCCATTGTGGCTCAAGGTGAACATCCTCAGCAGATTTCCAACCTCGATACCATATCGTTGTGAGTTCCTCATTCAAAATCTGATTTAGAAAGAAAATACCTAGTGTGATGAGATTATCAAACAATTCCCTTGGAAGGGTATAATCCTCACTACATCCCACCCATGGATCCACTCCCACTCTGAACCTTCTTCAATCCCCCACTTTCTAGGAAAGTCCCTCTTCTATAAGACCAAAGGATTCTAATGTAGCTTTCCATATGAAAAATGAGTTTAGGGGTTTTTTTTTTTGTATTATGCAACCAATAATCAATAGATATGAGATCTATATATTTCCTTTTTACCATTTTTGTCCATAAATTATCCATAGATAGTAATCGCCACCCTGATTTTTTTGCGAGAGAGTTTGCAAAATATGGGAGATTCTTTATTCCCCAACCTCCTCAATCCTTTGGGCAGAATATTTTATTCCAGACAACCCATGGAAGAACTACATCCTCCTTCGAACCATCCCACAAGAATCATCCACATTATTTTCTGATGTGGCCGAGGATACCTTATGGAGCCGAGGATACCTTTTGGAACCCAGGTAAGAGAAATCCAATAGGATGGGATTTTTATTAAAACAAATTTAATAATCACCAGCCTCCCACCTCTCGACATCCACTTAAAACTCCAATGTTTGATACGTTTTTCAATTTTCGCGACCAATCATTTCCAAACATTTTTGTTGTAGGTACCTGGCTTGAGGAAGAAACCCAGGTATTTGAAACTTTCCTTCATGGGATTTTCTTCAAAGGGAAATATCGAGAGGATCCTATTGACCTTTACCTCCGAGGTTCATAAATGATCATGGAACAATATCATTTTCCAAGCTATTGTTATCAAACATGAAATTAGCATATATGATCTTCTTGGATTTAATTATCTATTGTCGTTTTGAAAAACACCCTCCAAAATTCTGCTTACACTTGAATTTGGGAGCCTACTTATGATCTCATGATCTGTAACTTAATTTTTTCTTGGTCACTTCATGATTGGTTGTGTCGAAACAACTTTCTTACACATGCTCATACCTTGATGCATCCATAAGTGCACGCCCTTTATAGCAAGTTTAGTAACCAATGTTTATCCTTGAGAAAAGTCATTGCATAATTCTTGAAAGTAAGGCTTGTGCAATCCATAGAGACAATACATTGTGTAATATATGTCGACAGTAAATGCGCAATATCACTTGAAATTCTCCCTCTCACTCTAGTTGCAATGTATATTCATTTCCCCCGAATGCGAGTGACAGAATTGACAATATTGACAATCATATCTCACACATCCCGGAAAACGGGGATCTTTTCCACAGAGCCTCATCTGCTGCGGATCCTCAAATCATTAGCCATCCGCACGGGACTGAAAAAATCATATATGATGATGAGACGTTGGGAACTGCGTCACCCTGTCCAGAGCACCCTTTCACTTCTATCACCATTAATTATTATCATGATTAACCCATATATCATCCATTCCCCTCCCCTTGAGCATTCTCAGGTGATAGATCATGGCATGTAACTGCATGTGAGGCATACTCATCGCCATCCTCCTCGCACGTGTCCAAGCCCCTTTAATAGGATGATATCCCATCCCTGAACAACCCATTATATTTTCCCTCTTCCTTTCGTTTTTTTATCTCATCTCTGGCACTTTCCTAATTTCATAAGGCCGTGCAGCCCTATTCCCAGCATTACATCGCGCAGTCCCCTCTGGGCTGTAACATCCCATTCTGTGCAACTCTCCCTCAACCCTTCTGACTCCTTGAGCCCTAGTGTTGCTTATCCCCTTGTTGTGTATCCCTCCCTTGACTTCTCCCCCCAGCCTTATTGTGCAATGGCCCCAAGATTACGCTAGAGAACCATCTGAGGTGGACAGAGAGGGCCTCTACTAGGATGGTATCACCATGGTGAGGACAATCGATTGGATTCAGTGGAAGGCTCCTCCTCCAGCATTTTTGCGCATTAGAGCCCGACCCCGAGCAGGAGGAAGCATCCCCTGAGAAAGTTACGTAGAGAGGTAGGCACGGTCTGCGGAAGTCCATCATCACTCACCATATGCAACCCCAGCTATGCAAGACTGACCCACTGCTGATTCAAGAGAAGGAATACGATTATTCGGATGTCTGGGTGATGGATTCCAATGTCATTTGGACACGCATCCCTGACGGCACAGATCCGAAGTCCTCCATCCTCTCTGCACCGGTCCACAAACCTAGGTATTCTTTGGCAGATTCGGAGGAAGAGGCTGCGCAAGCACCTACTTGCCCCATTGAGGAGGAGGTCCCCAACAGTGATGAAGAAGATGAAGATTGAGGTCTGCGCATCCACACAGCTCTTCCATATTTTTTTAAGATTTCCACCATCAGTGATTTTTTTCTTATGCATATTTTGTGCTTCTTAGATACATCAGTGCTACTGCGCATATTGTAATTTTATTTCTTAAGTTTTGTGTGGGCTGGTTTCCTCTTGTCAGGCAGCCCCGAAAACGAGTAACTAAGGTTGGGATTGGCTAAGCGCAGCTTCTCAAACCCACCTGTAGCATATGTAACTTCTCTTTTTCGAATTAATATAATAGCCTAACTTACCAAAAAAAATGTATCTTCATTTCAATGAGTTTTCTCAATTGTCTCTTTTGCGCACCTTTACTTTCGTAAGTCTCGCTTTCACTTTCACGACTATCGCTTTCACTTTTGCGAATGTCGCTTTTGCTTGCTTTCACTTTAACAAGTGTCGTTTTTCTTTTTTTTCACTCTAGAATGTGTTTCTATCACTTTCTTTAGCTTTTTCAAGTGTCGTTTTCATTTTTTCTTACTGTCAAAACTGTCGCTTTAAATTTTTGAACTCTTGCATGTGTTTCATTTTAGCACACCACTAGAGGATACTCTAGTGCATTCTTATGCATTATATGATCATATATATAATAATATTATGTGCTAAACACTCTCTCATAGTTGAGCACATTTTATAGTTGTAGTCGTCACACCTATCGTAACTTGTATTCTAAGTGTCGCAAAGTGACGTTTTAACTATCACACTTGGAAATAAGTGTCGCTTTACTCTTGTTTCAAGGTATTCATGTGGTTTTTGAGTTATGCGTATCCTTTTGGCATGTGTTAATGTTATATGAGAGTGATATAAATGTTTAAGGACTTGTTTGCATGTTTTGTGCTTTCTTGTCTTACTGATCCATACTTAACCATTTTGGAGCTTTCATTGTCTTTACAACTTGCTCGATCTTTTACCAATATTTCTGCCTCTTGGAACTGTGCAGCCCTAAGCTTGAAACCTTGCCTCCTTGTCCCTATGAGAAATACAACCTCCTTTTCCCTCTGACATGCTTAACTGCACAGTTCTCTTCATTAGGTGAGCTTCCTATTGTGCATTGCGTAGTTCCAGTGAGAAAGGGATCACTTCTAGGTCATTAAAGTCCTCAACTGCGCAATTCATTGGGCCTGTCTTTAAATCACTATGCATTGCACAATTACAGTGACTAACCATGCTCCTCTATCTGACTAAGACCCCTCACTGCGCAATCAATTTTCCTACCTTGCTCCCTACTGCACATTGCGTAGTTCCAATGGATAGTGAGGCCTTACCTTAGTCCCTGTAATTCCCAACTATGTAATATTTGTCTCTTCCTTCTAGGACCTTCCTTGCTGCACATCATCACTCAACAAGATTAGTACCTCTCCTCTTGTACTGTGCATTATAAGTTTTATTCAATAGTGGGGCGTCCCTGAGTTCCTATAGCACTCAACTACGCAATTCCTAGCCTCCTGCTCTCAAAACCCCTGCATGTTGTCTCATCTCAATCAACATCTTCCATGAGTAAGAAGAGGTAGAATAGGTGGTTTTGGGTTGATGTTGTCTTTCCATGAGTGGTCTCCATATGCAAGTATTATCATTACAACATGATAGGGTAATGCTCAAGAGAGACCATCAGGGAGAGGATATAGGAGAACACTTGTGAAGAAGGAGCAAAATAAGAACCATCATCAAGAAACCTTGGACCATGATAGAATGGTGGCATCTCATGTTGACTTGGAAGGTTCTGATACTCATCCATATTCTTTAGAGGATGAATATGAAGAACAAGAAAATATCCATCATGAATAAATAAAAGTCATATTATCAAAGAGAAGATCTTGGCATTTCCAGATCATCATGGAGTTCCATGTCATCATTTCCAAGTCATGGCTTATAAAAGTTTCATCACAATGGCATATGTTTCAATGTGTCTTTCCACATATTTTGTGGGATGTAATTGTGTAATTTCCCAAAATGAGAAAATGTAACATGTGTGGAATGCCAAGGGTCCCACATGGGATGTTAAAGGTCACTACAAAGTTCTAAATTCATGTAGAATATCAAAGGTCATATTGGAATTTCAATTCATAATATAAGCTCAAGAGTCGAGATAGAGGTCAATTGTCACATGGAAGGTGGAGAGTCAACTCATTTGTTATAAATACACCCTCGGAGCAAAGGGAATTTTTTTGCACTTTCACCTTGGATTCTCTAGTTTGGTATAGGAGAGAAGATATTCTTTCGAGGAGCATGTGGTGTCTTAATGTTCCATTATTGGGACTAGTGTGGTAACATTTTACTTATATATCTTGTCACTTTCACTTAATAAATGAAGCTCTCATATCCATCGCACTAACATGCATATGTCATGAATGATTGTAAGACTATTCTTTCATTGTTTGTGGTGTATGTTTATGTTAGCACATACTAATGAAAATGAACTATTTTTTTGACTTTGGTATGCATCTCGTTATATGTGTGTTGTTATTTGCTTTTATCACCATTTTTATCTTGTCAACTACTTTGCAGGTTAATCAACAATTATTCCATGATCTTGTGTGTCTCTTTTAGGATAGTAGTATTTCTTTTCTTCCATAGGCTCACTCTCTCTTTCCTTGATGTGAGAGTACCTTATATGCATTACAATTGTATGCCTCACAGTGTCAACTTACTTTCTTTTTTCAAGGATTGTTTGTATAATCTCTTATGTTGATAATTTCATCCAAGGAAAATTCCTTAGGATAATGGTAATCTGTCATATTTCTGGTTTGAGCTCCTATTACAAACAATGTGAGGTCTAAATGGAACTTCATATCAGGGAGACGCCCTTAGTTAACATATTTCCAGCACCGTCGACATTATCATAACATTCATTTCGTCAATTTGAACAATCATACTCATACTAGAGCATAAATCCTTTAGGATTTAAGTTGATTTTCAAGATCGAAGGGATGCCTCACCATAAGAAAAATATCATCCTCGTAAATAAGAAGGGTGATGACTATACTAACAATATTGGGATGACACAAGTTGCTTCTTCCAAACACCCCTCTAACTTGTTGATTTATATACCAAAGAGGGTAGGGGACAGGGGACAACCCTACTTGACTCCTATATTACAATTAAATTGTTCAACTAGCCCTTAATGCTCCTAATATTGGAAATAACATTCTTGTATAACCTTAACATGATAGCTCTCAACTTGAAATTAAATTTTATCTCTTATAACATATTCATAAGGTTAGTCCTAGGCATACTGTCAAAAGATTTTCTAAAGTCAATGAAACAACACTAGAGATTAATTTTATTAATGTGATGATCCTAAGAGTAATAAGGTGATCTATGTTTGAATGATAGCTAATAAATTTAGTTTGGCCCTTAGATCTTTTTCTATTAATTTCTAGCCATATATTCATCTTCATCACTTGGCTAAAATTGGGCTAATCATAATGGTCCTATAATTACAGGGATTTATTTATCCCAACTTTAAGAAAAAATAGGTATAATGAGGCTTTGAGTCTAGGGCATGGAAGCCCTACATAACTGCTAAATTGAAGAGCTTGTGGATGTAAATGATAAGGATAGGCCCTCCAAGTTTTGAGATTTCTACTTAGCAATGTTTAATTTCCTTAGCTTTCCCTTTTGCATGCCACTTAACCTTGAACTTCATGTCTTTTACTGGAAAAAATTCTTCCTCTGTATAAATAGTTTGAATGATGTCCACGACATTAGGGGATTCAAATAGCCTTTTAAGGTAGGAATTATAGTCCCTAAAGGAGATCATATTGTTTTCTTTGGCTTTCTGAGTCATAATGTGCCTCTAAAATTTCTTAGGATATGGCTTAGATATGCACACAATTTTCTCTTTCTTTCTATTTATATAATACTTTTTTCTTTTTTTAATTGAATATTTGTACCTATTTATCTTGTTGATTTTGAGGACTTGTTAGAAGCAACACTAATTATTTTTCTTGCAATATTTCATCCTTTAATATATCAAGGATTAGCCATTCTATTTTCCTTTTTACGCATCACCTTGATAAATAACTTGTTAATGGAAGTAGAGTGGGTTTTCATATAATTATGATATATCTCTTCAATATTTTCCTTACATAATAGGAGTTTTATTTCATTAATTAAATCCTTTAAAAAAACAATAGCTTATTTTTTGTCAAAATTCAAGTCCTTTTGGTTGTCATAATTCCCTTGAATGGGGATTTTTGTGAATGAAAAGGTTTAGAGTTCAAGTTAAAGGTATATGATTAAATTTAGGGTCATGGTAAATTAGGAGGTCAAAATTTAATATTTGTTTGTATATAAGGATATCATGTATCATATATGAAGAGAGTGAGACTCGAGAGTGAACTGCAGTTTCCATTTTGACTAATGGAAATATGGTTACCCTCCGGTATCACTCTCTTCAAATAATAACCACCACATAAACATGCAAAAAATGTGTCATATTATCTACAACAATGCAACCAATCCTGTGAATACACGTTATTCAATTGGATTTTGGCTACTTCATTAGACCATTGCACATTATTAGGTCTTAAGAACTGTAGAGTTTGATTAGCTCATTACCAAATAAGTTTTTGACCAAGTCTTCAGAGGATTTTTTGTATTTTATCGCTAAAACAAGATCATAATATAACCAATAGATATTACAATTGGAGTCGTTTCTTAAAATAATAGTTTGATTAGTTGTTGTCCTAGAATTAATGTCTCCAACAAGAGGATATTGCCTTCATTTCCCATATTATAAATACCTTATTCCAAGCTAATGTGAGGATGCTTTTTATATAATTTTTTTCTTATAAATGGTAGAATTAATAAGCATTAAATGAGAAATTGTTATGAAAATATTCTTAGCATTTGTATATAAAATATTCATCCACGCATATTGATTGAAAGGCTCTTTCTTGTGAAGCCTAATGCACAGAAAAAAATTATTTTTAAAGTAATAATCCATGCATTTAATCCCTATATGATAGAATCTCTCATTCCATTTAGACCATAAGACAAATCCTTATACGTTAGGTACCCTAGATTATTCATGCTCCCAAGTTTCAATAAGCAACATATTATTAATTTCACTTATGATCCAAATTTACATAGGCACTTTGTGCCATGGAAAGCCACAATATTTCCAAGGTAGGATCTAAAGCGTCCTAAATTCCTATTTATTATTACCCTCTTTTTTTATCCCTGTCCCCACCAATAGTTTTTCTATTCCTAATTATTGTCCATTTTCCTCGTAGCTTATATTTTACTTGTTGAACTTCCTTCCTTTATTCAACTTGGTCTTTTCGAATGAGTTCTTCATTTATAAATATTCTTTACCCTTTTAAACTCATATTTTAAATGTGTATTCCATATTTATGGTCATTAGAACTTACCTTAACATGAATTAACTTATCTTTATGCTCAATTTTTTTCCAACCGCTTTGTGATATGCAATAAGTTTTATAATTTTCTAATTTATCTTGTAGTTCTTATTTTATGTTTATGGCATAATCCTATGAGCATATTAATTTCCTCTTGGATGGATTATTTATATCTATTCTACCTTCCGAGCTATGTAGGACCACGTTGTTATTTAGATTTTCTTCTAGCTCTTTAGAATTTTCCATCATATTAAAATATTTTTTATATTATCAACCCCTCCTTTAGTTTATTGTTTCTTTTCTTAGATTTGTTTTTCCATTTATTGTAACAAAATATTCATTTTCTGCAACTCAGTCTCTGACCCTAATACTCTATTGTTTATTTGTTTCTAAATATCGTTTTCTAAGGATCTAAACTTATTATCAATCATTATATCAAACTCGGTTGAAGTTTGGCTTCTCTCACTTCTTTGTGTTTCTCCAACAATTATATATATTCACAAAGTTATCTAGGGATACTTCACTACGCCTCCCCTTTAGAGGTTTTGGTAAATGCAATCAATTATTCATATTGGAAAAAAATAGAAAATAAATAAATTATAAGCAAGAATATGATAAGGAACTTTTGCACTTAAGAAGGTTACAAAGGTAGGCCTGAATGAAAATGTGTTTGTGAAAATGCGACATAAAAATGTATCATTAAAAAAAAATTAGTAAAAATGTCAGGATTAGGTCAAGCTCAATGCCTCCTTGGATTAAATAAGAATGTACCTTCAATATTTTTGAACATTTATAGTTCAAGGTGCCATAGCTACTAAAAAATTGATCCACTCGTAAATACCGAGAGTGCGGAAATGGATCCAAAGCTTTTGGAGAATTTTTTTAAGCATATATTGGGAAAGGAGTTGGGTAGAAAGAAGAAGTACTATGTTGAGGAATTCAACCCCACTTGTGATCTCCACCAAAAAGAGTACATTGGAGCTAGCATTTCGTGGAGAGAAAAGATTATTATTTCTTAATTAAGAACTAACTCGCATCAACTTTGGTGTGAAACAGGGTGATGGAAAAGACCAAAAGAAGCTTGGGAAGAACATGTATGTACTTTTTTCACTTATAGTTCAGTGGAATCGGTAAAAAAAAAGAATTGGAATGTGATGCTTTCAGAGACATTAGGCTTAGTTGTGGCAATATTTTAGCATCGACCCCTTGGAATTGTCTTTTTAGCGAGGGGATTATTAGAAGGTTGGTGTCACAGGTCAATTTGGGCATCATCCCCCAAGACCAGTATGAATAGGGTCCATCATCCCCAATTCAATACTAACAGGGCCTATCATCCCCTAATTCAGTTGCTATATACCCTAAGAGAATTCATTCCATTGATGGCTTTAATTGTGAGATTTCCAATGTTTGAAGTATAGGTATTATGACCGGTTGACTCATAAATGCTCCTCTGAATGGGCCTAAGTGCGTTGAAAATCACTCTTATCCATGCAAGGGTGCTCTTCAAAGCACTTCCTGACACTTAAGGGTGCATTGGTCTCCTGGGAGCGAAATCATCATTGTTCTGGGAATCTCCACATGTCCAGTGCCTTCTAGAAGAGCTCATAGGTGTCATACTTTGAATACAAATGTTCATCCATCACCACTGATATTGGAAACATGTCTCACCTATTATTAGAAATCCATTCAATTCCATTTATTGAGAAACTACCTCCAATTTCCCTATAAATTGTGCACTCATCCAAGTGTTAGGGAGGGAGAAATTTGTGTAGTGTTATGTTGTTGGATTCTCAATTGATGAGAGCTGGAAGTACTATTATGCTACTGAGATGCTGCTTGGTGTGATGAGGACGGAATGAAGTTGGAGCAGGGTGACGATGAATCGATCTATTGGTTGTAATATTCTCCTCCTACTTTCTTAATAAAGATATATGTTCATTTTCTCATATGTATGCTTATATCTTGTGAATTGTATTTTCATGTGTATGTATTCTCAGATCTAATCGGTTTGATTTGGTTAAGATAGATAGATATTATGCATGTTGTTTGTTGTTCTCTGTCTTTGATTGCATGTATTGATCTAGCGGCTTTAGTTGGATTGAGAACGACGGCAACAATGAAAGAAGGAGAAAGAGAGTGAAAGGATTACAAGTAGGTTTATTTCCTTTCTGTCTATATATTTGTCTTAGAGAAAAGAATAATTGACTTTCTTCTGTTGTTTTGAGTGAAGGAACACCACACTCAGGGAATCTAGTTTATCCGTAGATTATAATTCCGTATAACAAATTGATGACTCCACTGGGGAGAAATCCATCATTCTTGGTGTTTCTGTCTCTGTTTACTATCATCAGTATAATTTACTTCATTTTATCAGTCATTTGAATTAACATTTTTCCCTAGAAGTGTGTTTAAGCTGATTGTTTTCCAAACTTAGCTATGCCCAATGCACTGTTGGTCAGGGTACAGTGCTCTGCAAAGCACTGTCTCGCTTTCAAGGGTGCTCTGCAATGCATTGTCTACCCTTACAGGGTGCGTTGCCCCCTCAGCCAACCAAATTCCATCAAAAAATTTATTTGCATTTAGTTTCGGCCAATTGTCTATTGTATTCTCAGATGTTTGATTTCTCTTAGAGACCAGTAAACATTACTTATTCCTCCTCCTTTGGATAGTTCTTTGTTCAATGTTTCATTAGTTGTTTTCTTTGTCATTGGCAAATTAAATCTAAAGTTGTACATTTTACATTAGATCAATTATGTTTTAAAAAAGGAAATTGTCGTTTCATTCTTCATTTCCTAGAGGAAAATTGTTGTTTCATTCTTCATTTTCCTAAGAGAAACTGTTGTTCCATTCCTCGTTTCTCAAAAGAAAACATTTGTTTGATTTATTTGTGCATTTAATTTCCTTTTACTCATTCACACGAAAGGAAAATGAAAAGAATAACATGCATGTGCATTTAGAGATTGTATGTGTTGCATAGGAACAGATTAGGGAAATCTACATTTAGTTTGTGCTCTTTGTTTTATGCTCAAAAATATGATTGATCTTTCCCCTTAGTAGCTAAGATTTTCATTGAAAAAATGAATTGAAAAGTTTGCTTCTCATTTAGTTTGCATTTTAGGAATTTCCCATTACATCACGTGGTGAGCCTCAAAGATAAAATTTTAAACAAGATCAACATAAAATTCACCTCAATCAACCTAAGAAAGCATTATAACATTAGCGATAACACTTAGAAGGTCTAGGCTAGAGACGTGTTTCGGCGTCGTTAAACATAAAAAATTTCGCTAACTTGTATGTGATACATTCTGAGTGTGGAATCCCACTCCACGTACATAATTATATTGGAGCTCGTCCATGTACCTTTGGGTATACAAGGCGGTTTTCTAGTACGAAAATTATAAGGGGGTGTTCTCACTGTGTTGTTTCGCGTTAGACAGCGCTAATACGGACTTGGGCCTCCATGTACCTTCGGGTATATTCGAGAGGACAACTTTAGGTTGCTTACCATCCATAGGTAACCGAGTCAGCCTCCTTTTAACTTGTGATACACCGAACACAGCATTCGAGGAGATTTCCTGCCCGTGCTTCTTGGTTCACCAGGAGGTATTCTGCAATTCACAATTACTTGGTAAACCTTTTTTCCTAGTATCACCATTTTATTTGTTTTTTTTTTTTTGTAATAAAATCAACCTATCATCGTGGAAGAAGAACATCCCTTTCCCTGTCTTTTGCGTAGAATAGCACTTAAACCACCTTTACTGCCGGAAGCCATTTCTGGTAGGCGAAGGCAACCCCATTCTATCGAAACCAGTACCATCACTACCTCTAGTGCTTCATCTTCATCACATCTACCAGAGTCGTCTCGAGTTGTTTCTACACATATTGGTTTATCTATTGTTGTCGAAACGGAGTCCTCACAGCTACCTGTGGACACTGTACATCCAATCAGTGAGACCATACATTCAGAACCCGGCGTTGTTCAACTAGAATTTGATCTAGATCCCATCATTCTTTTACCAGAACATCTAGATCCTGAATTCGAACAACTGGAAGTTGTTCCTGTATCGGTCGCTCCTCAGTCGATCGTAGCCATTAAGTCTTCACTTTCGCACAGTCAACCACCTGAAATATATCTCAGGCCTGACGAAGAAATTATCCCACCTGGTTTGATTTTGATTGAGGAAGAACCTCAACAAGAAATACTCCCTTCAACTCCAATTCATTTTGGATCGGGGCTTTATTTTTACAAGTCTATTCCTTGATTGACTTACACTGCTTTTTTTTATCCTGTTTCAATACAAGTTCCCGTAGATCCTATAGGGTATACACTAGGTCATTTGACCATAGCTGGGTCAACATCTTTGGTTGTACCATCTATTACAGTTGCGACAGCATCTACTGTTGCTACTTTGTCGATGTTTACCACGTCACCTGAGTCACATCTTTATGGTGGTCCTTCCGTACCACCGGGTTACCAATCATTATCTGGAACCTACTCTGGTGCCTCCTCAAATCCATGGACTTCGCCCATGTCATCTTCTGGTATTTTATCTGTTACATATCTAATGAGTATTGAATGGCTTGATCCTTTATACACATCTTTAGTGCAACATCAAGTTGGTCCACATGGGTACATTCCATCCTGTTCAATCTCGACTAGCCTCCCACCATTTGGAGATCAATATATTCCATCTTATTATACTCCTCATGCTGGGGGGAAACCTATGGTCACCCATTTTGACATTACTCCATCGTTTTAAGGTCACCCAAATGTTGTAATGATTGTTTCTCAGTGGCAGCCTATCCTACCTGTTCAACCACAAACGGTTGTGCATTCATATCAACTAGTTCAACCTGTTGTGCCTACATCTACCCCACCTGTTAATACTTCATTACCCTTTTACAGGCTCAGTTGGTTGTACCTTAACCATCTCAGGCGGGTCCTTCAACCCATTACCCTCAAGTTTTGGGCCTCCAGACTCCACCTCCTTTGGTTGGTTTACAACAACCACCCGTATCTGGAATATTTCAATCACAGGTTGGATTACCCTTTTATGGGATGTCACAGGCTCCTACCGATCTTACCTATTCACAACTAGGTCCAAGCTATTCTTTTATGGGCTATAATCCTGGCGGAAAATCACCTTGGCAGCCACAGCCTCAAATGCCACAATAATAATTCCATCAAAAACCAGCTTACCTAGGTCTTGGTCAACAGATCCCTCAAGCATTTGGTCATCAAAAAAACCCCTATCTGGGTTACCAGTAGCAAATGCCTTATGTTGGTTCTCAAAGGCATGTTGCCCAAGAAATTCCATCATATCCTGGGTATGCTCAACCTGACTTGAATAGACAGTTTCCCTTTGTCTCAACATTAGAATTACCTTATTTAAACTGTCTTACCAATGATCCCATTAGCTATTCTCCTTGGTGGTCGGTGATACCACATAAATTACCCTATGAAATTCCTAAATTCAATGGAAACCCTAGAGAAGACCCGTCAACGCATGTTATGACTTCTCATTTGTGGTGTCTACACAAAACAAATATTCCGGTATTCAGGCTACTGATCAACCTACTACCTTGACAATGAATCTGTCCATTGAATCAATTCTGCCAACTACTATTCTAGATTTAACAATAAAGCCACCGAAGGGAGTTGTCCACAAAACGATGTTCAATCCTCGAGCCTGCGCAACTCAAAATTATAGTATAGTTGAAGATATGGCTCAGTCACCTTCAACTATGTCGATGCTTGAGGTACTCCAAAATTGTCCCTCCCAGAAACAGGCTTTGTTGTCGACAATTGGTGGAATCCACCCGACAGATTCTAACCTTGTAGTCTTTAATCACACGGGCTATGTGCCACAATTACCAGTCAAATTAGCATTTTCAATCTAAGTAAATGTTCTAAATCACCTCGTTCATCGCACTATTATTGATGAGGGAGCATCTACTTGTATTATGTCTCTCAATTGTTGGAATTCACTTGGCTTGCCTCACTTATCTCAATCGCCTACAACGTTGAAAGCTTTTGACAGTCGTACATATAAGCCTTGCGGTATCATCAATAACCTGCATGTCGAACTAGGGGGAAAAACTCTAATTGTTGAAGTTGATGTCGTTGACGGACCCCTTTACTACAACATTTTACTTGGAAGGCCATGGGTTTACACTATGACTGTGATCGTCTCTACTTACTTTCGAATGATCGCCTTCCCTCATAAAGGCATTATCACAATCATCAATCAACTCTCTTTCTTTGCCTCTAGTTTCCAGGTATCTGGAAGCGTTCCATTAGTTCACACACCCCAGATAGCACTTCAAAACATTAGTGTAGGGCTATTAAAGGATTCTTCCCTAATGGGCACCTTTTCATTCCAGCCACCTGCGGCGTCAGCGGAAATTGCAAGAATAGAAACCTATTGCATGATATCTTTCACTTCATTTGACTCAAGGAAGATTACCAATGATTATAAAGTTGATACACTGGGTGAATTTATGTCGCCAAGCCCAATTGAGGTGCCATAGCAATCAATTTCTTGTCTTGGGCGGGCAATCCTGATTCATCGTCGTCGATCATTTGATGAATCCTTAGTTAAACTGAGAGGGGGGTGAATCATTTTAATACATTCATGAACATTTAAAACTTTTCATTCAACTCATTTACACCTTCATTTCATAAGAATATTAATACATAATGGATCAACAAACATAATTTCTGGACAACAAGTAATTAAACAGATTAAAACATCACATCAACACTTAATCATCAAGCACATAGACAGCAGATATAAGTGGAAACCCATAAAGGGAGAAAAACACATTTTATTATTGTTGTGATGCAAAGGAAAGCTCCAACTCCCTCTAACAACTGATTTTCTATAGGCTCCAACCTACAGGAGGCTACTACCCCAAATTTTGCAAGCTACAACTTGCAAGGAAGCTCCAACTCCCTTCTATTTTCTGCAGGCTACAACCCACAGGAGGCTCCTACCTCAACCAGCTACAACTGGACATCTATCAAGCTACAACTTGATATGGAAGCACCAACTCCCTTACACTACAATAAAATCATATGTTGATTTACCTAGATATCAGCTTTGTTTTTCTCCTTCTTCAATGTTGTCATACTAATCAGATTTGGATCAAGGAACTAAGTGATAGCTCAAATTTCAAAGTGTTTGAAAGTGTGTCGAACCTGCGACCGGATAGATCTCGTCTTCTTGATTCTGGTGCCATGAATGGTTCAAAAAATCGACACCGTCTGAAGAAGTTATCACGATTTGAAAAGTCCAGTAAAATGCAATTTTCGACCTTTGACCAGGTTTAACTAGGCATTTGAATGTTCAGCAAAAATAATATTCCAGGGAATATTGCTGGAATATTCCTCAGAATATTCCTTCTGGGCCAGTCAAGGGAGGACAAGCGGCATTGTTCTATTTGTTGGTTGATTGTACAAGGTTTTTATTGGCCAATCAAAGGCCACCACGTGGCAGACCCAGAGGCCGCCGCGTGGCCCAAGAATGGTTATGTAAAATTTTGGTGGAGGGCCAGAGGATCGATCATGCGACCTCACGCATAGCACGCCCACACCTTACTGTCTGGGCTATCAGTTGGTTCTTAACCATTATGGTTTCGGGATTTATTTAAAGTGTAATGATGTTGTATTTGGGGGTTTAGAGGGGCCAGTCCCGAGGGCTAGCCCCTCCCCACATGGCCTCCAGACCGTGACCCTGAGCCAAGGGCTTAAGCCCTAGCCACCAACGGTTTGCATGTTCACATGGTGATGTCCCCGCAGCAAACGACGGTTTCAAACCCGTAGTCTCCGCAAACTATAAAGTTTTTTATTAAAATTATCACATGCAATGGTTATGGTTCACGTTTTCCGCGTGGTCATCAAGCTTAAACCAAAGTTCAAGCCTATGGTTCCGTCAGAGGTTCTGTTAACTTTTATAAAGACCGTGGGATTTTGGGGGGGAATGTGCCCAACCCAAACGGTTAAAGTTATTTCCAGCAGTCAGCCTTGGCGGAAAATTTGGAGGCATGTTTTATATGGCGTATTTTTCCAAATTATCTCCAGTTAACTAAAGTGCTCCATTTTTAGTGGAGTTGATTTAGGGGTTACTCGAAAAATTTTGATTAGGCTCTATCTTGAGCTAGATTTTACCATTATGAGGGTGTGAATAGTTAATTTAGACTATCTTGGACATTCCAGGCTCATTGGTGAGGATTTCAGAGCCATCAAAGGACTTATGAGTGAGTTTTAGCTTCAGAGAAGTTCCAAGGGCCACGAGGGCCAGCAGCAGTTTGAGGCCTAGCCAGGGCAGCTAGAGGCATTTTTCAGGAAGCCAATAGTCAATTTTGGATATTTCAAACATTATGGAAATAATGTTGAGGTTTAAAGAGCCATCAGAGGACTTCTGAAGGCCGAGATGCTTCAAATAAGTTCTAGGGGCCACTAGGGCCACGAGGTACCAGTAGGAGAATGAGGCCTATCCATAGCAGCCAGTATCCATTCTCAGCAAACCAGTAGTCTATTATGATTATTTTGAGCCTTCTGAATCCAATGGAAGGATTTTCAAAAGCGTTTGAAGACTTTTGAAGGCCGAGATGGTTCAAATAAATTTTCAGTGACCCTAGAGCTAGGGGTGCCACCAGGTGTTGGAGGCATAACCAGAGCAGCCGAAGGCCAAATTCAGAAAGAGAATAGTATATTCTGAATATTTTTGACATTTTGAATCCAATGGAAGGGTTTTTAGAGTCATTTGGATACTTCTAAAGGTCGATAAGCCACAGGGAAGTTTTGGGAATCCTAGGGCCAACAGTGGATGGAGGCCTAGATTGGGGGGCCAGTGCTCATTTTATGAAAAATTTCAGCCTATTTTGGAGGTTTGATATGTGTTGGAGACAGTAGGTGAGGTTTCAAGGATATAAAAGGACTTATTAAGGATTTAGTGCCACAGAGAAGCTCATGGAAGCTTAAGGGTGCGGGCAGAAGAATTCAAGTCTAAGGGAACCTAGGACTATATTCAGAGTGATGATATAAATTCCAGGGGTATGATGATATTCTAAACCCAATGGTACAGCCCAAATAACCATTACAGTTAAGTATTTACCTGTAAATAAATTTTTCATCATAATCCCAAAGAGCCAAGTCAATTGACATAGGCTCAAGGAGACGTAGCACACGATATTTGGATGAACTCCTTTATTAAATTTGTTTTTATGTGTTGATGCTTATTTTCTGCACTTTATGGTTATTGCACATGCTTAATATTATCAAAAACAAAAGTTCTTAAAGCACTTAAATAGTTAAAAAAACATACACCTTTTTCAAGTATTCATTTCTGCATAGTCATGTATAAGCAAGATATTTTAATTGTTTAACTGAGTGGTAGGTGCTTGCGCATAAGCATTTAAAGTTATACACCCATTTCAGATCAGGTTGGTATCAGAGCACTAGGTTTCTTGCTTGACAGAGCACTAGGTTGCTTGTTTGACTAGAAAGGTGTTTAACAGTGCAAATAATTTTACTATTTGCAAATTGACTAATGCTTACAAGTTTAATTTTGCTATAGGTGAAGGGAACTACTGCTAACTAATTCCAAAAGAGGACAAGAAGGAAGAAGGGTTGAAGGCATCTTCCTTACCCAAAAAACCTCAAGGCAACCCTTGAAGCACAAGAGGTTTTGTTTGCAAAACGTTGCTTGAAGAAGAGCTTGACTCTACAGCCATTTTGTTCAGAAGCTTTGTCAATTTTTTTTGAAAGCTTTGTGAATTTTTTCTAAATTTCTTTAGTTCATTGACATAATAATTACAACTTCATCAAGTGAGGTTTCAAAATCCTCCTCCTTCACAAGATTCTTTGATGAAGACATGAAGCGAGACTTCTACATCCTGAAGGATATGGTGCAAATTATGTTTGAAGATAGAAAGGAAAGCACTAGACTTCGTGAGAAATTGGTTGCTATGAAGCAAGAGAAATAAGGACTTCTTCAAAGAATTCATGAGATGGAGATGCAGCTCCATCAAGCCTAAGAGGCCTTAACCAAACACATGTGTGAAGCAGAGGTCAATCACTCAAATTTGTCTTCAATTTTCTCTTCAGAAAGATGTGTAGGTTCATTTGAAAACCACACTAGAGGTATAGGGTCCAAGTTAATGTTAAAAATGGGCTATGAAGGCAAGGTTTTAAGCAAACATGCACAAGGCATGATTGACCCTATTTTGGTTGAGGAAAGGCCTAAGAATTTTGGTATAGGCTATGTTCAATCTTATGGCGAAACTCTACAGCCATGAAGGCATTTGAGACAACTTAAAAATAAATTTTGTTGCAAGTTATAAACCACAAACATGTCAAGTTTTTTTTCAAGTTGATTGTCTTTGTTTGAAGCCTATGTTGCAGCAAGATGTTTGTAGACTTGTAGCTTATGGAAAGCAACAGAGTTCTGACAGCTATCAAGACAAGAACACTGATGGTGGTCTTCAAAAGAAAGTTGGAACCTCTACAAGTTCATCTCCTCAAGAAGGTAAAAAAGATGGACATGCAAAGTAGCATTTTAGGAATAATTCTTCCCATAGTCAAGTTGATTATGTTTATGTTAAGCATGGAAATTCTACATGCTTGAATGGAAGAAAGAGTTGTTGTTCCTATTGTGGTCCATGTAACCATGATGTTTCAAGATGCTAGAAGAGATTGAAGGCATATAGAAGACAGTTGAGGTGAAGGCATATTGCTCAAAAGGTGCAAAATATTTGCACACATTTCCAAAAGAAGGGACATGTTATTGCCCAATGTTGGACATTGCATCCTGTTATCAACAAATTGAACTTGATTGGCTGCTCATCAAACAACTCATTGTAACTGTTTCAAACCACTTCTAACTGAAGATTAGCCTCTTTAGTTTGAGAGGGATCTCTCAAGGGGGTTTATGATTTTGAATAATGATAGTACTAGATGGCTAACTCTATAGAAATTGTAACTTGTTTTGTATGATTTCAGGTTGAAAAATGCAGGCTTACTACCATTAGGCTTATGGAGTCCACAATCAGTAGTTTCAGTGACAATGGTTCTTCACATGGAATTTGAGGCAGATAGAGGTTTTAGATAGAAGAAACTCACACACACAACTCAGGAAAACACAGTCATTTCATCACTAAAGGAAGTCAGGCCTGTTCACTTCGTATTATCTGTATAAAACATGTAATATTAGTGTGCATAGAGAGGTTAGAGAGAGCAGCAGAATGGAAGAGATCTGAAGAATGTAAGAGAGTTGCGGAATGGGAGAGAGCTGGAGAATGTGAGAGAGATGATAAAGATGTTATGCATATATGGAGTTGATATGAAGTAGATTTGAAGGCAGACAGGGCAGAAGTGAATGTGGAGGAAAACAGAGCAGATATCCAGGTAAGTCATCATTTTACTTTCATGTTGAGTGAGGGGATTGTAGTCTCCTTTCAAGTTGTAGCTTGATAAATTTCCAATTGAAGTTGGTTGAGGTAGGAGCCTCCTATGGGTTGTAGCCTGCAGAAAATACATGGGAGTTGGTGCTTCCATTTCAATTTGTAGCTTGAAAGATGTCTAGTTAGAGTTGGTTGAGGTAGGAGCCTCCTGTGGGTTGTAGCCTACAGAAAATATATAGGAGTTGGAGCTTCCTTGCAAGTTGTAGCTTGCAGAAATTGAGGCACGAGCCTCCTATAGGTTGGAGCCTACAGAAAATCAGTTGTGAGAGGGAGTAGGAGCTTGCCTTTGCATCACAACAATAATAAGATGTGGTTTTCTCGCTTATGGTTTTTCACTTATATCCATTGTCCATGTGCATGATTATATGTGTTGATGTGATGTGTTAATCTGCTTATTACTTGTTGTTCACATATTTATTCTATTGATCGTTATTTATTAAGCTTCTTATGAAGTGACTTTTTAATGATTTTAATGAAAAGAATTTTAATGTCCATGAATGGACTAAACTGATTCACCACCACCACCCCCCCTCTCAATTTAGTAAAGGATTCATCAATTGGTATTAGAGCAGGTTTCTTTGGTGTAAGCCTAATAGCTTGAAGGAGATCTGGTTGAGTCATGGACTATCAAAATGTGCCCATGTTGAGTACAACAAACTTTTGTGAATGGAGAGATAAGGTTAAAACAGATTTAATGGCTTATGAACCTCAGGTATGGAAGCTTGTATGTGATGGTTACTGCACAGACTCTCCCTCTTTGCAAGAACAACAGTGGAATGCCAAGGAAAAATGTGTGATATATAACAGTCTTCATAACAAGGATCTTGATTCAATAATGGATTTAACTTCTGCAAAAGGAATCTGGAATAGATTGCATCTCATGCATGAAGGAGACACTAGGGGTTACATTATCAAGAAGAAGAAGAAAAATTCCTTTCAAAAGGAAAAAGGTCAATAAAATGAGATACCTGCTAGGGTGAATGGATGTGATTGCCATGAAGAAATTACAATTGAATAAAAAGCCAAACTTGACACAGCCTTGACTGAAATAGAAAGATTGAAGAATGAAAACAAAGACCTTAAGATACTAGTACAAATATGTGATGAGAGAGAATATGAAGATATTGAAGAAATTGTTGGCCTCAAGGCACAACTTGAAGAAGCAAGGAGTTTAGGAAAAATTATTAATAACCAGATCAGGGAGATAGATATACAATATGAAAGACTAGAGTCTGAAATCATTTCAGCTGGAAAACAGCTAGATGAAGAAGAAGCTAAATTTGTTAGAATACTGGACAGGGGCACAGGTAAGCATAAAGGTAAGCTTCCATTCAAGTGATTTAACTATGGAAGAGTGGGCCATTGTGCCTCAAATTGTCCCAATAATATAACAGAGAATCAGTCTAAAGGGAAAGAGAAAATCAGCTCCTATAATATGCATAAAGGGAATAAATTTAAGAGAAAAACCTTTTTTGCCCAACAAGATAGCAGTGCATTTGAAATCTCATATGAATCCCCAGATGAAGGTGGAATCTCATAATTCGCATTAATGGGTATGGATGATCTTGAAGATGATCCTCTGGAATCTGAAGAATAAGGTAAGGTAGACCGTGAGGGGGAGTTGGTAAGTGCCTTAAAGGAAATTGAAAGGCTTAAACTTAAGAGTAAGAAACATAAAGAGATTCTTATGAAATATGCAAAAACAGAACCAGATTCAGAAGACCTTATTAAATTGAAAGTTGAACTAGAAGAATTAAGGAAAATAGAGGATATTATGAAAAGGGAAATAAAGGAGAAAAATCAGGAGTGTGAAAAGCTGGAAGAAGAAGTGGTAAGCCTGAGGAAGAAATCAGAGAAGGCCCAAATTGAATTAACTATGAATATTCCTCAAATGAAAATCTCTGGACAGTTGGACAAGATACTAAATGCTCAAAGATCTCCTCTTATAAATGCTGGGATAGGCTATGAGGGAGAAACTAGTAAGTCCAAGATATAGGACAACAAGGATATCACTTTGGTGAAAGCTTTAATAAAGGAAAATGATAACTCTCATCAATCTAAGATTATTTCAGCTAGAAGAAAGGAGCAGGTTGTGTAAGCAGCCCGAAGATGAGATTTTCTCCACGGAGAACTCAGAGAAGGCAGACATTGAAATGGATGATGATGCAGCTCAAAAAGGATCCACAAAAGCAGAATCCAACAAGAACTTGATGTGTAAAGAAACAAACATAAACAAGCAGCAACATCAAGAGACAAAGAATGAGAGGAAGAAGCAAGCAGTTGAAAAAATCTCAATTGTTCCTGAAGATGAAGTGAACAAGTTCGGAAGATCTGAAAGGAGGTTCTTTCCTCCTACGAAAAATATCACATGTTTTTCTTGTCATAAACCAAGTCATATAGCAGCACATTGTAAGAAAAACCAAATCAAGTTTAACTAGCAAATGAGAAGAACCCATCAAGCAAGCAAATGGAAAGGAAAATATTTCACGAGGTACAAAAATCATTTCCATGGCTATTGTTATGCATGCAATGAATTTTGACATAAACTTGTTGAATGTAAATTATGTTCAAAAGAGAGCACCAAATGATATACATTAGCTCAAACGTACCTAGGTAAAATAAGATGTTATGTATGCCACAAGCTTGAACACAAAGCAAATGAATGTAGGCTTCCATATACATTAAAGGACTCTAGATAGATGATGGAACCAAATCAAGTCAAACTAAACTGTGAATCAAACTGAGATGCAAATATTATGAGGAACCCTAACAAAGTATGGAAGAAGAAGAAAAAGGGGGAGCCTGTTACTTCAATAACATAATGAATCCATCATAGTCTCAGGGGGAGTTTCTCTAGGAAGCAACACAGATATCCAGTCAGTGATAGACAAGAAGCAACATCCCAGGGGGAGAGTAGTTCATAAAAAGTCCCCATAAGAGTTGTCAAAGAAGAGCTGCTTGGAATAAGAACAGCTAAAAGTTTAGGAAGGGAAAGGACAATTCCCCTTGCAGAAAACTATAGAGGAAGAAGGACACCTAAAGCATTCAATATCCAACAGGTTGATTGAAGAAGAGAAAGCAGCAAGCATCCATGGTGATAAAGGGAGCATCATTCATGAACTTGGAAACTAAGAGGATGATTACACTGCGTGTCTCACTTCAAGTGTTGATAATGAAACAAAATTCTTTTAAGAAGGATGAATCAGAAAAGTCTTATTATCATTATATCATTACAAATATCCATCCCAAGTGTTATTATTGGAGCAGTGGTATGATATAGGTCCTCAGGATCGAAATATTATGGTATGCATCATGATGGTGGTATGGCAGAAGTACATCAAGGAAGTAGTCCCAGCATTATCAGCATTATAATATGTGTGGATTAAGTTCTGGTAGCTCTGATTATTGGAAGGTATCTTCTGGTTGCAAATGCAAGAGAATGTCGAGCTATATTATCAAAGCATATAAAGGTTTAATATTCCAAAGGATCATTATCTTGTTTGCATTAATGTATTATATTGAGCATTGAAGCAGTACTTATTCTTGGATATAATTGCACTCCTCTTCAAGTCAGTGTTGATATAATTTCAAGGATTTTTTCTTAAGGTCATCCATAAAGTTGTGTGCGGTCTATCTTTTGAGATTCCAATTAAATAAACTAAAAATGTCTTCATGAAGCTCATTATGTTAGAACAGTTGAAGTGTATATGGAGCAGCAGTCATTCTGGAGCAGCCCTAGAAAGGCATATGCAGTGACATTCATTTAATAACAGAATGACAGATTGAACAAGGTTATTGATGTGAGAATCAAAGTTTTTATATTGTTGATTGTTATTGAGAACAGAGGAGAACGCAATACAAATAGTAGAGATTATGAAGGTTGTCTCAACTGTGGCTGTCTGTGGGAGCTGGAGTGAAATCCTGCATGGTTCATATTATCTTGTGGTCGTGGATGCATAGATACAATTGGCATAATTGTATACCTCAAATATTAGATATTTGAATCTCTAACCATTAGTCATCCTTAAGCATGTGTTACACCTAAAGGTTATGAAACAGAGCTATGTAGCTGAATTGAGAAGGATTTATAATGAGATTATGAGGAGTGGTCTATGAACCAAGTTCTGTGAAAAGATATCCTAGAATCTGTAATGAATTCATAGTATAAACTATCGTGACACACCTTCTCCTCGGCATAGTTTCCTTGATTGGATATTCTCGGTTGTAATTATAGCTTTGAATCTCTTCCTTAGACTAGAATTTATACCATTCTTACCCACATCAGTAGAAATAAGGAATGAAGGTTTCATCACTTGATCTTCTTGCAGTAGTGAGATTGTACAATACAATGCATTAAATATATCTGGCATTAAGGGTTTGAGATGAATATGTCACTATTCATTATTAAAGTCATTAGGTATTTTTGATTGAAAGATTGTCTAGTCTTACAACAAGTTGTAAGGATTCTTGAGATTCATTTTTCACACCAGCATCAAGGGCCTTTTAGCTATTAGATCCCTGTCAGCAATCTAGCACATATCACCAACAACAGGCAGTAAAGGTGAACCACAACTGCAAAATACATATTGGCATCATCATAGTTGAATGGAAGTATATTGCAAATCTGTAATGCAGTCGAAGACATATTCCATCAACAATTTTTCTTAACATATATGCATTACAAATGAAGACCATGATTGATATGAATATTCTTGCTGGTAGCTGCAAAATTTCAATTGATCTTGTCATATCCTGTGTGCTCTTGCAATATTAACAGAGACTGAAGTATATTTGGAGCATACTGCCTATATCACATGGAGCATCCTCATTATGGTTGTATTATTCCAATAGTGTACTTCTGATTATACAGTCTAGTTTAGTTTGTTATATGGAGTGTCGATATCATCAACTTCAGCATTATGCAAGTGCAAGGAGTCTATGTTGCTGGATGATATCAGTTTGTTGTGTACATACCTGAAATTTCAATGGTTTCCAAAATATTCTCCTAACAAGGCATATGCAGTGGCATACAATTAATAGCAAAAGTACAAAATGAATAAGTCATATACACAACTCGGAGAGAAGTAATGCAATGATGGAAAATACACTAGCAAAAGGTGTAACCATTTTCCATTGATGTCAAAGGATGAGGAAAAGAAAGGAGAGGAAGATAGACACTTCTCAGAATGAAAGGGGGAGGAAGTGTTGCCATCAATGCCAAAGGGCGAGAATATTGGAAATATTTCCATTGATGGCAAAGGAGCAGCACCAGAAATTATCATTAAGGACAAGGGAGCATATCAAGATCAGCTGGAGTATAAAGGATAAATAAGGAAAAGGAGGAAAAAGTACAGTGGAGGAGTAGAAAAAAGGCGAAGGAGCAGCATTATGCAAAAAGGAGGCAAGGAGAAGCAATGTGTAGCAATGTGCAGCGAAGAGGCAAAGGAGTAGCATTAGAAGTATAATCTAAGGCAGAGGAGCAGCAAAGAGGCAAGGAGCAGCATTAGAATCATTTTCTAAGGCGAAGGAGCAGAGAGAAGCAGAAAAGAAGCATGGAGCAGATTTAGAATTATTACTTAAGGAAAAGGAGCAGCAAAGAAGCAAGGAGCAGCAAAAGAGGCAAAAGACAGCGTCATGCATCAAAGAAGAAAATTATGCAGTGCAGGGCCAAGTTGGGCTGGTTGTAAAAAGCATGCAAAACAATGGTTCTGCATTCAGAAGATCGTGAATGAGTCAGGTGTTCTACGTGAAGCAAAGACGAAATGAATGGGCGCAACAAAAGAAGAAAAGGCGTGAAGTAGTCGTGCACGAGTGGGCATAGTCATGAACGCATGGGCAGAGTCAGGCTAGTTCACGTTCAGAACATTACATGAAGGTGCGTGCAACGTGTGCAGTTCTACGGGCAGAGTCAGGTAAATTTCCAGAAAAATAGGTTCAGAACAGTGTTCGATGAAGATAACGCAAATCGCAATTGCAACAGAAGGCCTGATTGCATATCGCAAAACAGCAGAGACACATAAATTGCAAAATGCGAAGTGCGGGAGATGACGTGGAAGATGACATGGCAAGTGAGGTGGCAGTTGACATGGACCTGACCCCACAAATTGCAAATAAATATTGATGACGTGGCAGATGACATGGCAGGTGATGTGGCACCCCCAGTGGGACCCAAACCCTTTATCCCAAATCGTATATCATAGATTGTAAAGCTCAGAAGGGATAGCACTCATGAACCACGTTGAAACGTTGAAATGCGAAGTGCGATAAAGAGCCCGGATGAAATACGCTTCAAATCCAAAGTCTAAAGGATTTAAAGTCTAGCTATGGGACCCAATCGCATATCGCACATCACAAGCTCAGAAGGGATAGCACCCATGAACCACGGTGAAAGGCCGACTTGCCAAAGTGCGATAAAAGGAGTCGGACGCGATGGAGTTTCAAAGATAATACCAAAGCAGTTAAAGTACGGATGTAAGGCCTTTTGTTAAGAAATCGCATTGGAGGTGGAACAGGTGAATATAACGTAGAAGTACCAAGGAATGTCGAAATGTGATAAAGGGACTGGATGCGATGTAGTTTTAGAGTTAAATTGCAAAGGATTTCAAATCTGGAATAAGGCCTTTTGTGAAGAAATCGCATCGGAGCTGAAAGCGGTGAATATAACGCAGAACCACCAAGAATTCTGAGATGCGATACAAGGAGCGGACGTTATATAGTTCAAAGCTAAAATCTAAAGGAATTGAAGTCCGGTTGTGGAACCCAATCAGATATCGCAATTCGCAAGCTCAGGAGGATAAGCGCTCAAGAATCATGTTGAAATGCTGAAGTGCGAGATGCGATACGAGGAGTGGATGCGATACATTTCAAAGGCGAAGTCCAAAGGATTTCAAATCCAGAAGTAAGGATTTTTCATTAAGACATCACATCGGAGAATGGAAGAGTTGAATATAACACGAAACACAAAGGAAACGTCGAAATGTGATAAGTGACCGGACGCGATATCGTATAGAGGTAAATACTAATATATTTCAGGTCCAGGTTTAATGTGGTTATGCTTGTTTACAAAGAAGTAAAGTTGAACAAAGAGTTGACTCGGGTGTACAAAAAGGAAAGCCTAAACACAAGAAAAGACTCGAGTAAGTAAAAATACCCGACCTCGTGCAGAACAGTGTTGTATGTGGTTGTGTTGTGTAAATAAAAGAGGCTCTGAATGCGAGCAGAAGGAGACTCGGGTAAGTGACCCGACACAGAGCAAAGGAGCAGTGAAGGGCGAACGTTGTGGGCATGAGCAGAAGAGGCAGAGTTGGGAAAAAGGAGATAAAGTAGCACTGTTCAAAATGTGCCAGTTGGGTCGATTCGGACAAAAGGCGTTCATGCAGCATTGTTATAATATAACAGCAGAAACGAGAAAATAAATGACAATAGCATAAAAGACAAATACTCAGCGACCCAAGAACTGAAAGGGATGAGTGAAATATTGTTGTAACTGTAAATGTAAATTCATTGATTATTTTATATTGTTTGTGATGCAAAGGCAAGTCTCTGTATGCATAGGCAAAACTCCAATGAGCGTTGTAATGATTATTTCTGATGTAATAACTTGAACTGAAGTCTAAGGAATCGAATGGGTGGAAGGCATAGGGTCACTCTTGTTCACTTTGTAATCCCTGTAGAATGCAAACAGTCATGTAGTTATCTGTATAAAACATGTAATATCAATGTGCATAGAGAGGTTAGAGAGAGCAGCAGAATGGAAGAGATCTGAAGAATGTAAGAGAGCTGCAGAATGGGAGAGAGGTGGAGAATGTGAGTGAGCTGATAGAGATGTTATGCATATCTGGAGCTGATATGAAGCAGATTTGAAGGAAGAGAGGGCAGAAGTGAAGGTGGAGGAAAACAGAGCTGATATCCAGGTAAATCAGCATTTTACTTTCATGTTGAGTGAGGGGATTGTAGTCTCCTTTCAAGTTGTAGCTTGATAAATTTCCAGTTGGAGTTGGTTGAGGTAGGAGCCTTCTGTGGGTTGTAGCCTGCAGGAAATACATGGGATTTGGTGCTTCCATTTCAAGTTGTAGCTTGATAGATGTCCAGTTGGAGATGGTTGAGGTAGGAGCCTTCTATGGGTTGTAGTCTACAGAAAATATATGGGAGTTGGAGCTTCCTTGTAAGTTGTAGCTTACAAAAATTGAGGCAAGAGCCTCCTATAGGTTGGAGCCTATAGAAAATCAGTTGTAAGAGGGAGTAGGAGCTTGCCTTTGCATCACAACAATAATAAGATGTGGTTTACTCCCTTATGGGTTTCCACTTATATCCGATGTCCATGTGCATGATTATATGTGTTGATATGATGTGTTAATCTGCTTATTACTTGTTGTTCACATATTCAGTCTGCTAATCATTCTTTATTAAGCTGCTTATGAAATGACTTGTTAATGAGTTTAATGAAAAGAATTTTAATGTTCATGAATGAACTAAATTGATTCACCCCCCTTCTCAGTTTAGTAAAGGATTCATCACGGTTCTCCTTTCACAGTTTTTTTGTGTGCCATCTCTGGAACCGGCACCTGGAAAACAATGGAATCTCTGAGCCAGAACCATATCCAAGCAGCCACCAACACCACTGTGAATGGGCTGCCTCGCACATGTAACAACCCCAAATTTAACATGCCATCAATTATAACAAATATGCAATTAATAATCATCACCAAAAATAGTTTAACTAATCAGCATAAAAATTTCAGAAACACGGGCAAAGACGACTTACCTGTAACAACGGTATTTCTTACTTGAAACTCCAGAGTTCAACGCTATTTGAATCACGCTAACTGCAACAAATTTTTGAGGACAACTCTCCACCCAACCGTAGACTCAGTTGCACGTAATCTTTCTACAGCTGGCCACCTCCGAGCCATCAATCAACGTACTACTACCAGAGAATCCTTTGTCTCACAATACCTTTCTTCCAAGAGAATGGATGAAAGAATGATGAATCAATCTTCTTCAATGTCTATTAAATAGACCAAATAATGGAAAGGGAACCACATGCACACATTCACTGTACCAACATGCAACTTTTATTTCTTTATTTTAAGTTTTACTTAATTTAACTTAATTTTTGTTAACTTTACTTATTTTTATAGTTTCTTAGTTTAACTCTTTCCTAATTTATTCTTTTTTACTTATGTTAACTTCACTTGTTTATTTACTATTTAGAACTCCAGTTATTATTTACTATTTTATTTATTATTATTATTCTCTTTATTATTTCTGTTGTATTTACCACTATTGACTTATTATTTATTTACTATTTATTTAATTATATTATATTATTTATTTATTATCATTTATTATTATTATTATTATTAGGGGACATTACATACTCCCCCTCTTTAAGGAACTTCGTCCTGAAGTTAAGTTGAATAATTATATTATATTATTTATTTAGTTATTTATTACTTCATGTTTGCCCAACACCCTATGTTGAACTAGTATAACTAGCAGGCATCGAAAATTTCCACAACACCCGGGAAATCTCAAAGAATCTTTGTCCTTTTTCCCACTTTTGGAACCAAGTAAGCCTCCCCGGCCTGTACCATAGCCCAAGTTTGGCCCTAAGGCTCGCGCCCGACTCATACCTCATCTGCCCCAAGGCAGGCATCTGGTCCCAGTACTCAATGACTTTGGGCATCTCGCAAGGCTGGACCACTCCCTCCACACTCACTAAGGAGCATATCCCTAGGCATCGAAGTCCTTACACCCCTTCCAGACTTTGGCATCCCAATCCAATACCAGGCACTTGGCCTACAATATCAGGCCCTTGGCCTCTTCAAGATGGTCCAACATCCCTTCAAGAGCTAGCCATCAAGACCTATACAAGACAAAGGAACCACTGGTATATGTAGTGTTGATTGAGTTTTTCCTCAGCCCATATGGTGTTACTTATTCTCCCTCGTAGGAATGGGCTTCCACGAGATCATCAAATAACTCAGCCCTCTCGGCCCATTTTTGGAGTTCATGTCAATCACCACATCTAAACATGCATCCAATGCATTAGTTATAATCATAAAATCATAAAGATAATCCACATGCCAACTCTTGCATGTCATCATGATAACATAACATCACAGTTATCATAATATTTTGAATAGTAAAATTGCACACTCATGCATGTCATGAAATCTGTACGCAAATCCACATGCTACACATCATGAAATATCATCATAAGTTATAACATCAACATATATGCATCAAATATATATCATAACATCGCATAATAAATGAACTACATGTCAATATATATCATATCATATATCATCATTATCCCTATGCATATTATATCCATCATGAGCATAAAACATCATTATCATAATAATAATAAAAATAAGAACCGTGTGTGCATCATTATCCTCACATCATAACTATGACCAATTACCACATACCATTATATCATGAAACTTTATCCCAACATTATACTTCAACACTCTTATGTTGACATAAAAAATAATTGAACCCATAACCTTATACATAGTACCATAGGTTATGAATAAATTTTAAGCTATTCGACACGAATTAGATATTTACAAGACAAAATTCCAAAAAATTCCCTCACACAATCCTAATTTCATAGGAAAAAACATCATTATAATCCATTTACATTCCTTGATTTATGCTTAAATATTTTATACTAAATTTTATTTACACTAAATTTTCATTAAAACATTAAAATTCATACTTCACTTTAAGTGCCATTTCCATTTCAAAATTTCCAAAAACTTTTAACAATTTTATCAACTAAACTAATTTTATATATGTATGATTTTTCAATAACAATTACAAATAAAAATCATATTTCTATTCACAACAAAATTTATAAAGCTTCTACTTATTTTATATATCTTTTATAACAATGTTATAATTGTGTTTACAAAACATTATTAACTTCTTCTTCTTCTTTTATTTGTAATTCAAAGGAATCGGCAACATCAGACAGCTTTCACACGCGAAGCACGGGGTCAAACCCCCCGGCTACCACTATAACCTCTGAGGGACCGCCCAGCTTGAAAAAACAGTACCCAGATAAAACAAGGCTCGAACTCGTAACCTGCTTAACAACACAAATGCCTTAACAGTGCGTCCGCTAGCCATCAGACCATGCCCCTGCGAGCCATTAACTTGTTATTATATAGCCCCAAATAAAATTAATTATATTATTCATATTAAAAATAAAATTGAAATAATATATTTAGAACATATCTATTAAAATTATTTTATAATATCATTCATATATATAAAGGCATAAACAAATATCTAATAACCCAAACTATTTAAAAATAAAGATAAAGTTACTATATAAAATTTAATATATAGTATGGCCATATTATTTTTTTTTTATTTTTCAAAATATTTAAAATATTTTTTTAAAACTAAAGTAAAGTTAAACAAAACACATATTATTTCGAAGTCACTTGGTGATTGACTTGTACTGGATTAGAGTAATTAATTTTAGCAATAGAATTAAGATAATCTAAATTAATTTAAACTACCCAAAATTTAGGACATGGATCAAGGTTGTGATTCCAGTGCTTTATACTTTATTACCGCAAGACATGTTTTAAAATCTCTTTTCAAAACATCATTACTCATAACCTTAAAATGAAAACACTTAGAATTTTGAATTTTTTATTTTTATTTTTATTTTTTAATCTTTTATCCATACTTTTTGAATAAACTTTTAAATTTTTTTTGAATTCCAATTATATCAAATATGCAATTAATAATCATCATCAAAAACTATTTAATTAATCAACATAAAAATTTCAGAAACACGGGCAAAGACGATTTACCTGTAATAACGGTATTCTTTACTTGAAACTCTGAAGTGAACGCTATTTGAATCATGCTAACCACAACAAAGTTTTGGGGAAAACTCTCCACCCAACCGTAGGCTCAGCTGCACGTAATCTTTCTACAACTAACCACCCCCGAACCCTCAATCAACGTACTACTGCCAGGGAATCCTTTGTCTCACAATACATTTCTTCCAAGAGAATGGATGAAAGAATGATGAATCAATCTTCTTCAATGTCTATTAAATAGACCAAACAATGGAAAGAGAACCACATGCTCATATTCACTATGTCAACATGCAACTTTTATTTATTTATTTTAAGTTTTACTTAATTTAATGTTTCTATTAGTTTAACTTACTTTTTGTTAACTTTACTTATTTTTATAGTTTCTTAGTTTAACTCTTTCTTAATTTATTCACTTTTACTTTTGTTAACTTCACTTATTTATTTACTATTTAGAACTCCAGTTTATTATTTACTATTTTATTTAGAACTCCAGTTATTATTTACAATTTTATTTATTATTATTATTATTATTCTCTTTATTATTTCTTTTGTATTTACCACTATTGACTTATTATTTATTTACTATTTATTTAATTATATTATATTATTTATTTATTATTTATTATTGTTATTATTATTAGGGGACATTACAACACAGAACTAGCACCACAATATTCAATAACAGACACGGGATCGATAGAACATTAGTCGCCCAGTAATGACAAATAATATCAAACAAGTTGGCCAACCTCCATCGGCATTTCTTGCCTTGTACTACCACCCTCTCTCGAAACATTACGCAAAGTAACAAGGTTCGAAGACGATTCCTTGTGCTCTCAAAAGAAGAATCCCCAGCCCCCTCTATAGGTCACCTTCCAATTTGAGTCAAAACAATTATATACGACACTAGAACAACACTAAGATATAACACATGCATCAACCACAGGGGCTTTTTGTTAATCCATTCATACCTGGCATAATTGCGTGCCAAACCACCCACACAAAAACCGAAAATTCCCATTCTCTGGAGCAGGATACCATACCAGACAGACACTGGCTCCAACAACAATAAATCATACTATAAAGTATGCCACCTAGGATTCTCATTATGCAAGACAGCAACAGTCACAAACATACGAGTCCATCGAACTACAAAGACCATAGACCTACGGGAATCTCCATATTATCATAACTTCAGTAGGAGAAAGGAAACAACACATACCCCTTACGTGTCACTTCGTTGTCGATGCCAGATCCTCCCTTCTGGCCGTAACAGCTTGCATATCACACCTCCAGAATTCTCACCTTGAGCTGGCTATCATGCGGAGAGACCCTGAATCATCACACACCAACAATTAACCATATACTCCATTCTATCCTCATTGTATTGCTTTGACAGCACGGATTACCGTCCTTTTTTACCACGCACACGCGGCCAGCTACACACTTCCTCCCACTCCACTTGTTGTCAATCTAACAAGCCTTCATTTCGTCATAACTCATATTCATTAACATGATTGTTATCCCCGATGGGACTCCCAGCTCGATCATACCCCGATCGGGGTTAAGTATTGGGATTTTAAGTTATTAGAAAAATTACTAATAAATTTGAAATTTTTCTTATTTTAAATTAGGGAAAAATATATTAAAACGAAATTGTTTATATCAAATTATTATTTTTTAGCCTTTTTATTATATTAATCCAATACTATTTAATTATACATATGTGATATATTTTCAAATTGTTGAATTATATATAAAAGAAATTAATAAAAATATCAAACTTACATTCAAATAGACTTTATTAAACAATTCTCCCTATATGGGATGATACTAGAGGTGATAGGTGGGAGGGAGGTATGGAAGTTGTCCCACCGTGAAATGAATGGGGAGGATGTGCCACACCATCCCTCCCCTAATTAAGTAATCAATTCATAAAATATGAACGATTAAGTCATGCTTGACATTAATCACAAGGACAATCTCAACATTTTTTTCGGATTGTGGAGGATGAAACCATAATGGTTTAATCAGATTTATGATTCGATTAAGTTTCTTCTTTTCTATTTCTTGAATTATGGCATACCCCCCTTTCATTGCCTTTACTCCGAAGATGATTATTTGCATTCACAGTGTCCAACCTCCAACTTTCTCACGTGGCATATATGTTGTTTCCTTCCTCCTCATTTTTATTTGAATAGATATTGATTTTGGGCTTCAGCCTTGACACATCTCCTTCTTCTCATCAAGTGCACCACGACATTGTGAAAGTTGCATGACTAGACTCGACACTTACATTTCCCTTCCTGGACATCCTTCTATCTTTTGGATAATTTTGGCCTTCCCATGCTCACCATAACCCATTGCATGTTTTAGCAACAACTTATAGCCTTAGCAATGACGAGGTAGAGATTTCATAGTAGAAGAGGAGTTAGCTATTATGAAGCTAGAGGAGGTTCACGAGCCCGTTTTAGAGCAGAGACTTCAGCTAGGAAATTTTCCACTCAAATTCCCCTAGAAATTTAATAAGATATTTAAGGGGAAAAATGAGAAGTGGTTAAAAGAAGAGAATGTCTTTCCAATCATGAAATTATCTTAGAGGTTGTTGCCCGAGTTCCGGACTTAGGACATACCATAGGAAGACAAAACCAATATCTACATATAATATATCTCTACTAGTAAATGAAGATGATGTTAGGCAAGGTGCTCCTAGATCACAATGATGTCAAACGCAAAATTTTTCTCATGCTTGATGAGATGTAGTTGCAGATGAAAGGTTTTACCTGAATAATGGAGTGCATGGAAGCACCAATTACCCTGCCATCATGTCCAAGGAATACCAACAACCATGTTGAAGACCCCAATTGAGGTGAAGCCCTCTATTTCCTCATATATTTCATGATATTTTTTTTGTTTACTAGTTTTTTTGTATTTACCCTACAAATTGTTAACCTTGGCACAATAATTTACTTGAAAATTTCAGTTTTGAACATAAACAAGATGTCATATTTTGTACAAAATTTGATTTCAAATTTCTAATGATGAAGAGCCTTTTATATTGTCACTATTCTATTTTTCCTCATAAAAAAACAAGAACTTGCAATTACTCTCTCCATATATATATATATATATATATATATATATATATATATATATATATATATATATATATATGACTGAAAATTTATTTTTTATTTTTTATTTTTTTCAATTTACAAACCTACTTTTAAAACTTAACATGATTAAACTAACCACTAAATATTTTTTCTAAAATTCATTTTACATCATAAATACATAGATATATTCATGAAAGTAACCTTTGAGTACCAAATTTTTTTGACACCGTGCAATAACAAAATTTCCAAAAATCAAGGCACCACCAAAGATGGGTGGAGGTGTTTTCATAGAAATATTTTAGGAATTTTTTCATATCATTTGTTATTGACTATATGTATTGGGAGCTTGATTCAAAGAAAGCATCAATCTGGTTATATGTAACAAATAAAAATGAACAAGTATTTAGATAAAACAATATTTATGTCACTTTCATATTAATATGATTTAATGGACCCGTGATGGGGGTGTTAATGTGGAAATGATGGGATTTGGGTTGTTGTGCCCACCACCCTTGGGCAATAACTATCTCAATTAATGTGATAGGTACGCGGCATTACACTCACATGCACGAGCATGCAGTTAAAACATTGGAGTGGGTCTTGGGCCATGGTGTGTAGAGTTGAGGTGAATGCGAGTGTCAAGCATTGAGAAACCAAGATGCTAGTATATTAGGGTTGATTTCTCTTAACTTGATAATTACTTATGAATGTTTGTTGGATTCTTATTATAATTATTTTCACTTCACCAAGAAATTACCGAAATCTACAAAACATGAATATCACAAAGTGACAAAGGACACAAGAAATTAGGCTCCAAGCCAGGGAAAAACCACATGAAGGGGAAACCCAAGAAATCCTCTTCTTACAGAATCATATCAAAGTGATATATCCAAGACCCAATACCAATACCAAGACCAATACTACCACAAATATCCCAAGTCAACCCTCCTTCAAGTCTCCTCAACAAATCAAAGTCAACAAAAGTCAATGCTCGTCAAATCTCTAAAATCTGGTCATCTCCTGAAATTTTGGCCCCAAAAATTTCAGGCCTGTGGTAGCAAATAATTTACCTTTGAAAAACTCACACGTGTGAACAAAACTAGGGCAGAAACAAGATACTCCTCTCTCCTTTGACTTCACTCTCTCTCCTTTGAATTTCAGTGGTTTTTTCCTTCTTCTTCTTGCACATAAATCGATGTGATGGATAGATGAGTGAATAAGGTCAAATTTCCTTGTATTTATTCATGTCCAAGAGGTCAAATAATTGCCTCTTTAGGCAAACTTGGTATTTTGGAGGAAGTTTTTTTTCCTTTTTCTTACAAGAAGTCCAAATGGGACTTTGACTCAATTACATTTTTTGACTCATAATAAAATTTTATTTTGACTCAAATGACCCTATAAGCATGAAGAACATGTTTTGACTAAAATAAAATAATAATAAATTAATTAATAGTACATTTGAATTACATTATGAAAATCGACACTACTTACATTTCCAACACTCCATATTAACCAAGGAGATATTCATAATAACACAATAAGATACTCTCAAGTTGAAATATTCTCATAAGAAGGGATTTAGATTAATAACATCAACAAAACTAGCATTATCAAAAAATAGTAAGGTCTTGACTAAAAAGCTCTATCTCTCCGCTATCTTAGAGCACAATGTTGGGAGGCATAAATTTGAACACCACCGCCTCTCTATGCACATACCACATTCAGATGTTCACCAGGTATGCCCTCATGGGACTATTCTTATCATGGATACCCATCCCCATATACTATTGGTCCTCGGGACTATTCTTATCTTGGATACAAATCCTTAAAGAATATCAGTCCCATATGCTTATCCAATCCACCATTCTCCCTACCAATGCCTTCACTGGTATTATGGTTGTTAGTCTTGGCCATAGTGCATGACACATGGAGAATATGTTTCCCATCCTCACTCCCTCTCAACCAAGGAGGATATCCTCACTCCCTCTCAACCAAGGAGAATATCCTCACTCCCTCTCAAACAGGAAGGAATAACCACAAGCCTAAGCTTGTCTCAAAAATACTTTCCAATGCATCGAGTACTTGTTCTTTCGTGGAGGCCCCTATCTACATCATGTCATAACAAGCTTCGACCTTCTTGGTTCTCTCACAATATTTATGCAGATTTGAATCCATCATGTCATAAAGTAGTTCATAAAAGTTCTTATGGAGCCAAACTTATTCACAGTTTATTACACAAGCTTTCACATCTTCTTTCTTTGCAGCAAAGTTCTGCTTTTATATTCTTCCAAGAAATTATATCAGCTTCCAATCATATGTAATATCTCTATCTATATCATTATTTTCAACCCAATTAATGTGTTCCTTGATTGGACTAATCAATTGTTGGTACAATGATATCAGAACTCTTCAACTTCTTGCTACAAGATATTTCCCTAGATTAGTCATCTTCTCTTTTTTATCGCAAGCTTTTTTCTATCAAACTTCAATTAATATTGTATCCATCCAAGATCTTATAGCTCCTTCTCTGAGGTAAGTGTACTTCCTGCCATCTAATCAAATTCTTTGATGCATACTTAAAATTTCCTTCTCCTTCTTCTATTACATCCATTAGAATTTAGAGAATTCTTCATGCTTTGTTGAGTTCTTCCAGTCCTTCCATCAGTTAGCCAAGTTTAGATAGTTCTTGTCTTGACATGCAAGCTTTATTAGAAGGCTATGAAAGAACAAAAAGGGAAAGTAAAAAGACAGTAGCATTAGTAGTAATCAAGGAGATGTAGAGTACGTATCTTTTGAAGAAGGGTGGCTCACTCTTAATCTTGGACCTTGTTCCCACATAAACATGATGTCATTCTTGTCGTTCTCAAGAACTAGATTCTTTTTTTTACAGCAGAAATGATTAGTTATGGTTTTTGTTCCTAGGGTTTTTTCTAACTCAAATCTTTCTCTAGGGTTTACTATCCCTAGTTTCTTCAAAGTATTCAAGATATGCAAATTATACAAGCATTCTAAAACCCTAGAGATGTTATTTACATGCTTTCTATACAAGAGATTTCATTCCTTGATCATAAAACCTAGTTTGCATATGTAAGGAGATACTAAAAATGCTAACATGTTAGTGATCTCCACATATGCCATTTTATGATGTATTGCTATCTTACAAGAGGGCATAGGATTGTTAGCTTATTCATGATCTAACATTTTTAGCATTATATGTACTATAGTTAGCATAGGTCATTAGTTGCAAAGACTATACGTACCTCTTTTAATAATACTTGTTCGTCCTTACAGAGATTTGATCCTTTGACCTTCTCTTCAGTTTTCATGTACAACCTTTCTCTAACAAAATGTGTCTCAATCCTTCAAACATTGCATGAACCATAGAAATTTCGTTGAGCAGGTAGCAATGTCATTTGTCTTGGTTTTCATCATCTATCAAGGAGTACTTTCAGACTTCAATATTAGATAGGTCAGCTTCATGGTGTAGTTCATCCTTTCTTTATGTATAAGTAGGGAGTCTTGATGGTATGGCCACTACACTTGATTGTGTAACAGATATGATAAAAATTGTACATGTCACAAATTGCAGAGTAACTTCCCTCATGTCCTTTCATATAACCATAAAACTATATACCTCATAACCTCACCTTTACTTCTGAGATGTATGTGATGGTAAGTATGTTCCAATGGTATCGACAATGGATAAGAAGTTTGGATGTTTCCTTTGATATTTGAATTAAAAAAACCCTAAATTGTATAGTTCCATAAACATTTATATCTTGATGACTCGAATTATAATAAAACGCAGATGCCACTCAGAAAAATTCTAATATAGAGAAAATTTGTCAGTGAAGTTTGTATCCCATAGAAATTTCATTTCATGTCCTTGGGCTATTTGTTCAGACTTTTATGCCACACAAAAAGTTTTCATTGATGACTCAAATATCTCAGTAGTATGGTGTTATAGATGGCTTGGGTGTCGTTTCCAGTATAATATTCGAATGCCTCCATAAAAGGCTCAAATACCTCTTTCAGAGAGATTCTTCTTCGCATAGGATGCCTATAATATGTAGAGTTCAGGTGTCATAATAAACGACAAAGATATGATGGATATGTCTTTAATTTGGATGCTAAGCTTCAGAGAAAAATTGGAGAGCCCTTATAACTTGTATTTTGGAGAGATTATGAGAGAGCCTCTTGTTCAATCATTGAACTTATACTATTTTATTATAGTGCCTAAATCTATCACCACATATGCTAAGGCACAAGGTCTTTGTTTTATAGAGATGATTCACCTTAATTTGATCTCATCCACAATCTATTGGTCCAAAAAAGATCAAGCATAATGTCACAGGTTTTCAAGAAGTACAGTCTCACAATTCTAGAGTATATTTTGAATTCTATAGTAGATATAGTTGTTAAAATCCACAAAAAACATGTTGTCACAATAACTCGGATGCCATAGAAGATATATTTCTACGGAAGGGTTTAAACTTTTGATATTATTTCTTGAATATTCTTCTTCGTAACAATTGTTCTCATGAGTTCTTGACTTTGGATTGTCCATAGGATATTATTGAAGAACAAGCTTATGTATTGAATTGACAGTTCCATAGATAATTCACATACCACAATTTATTCACATGTCAGAGTACTATAGAAGTTTCACATACCATAGAAGATTTAGGTTTGTCACAAATGCATAATTGAGAATTCTTGATGTAGATTGTGTATAAGACTCTTCTCCCAAAATTAGATGCTTCTAAAAATTTGGATACCACGGGATATCACTATAAAAATTATGACTCTTCCTTAATATGTACGTTGACCTTATTTTCTTCTTGTACACTTCATTTATGGATTATGTAGCAACTACCATGGGCTTCTTGAATTAGATCAGTTCTTATTTCCATGGTAACACCTTTACAGTCTTAGTCTCTTTACATGCTAAGTTTCTTCCAGACTTAGGGCTTCTTCAAGTCTTCTTCTTGTAAGGACATCTTCAAGTGTAACTGCTACAAGAATTTCTTCAAATATGTCAACAAGATGTGATCTTTAGATTGCCTTCCTTTCACCTTAGCTCTGAAACCATATTGAGAAACCAAATGCTAGTAGATTAGGGTTGATTTCTCTTAACTTGATAATTACTTGTGAATTTTTGTTGGCTTGATATTAATTTTTTATTCTCTTCATCAAGCAATTACCAAAATATACAAAACACTAATATCATGAAGAGACAAAGGAAACAAGAAATTAGGCTCTAAGCCAGGGAAAAACCCACGAAAAACTCTTCTTATATAATCATATCAAACTGATATATCCAATACCCAAGACCAAGACTTCCACAAAAATCCCCAATTCATCCCTCCTTCAAGTCCCCTCAACAAGTCAAAGTCAACAAAATTCAACGTTGGTCAAATCTCTGAAATATGGTCATCTCCTGATATTTCAACCCCTGAAAATTTGGGCCTACAGTAGCATAAAATTTGCCTAAAAAAACTCACATATGTGAACAAAACTAGGACATAAAACGTGACATTCCTCTCTCCTTTACCTGCGCTCTCTCTCCTTTGACTTTCATTATTTTTCCTTCCTCTTATTGCAATAAATCGATGTGATGGATGGATAAGTGAATGAGGTCGAACTGCATTGTATTTATACATGTCCAGAAGGTTGAATAGTTTTTTCTTTAGGCCGACTTATCCAGGGAGGGCCAAGTGGGAGTTGTGGAGGACAAATAGACTCTTTGACTCAAATAAAAATATTTTTCCTTTTTCTTACAAGAAGTCAAAATGGGAATTTGACTCAACTACATTTCTTTGACTCATAATAAATTTTTATTTTGAATCAAATGACCCTATAAGCATAAATAACATGCTTTGAATAAAATAGAATAATAATAAATGAATATAATAAATACATTAATAGTACATTTGAATTACATTATGAAGATCGACATTATTTACATTTCCAACACCTATGTTTATTCCTCAACCTAGTGGAACATACTATCTGAGCAAGGGAATGAGGAAGCCCTCTTAGTCTAGATTTTTCTATAGATTTTCTTAAGGTGGAGCCAGGATTTGGGGCTAGGCTCCTTTTGGTGCAGGAATGTAGTTTTCCGGGCTTGTGTTCCATGTTGGTTGTTGGTTGATGGAGTGATTTTGTCATCTCTATGAGCTGGAGAAGGGGCCTGTAAGTTTTCTCCCTTTGTTTTTTCTTTCTGTGAGACTAGGTTAGTTGTTTGTTTTAAATTGTCAGGGGATTTTCTTCTAGGTGCGCATCCTTTTTAGCCCTGGCTTGACATGTGTCTTTGGAATGTGAGTCTCCATCTTGTTCTTTCTTGGGTATTGATGTTTTTGAGTTTTTTCTCTATGTGTTGCACCATGTGTATTTTTAGTGCTATGTGTAGGTGATTTTTGTTGTGGGTTGTGCTTTCTACCTGTGGTGGCAGGATCTGGAAAAGGGATTGTGTCTTGGTTCTATAGTTGTTGGTTTTTCATTGGTCTGGTGTCATGGGGTGGTGTTGTCATGGTCAAATGATTGAGGTAATAAAACCAGTTGTTGAATTTGTGTCGCCCCCTGCTTTCCCAAGTGACTTGCTTTCAAAATTTAGTCATTTCATTTGTGGTTACTATGACGAACTTGGTGTCTTGGTGTCCTAACTTGGCCGAGATGAAAAAAGTCTGGTTTTTCTATCCTTTTACAGGCATTGGTAATCCCCATCGAGATTCAAGTCAACCAATTGACGACGTCGAGATGCCACCAAGGAAGCGAAAGAGAAGCAAAAGAGGTGGAGGGAGCACTTCTCAACTTGGTCAGAGGGGAGCAAGGTTGTTTTATCATGAGTATGTGACATGTTATTTTAACGCAATTCTGCAAAAAGTGTGTTTGGAGATAAGAGAGTTGGAGACAAAAATGGGAGAAGAGAGGAAGTCGTTATCTAATTCATAATTTTCCGAGGATTGGGCTTCAAACCCTGGACACTCAAGAGGCAGAAAGAAACGGTACCTAAACTCAGTGGCTCTTCATTGGCATATGAAGCAACTGTTGGGATTAGTTCTTAGAGACAAACAAGTTTAAAAGTACAACATATTTGCATCTTTGGAAGATGTCAAGAGGATGTCAAGGAATTTGTGTTTTTGTGTTGGTGGGATTAATGTCTGCCTAAGGCACGTAGAGAGCCATGTCCCTTGTGAATCAGAAGGAGGAGACCTTGGTGATCCACCTGGATCAATTGCACGTGCTCCAACAAATGTATCTTTGTTAGATGGAGACCAATGAAGGAGGGTGGGGGGTGCGGTTTGGTCTACTCCCTCATTTTCTAATTTTATGTTCTAGTTTGGCCCTATGTGGGTAGCTCACTCTTGGGATTATTACGACATATGGAGTTGCGATCGTGGTTTCTTCTAGTTCAGGTAGGTTATTATTTTGATGAGCCTTGTGTGTTTCCATGCTTTTTTGCAATGTTTGCATTTGGAGTTGGCAGAGGTTGCACGTTTGTTGGTCTTATGAATGTAGCTCTTCTTGCGGTGTTGGTGATGTTTGGTCTGAAAGTAAGTAGGCCTAGATGGGCAACATTTTGTAAATTTTAGTATGCATGTAGTTAGTTTCAATTTGGTATATGCGACAGCGGTTAAGATCTTCATTTGGAACTCCCTCTCCCCAAATTATTCTATCTATGTATTTCAATTTCCATGATTAATAAAAAGCTTTGAAATTTACAAAAAATAAAATAAAATATGATTTAATGGAGGTTTATTCAAATTTGCATTAATTGTGTTGAGAGATGTTGTAGTAGAGAATTAGATCAATTAGGTGTTAGATTTAAAATTAAAATAATAATAATAAAACATAATGTAAACCCAATTAAAAAATAATGAAAAGTAATAAAAGTGATAAGTTTATTCAATTCAATTTTGTGGACATAGATCGCGAGCTCTGCTAGGGTTTAGATCTGCCTGCAACTCCTCTGAAGGCACTGATGTTCTGCAGACCTCGACGCATCCTCTGATCTAGATGCACGTGTTCAACCTTCCTATGTCGCGCTGACAGAAAGTAGATCTACAAAATGACTATCCCCTTGCCCAAGCATGAGGGGTCGTTGTCCTTCAAATATGCCTTGAATCGAACTCCATTCGTCCAGGGATGCACAAACAATGGCTCCACCAACTTTTATGCCACAACGGAAACCCCGATGATGGGGGCTCAATGGAAAGCCAAAGAAGGTCGCAACCGTTGCTGGCCCAAAGCAGCAGTCAACCCGAAATTTGTTATCCCAAACAATCATTTGGAGAAAGCTCGATAGTACATGAAGGACCATGCTGTAATCTACAAATTTTGGGGGATCTACCCCAAGGAGCAACACATCTTGGTGTGGATCCAGCATAAATGGTCCCCTCAAAAACAGTTTGAGCTCTACATTTGAGCTAAAGGGTTATTCACTATCATCTTCGAGTATCTCTAAGACCGGAAGCGAATCTTTGAAAATGGTTTATATTTCATGGGAAGTGGGGGCCTCTTCCTTTGCTTCTGGGAAGAATGCTATAACCTCGACAAGGAAGATTTTAAAGCCGCATCAGTCTGGGTTCGTCTATATTCACTCTCGGATGACTTCTAGGAGCCTCATATTCTCGAATGGATTGGCAACTCCATTGGCCAATATGTTAATATCTATGAGATTACAAAGTGAATGCGTCATGCAGCCTTTGCCAGGATCTGCGTCCATATGAACATCTCCCAACCTCTTTGAGAATCTATTGAGTTGATCTACCATGATTCCACCTAGACCCAGCCACTCGATTATGAGAATTTTCCATTTAAATTCTGGAGGTGCCATGCGTATGGCCATATTTCCAGAGACTACCCGTTGACACTAGCAGAAGAAGCAAACTTTGAAGATCAATTCTGAGATGAAGAGGGGTTTCAGCAAGTGAAAGGTCGTTGCACTCGTCAAAATCGCCCTCTGCCGGAGACCCCTCAGGCTCGCCCTAGCAATCAGGAGGCTCCTCAATCCCGACCAAAGCAAACCCCTCAGACTCCTACTCTGTCATCAATTCCTGGCTCGAACAACCCTTTTGCTATCCTGGACACTAAATATCCTTCCCTGGAACATGCTAAGGAGGCGCCATCTTGATCAAAGGAAGTACCCCAGTATATGGAAGTTGATAAAAAAACTCATGATCTCGGGAGAAAATATGGCCACAAAAATTAAACTTACAAAACATTCGAAAGAAGACTAGCGAGTTAAGGAAATCTTCATCGACACAAGCTGAATGTTGGAAGCAGAGGAGAAACACAATAGATCAGGAGTGAAGGAAAAGAATATGTTGGAGATCTTTAAGGTCCCATGCAAGGTGGATGTCAAAGAAATCCTAGGTAGCCATCTTTCCCATTTTGGTAATTTATGTACTCAATGTTCAGCTCAATCTGGTCATTCAGATTCAAGTCTGCGAGGGGTGGGTAAAGACAGCAACGTCATGACCTTCGCCCTTGTGGATCCTAGAGGACCATAGAAAAGCAAGAAGGGACGAAAATCGATAAAGGATCTAATTCGTGAGGCTTGAGAATTATTGTTGAATTCAGGTCAGATGGGTCAACTAACAGATTATTTTCCCAGATCCGTCTCTCCATCTCAATGAAGATAATATATTGCAATATAAGGGGCTTCAATAGCCCAGGGAATATTTGTTCCCTTAAAGAGAAAATCGCTAAGTACAGATCAGAGATAGTCCTTTTGTAAGAAACCAAGATGATAGATGACAAGGTCAAGGAAAACAGCCAGAGGTGTTGGAGAAATAGTCAGGCAATGACTATTAAGGCAACTGGTGATGTTGGAGGTCTTGCAATCCTGAGGGATCCGAAAAAATTCATTTTATCAGATTGGGTGGGCACACGATTATCTCTTTCAACCTCCTTCCACTTGATAGGTGAATAACGATGGATGAGCCTGACTGCAGTTTATGGTCCCCCCACACCTCGAGATAAAGCCCTATTCCTTTCTCATCTACAGGGGCTTCACCGCTCAAGGGAAAAAGAGGACTGGATCTTGGGGGTGATTTCAATATGATCAAAAATATAGACAAGAAGAGAGAGGGAGTCTGCATATTAGATCCATCAGCATAAGAGTTTAATGACACCATCGAAGATCTGCATCTAGCAAACATCCTACCACATCAAGGCCTTCATACTTAGAATAATCTTCATGGAGGTTCTAATTAGATCGCATGTCGGATGGATCGGTTCCTTCTCTCCAAACACCTTATGCTACAAGACCCTCTGATAGCAATTGAGATCTTTCCATCCACGAGATCGGATCATTGGCCTATCAGCCTAGATCTGACATCATCAATTGCCCCTCAGAAAAAAGAAAAAGAAAAAAAACCTTCAAGTTCGAGAGCTTTTGTCTTTGCCATCTGAGATTCCTAGATAAACATGAAACCTAGTGGACATCCATCGCCAACCCACCAGGAAATAAGATGCAATCCTTTTAGAAGAAGCTTCAAGCCTTAAAGACCCACATCAAGATCTGGAATTGGGAGGAGTTTGGAAACGTCTTCCAAGAGAAGCGCAAGTTGGAGTCGTGCCTAGAAGAATTAGAAAGAACCATCATCCGAGAAGGCTGATCTCAGGATTTGGCATAAGAAGAGGGGCTCATTTCCAGAGAATTAGAGGAGAGAAGGCACTAGGGGGAGATTTTATGGCGCCAAAAGTCACAGATCCAATGGTTGCAAGAGGGAGAGCGGAACTCCAAAATTTTCCACAGATCAATGATAAACCATCGCCATCGTAATCGGATCACTCATATGCAAGACTCTAATGGCACGAGATATAAATGACAGAAATTTATCGAGGAAGAATTGAAATCCTTCTTCGCGTCCTATTGCAAGATGAAGGCTATGACCTCTCAAGCACCTTGCAAAAGGTCATATAGCACATTCATCCCCCGATATCCTGCGACCAGAATGAGGCTCTCCTTAGCCCTATTACTTTCACTGAGTTGGATGAGGTGGTTAAGGCCCTGCCCATGAGCAAGGCACGCAGCCCTAATGGATTCACCATTTAATTCTTCAAAACAGGGTGGTATTTCTTGAGCCAAGACATTTGGGACCTAGTGGAAGAATCTTGGCAACTCTGGCATATATGGTCCAGCATTAATGCCACCTTTATAACTCTAATACCCAAACCCCAGGAAGTTATAGCTCCGAGCGACTTCCACCCCATTTCTCTCTACAACGTTATCTATAAAATTTTGTCTTCCAACATGGTTTTTCATTTGAAACCCCTCCTCCACCACATTATCAGCCATGAGTAATCAGGCTTTGTAGAGGGCCTCCAAATTCTGGATGGGATTTTCTTAGCTCATGAAACCATTCATTCCATGAAGGCACACAAATAAATGGGGATATTGCAAAACAATCTATGTATGGAAGTCCAGACTGACATTGCAGGCAGCACAAATTGAATGCACAACATAGAGGGCAACAGTCAATGATATATTCCCTATCATTTCAATTGCTACATTCCCTAAGACAAGAAACAAGACAAATAAAGCAAGACTTTCATCAAGCAAAGGTTTCCAAGGTTTGAATCTTATTATATAACATATGAGAGCTCACCAACATAGGCTGTAAGGGGCCTAAGTGCATTGCATATGCATGTAGCCCCATGCAAGGCTTCTCTGCAAAGCACTTCAGACATTCACAGGTGTGTTGGTCACATTGGGAGCGAAATTCTCATTGTTCCGGAATCTCCACTTGGCCAGTGCCTTCTAGAAGAGTTCACATGTGTCAAGCTTCGGATCCAAGTGTCCATTTGACATATACATGACTGGAAACATTTCTTGCCTATTTTTGGAAATATATTGATTGCAAAACAACCTACAGTTCATCTATAAATTGAGCACAGATCTAAGTGCTTGAAGAGGAAGAATTTGAGTAGAGAAATGTTGGAGAACTTTCAATTGAGAGCTAGATTTGTGTAGCTGCTGCTAGAGAGATTTATATTGTGATGAGGCTTGGGAACATTGTTGGAAGGTCACTTCAAATCAGTCACTAGGTTGTAACCTCTCCTTCTATCATCAATAAAGAGTACTGCTTATTTTTCCCTATATGCATCTGTATTGGATTTGATTTTCCATATTGCAAGATCTTGGTTGATGTATATGGTTTATGCTTTACTAATTTAGCTAACTATCTTGAATAGATATCTATATTATTGCATCTTCTGATGTTTCAGTGTTCTTTCTTGCAGGAAGCATTCAGATCACAAACCGCTTGAATTTGAAGCTACAACAGAAGCAACAGAAGGAGCCATTTGGAAGCGACTGAACAAGTAAGCCTCCAATCCTCTCTGTGTATCTGTTCTGAGTTAGGAGAAATAGTTGTATAGTCTTTCACCTGTTGTTCTAGACTAGCACCTGTCTAGGGAAGCGTGATTTATCCGTAATTCACAATTTTGGCCCAACAAATTGGAGACTCTGTTGGGGATAATTTCTCTTAGTTCTAGGTGTTAAAGCCTCTGATTTGCTTTGTTTATCCACCCAATACTAGTTACACTTAAAGATTAAAATTTTTCAGAGCTTAATTTGCAAAGGCAGTGAGTTAAACAGTAGTATTTTTCTTTGTATACTACGCCCAACGCACCCTTAGACAGGACAAAGTGCTTTGCAGAGCACTATCTCCCTTCCTAGCCTGCGTTGCAGAGCACTGTCTCCCCTCTGAGACTGCGTTAACTCCTGAAAGTACCCAAATTCCTTTGAATTTGCCTTTGCAATTTGATTTAGTTTTGTTTGCTGCTGTGTTCTAAAAATTTTGATGCTCAATTGACCAGTGACTCTATATACTTCTTCTCCTTTGACTGGAAATTTTTTCAATGTTGTTTTAAAAAAAATAATTATTTATCATTGACAAGTTGATTTCAAAGTACTTTTTATGGTCGCATTAAGAATCATTTGCTTTCGAAATAGAAAATTGTCGTAAAATATTCATTTCCTTGATAGCAGAAATTGTTGTTGAAATCCTCATTTTTCCTTCAAAAGGGAAATTCTTGTTTGTATTCTTCGTTTCTCGAAAGTAAAAAGCATTTGAATTATTGATTTAGTGCACCTAGTTTCTTTTCTACATTCATAACAATAAGGAAACTGAAAAGAAAAACTTCCATTTGCATGTAGAATAATGTGTGTTTTTCAAAAGGAACATTAGGAAATCTGCATTTAGTTTGAGATTCATTGATTTGTTTTGTTCATTGATTTGTTTGCTCTCAAATTATTTGCTCTCTTCCCTTAGTAGCTAGGTCCTTCATTGAAAAAGCTGAAAGTGAAAGATTGTTTATCATTCTTAGCTTGCATTTTAGGAATTTCATACACATCATCGCGGTGAACCTTTGAAAGGCAAATTGTTAAGCAATATCAACATAAAATTAACCTCAATTTACCTAACAAAGCATTGGAACCATAACGATAACATTTAGAAGGTCTAGGCTAGAGACGTGTTCCGGCATCGTAAAACATAGCAGCTATCGTTAACTTGTCTGCGATACATTCCGAGTGTGATACCTCACTCCACGTACGTAAGTATATCGTAGCTCGTCCACATACTTTCGGGTATATCGGGCCATGTTACAGTACAATAAGTATAAAGGGGTGCTCTCACTATGCGGTTTCGCATCAGACAGCGCTAATACGGAATTAGGCCTCCACGTACCTTCGGGTATTTTTGGGAGGACAACTTTAGGTTGCTATCCATCCATAGTGAACTGAGTCGGCCGCCTTGTAAATTGTGATACACCGAACACAACATTCGGGGAGATTGCCTGCCCGTACTTCTTGGTTCGCTGGGAGGTATTCTGCAATTCACAATTTCTTGGTAAACCTTTTTGCCTGGCATTTCACTTTTATTTTGTTTATTTGTTTTTGGTTATAATAAATTAGTCATTGTGGAAGAACAAAATCCTTTAACCCGTCATTCACGTAGAATAGCATTGAAACGACCTTTACCACCAGAAGTTACTCTTGATCGACGAAGCTGACATCACTCTACTGAAACTAGTACTATCAGTACCTCTGGTGAAGCATCATCTTCCCATATACCAGAGTTGGCACAATTTGTTTCTACAAATCCCAGTTTGTCTACTGTTGTCGAGACAGAGTCCTCGTAGCTACCCATGGTCAAAATCCATCCAATCTGTGAGATCATACCTTTCGAACCCGACGTTATTTTTGGAAGTTGATCCAGATCCCATTGTGCTTTAGGGGGCAGTTGTTATTGGTCAAACTGGACAGCATCCCCAGGACCAATGAAATAGGGTCTATCATCCCCTTATATTTCAGTTGCTATATTCCCTAAGTGGAGAAAATCTTGATCCCGAAGTCGAACAACCAGAAGTTGTTTCTGTATTGGTCACTCCACAATATATTGTAGCCATTGAGTCTCCCATATCGCATAGTCAACCACCTGAAATATACTTTGGTCCTGACGGCGAAGTTCTTCCACTCGGTTTGATTTCGATTGAAGAAATATCACAAGACGAGACACCTTTAACTCCAACTCATTTTCAGTAGGAGCTTTACCTGTACAAGTATTTTCCTCAATCACCTTTCTTTGATTTTTGTTGATCCTGTTTCACTTTGAGTTCCCGTAGATTCTATAGGGTATACATTGGGTCATTTGACCATGGCTGAGATAACATCCCAGACTGAACCATCTATTTCAGCTGCGACAGTATCTACTATTGCTTCATCTTCGATGTTTTGTCCATTGACTTCACCTATGTCATCATTTGTAACCCTATCTGGTTCCTCCCTTATGAGTACTAAACAGCTAGATCCTTTATTCACACCTTTAGTGCAATATCAAGCTGGTTCCATCAATTATCCCCCTTGGTGGCTAGTGATTTCACATAAAATACCCTCTGAAATTCCAAAATTCAATGAAAAACCTGGAGAAGACCCGTCAACGCATGTTATAACTTATCATTTATGGTGCTCATCAAACTCCTTAAATGATGATTCTGTTAGACTACATATTTTCTAGAGCACACTCACTACTTCAACAACACAATGAGGATGGTTCTTTTTACTCTGTCAACCTCGTTAAAAAATGAAACAGATTATGAGGATAGTTATTTTTTCTTGTGTCAACCTCATTAAAAAATGAAACAAGTACCTTTGAGGATAGTTCTTTTTTCTTGTGTCAACCTCGTTAAAAAATGAAACAAGTGCCTTTGAGGATAGTTCTTTTTTATTGTGTCAACCTCGTTAAAAAATGAAACAAGTGCCTTTGAGGAAATTTCTTTTACTGTGTCAACCTCGTTAAAAAATGAAACAGGTCATGAGCATAGTTCTTTTCCTGTGTCAAGATCGTTAAAAAATGAAACAAATCCTCTCCTAATTACGACGAGTCTTCCATCTGATCTCGTAAATGAAACTTCATTCCATCCAACTATTAGTAACCAGTAATCTACTTAGGTGAATGAAATGAAACTTGGGGGGCATCTTCTCTTGCAGTGGGCATTCGACATGTGCTCTTGCAGGGGGCATTCAAAACATTCTTACCAATTGCACGCAATCGACTGTTGAAGTTCAGGGACAAAATCATGTTCAAAGCTCCAAAACACAAATGGTAACTACATAATGGTGAAAATGAATAGTGAAACTACTTTTAATAGTCATTTAATTATTTTCAAATTGAATTTATTGCTATGACTATAGTTTTATTATGTTTTTATCATGAAACAGGTATTTTTAATCCATTTGATGTTGCTCTGAAACAGGTCTTACAACTGACGAACAGATTAGTCGTGCAGATTTATTTCAAGAATGACTTGACCATTAAGCATACTTTTTCTCCTTATTTTTCGAGCTTTGTTAAAAAAGAAAAAAGATTTGAAGTGCACGTTTATCTCTTTTTCGAGCTTCGATAACAGCGAAAAAGGAACCCCTGTAGTCTTCTTTCAGCTCTTTTCAAACTCCGATAATGTGAAAAGATTGCCGAGCACTTGTCTTTTCGAGCTCATTAAAGTAAATGAATTGATATCTACTCAGTATAATTTTAACCCTTTTTTGGATTGAGATAGATTACTTACGAAAAAGGAATACTTTGGTTAAACATGACCAAAGAGGTTCTTTCAGATATTGTTTTACACTTTTTCGGATCTAAGAGACAAATTTACGAAAAAGTACTTTTGGAGTTCTCTTTTGTCCTCTTTTTCAGACTCTCTAAATATGAAAAATGACCGGGCTATCACTGTCGTTAAGCTCGTTAAAACATAAAATAGCGACGGGCTTGTCGATCATGGCAAGAATCGAGTTTCATTCATCGCTAGACTCGTTAAATTATTAAATAGTGATACTTTATTTTCCCGAAGGGGATCAAGCAAATGTTATCCTCCTCAATCTTGTTAAAAAATAAAGAGGTACTGGTCAACAAATGACCAGGGAAAATTTGGGAAAAGTAAGCAAAGTTTCTTTTTGGTAGCAAGTCGCTCTTGAACATGACACTTCTTTCACTCCATGTTCGTGACTGTTTGGGTTGGGTAATCATATTGATGGTTCATTCACACCTATGGTTCAGCATACCTTCGTTTCGGTTTTGGGTCAATGTTGCCAACTTATCACAGTGTTGTCGTTATGTTCAAGAGAAGTCATCCAATGATTGAAAACTCATCCTTCTGCAATACTCATAAACCTTCATATTCATGATCGTCATCCCTGAAAATTTGCTATATCAAGTAATACCCTTGTCTCTGAAATCAGTAACTCCTATTTTTCAATAAGGTGACTTATTGTTGACGACAAATAAATATCCAGGAAGTTCACTTAGAAACATTATATTCCAGTACCATGAGGCTTGTTACAGCATCGACAATATCCTCGCTTCCGGACCTTTGACCGAAAGATTTTGTTTGGCGTTCGACATCAAATCATCTATTCACGCCTTAAGAAATGTACTGCAGTACCTTGAGGGCCATTGAAATTAATGGTGTTTCTCTCGTGTTTGTTAACAGCTCACATTATTGGCTGGTAATCAAACGATGTCTTTCCATGTTCGACTACAAATCATATATTTGCATGGCTAGACTTGTACCCGAATGATCGAGTGAATGAGATAAGAAGACCCCGGATCTAGTTTCAGCCATCTGGGCTGCGATTGAAGGATTTTTGTACACATCATCTGTATGGTGACCTTACATACAGATTATCATCCAAACATGGGCCTATATCTGTAGGCATGTCTGCATCTGGGCAACATTCCAATGAAGACGACTTTGTGAATTATGTACATGTTATTAGATTGTTTATGTGTTGAACATGGGAATGCATACCCTCAGTAATTATTATCAAAGAGAATATATTATGATGTAATGTATTGTAAGATTGATGCAGGTGACCACTCCGCTTTGTTTCTAGGCTCGTCACAGTGTAAAGCATCTCAATAAAATGTTCTTATTATTTGGATCTCATGCTTTAGGGGGAAATTGTTATAGGTCAATTTGGGCGCCATTCCCAATGACCTGGTTAACTGGACATCATCTCCAGGACCAATGATCAAGGGTCTATCAAACCCTATCATTTCAGTTGCTACATGCCCTAAGACAAGAAACAAGACAAATCAAGCAAGACTTTCATCAAGCAAAGGTTTCCATGGTTTGAAGCTTATTATATAACATATGAGAGCTCACCAACGCAGGCTCTAAGGAGCCTAAGTGCGTTGCATATGCAGGTAGCCCCATGCAAGGCTGCTCTGCAAAGCACTTCTCGACATTCACAGGTGCGTTGGTCACATTGGGAGCGAAATTCTCATTGTTCCAGAATCTCCACTTGGCCAGTGCCTTCTAGAAAAGTTCACATGTGTCAAGCTTCAGATCCAAGTGTCCATTTGACATCTACATGACTAGAAACATGTCTTGCCTATTATTGGAAAGTCATTGATTGCAAAACAACCTACAGTTCATCTATAAATTGAGCATAGATCTAAGTGCTTGAGGAGGAGGAATTTGAGTTTTCAATTGAGAGCTAGATTTGTGTAGCTATTGTTGGAGAGATTTATACTGTGATCAAGCATTCAGCTCACAAAACACTTGAATTTGAACCTGCAACAGAAGCGACTAAACAAGTAAGCCTCCAATCCTCTCTGTGTATCTGTTCTAAGTTAGGAGAAATAGTCGTATAGTCTTTCACCTGTTGTTCTAGACTAGCACCTATCTAGGGAAGCGTGATTTATTCGTAATTCACAATTATGGCCCAACACTACTTATCCAAAGCCTATGACAGGTTGAGTTGGGACTATCTGCTAGCCATCTTGCATGCCTTTGGCTTTGCGAAAGGTTGGATCTAGTGTATCAGATCAATGATCTCCACCTCGTTCTTTTCCATTCTAGTTAATGGTGCACCCACCATGACCTTCAAGTCATCTCGCGGAATCTGGCAAGGGGGTCCAATATCTCCATTCCTATTCATTATTTTTGCAGAAGGTTTGGGTGGGATGATCAAAGCAACCAAGAAATCTAACTTGGCGATTGTTTGTAGGTGACAATCTCTTGTTTGGGCAGGTCACTCCACGGGAAGCTTCTCGGTTGAACACCATTTTGGAAGAATTTCAAGAAGCGTCAGGTATGCTCCCAAACAAATTAAAGTCAAATATTTACTTCTTATATACACCTAGACCTGTCCAACTTTGCTTGGCTAGAATCCTGGGCTTCAACATAGGGTCCATCCCCTCTCAATACCTTGTATTTCCCCTCATTTTTAACCCTCTCCGCCTTGCCCCTTGGAAATACTTGTGTGCCAAAATCTCCTGAAAGCTCACAACCTAGACCTTTCGTGTTCTCAATTTGGATGGGCATGCCACACTCCTCAAGTTTGTCTTGCAAGCTGCTCGCACTCCGCCATATTCCCAAGGATGAAGAAGGAATCCCAACAGAGGTAACCACAGACCAAGCTTTTGACTTGATAGCTAGCCCTACCAAGTCGGAGAGGGCTTTGTCCACAAAGTTCATAGCCAAGAGGGCTACATGAATTAGGGTTTTTAGGCTAGATAATGAGTGGAGTGGTTGTTTTGATTTGATTGGGTTGGGTTATCACTGTATGAAGAAACTAGGTCAAGGAAAGCTAGGTTGAGGAAAATGAGATAGGGTTGCAGGGATCAATGGGGAAAGGTAGGCATAAGTCTTATCACTTAAAGATGATTGTGTTGGAATGTTTTTGAGACTGAAGAGAAACTAGGAAGAGAATGGGAGATGTATTCTTCCTAGACAGTGGAAAATGGACAAACTGTGATATCTTTCCCAAAACAGAGCATAAGCAAGCATGTTTTCTGCCTAACAACTTGAAATAAATCATACCATAGAGATGTAATGAACATGAATATAACACATTCTAATAGATGAAATTAAAGAAAAAATAATGATAAAAGTCATACTGCATGTATCCCAAAAAACAATTTCAACTCTTCTTTATTAACTGTCCAAAACTGAGTACAATAGTTCCTTGATCAATAAGCTAACATCCAAACTTATTCCAACCCTTTCCTAGTGTGAAGAAAGGGTCTAAATAGATATCAAAACATCATTCACTCATCCTTAGGGGTCGAATCCATGAGGTGAGGATGATAGCCATAAAATACTGAACTGAAAGCTGGAGTATAGGATGGTCCAAGTGACTCACTCCTCATTACATTCAACTGATTCATTATGACTCAATGATGACTTTTACCTAATGAATCTACCCTAGGTAACTAATCTTGAACATAATTACATTTACCATCATTAATTACATGAGTAGAAACATTATTTCTTGAAGAAAAGTCAAAATTTCATAGAAACTTGGAAAAAATCAGCAAATTGGTCATTTGCGCCCTCCACTGTGCATTTGTGCCCTCTGTGTTTAGGGCCACTTGTTTCTGACCTACAAGTGTTCAAATCAAGCCCAAGATGGCCTGTTGGAAATCCCTGCCTGTTCTCTTTCTGAATATGCCTCAAGTTCTGAAAATGGAGGTCATCTCCCCCTCAAAAAGTCATTCTCCCAAAATTGCTATTTGCGCAGAGCCTAGGTCAAAAATGGGGCATAGAGGTGGTTTTTTAATGGTTTTTTGATGGTTTTTTGTGATTTTCACCTATAAAAACTGCAAACCAAGGCTGGAAACCTGGTTTTCTGAGATGCATTGGTCATTAGGAATCCAATGGTGCCTTTCTTTTCCTCAAAAAGTGCCCCAATTATTTGCGTAGTGCCTACGGCACTGCGCAAATGCCCAATTTTCTACTAAACGTTTGTCCCAAAAAACACAGAAATTTCCAGATTTTGCAAAAAAAGTTTGGAAATGCCTCAAAATTTTTGGAATGACTGATGATGATGTATTTATGCTTGGAGGGAAGCCTCAGCAAGAATGTCCAATTTCTTCTTCTCCTCCATGGTCAAATCTTCAATTTTTGCATTAGCACTTTTGAGCTTGGCCAATGCAATTTTCTCCTTCGGTGCACGATGTTTGACCTTCCTCCTCAACAGGTCATTATCCTTATATTCCTTTGCTAGCAGCTTCTCCAAGTGTTCATTGGCTCTATCAAGCCATGGCTCCTTGTTCTCGCTGATCACAATGGAAAGCTACTCATTTAGGGTTAGCTGATCAGCAAGCTCAGCTTCCCTTTATCTCTCTAGAGCTAGAGCTCTTTTCAGCCCTCTAGTTCTAGGTCTTTGTCTTGGTACTTGTTCCTCATGTTCATCATCAAGTAAGCCATACTTTTCTAATGTTTCATCTAGCATGGCTTTGGCCTTTTCTGCCTCCATTTGAGCAGTGACATACTTTGCCTCATCAATGACCTGTTTAGTCTTCAATTACTCATTTTCTTTCTCAAGGAAGCGTATGACATATCTTGCCCTTTCAATGTTGGTTTGAAGCTCATTAATATTGATATCCTTTCCTTTGATAGCTGCATTAGTGATTTTGTCATTGTCATCCTCATCTAGGTCAAAAAGCTGAAATTATTGTTATGTTTCATGGGTGTCCTCCTCATCATGAATGACAGCATCAATGACCTTCTATTTGACTTTTTCCACATGTTTTGTTGTTATAGAAGGCATGGCCCCTTCCACTCCATGTGGAGAAAACACATGCATGTGGCCTCTCTGGTAGGTTTTTGGCAATGGCTCAACCTCAACCATATTAGCCCATTTAGGCTCAATGTCCTCAATCCTACTTGGTGACCCAAAATCATGATGAGATGGAGATGAAGGATCATGATGAGATGGAGATGAAGGAGGTGAAGGGGATTGATCTGATGATGATGAGTGCGCCATGGGCTGATATGGAGGGATGGAAGTGGATGGTTGTGATGATGAATGGACATTTTGTGCATGTTGAGTGCATGGCTCATTGAAAATATCATTAGCTATGAAGGTGCTCCATGCAATGTTTAGTTGATTGAGATGGTGGAGGAATATGATTTTTATGAGGGATTAATGGAATAGGCTTCTCATTTGTTGTTCATACTCCTTCTTCTAGGAAATGTATGCCATCTTCTCTATACTCTAGAAAATATAATAAAGTATGTTAAGCATCCTTACCCTAGTGAAATGCATTAAGAGTCGGATGTGATAGGAATAGAGCCTTGAAAATATGCCTTCACATGAAAATTATTTCATGATTATCTTCATAATTTGGGTATATATGTCTAGGAGGTGAGAAAAAGGAAAGAACCTCTTTATTTGATTTTGGTGTCTTGGTTTTAGGAAGAAGTCAAAATCCTGTTTCTTCAAAGTACCTTTCTTGAACCACTTCTCCCCAACATTTGGGATCTCGGTAGTAGCTGAAATACTGGCAATGGATAGAGAAAAAGTGACACCAGCTAATGTAATTTGGTTGTCATGGAGTCTGGATATGAAAATCCTAGTCAACATGAGATGGTGTTAGACCCTCTGAATTTTCTCACAAAAATCATAACAACCAACATGTTTAAAGCATGTCACAGTCATTGGAGAAGCCAAGGGTTCCCTAGTGTTGGTAGGTTCAAGTCTGAGCACTCTTCCCCCTTTATGTGGCCCCCTTACCTTTGTTTTCTCTCCTTCATTGAATGATGTGATTTCTTCCTCTGTTGCCATGGTGTTTTTTCCAAAACCGTAGGGATTAGGAAAGGGAAATGGGAAAGGGAAAATGAGGGAGATGTTTGACAGGGATATGTGAAATCGGGAGGGGATAGGGATTAATGATATGATAGATTTAGGATAGGGATTTATGGATTGGGAGCCTAGGTAGATGTAATACCTAGGGCTTAGGGTTTTGAGAGAAAATTATAGGAAAAGTGAATTTTGCAAACGAGGGGTTTGGGAATGGGTTTTATAAGTGTGGGAAGGATGCAAAGGGAAAGGGAGTGAATTTTGAGAGTTTTCACAAGTGTAATGGGATACTATGGTTTTTACTCAATTTAAACACGAAATTACAACCTCAATTTACAAGACTTCAACACATAAACTTATGAAAATGGTTTTTCATGGCATGAGCATCTTACTGGTTTGTTGGAGGTCAATAACTGAGTTGGTGGAGCTATGAAGACAATTTCTCACCACTTGGACACTTTCTAAAGCTTGCTTGTCATTTGGACCATAGACAGAGTATTTGCGCCCTTGACTAGTTATTTTCACCCTCGCCTACACAGTTGCGCCCTCTGCTGAGTATTTGCTCCCTCGTTCCAGCGTTTGCGCCCTCAATTCTGCTCTTTTGCCAATTTCGCTTAGAAATTTGAGAATTTGGTCTCTTAGAGTGCTTGCTTGATGTTTGGAGGTGGAAAATGAATTTGAATTGATTTCAATGAGTTATAAATAGCTAAGTGAATTTAAATTTGAATTAAAAAACCCACTTTTCTAAAGTCTCATTTCACTTCTTTTTTTTGAAAACTTTTGTTGATTACCCTTTCATTTGATTTTTCATCCTTGCAGGATGATGTTGCTGGTGTTTGAAACTTTTCTCTTTCAGTTTGGCATATGTGATTTGAGTTGGAAGCTAGCGACAGAACTTATTACATATAGAAAGCATAAAATTACATTAAAAAATGAAATAATTCAAAAACTCTGTTTTTGAATAAAATTACATTTGAGTATGAAAATCATAATTTAAAACCAAAATTACATATTTAAAATAATATTTACATGCTTATAGTCCTCTGCAGATGATAATGAAATGTTTATTGAGTCACTCTCACACCTTTTTCTGACCTTATTGAGATGAAATGGTGCATTTTTTGACCTTCAAAAATGAAACCTAATAACCTAATGGGACCTTGAATGACCTGACTCCATGGTTGAATTTGACTGACATAAGACATAGTGCAATGAGCTTTTCAAAAGTGTTTTTTATGTTCAGCAAGACATGAAGGTGGGCCAGCAAATGTGAAATTTTGAGGGAGAGTGAGGTTTTATGACTAGGGCTACCATCAGTGAATCAATTTTTTGCATGACCTAAATGGAATGATAAAAAAAAAAATTGAGTGGGACCCCTAAAATAAATAAATAAAGAGTAATTTTGATCATTGATGGAAGAATGCATATTCTGACGCTAACATCGGCCTTATTGGGGATGGAAACTCCTTGGAGGTGTCAAGAACACCGTAGACCAAGCGCCTAACCATTGGACCAATACTATCAAAAAAACTTCAAATTGAAATGCATGACTAAATATTGACAACTCAATGACACAAACTGATTGAAACTGACTCGAACAATGACTCAAAACTGAACTTACTTTTCTGAAAACTTAACTTGAAATGGTAGAAACTCAATGAAGCTCCATGGCCTTCACTTCAAGATCCGAACTCCAATGCTTTTCCACTTCACACTTGCAGGAATATCAAACTGATATATACAATGAGGATGAAAAAAAATTCACAATTTCAGATCAAAAAAGATAGTGCTTCAGGAGCCTACCATTAACTGGCCCTCCTAAGCAACTTTTCCCATCCATTTCTTCAAAGAGATATGCATTTTGTCCACGAGAAGTTGCAATCTTAAAAGGACCTTTTCGTAAATTATCGAACTTCTCGTGCTTATCCTTGTCTTCATTCCTGGCATCCCAGCGGAGTACTACATCACCGATCTTGAAATCATCTTGCTTGGTTTTTTTGTCATAAATTTGCTTGATCTTATCATGGAGCTAGGAAGTGTTCTGAAACACTTCTTCTCTTGTTTGCTGCAAGTGAATCATTTTTTTTATGCAATGTTGTATGTCATTTTCTTCACTTCCCGCTTCTTGTAAAAGTTTCATGACTCGGACATCCAATGAAGAAGGAAAAACTATATCCACACTGTAAACTACCTGAAATGGAGACATGCCAATGGATTTCTTGTTGCTTACCCTATCTCCCCACAGTGCATTAATTAGTTTCTTGTGCCAATTCTTCTTGTTCGCCTCCAACATTTTTTTTATTATGCTGATCAAAGACTTATTGGAGGACTCCGCCAATCCATTTCTCTGTGGATAATATGTTGTAGAATGACCCAAATTAATGTTATACATATCACAGAATTCTGTCATCTTTTTTTATTTGAAGGTTGCAACATTATCCGTGATGATATTTCTAGGACAACCAAATCGGGACAAGATGTTAATTTCTAGAAAATGAATTATAACTGAGTCTGTAGCTTTCCTGGTTGGGATCGCTTCGATCCACTTTGTGAAGTAGTCTATGGTGGTAAGTATCCATCTATGTTGAGTGGATGAGGGTGGATATATTTCACCAATAAAATCTAAGCCCCATTGCTGGAAAGGAGCTTCAACTGAACTGGGTTGTAATGGTAAAGGAAGAAGCTTAAGTTTACCTTGGAAAAGTTGGCATTCATGGCAGCTCATGACCGTCTTATACAAATATGCAAACAATGTCGGCCAATAGTAACCTTCTCTCAGTACTTTGTTGGTCATGGTCTTCCATTATAAGTGACCTCCACAATCTCCTTTGTGGAAATCCTTCATCACTTCTTTGGACTCACCTTCAACCAAGCAATTGAGTAACACTCCTCCAGGATCCTTCCAATAGAGTGCACTATCTAGTATGCAATATTTTGAAGCCTTAAGTTTCAAGGACCTGCTCTTACTCTTTGACATGCCCGGAGGAGGGTTCAAATGTTGTAAAACATAAATGATATCAGCATACCGTGGAGATGATGAAAAGAGATCTGATACCTGAATAAGACTTACACCTTCTTCATCATCAGAGAGTGCTGATATGAGATTGATTTCAAGTGAATTTAGATTAGACTCAGCCATGAGCTTGGCTAAGCCTTTCCCTTTGATCAGCTTGGTCGGCTTGATCTCAAGGTCATACTCTAAGGCCGCTACTATCCACCTACCTCTTCTTCCTTCTGTATATGTTTGCATGAGTACTTCTTTAACCGTTTCATTTGGAACATATACCAAAATATGTGAGTGCAGAATATAAACGTGAAATTCCTTGAGTGCTTTAACCAAATCCAAGGCATGTTTCTTGATTATGTTATATCGGAGGGTTGCATCCCTTATTGTGCGACAGAATAATGCTATTGGCAGCTATGTCCCATCTTTTTTATGCATTAGCACCGCTGCCAAAGTATGCTCAGAAGCAAAATAAAATATAATGAAATCTAGAGAATAATCGGGACTTGTCAAAACTGGAGCAATGGTCAAAGAAAATCTCACCGAGTTGAATGACTTACAAGCATTTTCAAGCCATTTTACATCATTCTCCTACTTCAACATGTTAGTTAACTCTCTAAGATGTTCTACTAAGTTGGGAATAAACCTACGTAGAAAAATAATCCTACCGTTGAATGCTTGGACTTCATTCTTGTTATGAGGGAAATCAATTTGTTGTATCGCTTCAACTCTAGAAGGATCCATCTATATCTCATATTTTGAGATGGTGTGACCCAACAACTTTCCTTCTTCCATAGCAAATAGGCACTTTTTAGGATTTAGAAATATCCCAAATTTTCTACACCGCTAGAACACAACTCTCAAATGGTGTAAATGCTCATCATCTGAATTTGAATAAACAGTTAGATCATCTAAATAAACAACAAGGAAGACATATTTCTCGTTACCAAAATATATGTCCATGCCATGCTGGAAAGTGGCCCCGACATTCTTCAAACCGAACGACATCTTGACATATTTAAAGGTACCCCATGGTGTAGTGAACGTTGTCTTATCTTGGTCATCTTCATGCACAAGGATATGATTGTACCCTCAGTAACCATCTAACAATGACATCCTGTTGGCTCCTAAAACTCACTGAAGTATGTGGTCCATTTTGGGCAACGTGTAATTGTCTTTCAATGACACTTTGTTTAGATTTCTGAAATCTATACATAGTCTGATTTCACCGGTCTTCTTCCACACTGGAACCAAATTAGAGATCCATTTAGAAAATCTGAATGGAACAATAATTCCTGCCTTATAGAGCTTGTTTACCTCCTTCTCAATAGATGGCAACAACTTTGGGTTTATTCTCCTGAGCTGCTAAAAGGCTTTTGGTTTGGCTTTATTGGGATAGTGTGTTAAATGATATCTTTATTGTATACCTTTAGATATGAGTAATCCCAATAAAACACGTCAGAAAACTCAGTAAACAAATCAACATATTTAGGCTTTACTTTTGGAGGCAAATATTTTGAAAGCTTGATCAACTTTGGTTGCTCCGCTGTTCCAATATTAACATCTTCTACGCCTTTTTCTGTGGGGACCAAAGTAGGTTTTCTTGCCACGTCATCTTGATTGAATAACTCTTCCAAAGCTATGAGACCCTTTGGAATGTTATTGTCCTTGATATGAAGTATGTCAATCTGATCTGCCTTAATGGCTTGGTCATCCTTGTCGTACACTTTGTCCATAGAATAGTTCTCAAATTCACCTTCACTTTGAAGGAAATTGTTCACTTGTTTATCATCCCAGAATACTTGCCAAAATTTCAAGTTATTAGGAATGGCAGGCCTGTGCTTTATATGAATCTAAAATTTTTTATTTGAAAACATTGTAGATCTGAAATTACTTGCAGAAGTGGTTAATGAATCAGCCATCAAATTTTACAACCTGCGGCATTACTTTAAATGTATATTCTGAAAACAAATCTCAAAATGTCAAGTGTTGTATTCCTATATTGCCTCATCCTTGGGTGATTAGCTTGATACTCACCTTTGATTTGTTTAATTACCAACTCTGAATCATCGTAGACTGCAATTATTCTAGCTCCCAATTTTTTCAAAATTTTTAGACCGGTAATGAGTGCCTCATATTCAGCCTCATTATTTGTATAATCAAATGCTAATTTGTAGGAACACAATCTAACTTTATTTGGGACTTTATTTTTCTGTTGAAATGGGCTACAGATCCATAAACCGATGCCAGCCCCGTCTTTGCCAACGGAACCATCCAATTCCATACTCCAAAGACCATCTTCTTCTTCAAGGTGTTGAAACTCTTGACTCTGATTTGACACAATTTTCTGATATGATTCTTTATGTTGTTATGAACTTTCATCTGCCTTCTCTGATGGTTGTTCGGATATAGTAGGCAGATTTTCTTTCTCTTTTTATAACATTGTTCTAATGCAATTTGAAACTTCAGGAACATCCTCTATTTCTACTAATTGACAATCTACATCATTTAATCCATAATCATTATACAAAATGAAGGACTATAAGTCTGTATGTACAACGTTTATAGGATGATTATTAGGCCTTTCCTTGTTTGTGATAGTGTATTTCATTTTATTCTCACAGTATAGTTTTCTCATTTGACCGAAGACAGGAATTGTTGCGTAGGAAAAGTCCAACTGCAGTGTACCTCTCAATTTAGCTCCCCAGGATCTTGATAACAACATACCAAAACGTGGATGAATATCAGCAACTACCACGTCCATTAAGACATTTTTGGCTGGGATCTGCTCTAGGGAGACAACTAGATATTTGATTAAACCCAAACAACGGGCACAACTGGAATCGAAAAAATATAAATCATGATATGGGCGATTTATTTCAAGGCCAAGATTCTCCACGATGGCTTTGGGCATGAGGTTTTGGGAGGCCCCAGAGTCTAACATAGTATTATGAAGGATGAATTGATGGACTTTGAGACTCAAGTAAAATGGTGGGACCTCACTATCTTCAGACTAACCATCGGTTGCAGGATCAAATATTAACTCGAGTTGATCATCCTCTATATTAACCATGTTGGATAAGGGGTGAAATTTCAAGGTTTTGACTACGTGAGATTTATATTTATCAACTTTGACCAATTCAGTAAGAGGAATAGACACCTTTAATTTTGAAATTTATGACTCTAAATTAAAAGGTATAGTTTTGTCTACCTCTCTTATGAAAATATCCCTTTTCTCAACATGATCTCTCGGTGCAACTTCTTTCCTCTGAATATCTCTTTCTTTGACAAGTGCACTTGTAGATGGATGATTGCTTTTGTTCTTATTTGGAGCTGAAATCTATTTACCCTTATTTTGATTGAAAAAGAAACTTGTTTTTTGTGGTACTTATTTCTGCTGAACTATCTTTTTCGGAGGTGTATTGATTGGAAAATCACGGGTTCTCAAGGAGTACTGACTTTGTTAGGAACTCAATGCATTCAGGTATCCTCTTTGATAATCATCAGATTCTAATTCTAACTCATGATCATTTGCCATTATGTAGTCTTTATCACTAGGTGAACTTGTTTTTTCCACATATTCTTCATCCTCGATCATAAAGATGGGTTGGCCATCAGTTGTGAAAAGAAGGTTCTCCTCTTCTATTGGTTCTTCCTCTTCATCACCCTGAGCATAGTTATGTTGTAGTGGTGTCCTAATTGTCTTTTGTTGTTGTGTTTCGGGAGCTCTTTGCTCTCTCTGATTTATACGGAATTGAGATTGTTGTTGTTAGCCTCGAAAGTTCGGATTTCTCATTTGTGGCTCCATCTGTCTATCTGAAATGGACATTTTATCGACCATTCTTTCCATGGTCCTAAGCAAAGCATCAAATTTAGTATTGGATGAATTGAAAGGTTCCTCTTTAATGGTCGCTTTGCATTCAGTTTTGAGTTTTTACTTTTTAATCAAGAGGTTGGCCTCAACACTCGCAGAATTTATGAGCATTTCTTCTAGAGTAGTGGGATTTCTTTCCCTCAATGAGTAGACCATATCTGGGTCAAAAGCATCAGGATAACGCAGTATGGCCAAATCAGGAGGTGGTTTCATTTCATTTGGGATGCAGTTATAGATTCTAAGGTATTGGGAATTATTATCCGACATTGATTCATTAGGATTGCACTTCAGGGAGTCATACTCAACAAGTATTTGTAAAGGGTTTTTCTTCTCATCCCACCTGGCTAAGAAATCATCAGTTAGTTCAGCAGGAGTCCTAATAGAATTAGTTTCTAGGGCATGGAACCAAACTTTAACTTTACCAGAAAAACTTTGTTTCATGATTCGCATATTGGCATCATCTGCATCTAACTCCTCAAGATTTATGAAGGTTGTGATTTGGCCATACGCTGATGGGCAGTGATTTCAGATTTTTCATCGAATAGGGGAAGTCTTTGGCCATATCCCCCAGGCAGATCAACAAGATTACCAGGGAGAACTAACGGTCCAAAACGAACCATAATTTCTACTGAATGTAATACTAGATTGACAACAAGAGGGATGGGCCGAATAGGTAAAGGAGTTGAAGTTGTTGGTACTAAAGTGGCAAGTATGTATGATGAAGTCGAAGGTGAAAATGAATATATTATAATTGACTCAGTTTGAGGTTCAGATGAAACAAAAACTTCTTCCAGATGGTAGAATTGGATCCACTCCTTAATGTCAAGGTCAGACTCGAGCTTAATTTCTTCGAAAAACAAATCTTTCAAAGGACTTAAGTCTAATTCAGACAAATATTGTACCTCAGATAATTTTACAGGGTCCAATACTATATCGAACAAAGAATTTTCAGGTTTGGATTTAAATCAATACAATTCAAACGTTATGTCATAGGGTATATTAGAGAAAGTAGCTTAGCAGGTAGAGAAACTGATCTTACCAATGGAAATGGTCCTGATTGAATATGTGCAGTTTGATATCAATGTCTTCGAAAGAACTTCTCTGGATCATCAAATGGATCAACTGGATCAGGGTCTGGATTCGCTCTAGTATATCTTGTAGAAGGCATATTTTCTATGAGGCACTGCAATTATGAAATTAGCCTTATGAAACTCGATCCTATCATCCAAAGGATCAGTTTCAGATAAATGTTTGTCATACACCTAGGGAAAATTTGTCTTTTCACTCCCCGGCAATAACGCCATAATGTTAGCACTCTGCCAGATTCCCAAGGCTGAAGAAGGAATCCCAACAGAGGTAACCACAGACCAAGCTTTTGACTTGATAGCTAGCCCTACCAAGTCGGAGAGGGATATCTCCACAAAAGTCACAACCAAGAGGGCTACAGGTATTAGGGTTTTTAGGCTAGATAATGAGTGTAGGGATTGTTTTGATTTGATTTGGTTGGGTTATCACTGGATGAAGAAATTAGGTCAAGGAAAGCTAGGTCAAGGTAAATGAGATAGGGTTGCAGGGATCAATGGGGCAAGGAAGGCATAAGGCTTATCACTTAAATATGATTGTGATGGAATGGTTTTGAGACTGAAGAGAAAATAGGAAGAGTATGGGAGATGTATTCTTCCTAGACAGAGGAAAGTGGAAAAACTATGATATCTTTCCCAAAACAGAGCATGAGCAAGCATGTGTTCTGCCTATCAACTTGAAATAAATCATACCATAGAGATGTAATGAACGTGAATATAACACATTCTAACAGTTGAAACTGAATAAAAAACAATGATAAAAATCATACCACATGTATCCCAAAAAATATTTGCAACTCTGCTTTCTTAACTGGCCAAAACTAAGCACAATAGTTCCTTGATCAATAAGCTAACATACAAACAGATTCCAACCCTTGATTAGTGTGAAGAAAGGGGCTAAATAGACATCAAAACATCATTCACTCATCCTTAGAGGTCAAATCCATGACGTGAGGATGAGATCCACAAAATACTGAACTGAAAGCTCGAGTATAGGATGGTCCAAGTGACTCACTCCTCATTACATTCAACTGATTCAGTATGACTCAATGATGACTTTTACCTAATGAATCTACCCTAGGTAATTAATCTAAAAAATAATTACATTTAGCTTCATTAATTACATGAGTAGAAACATGATTTCTTAAAGAAAAGTCAAAATTTCAGAGAAACTTGGAAAAAATTAGCAAATTGGCCATTTGCGCCCTGGCAGTGTCATTTGCGCCCTCTATGTTCAAGGCCACTTTTGGCTAACCTATAGGTGTCTAAATCAGGCCCAAGATGGCTTGTTGGAAAGCCTTGCTTGTCCTCCTTCTGAATATGCCTCAAGTTCTAAAAAAGGAGGTCATTTCCCCGCTCAAAAAGTCATTCTCCCAAGACTCGTATTTGTGCAGCGCCTAGGTCAAAACAGGGGTAGAAAAGTGGTTTTTTTTTATGGTCATTTGAGCTTTTCACCTATCAAAACTGAAAAATAAGGCTGGAAAAATGGTTTTCTGATATTAATTGGTCATTAGGAATCCAATGGTTCCTTTCTTTTCCTCAAAAAGTTCCCCAAATATTTGCGTAGCTCCTAGGGCATTACCCAAATGCCCAATTTTCTGCTAAATGTCTGTCCCAAAAAACACAGAAATTTCCAGATTTTGCAAAAATGTTAGGAAATGCCTAAAAATTGTTGGAATGGATAATGATGATGTATCTAGAATTGGAGGGAAGCCTCAGCAATAATTTCCAATTTCTTCTTCTCCTCCATGGTCAAATCTTCAATTTTTGCATTGGAACTTTTGAGCTTGGCCAATGCAATTTTCTCCTTCAGTGCACAATGTTTGACCTTCCTCCTCAATGGTTCATTATCCTTATTTTCCTTTACTAGCAGCTTCTCCAAGTGTTGATTGGCTCTATCAAGCCATGGCTCCCTATTCTCACTGATCACAATAGCAAGATGCTCATTTAGGGTTAGCTGACCAGCAAGCTCAACTTCCCTTTGTCTCTCTAGAGCTAGAGATATTTTTAGCCCTCTAGTTCTAGGTCTTTGTCTTGGTACTTGTTCCTCATGTTCATCATCAAATAAGACATACTTCTCTAGTGTTTCATCTAGCATGGCTTTGGCCTTTTCTACCTCCCTTTGAGCAGTGACATACTTTACCTCATCAATGACCTGTTTGGTTTTCAATTGTTCATTTTCTTTCTCAAGGAAGTGTATGACATATCTTGCCTTGTCAACATTGATTTGAAGCTCTTAATCTTGATATCCTTTCCTTTAATAGTTGCATTAGTGATTTTTTCATTGTCATCGTCATCTATTTCAACAATCTGAAATTCTTGTTTTGTTTCATGAGTGTCCTCCTCATCATGAATGATTGGCTCAATGACCTTCTCTTTTCCTTTGTCCACCTACTATTTTGTTGTAGAAAGAATGGCCCCTTCCACTCCATGTGGAGCAAGCACATGCCTATGGCCTCTCTAGTATTTTTTTTTGCAATGGCTCAACCTCAACCATATTAGCCCATTTAGGCTCAATGTCCTTAATCCTGCTAGGTGACCCAAAATCGTGATGAGATAGAGATGAAGGATCATGATGAGATGGGGATGAAGGAGGTCAAGGGGATTCATCTGATGATGATGAGTGTGCCATGGGCTGAGATGGAGGGATGGAAGTGGATGGCTGGGATTTTGAAGGGACATTTTGTGCATGTTGAGTGGATGGCTCATTGAAAATATCATTAGCTATGAAGGTTCTCCATGCAATGTTTAGTTGATTGAGATGGTGGAGGACTATGATTTTTATGAGGGAATTATGGAATAGGCTTCTCATTTTCTATTCATACTCCTTCTTCTAGGAAATGTATGCCATCTTCTCTATACTCCAGAAAAGATAATAAGGTATGTTAAGCATCCTTACCCTAGTGAAATGCATTAAGAGTCGGATGTGATAAGAATAAAGCCTTGAAAATCTGCCTTCACATGAAAATTATTTCATGATTATCTTCATCATTAGGGCATATCTATCTAGGAGGTGAGAAAAAGGAAGGAACCTCTTTGTTTGATTTTGGTCTTTGGGTTTTAAGAAGAAATCAAAATCATGTTTCTTCAAAGTACCTTTCTTGAACCACTTCTCCCCAACATTTGGGATCCCAGTAGCAACTGAAATACTGGCAGTGGATAGAGTGAAAGTGACACCAGCTAATGTAAATTGGTTGTCATGGAGTCCAGATATGAAAATCCTATTCAACGTGGGATGGTGTTGGACCCTTTGAATTTTCTCACAAAAATCATAACAACCAACATGTTTAAAGCATGTCACAGTCAATGGAGAAGCTAAGAGTTCCCTAGTGTTGGTAGGTTCAAGTCTGAGCACTCTTTCCATTTTATGTGGCCTCCTTACCTCTTTCTCCTCTCCTTCACTGAATGATGTGATTTCTTCCTCTGTTTCCATGGTGTTTTTCTCAAAACCATAGGGATTAGGAAAGGGAAATGGGAAAGGGAAAATGAGGGAGATGTTTGATAGGGATATGTGAAATGGGGAGGGGATAGGGAGTAATGATATGATAGATTTAGGATAGGGATTTAGGGATTGGGAACCTAGGTAGATGTAATACCTAGGGCTTAGGGTTTTGGGAGAAAATGATAAGAAAAGTGAATTTTGCAAATGAGGGGTTTGGGAATGGGTTTTATAAGTGTGGGAAGGATGCAAAGGGTAAGGGAGTTAATTTTGAGAGTTTTCACAAGTGTAATGGGATACTAGGGTTTTTACTCAATTTAAACACCAAATTACAACCTCAATTTACAAGAATTAAACACATAAACTCATGAAAATGGTTTTTCATGGCATGAGCATCTTAAAGGTTTGTTGGACGTCAATGACTGAGTTGGTGGAGCTATGAAGATGATTTCTCACCACTTTGACACTTTCTAAAGGTTGTCGTTCATTTGTGCCATGGGCAGATCTGTTGCGCCCTTGACTATTTATTTGCACCCTCGCCTACACATTTGATCCCTTGCCTACACATTTGCACCCTCTGCTGAGTATTTGTGCCCTCATTTCAGCATTTGCGCCCCGCCTTTAGCATTTGTGCCCTCACTTCTGCTCTTTTGCCAATTTTGCTCAGAAATCCAAGAATTTGGTCTCATAGAGTGCTTTCTTGATGTTTGGAGGAGGAAAATTAATTTGAATTGATGTCAATGAGTTATAAATAGCTAAGTGAATTTAAACTTGAATTGAAAAACCCACTTTTCTAATGTCTCATTTCCCTTTTTTTTTTTGAAAACTTTTGTTGATTACCCTTTCATCTGATTTGTATTCCTTGTAGGATGATGTTGCTGGTGTTTGACACTTTTCTCTTTCATTTTGGCATATGTGATTTGAGTTGGCAGCTAGGGACAGAACTTATTACATATAGAAAGCATAAAATTACAAAAAAATGAAATCATTCAAAAACTCTGTTTTTGAATCAAATTTCATTTGAGTATGAAAATCATACTTTAAAACCAAAATTACAACTTTAAAAATAATATTTACATGCTAATAGTTCTCTGCAGATGATAATGAAATGTTTATTGAGTCACTCTCACACCTTTTTCTGACCTTATTGAGATGAATGGTGCATTTTTGGACCTTGAACAATGAAACCTAATAACCTAATGGGACCTTGAATGACCTGACTCCATGGTTGACTTTGACTGACATAAGACATAGTGAAATGATATTTTCAAAAGTTTTTTTTATGTTCAGCAAGACATGAAGGTGGGCCATTAAATGTGAAATTTTGAGGGAGAGTGAGGTTTTATGACAAGAGCTACCATCAGTGAATTAATTTTTTGCATGACATAAATGGAATGATAAAAAAATTCTGAGGGGACCCCTAAAATAAATATAAAAAGAGTAATTTTGATCATTGATGGCATAATGGCAGATTACTGGAAGATCTATCTGGATGATCAAGGATGGCGATGCTGGAAATCGAAGGAGGATTGCGCACCAGAAAATCCCCCGCTAACGGGTGATCGCTTGGCCACAAACTTTTAGCAGAAGAGAATACATCCATCCAATTACCCAAAAAAACTTAGATGGGGCCTGTCAATGGCAAGTGTCTTTTCTATTAAGGAGGAATATCTAATTAGATCCTAGGTAACACCATACCAAAGTAACCCCCTATGGAAGAGGATATCGACAAGCAACCTATGGCTGAAAGTAGCACACTTTCTTTGGTTGGTTGGTCATAAACGAGTATTGACCTGGGATTGTCTCCTGAAGTGGGGAATTGTTGGACACTCCATATGCCTGCTTTGCAGGAAAGCGGAGGAAAATCAGCTTCATCTTCTTGCTGAATGTTCCACAACTAGCAAGGTTTAGGCTCAAACATCCCCCATTTTTGGCCTAGTGGACCATTATCCAGCGAACCTTGGAACCATGATCTCTGACTGGTCGATTCAACGTGTTTCAAATCTGCTGGTCAATAGAGCATGGTGGCTCACCCCAGGATTACTCATGTGGAACACCTGTAAAGCAAGGAATCGCTCCATATTTGAAGGAAAGCCTCCCTCTGTCACCCTCATTTGGTCTCAAACCATAGATAATATCGGTGAAAATCTCCTATCAGAGACTTGGCATCCAGTCAATTGGGAAGCAAATCCCCTTGAATCCCAGATCTTAGCCATAATGAATCTCTCCCTTGCTTTGGTCCATCCCCGTGTTGTGCGAGGAAAACCCATGCCTCCCCACTCCCCAACATCCTTTCTTCCTCCCCCGTCGAGTTACATGTAGTTAAATTTCGATGGAGCTTCTAAGGGGAACCTAGGTTCGGATGGATATGATGGGATTCTACGAGATTCCTCAGGATCTCCATTTTCATCCTTCACAAGATCGAGTAGGACAACGAAAAACAATGTGGTGAAACTGACAGGGCCTGAAGCAAGTTTGGCTCTAGCTTCACACCTCCGTTTTGCAAGAATACATATTATAGGGGACTCTCGTCTTATACTGGATATGGTCCAAAGGATCCTAAATGGCTTTGACCCTGAGAAGGTGGAAAAAGGTTGCCAGTTAGAAGCTCATATCTCCCGTATTCAAAGATCCCTTCAATAATTTGAATACGTCTCCACAAGTAATGTAATGTGATCTGGAAACAAGGTGGCTGATTGGCTGGAAAACAGAGGCACGAATGATCCCAAACGAGAGTTTCGGGCTGCTTGGGCGGTTGTTCTCTCAAAGGTGGACCTTGACTCGGGAGAGCTACAAACTCTACAATCCATCATGGAAGCAGACCTCGGAGTCCCAGATGGGAGTTTCATGTCAACGAGATAAATGGAGGTGGTGAATGTGGAAGGGGTAGGCTGGCATTCATGCACCACCAACGATCATTAAACGCTCCTCACACATTCAGGATGATGGCACATTGGTTCGCGCACCATTGAGTTGGTCTCATGGTATTATCAAGGTTGATGGGCTCTGTGTGTGCATTCTATAACGTTTGGTTGATGGTGAGTGTGAGATGGGAGAGAACACCCTGTGTCTCGGCATCTAAACTCAAGCCATGGCTTGAGCCTCCTCCGTAGGGTGTGAATTAGAATGATAGGAAAGCAAAGAAGTGGGTTTGGTACAGTGTTTAGCCGTGGGTTCTCGGCACTCAAGAAATTTTTGTGACTGGAGGTGTGACTGGTGCAACACCTGCTCTTCTGAAGGTGGGAAGAAAGCCCAAGTGGGTGTGTATCTCTTCAAACGGTTGGTCCTGTGTGGTGGTGCGGGTCTTGGTGCTCGTGGACAAGGCAGGGGAGCGTTGTTGGCTTTGGCTCGGGTGGCGCCCAAGGGTTGTGGCATCCTGGTGCCCACCTTCTTATTGGTTTTTGTATGTGGCAAGATGGGGTGTGGCTTTGGCACCTAGGATTGTCGCTTTTTCTCACGAGCTGTTAGCCATCGGGGGCCGCATCAGTGGTGTTGGTTATCATTGGGGTGAGGAATCCTATGTGAAAGAGGGGCCTTGTAGCCCATTGTTAGCGGGGGGTGGGAAGACTAGCTGTATGCTGTGACAAAGAGGCAGATCACGCACAGGTGGTTTTTGGCGCGACAAGGAGGAAAGATAACCAAATGGTGAGCTAAGCTCACACTAAAATTCTACGGAGAGCCAGCATTATGTGGTTGCGATGGTAGTCTCTCCAGCTCGCTCCCCAAGCCAAGTGGATGCTCCAGTCACCCTGGACATGATTGCAGCCCAGCTTCAACAGATACAACACAACCTGGATAACATGTGGGAGCAAACGTATGAGGAGAGAAATGAGCATATTGCATACAACAATGATATTCAACATATGCAGAATGAAACTTTGCATGTTTTGGAGAGTCTTCGGCGCCAGCTTCAGCGCTTCCATGACCACCTCTGAGCGCTAGGAATTCAGGTGGAACACATTGACTATCACATCCACAACTGTGTAGGCTTCTTCATTGCACCGCCAGTATTTCCTCCCAATCCTCCTCCATGATGCTTTGCTTTATACTTCATTTTCCCATTTTTGTGCTAGAAATAACCATAGGCACCGATTGCCTTGGCTCACATCCTAGATTACTGTTTGGAAGGCCTTTGGCCTAGTTTTTTTCTGAAGCTTGTGATGCTCAGATGTATTACAACTACGTTGTTTTGTGATGTAAATTTCAAAATAATAATATAAAAAAGTTTTTGTCCCACAAAAAAATAAATTCAATTTTGCATATTTCAATATTGCATTATAATATCTACCTTAACTAAGATCATAATATCCCCACCATATTAGAAAAAAAAATAATGATCATTAATCTTTATAATTAAGATATCTAAAAACTTAATGTTTAAATCTAATTAACAAGCATATAAAGAGTTAATACTTATAATAATTTTTTTTTGACATATATATAACATTTGGAAAAACAAATATAAAATCACAAGAAAGAATATAACATATGTTAAAGAAAAATGCTATATATATATATATAAAGATGTGAAATATATATGAAATATAAATAAATTCATCTTACCATGTAAATTAAAATAGTAATGTTTTCCCACCCTCTTTATGTAAAATTTATATCATGCATATCACATTAAAAAAATAAAAAAATAAAAAATTATAAAACTTGTCAAAAAAATGCCATGCGTCTATATATATTACGAGAGCTTTAATTTAAATTAAAAATTAGAATATTTATAAATATAGAGATGTGAAATTTATAAATAATATTATAAATAATTAGCATAAATTAATCTTAATTGAGAGGGATTAAATCATTTTGGGTGCAATTTTTTTAACAAATTTTACATTTAAAAAGGGTTTTGATTCTCTTCAAATCTTCATAAATCTAAAATTAAAATAAATCTATACTACAATTAATTAATATGATGGCGATGATTAACGTCCACTAAGGTCAATATGGTCTATTGGACTTGAAGAAATAAGCGATTAATTGAGATGATTTAATATTTTATTTTTTTGATAAAAAAAGGAATAACATCGTTTTGATGTCACTATAGTTTTGCTAACTTAACAAGTCAAGAAGGTTAAAATATAATAATATGAAATATTCCAAATTGCATTACCGCTGCGATGCTCTGCCCGTGAAGAATACTCTGTGGAGTGATCGGGCGAGGGCTTCCAAAAATATATATATATATATAATAATATGAAATGTATGGTAGTTCCTTCTATAGGTCTAGAAGAGTCTGCTTAGATCTATGCAAAAATGTGAAAGTTGGGAGATCTATCCAAAATATTGATTGGATGCAAGGGTCGTCAAATAGATCTAGATAAGGTTTTTTTTTTCCCAAATCTTTATCAAAACCCTAGATGGGAAGTCATTCCCTATAAGTGTTCAGGTTGAGGATTTAGTGCAAGATCTGAAGCAAAAGGTTCAAGATAAGTTGGGAATTCCAATGAATTCACAAAGTATGATATATGTATGGAAAGATTTGCAAGATGCCTTTCGATTGCACGAATATGGCATCATCTAGGATTCATTCATTATCATAAATTTGAGATTGTGGGGTGGATCCCCAATATTGAGCATTCTACCAAGAACAAATTAAGCCGTTAATGGTCCAAGTTATTTTGAGGAGGCATTGAGAGGAAGAGTTGCCACACAAGCCCCAAATATGACTATCCTGGGGCCTTACCTAGTTGAGAAGGCGGAGAAAGCACCAAATTTTTCAGTAAAATTGACAGAAGTGAGTGAGATTTTCACTGTTCTCCAAGCTAGAGCTTTGATTTTCTGATTTAATGTCTTATGGCCCAAGTCCGAAGATCAACATCAATGGATCTACCTCAATTGGACTAAAAATTGTGATATCTACATGTGTGCGAAGGGATGTTTTTTGGTTCAATTCGACAATCATACAGATCTGGACTATGTCATAAACGTGAGAACATGGCTTTAGGGAAGGGCGGGTCTCTTCGTCACTCCATGGTTTCCAAATTTTGATGCCACAAAAATGGTGGTTATAAAGATGCTAGTATAGGTAAGGTTGCACAATCTCCCGCTTCCCTTTTGACACCATCAAGTTTTAGAAGGCATTGAAAATTCATTGGGGAGATTTCTAAAGATGGATTAAGAAAGAATGGACAAATGTATCTTTACTTTTGCTCGCATCTGTGTGGAGATAGACCTAAGCAAAGGCCTAACAGATCGCATCCATCTGACTCATCTCAAGTGGACACAATGGCTGGACTATGAAAAAAATACATTTAGGTGTCATATCTACAATTAGATAGTGCACCTACAAAACTCATTCCCTCGAGTGAAAAGAAAAGGACAAAGAAAATATCGCAAAAGCCAAAGGGATGGCAATTTTCAGATCTGCCTCCTTCAGATGACAAAGATGAAGAAATGAATGAAAGCCTTCAACACCTAGAAGCATAAAATCAATAAGGCTCCCAAGTGGAGAAGGGAGAAGAGAAGAATAAGGATTCTACTAAACATGTCTAAAAAGCCACTGATTGAGTAGTGATCCAAACTCCAAGAAATCATCATGAAGAAAACGACAACATAAAAGGAGTAGAAAATATCATAGTAACAAAGCAGCAAAAGGTGGTCATACCATTTCAAAAGGAAGTAGGGGGTATAAAGCGAACCCATACATTTGAGAGTTCAGGGTTCAGGTAAATAATTTCCCTCGAAGGTGGAAGGCAGCGAACTAGAAATAGTATCAGCCACTCCCAGTCAAAGAGTTTGGCGTGGAAAAATAAAGGAAAAGGGAGGAAACTAATTGATTATTATCACACTTAGCCCTGACAATTTTATGTAATTTTTTTTTTTCTCATTTTGTGCATTGGTTGAAAGGTTGATCTGATCGAATGTTTTCAAGCATCTGTAAAATGTAATTTTGTTCTTTGCTTTTCAAATTGAATAAAATTACGATTTTTCTTCAGAAAAAATAAATAAATTAGAATATTGAAAATCCTACTTAGCGAAAAAACATATGTGTGTGTGTGTGTGTGTGTGTTTCTTTGCCACTTTCAAGGAAATAATTACTATGGGTATGTTTGTCCAATATTTTAATGAAAATTATTAAATTTATGTATATAAATATTTATACTTGTTCATATATTTGTTTTTTTTTTGGGAGGAGGGGGGGGTCACCTTTGAGGGAAGAATTATGGTGGGTATGTTGGGTATGTTTGTTAAAGTATTTTAATAGAAATTATTAAATTTGTTAGTGTGTCATGATGTTAGGAAAGGGTAAATGTAATGTATTTTTTTGTTTTTAATAAAAGGTAATATATATTTTGGTTTAACCATTTGAAATTATAGTTTATGAAGTTTAATAGTTACAATGTAAATATTTTAAATGGGCAAATAGATTGTTGAAATAATTGTCAATTTAGTAGTTAATATGGTCGAGATGAATACTTAGTTATTTTTTTACATAGATTTATTATTTGGAATCATGAAAAATACTTGACAAGTTTGTGACTAATGAGATCATAGGTAAATAAAAAAGACTAATGAGATCATCTATATTATATAGATTTCTAATAATGCTTTATTTAAATATTTTTGTTATCACTTGAGATATTTGAGAAGATTATTTAAAGAAAAGTAATTACCATTAAATGAAAACAAATTAGATTTTCTTATTTTGTTTATAATGATATCAACTTGGAAGATGTAACGCGAGAATTTGATCCCCGATTTAACAATTTATATTTGTAAATATTATGAATGGTTAGGGACAAGTGATGTAATATGTAAACAATATATATTGAAAAATAATAAAATGAAATACATCATTGACTACATGACACATAAGGAGAGAGTCATGGGGGGCTATGGTTCCACGAGAAAAGAGGTTAAATGGGGGGATTAAAAGGAAAGGTAGCATGCTCATAAAATCATGTCATTTTCGCGAGGTAATTTTTCATTACAATATAATCCTTGTTTGACTTATTAAAACTAATCATTGAATGCATGTGTGAGGTTGGTAGAAGAGTAATCTCACATAGTTATGATAGCATGCACTATGTACAATCTACTTGGGAGAGTCCAACATGCATGAAATAAAAGGAAAAGGGAAATTTGACTTGAGGAGAGAGCTAGTTTTTACAACTTGGAAGAAGAGAAACAAAATAATTTTTTTCTCTAGGAAAGGGAGGTAGTCATACAAGGTGTTGAAAACCAATTTTTGTAGTTGATATTTATGGTGAGAGTTTTGTTGTCATGCTTGTGGAGAGATCTAGTTGAGAAATCATCCAAGTGCTTATGTAAAAGTTATTGTGAGCACTCCATTTGCAACTTGATTTCCTAGAGCCCTTGGTTGAGAGATTCTTGGTTGCTATGTGCTAGATATTTAGAGGGATAAAGGTGGTTTAAGCTACTCCAATGCAAAGAAGAAAATCTCATCCTTTTGGTTGTGGAAACTTATGGGGAAGAGAGTTGGGTAGTTGGAATTGTTGTAGGAATAATGTTATCATGAATTTACTAGGTGCTAAGTTGTTTGTGTGGACGTTAAACACCCATAAGGGCTTGTTCATCATTATGGACTCATGGTCCCTACTTAATGATGGCATGTCGCGGAGATAATTGGTGCAACAATGCCTATGGTTGGGTGGAATGTCAGATTTCTATAACCAAATGTTAAAACATTTTATAAAGATAATTATTTTCCCTCTATTCTTACTTAAAGTTTTGATGTTGTGCTTGAATGTTATGTTTAGCTATGTCTTATATGTTTGAATGTCATTGTGCATGCTTAATTCATTTGCATTCATAATTTTAAAATCAATATTAATTGCATGGGTGTTTTATCATGTTGCTGATATTTCAATTTTGAATTAGTAATAGAGTTGGATTTGTAGTGATGTGGTATAGAGAAGGCGTTACATATCTTACATAAGAAGTCCATTTTTATAAGTGTCTTTATAATTGATTTTCATTGTAAGCTTAAATTGTAATTATAATGTTGAAAAAATTTGATGGAGGTTAGAAAGCTTACTTTAGTCTCAAGAATAACTATAAAAAATAAGGTTTTGCTTGACACGTTTGTTACCTGTGTGATTTTGTATGGGAATGAGGTTTGGGGTTGTACTATATCGACATAAGATTGAAGACAAATCAAGCAAATTAATAAGTGATTCATGATAATTAACCTTAAAATTGGTCAATTGGGTTTATCTCGTGCATTTGGGAGGAATGATTAGAATTCTCCCCACCAAGATTCAATTCCCACATGTGACATGATCAACTTTGATGTAATTGGCTTCGAGCTTTGTAATTGAGAATGAATAGTCCCTTGAGGGCTGGAACATGTATATTCCTCGCATGGAATATAAAGGTATTTCCATGTGAAAATAAATAAATAATATTAAAATTGAGTGTGCAATATGCTTTATGCTATCCTCCTTTTAGAATTTGGGCTTTCTCCCATTGAGAGTAAGGCCATGATTGTGCACAAGCACAAAATAACTAGCATGAATAGTGATATGCTTCTTATCATGACTTCAACAATTAGTAAATTCACTCAAGGCTCAAAAGACATGAGACTAAAGATGGAGTCTCTTAGTTAAGCCTTTAGGGGATACTAGAGGAGGGTGCCTTCCAAGATATAAACAAAGTGAAAAATTCTACCATGCCTAAGTTTAAAAGGAAAATGTGGAGCTATACATACATTGAGAATAAAAGAAGTTTAGGGGTGGCAGGAGGGGGAGGGATATTATTCAATCCCGACGGGATAATAGAGATCAAATTTGCATAGGGCCTCGCAAGGAAAACCAACAATAATGTTGAAATGTATGGCATCCTTCAAGGTGTACGAATCGCTAAAGACAAAGGCATCAAAGATAATATTATACTCGGAGACCGTTGATAATAATATATTATCTTATTAAGGAAGGCAACCCAATGGAAAATTACCTTGCCCTGGTGTTCAAAGAATCAGAGAACTGGTCGCATCCTTCCATTCCAAATAATTCTACCATATTCTCAAAATCAACAACATGGATTCCAATTCGCAAGCAAATAAAGCTTGTTCTATGGAAGAGACCAAGCTAGAAATCAATGACTCAAGTTTTTTTTGCCCAATTCCCCGAGGTTATATGACACTTAGTTGTTTTTTCTCCCCTTGGATCTCCTCTTCTTTGAATATTTGTCTCCTTGATTTAATCCTAAAACTCCCTCACCCTCCTTATCCCCTATCATTTCCTCATTCCCTTCTATGTGCCACCCTATATACCCTTAATAGGATCCTTGAAGGCTTAATGTTTTGTCTATATGAACGAATATCGATTCCCCTTGACATGTGAATGCATGAGACCCCCGCCATGCATTTGATGCCCCCTCCTCCTTGCATGCTTATTATTACTGTATTCATGTACACCAATCTTGGAATTGACCTCCACTTAGTATCATGATGGTTTCTTTGGAAGTAGTATTGGGAAATTTAATGAGAGAATGATGAGAATTGTGTAGATGGAGAGGAGAATTGGTGATAAATTAGACTCCCATTAGGTTCCTGTCTTATTCATGACTGAGTTCGTTTCTTGGATCAATTCGCCACCTTTGAGGCCCATTAATTTGGTTATCTCTGCCTTTGAATTCCACTATGGCATTCAGGAATTCATCTTCTAGGCAACTTTGTGAAGAGTTATGTTTCAAGTTTCAATCACTTATCCTCTAAATAGCACATTTGTGGGCTCGACACTCTAGTTCATGGAAAATTTGGCGAAAGGGGCTTTCTGGTTCTCAAACCACTTTAGTGGCACATGGTCTCTCCTCCACGGCTAGTCTCACATTGACTCAAACTCTTATGCATTAAGTTAATACTTGGTTTCTAATTTTCCCATTTGGAAATCTCCAATAGTCAAGTATTAGATGTAAACCCCTTCGATGTAGGCTCCTTTCTCGATGCTCTGGCTTCCAATTCAGGATTTTTAGAGTGGTTAGAGGCTCTAATGGGTATCTCTCTAGAATTTTATAGGTCCTCTCTCTCAAGGGTTTTGAGGAAGCCTTCGGTTTAGAGGAAGTTTGTCAATTCTAGGTCTCTTGGCTATCAGTCAATTGTCTTCTGCTTTGGTGAATTGGAAGGAAGCCTATTTGACCACCGCGGTGCAATACATGACCGGGGTATCACCAATTGGAAACTCATCTCTGCAATCTCATATCCTCCTCCAATTCTTGTGGATTTCCTCCTATGTGTTATGACCTTGGGGAGGTCTAGACCATTTTCTCACAAAGTGTATAGCTTTCACAACCTTTGTCCGTGTATCATCATGAATACCGACTCCAATTCTGAGACTTCTTTGGTAGAAATCCCTTGTTCTCACTGTCTATCTACTCATGAATTCCTATATAGGGTTGATTATAACTTGCAAGTTACATTTTGTCAATTGTACCACTCACAAGTGGAACATATTGAAAAAATTATGGCCCTCCAGCTTCAAATCTCACGGTTGGAAGATGAAGTGGACGTACTCCGAGATTTAATAATGGACCTCAAGTTCAACAATGATATCCCTACAGGTCACGACTGGCTTCAAGAGGATCCAGGCAAGCGATACATCCATCTCAATAGGCTATCAATTGAAAATGATTAATGTGCATGCAGAAGATTACTCGCTATAGGTGTCTTTTGGTATTTTTGTGTGGCTTTGTAAGCTTTTTGGAATAATGTCTCTCCTTGTATTATGTTTATGGCCAATCTGATTATAAGTCACTATCGAAAATTGGCAATATAATCTCCCATGTATTTGTTGCGACTGAGCGCAGACTTAATAATAAAACTACTCATTTAAAAATAATAATAATAATAATAATAATGAAACAATTCACCTTGAGTTGGAAGATCAATATTGGTTTTTTATTTCTAAAAACTCATGAAAGAAAATCGTTATTGCAAAGACAAGAACAAATTTCCATGAGATTCATAGTGATACATGGTACTAGATAATACCTAAAACATACTGTCATAGAAACATTTGTAAAATATGTGAAATGAATGATGTATATGATGAAAAATACTTTCTCTTGTACTACCTTATTGATAAAGATATTAGATCCTCTCTTTTTACAATAACTTGGTAAATTATACTAATATAAACTACATCTATTATGGCAATGGAAATTACATCATCACGTTGTTTGCCAAGTTTTCAAAATGTCCATTAAACAATCCAAAAAATTCTTATTGCAATCCCAAAACATTGTTTAGCTTTATCCCTAAACAAAATTATCCAATACTCCTTAACACTATATATTCTAAGGTACATACCTAATAATCTCAAATCCTAGAAAAACATAATATTTAGCAAAAAGCATAACTAGTTACTTCTCCTAGATCTATACTAAGATGATCATGGTTCTTATTCATAATTTACATCCCTTCATCAAGTTGATGCATTATTTCATCATCCTTTGGCTCCCCCCAAGAAAAGTTGACTAAGAACCTTTGATTTGAGGCCATGGACTAATCTTGTTTGTTCAAATTGAGTGTTATATTTATCACAAGATTGCATTTTACTTCCAAAATTGCTAGCTAATGCCTTAATTCCACCACCTACCCCATAATTTCTAAAATCTTGGACATCATTTAACTCTCTATCTCATGGAGCTTTGATGTGAGTTGAAAATTTGTTGCAATGGATATGCTCCTCATGGCTCTCGAGGACTCTACGAATGCACCCACTTTGACCTTTAGCTCCTACTATTGCAAGATATATCATGATTCCAATACTCCAAATTTTGTCCTACACTTCCTCTTTCCTGAGTGAGCTAAAATGCCTTAATTTCAAGAGTTGAGAACAATTGCTTGTAGCGATATAAAGGATCAAAAAATTTCCAAATGAAATTTTGAGGAGAATCCATGTACTATGGGGCTAAAATAGATTGCAGCTTGAGACCACCAATGTCCGTGTGAAAAAATATAACTCAAAGGGGGAGGATTCCCTAAAAACATACAACAAACCAATAGAAAAACACTAGCCAATAGAAATGAATATGCTTCCTCGCTAGACAAGGAAACCTTTCTATCTTTCCCCTAATGCATCTTAAGCAACAATACCATTATGCCACCACAAACATGAGTTGAATGGACACCTTGGACATAAGCATGCACATTCATAACTTGGTGTATGCGAAAGAGGGAGTTGCATTCCTTCACATTATTATTTGGACACTTGATGTCGTGAATCCATGTGATGGGTTAATAGCTCAATATGTGTCCCGGTACCCAAAATTAATCATGGGATGATCCTATAGGGCAACTATTAGGTCAAGGGAAACAATGGAGCGATAGCCCACTATCACCTCAGCTAAGTGATAGCAGCCAAAGCTACAAAACCCACAATCTCACCTATAGTTGCATATAAAAATGCATGGTTCGTTTTTAAACCAAAATAATCCTCAGATTTGGGACTAACTCAACTGCAGAAGCTTTACCTTTTAAATCTCTGATTAGGACTTTATAATAAGACCCACTTTATGAAATGGAATCAATATATGTCTTTGGAATAAAACCCAATTCATAAAACTCGGCTCTCACATACATTAATGTATATTTGGGTTCACATTTCACTAATCCATATTCAGGCCATATTAATTACCCCATCCCTTGGTTTAAAAACCTGACATATCAACATAACATTTCATATTACATGTTGAGCCATGCAACATATATTAAACCAAAGATAAAGCTTTGCTCCACACATTTCATACCACTCAACTTTGGTTAAACAATAGCCAATGCATATAAATGTTGACCAATCCAAATGTCAATAAATATTATTATTTCATATAAAACCTTCGACTTTGGATTAAAACCCAAGCCCAACATATATTAATGTTCGGGCCCACAACATCTAACACTTACCTCCTCGCTCGTTTAACTCCTGCACAACTTCACAATGTGAACGTCGTCTAATCCTTTGATCGGATCACCCAACAGATATCGTGCTCGTTTACCTCCGAACTTTATTGCTCCATATCCACGCGAAAGAACCGGTTTTCCAAATCCACCTTGCTACGTGTCATTCTCAGAGATGTATTGTGTTCAACTTAACCAAAACTGCTTACCACTCCAAAGCTACACAAAACCCGCTTATGGTTTTCGGAAACCCACCTTTATTGTTCATTACTTATGGCTCTGTCATACCTTAACTCACGGTTCCATCTCCAATTATTCAACATTGTTCCTTCGATCCAATCCACCACGCGGTTTGTCGTTCAATTGTTTATTTGACTCAGGTTTTTGTATGGAACTATGGTTCCATTACTGAAGGGTTTCCCCACTATGCATCCATCATTTCGTTCAGAATTTTTGGTTTAAGACTCCGCCACACTCTTCACTATGTTAACGATGCTACTTCCATTCCACTGTGCCATTACTCCTTTGTTCAACTCCCGATTTTGAACAGGCCCAGATTCCAACCAACCTCTAACCCTCTCGGTTATTCCTCAATGCATGATTATTCATCCTTTGAGGTTCTCACCCACACAATAAACCTCAAATGTAACTCCAAATCCTGATCCTCACTGCACATGTATTCACACAACAGAATGTGTGAACCCTCTCTTTTGAGTACTCTATACGATGTAACCCCAATTGTAAGATACATCCAGGCAAACTGTTACCTTAAATAACATCAATCCATTATGTGATCGATGTTAATTTCTCAACGTGCTCAAACACACAGAATTCAAATAATTATCGTCAAACCACACACTCTTAAAATGTAGATTGAATGTCAAATGACAGAATTCCCTGTTCCTGTCAATTCATTTGCACACAATATGCATTCAAAACACAACTTATAATTTGAGTTTCTTTCTGTATTAAAACCAGTATTTACATAGGAATTTTCTTCCTCTCTGGCATGATATTCAATCAGTGGCCTTTTTCCACTACTTTGCCCGAAGGCTTTACAATCCAAGCCCTATTCCTATTATTCTCTGTCTGCTGTTTTTTTGCCTTTAAGGCTTGTTATTTTTATACAGAATAATCTGAACTAATTTAGGTTCAGATCCTCAACTAATTCCTCAAAATCCTCAAGTCCTAAAATCTATCTTTTATCCCTAAAAAATCTTTCAACTCATAAAATCATGGAACTGATTCTACTTTAGGAATTACAATCAAATCTCTTATCTCAACTATCCTACTCCTTCATGTTCTCCAATCATTCGGGAACATTTACAAATTCCTCACATTAATTAATATCCCTCATTAAAATCACTCAAAACATTAATAATTACATAATAAATCAACATTCATTTGAAAACACAAGACCCATATGTCTATTAAAATACAAAGTATTTTCTTGAGCCTAATGCCCCCGCATCAGACTCCCAAGGTTAAGAATAATCATGATCTCTTGATCATGTGCTTTTAGTCCTTGTCTTCCTGGATCCCATACTTTGTTCTGTAATTGATCATCTATTTTTGTTGTTGTTTGTTGCTTTTCTCCAGGTCTCCATATCTTATTCCGCATCTTCCCACTTGCTATGCTTTCACAGTCTGTTACTGTCTTTCTTTTGCTGCTGCTGCTTCTTTGCTTTCTTATTGTTGTCTTCTTCTGAGTTACTTTCACCATTAGCCTTCTTATCAATTCAATTTATTTGTCTAATATATCTTCTGATTGCTGAGTACTCTTTCCTCTTGATTGTTGAACTTCTATTCTTGTTTGCTGAACTCTTACTCCTACTTTTACTTGCTGAACTCTTACTTTTACTCCTACTCCTGCTCCTGCTGCCACCCTATCATCCTTACCCTCTTGTTTTCTGCAACTGAAAACTTCTTCCTGGTTTTCATTTATGACAATTTCTTTGTTTCCTGTCTTCAGAAATTCCCTGGACTGGTATTTAATTTGCCAGTCACTGTCATCGACTTTTCTCTACTTTAATTTGTTCTCCTGGACCAAACATTCTTTAGTCTTTTCATCAGTACCTGCAATCATAAAACAATCATTAAAAACATAAGACCTTTGTGTCTCTTCTTCCTTTGGCAACATTCCAATTTGCTGCTCTGACATTTTCTCCTTTATCAGCACATCAGTATGTTGATTCCCATTCTTCAAATAATTCTCGAGACTGTCAGCTAGTCTCTCTTCCACATCATCCCTTTCAAGGATGTCTTTTTGCTTTGGTTCATAAAAATGAACTTTATCATTCTCATTCAGCTCTGACTTTACAACCTGAACACTTATTCTCTGTGTTTCTAGCCTCTGCTCCAGAATACTTACCTCATGCCACAAATCCGTCATCTCATCTGAGAAAATCTCTGTACAATCTTCACTATCTTCCTCTTTATCATAAGTCAAGTTTCTTGTTGTCACTATCTCTTCATCTTTCACCAGAATAGAATTTTGATCTTCCATCTCTGCAATAGGTTTAGTTATCTGTCCATCACTCTTCTTTTGGCCATTTAAAAAAATCAATTTCTCATTGTCTTTATCAATAAAAAATTCCTCATCTTCAGATATAACTGTCATATTTCCATTGAAACAATTCTTTTCAGTAAACAAGGAATTTATGAACTCCTTTTGTTGCAATAATTCAGTTTGATCTTCTTCTGAAAGATATATCATCATCATATTTTGCTTGGCAACTTTCAGCTCCACTCAATACAGTTTCATCATATCAATTATCTTCTGTAATTCCTACATTCACACACAACTTGTCAGTTTTAAAACCATAAGATTCAATGGTCTCATTTGATGATTTAATCATCAAATCCTCCTACTGTTCCAAGTCCTCTATACAATTCAGAAATTCTTCAATGGTCTTCTCTTCAGTATCTTTAAACTTTTCAATTGATTGCTTAATTTCCAGCTTTTGGCCATCATCGTAAGTTAAATTTCCTCTGCTTCCAATATATTGGAAAGTAAAACTTTTCTCTAACTGTGTATGGACATTTTCAAAAGATCCGGTTGTCCCATCTTCTTCCTTCATGACAATATCAGCAATTTTTCCTTCTCCACATGTTCTTCCTGCAAACATACAAAATGTATCAGATGTAAAATCATTTGACCTCTTGGTCTCACTTGAATTTTCAGTCTTCAAGTCCTTCTCCAAATACTCATTCATTCTGAGTAATTTTTCCCTCAACTGAGCATTTATCATTTGCTCTTTCTTCATCTGTAGCCTATGCCACTTTATCTTTCTCCTTACAAGAAAACCACACCTCTGGTCTTCCTCTATCATCATTTTCAATTTGCTAAACTGTTCTTTGATCTCAACTAACTCTCTCTCACACTCTTCCTTCCTTAACTGTCTCTGTATGCCATTTATCTTGGCATCTTCTTTCTTCACTTTCATTCTGTTGTGGTCTCTCTCAGAACCTCTACTGTCTCTTCTATGACTATCAGTAGTCATCTTCCCTTTCATGAGTTCCTCACTCATTTGTCATGAGCTGCACTAAGGCCTCTGCAATAACAAGTCCTCCTTGTTATAACTTACCTCACCAATCCTTTCCTCTGGACTTGGTCTTTTGGCAAGCACTGGTCCTCTATCTTTTGGAACCTCTTGAGCATTCCTCTCTGCTCCTTCTAGGCTTCAACTCATATGCACCCTCTTAAAAACACAACTGTTCTTTTTATCCAACCTCTGTTGGAATTCCTCAAGGTTCTGCCACATTCTTCTTTCTCTTAGAAACCTTCACTGGTTTCCTTCATCACTGCTTTTTAAAGTTGTGATCTTCTTGCTGAGATGCTCTTCAATTGCCTGCAATCTGCATCCTGCAAACATAATCTTCACATAAAATCAAAATACCTCACCTTCAAGGGTTTGTTTCAACACCCATTTGTAATTTCTTCTACAAATCTTCAATACTCTGCTACACTTCATGTTGTTTGTCAGATTCAAATCTGATCTCCTTGTTATCACCATTATACATGTGTTCACATCTTTCAAAATATAACTTGGTAAATCTCCAAAGCACATTTTCTTTTAAACTCAGATTCTGCAAATCTGAATTTCTTCATTATCATACCTTCACTGCATATCTGTTCAAATCTACAATTACTGTCAAACAGATTTAAAATCCCAAGCTTTCCTCATTTCCTTCATCATACATGCATTAAAAAAAAATTAATTTTCCAAAGAGCTTTTCCTGCTCTGATACCACTTGATAGCAGCCAAAGCTGCAAAACCCACAATCTCACCTATAGCTACATATAAAAATGCATGGTTCGTTTTTAAACCAAAATAATCCTCAGATTTAGGACTAACTCAACTGCGGAAGCTTTACCTTTTAAATATCTGATTAAGACTTTATAATAAGACCCACTTTATGAAATGGAATCAATATATGTCTTTGGAATAAAACCCAATTCATAAATCTCGGCTCTCACATACATTAATGTATATTTGGGTTCACATTTCACTAATCCATATTCGGGTCATATTAATTACCCCATCCCTTGGTTTAAAAACCCGACATATCAACATAACATTTCATATTACATGTTGAGCCATGCAACATATATTAAACCAAAGATAAAGCTTTGCTCCACACATTTCATACCACTCAACTTTGGTTAAACAATAGCCAATGCATATAAATGTTGACCAATCCGAATGTCAATAAATATTATTATTTCATATAAAACCTTCAACTTTGGATTAAAACCCAAGCCCAACATGTATTAATGTTCGAGCCCACAGCATCTAACACTTACCTCTTCACTCGTTTAACTCCTGCACAACTTCACAATGCGAACGCCATCCGATCCTTTGATCGGATCACCCAACGGATATCGTGCTCGTTTACCTCTGAACTTTATTGCTCCATATCCACGTGAAAGAACCGATTTTCCAAATCCGCCTTGCTACGTGTCATTCTCAAAGATGTATCGCGTTCAACTTAACCAAAACTGCTTACCACTCCAGAGCTACGCGAAACCCACTTATGGTTTTCAGAAACCCGCCTTTATTGTTCATTACTTATGGTTTCGTCATACCTTAACTCGCAGTTCCATCTCCAATTCTTCAATGCTATTCCTTCGATCCAATCCACCACGCGGTTTGTCGTTCCATCGCTTATTTGAATCAGGTTTTTGTATGGAACTATGGTTCCGTTCCTGAAGGGTTTCCCCACTATGCATCCAGCATTTCGTTCAGACTTTTTGGTTTAAGACTCCGCCACACTCTTCACTATGTTAACGATGCTACTTCCGTTCCACTGTGCCATTACTCCTTTGTTCAACTCCCGATTTTGAACAGGCCCAGATTCCAACCAACCTCTAACCCTCTCGGTTATTCCTCAACGCATGATTATTCATCCTTTGAGGTTCTCACCCACACAATAAACCTCAAATGTAACTCCAAATCCTGATCCTCACTGCACATGTATTCACACAACAGAATGTGTGAACCCTCTCTTTTGAGTACTCTATACGATGTAACCCCAATTGTAAGATACATCTAGGCAAATTGTTACCTCAAATAACATCGATCCATTATGTGATCGATGTTGATTTCTCAACGTGCTCAAACACACAGAATTCAAATAATTATCATCAAACCACACACTCTTAAAATGTAGATTGAATATCAAATGACAGAATTCCATGTTCCTGTCAATTCATTTGCACACAATATGCATTCAAAACACAACTCAGAATTTGAGTTTCTTTTTGTATTAAAACCAGTAATTACATAGGAATTTTCTTCCTCTCTGGCCTAATATTCAATCAGTGGCCTTTTTCCACTACTTTGCCCAAAGGCTTTACAATCCAAGCCCTATTCCTATTATTCTTTGTCTGTTGTTTTTTTGCCTTTGACGCTTATTATTTTTATACAAAATAATCTGAACTAATTTAGGTTCAGATCCTCAACTAATTCCTCAAAATCCTCAAGTCCTAAAATCTATCTTTTATCCCTAAAAATCCTTTCAACTCATAAAATCATGGAACTGATTCTACTTTAGGAATCGCAATCAAATCTCTTATCTCAACTATCCTACTCCTTCATGTTCTCCAATCATTCGGAAACATTTACAAATTCCTCACATTAATTAATATCCCTCATTAAAATCACTCAAAACATTAATAATTACATAAGAAATCAATATTCCTTTAAAAACACAAGACCCCTATGTCTATTAAAATACAAAGTATTTTCTTGAGCCTAATGCCCCTGCATCACTAAGGCTCCCTTCTCTTTACGAACTTTCACCGATGGGAGGAGACCTGGTATAATGAGGATTGCAAAGATGAATGGATCAATGATAGGGTGAAAGGTGATCCTAGAAGCCTATTCACAAGAGAGGCTCGAATATATGGCTAGCTTGCTTGGAAAGCAAGATGAAAGGCTCTCGAGAAAGGGCTTAGGAGAATTTCAAGGGCCAGGGTTTGAGTATATGAATTGTTAAGAAGATTATTATACCCTAGAGTCCTTGTGGAAACTTAGATTCCAAGTGGTCTTTGTGGAATTATCTTCAAAAGGTTGCAGAACAACACAGGACCAAGTGGACCTAGAATTAGGTCAATGGGATGGAATTGATGAACCAAGGGTGTGTTTTAACTAATTTATGGGGAGAAAGGGATTAAAGGATGATTTTTCTTTGAATTTGATGCAATAATCCTGATGAGGTCACTAGCCAAGGGAACCCTAGGGCAAGAAACAATCCTCGTGATAGGGATTGCAATATCTTGAGATCCCACCGTTATATTTGCTTCAAATTTGGAGGGCCTCTAGAGCAAACTCCAATGCAATTGTGGACCAAAAATTGAAGTGTTTGGATGGCTAGATTGTGAGATAATTGATGCTTTAAGTGACCTATTTAGGCTATGCCTAGAAAGAAAGAGAGGAGGTGGGAAAAATATTTTTTAATATGATCACCTATGGAGGACCAGTACCTAATCCTTTGGGGCAAATGGAGTCAAGGATATTTCAATGATTGGAATGGATTCACTTAGTCAAGGAGGCCTATAAAAAAATTTCACGTGGAAATTAGGGCATGTACAATTCCTTGGAGGTATTTATACTTCAATATGTAATATGTGATGACTTGTCAAGAAAAAATTTCAACAAAATGTCTCTAGGAACATTCACTTATTCAAACATGGCCCATCACATGATGCAACGCTAATAAAAGACAAATTTCCACCATTTCACACAAGAAAAGAAGCAAATTTCAACCTAATATAGAGAAAATCCCCAACAACATGCACATAAGGAAAAGACAAATTAACATTAAAAGAGCACTTACGTGAGAGAACAAGTATATCCAATCATCATCATATGCGAATATAGAAGCTCCAAGAAAAAAAAGAAGAAATCCAGACATCAAAATTCATCCATCCATCAAATTTTGTCCTCCAAAGATAATAGCGAAAATCTCACAAGAGAGAATGATCCAATCCCAGTGATGATGATTCAAATGATTCATCTCACTTCTATTTTTACACTTCCTAATGAATTTTATTTAGTTAATTAGGCCTAATCTAGCCCCTGGAATAAAATAATGCGCATAATAACACTAACTTTTGGTGACAAGCCCACCAAATAGCTCAATTATACATGAATAAGCCTCTCAAGAGGGTCGAATGGTCAAGAAAGTGAATCTTCAGGCCTTTGAGGAGGCCAAATGAAGTCCAGAGGGTGCCATGATGTAGAAATGGACTCCCATCACAGTGGACAAGGGGGTGGCCCATTGTTTTTCAAGCAAAAACTTGTGGTGCTTCGAAGCATGTAGATAATTTGTAAGGGTTGGAATGATGACATAAGCCTTGCCTCTGCATCAGGGAATAATCCTTTGGACCCCGGAACATCTACCAAGTGTACGATGTATATGTCGAGCCAACTGGGCATGGTGAACTAGGTGCATCATCATCTAAAGGTGGAATAGAAGCAATCAATGAACACTCTTGGGGATCCATGGAGTAATCTCGGCTATGGTGGAGGCCCATGGCTCTCAACGCTCACCCTATAAATTCTAATATGGCCCTCAAGAAGGCTAGGACCCCATATAGGGAGACCAATCCCCAAATGGCAATCCACCTGCAATCCTGCATAAGATCTAATGCGTCCCCTTTCCCTGAAATACAACAAATCATTAGAATAATAAAGTAAAAGACCTTACAATTCATGGAACCAGTGGGGCACTTCATGGTGGCATGCCCTTCCATTTAATATGTATAAGTGTCTCCAATCTCAATAGGGGGTTAGCTAAAGAACCCATTAGGTGGTTTCAACCTCTAAAGGGGGTGGCATGTCCATGGTGAATCCTTTAAGTGGTAGGTGGCAAATGATATAATAAAATAATGGAGCGGGGATTAGGGAAAACATCCAGGCCACATGTTAAGGTGCAAGGGTAGTTATAATAAGGGAAGCCCATACATGGGTACATAAGTGTAGGAGGGAGAAAATCGTGGTACATGAGTTACCTCGACCTTTGTTTTTCCACCCTTCTTCATATGCCTTTTTCCTTTTATTTATTTTTCTACATAATTGCTCGGGGCTCCAAGGGCTGGAGAGCATGATGTGTGAGATGTAGCAGTGAATACACCCTTAAGGTGGGGTGGTTCATTCCCCACCACAGTTTGGGACAATCATCGGTTCCTTAATGATAGAGGGGGCTCATCTAGGGCCCATAAGAACTAGAGTGATGGCCATGGGTAATGGGTAGAGCTCATGTTTGGATTTTTCCCACATGGTAAATTTGTATGTCTCAACCATATTTTTCATTTTGCGGTCCATTTGATGTTGTGAGTCGCCAAATTATGCTTTTACTTTTCTTTTTAGCTGTATCAACCTCTGGAGCATCATTCTAGGCCTGACCCAAGGTGTGGACAAGGGGAGGGGGAGGCTAACCCTATGTGGACCTAGCGGACACATGTGGGCCCGGATGGGAAAAAAGATGAATGGGGATAAAACAAGTGGAAGGGGAGTGATGTAGGTGGTATGGGAAGCAATACCACACAACCAAAATCGAGATTTCCTGTGTAATGCCAACCCAAAATAAAAATGGTCAGTAAAGGAGACCCCACAGGACTAGGATACAAGGGAAACCACTAAATCGGGCAATGGAGACAAGAATATAAGCCTAACCCACTCTTTCCACTGAATCCCCCCACTAATCCATGTCCAGAAGTGCCCATGACAAGTAAGGAAACTTAATCAACTATACCAGTGAAAAGCCATTCCTTGGGGTCGGAAGGCCCACCTTCAAACATACATTCATGACAAGTGGTTGAGGGAACACATGGTTGGCTCAGGTGGTGGAGAAAATGGCACATCGAGCTATCTGGCAGTTGTAAGGGGTTGCTAGCTTTTGGTTGAGGACCATCTAGGAGAAAAAAATTCTCCTATATACACTACCCACAGGTGGTGGGTAACAGGACCCAACTCAATGAAGATTTTGTTGTCCTTTGGGGTCCATGATGACTCCCCTCGCACTTGCGACCATAGGTAAAGACATTGTATCCTATTTTCAATTGTTTTTAATAAATCCAAACTCTATAACTTATTTTCTCACCAAAATTAAAGGGAACTCAAACATTTCATTTTGATATTAAAAAACAAAAAAAAAAACAAACTTGATAAATTAAATTAAATAATTTTAAGTTTTAGAGATACGATAAATTTAAGTTGGTCTCAGTGCCTCGCAATCATCATCATTATTGTCAATACATTGTAATTATCACCATTATCATTTCCATATTGAGAAGCTAATAGAGGTATTTGAGTTGCCTAAACAATATGTGAACCAAAACTATGTTGACACATTGATCATTATATGGATCACAATTACGATTTCTTTAGTTTAGTGATATAATTGGTTGATTTATTTATTAAAAAAAAAATGATACTCCCTTTTATACAAGTCAATAAATCTACAAAATACAAATACAAATTGCAACAATTCCATTTAATGAAGGATAAACAAGATGAGTCTTCTTGGCAGGTTTTTTTTTTTGGAAAAAGAGATTGTAACTTCACATTAGTAATAAAATGCTTGCATTTTATAAATGTTATATATCATTCCACAAAATACTAATAGTGCAACTGCCTTATAACATTGAGGCATACAATCACTCTTAATAGTGTATAGGCATACAAAGCATTACCTATATGTGCAAAGGTTCATGGACCTTCCCCAAATAATTCCTATTCTAGCCCAAAAGCATGAAAGCACTCATATAGTTTCTTATAGGTTTTCCAAAAGGAGAACTAAATGAATTGAACAGAAATGTTAAATGCATTCATCAACTCTACAGATCTACAAACCTTCCTTCAAATTCAACATTCAAAAATAACTCTTCTCGAAAAAAAGTATCATGAAAAGAAAAATAATCCATGAGAGCTTATTTTTCTCAACATCACAACAGTGTATCTTGTGTTGAATTTTGTAACTATGGCCGGTCTTCATAATGTATATTTTGGCCCTTGATGTATTTATATTGATTATTGTAAATCTTGTTCTTCATGCTAGAGTCAAAAGAAAAATTGTATTTTTTAGTCATGTCCTTCCGGACTTTTAAAATATGAAAATTTGAATTTTTTGGCTCCAAGTTTATCAAGTTGGTCCCCATCCAAGTCAAGTCAGCCCAGGCATAATCACACCCATTCAACCTAAATAATTCACTATATAAAGGAAACTCGACCTCCTCCTCAAGGCACAAATTCACACTCTCTCAAACAAGACAAATTTTAGGCATCCTAGCTAAGGAAAAGAAGAACAAGAATGACGAAAAGAAGGAAAAAATTCATCTCTTTCTCTCTTCTTTAGCTCTTACGTGTGGAAGGACTCTCTCTCTCCAGTTCGCATACATTCTGGGAATTTTTTATTGTAGGGGCCAAAATTTATGGACTATTGCAGGGGGCTGAAATTATGGGATTCTGGCAGTTGCAGGAGGGCTGAAATTGTGGGGCAGATTAGTAGGTGAATCAAATTGGAAGGATTGACTTGGAGAGTTTGACCATGTTTGACCATAGATATACTGAATATCGTTTTGACCTAGTTGATGACTAGAAGGTATACACGTGTCTCTTGTTGAAAAAAATAATTTCTCTTTTTAAAAGGTTGTTGGGTTTTTCCCCTTAGTGGGTTTTCCTAGGGTAAATCTTGTGCTTTATTTGTGCTTTGTGATCTGTACTATTCTATTGTGCTTGTATGGTTGAAATTATAAAGTATAATTTCTTAGTGATATATTGGGAATAAAAAAAAAATTAACATCATTAGAAGTAATTTTCAATTTTCAGAAATATTCTGCTAATATTTGTTACACTTGAAAAATTAGCATGGTATCAGAGCTTTGGTGAAAGAAGGAACTCGTAGATCACTCTTGAATAAACCCTACAATGATACCAATATTGTTGAAGTCCTTCTTATTGACATACATTCATGGCTTCTTCTATGAAATCAGAGAAAAATCTAAAAGGGAACTCAAATTTTAGAGCTTGGAAGACTATAATTGATCTTATTCTTGCAAAGAACAAAATCTTGGATATTGTGAAGGGAAAATTCTTTGAACCAACAAATAATGTAGAAAAGGAGAAGTTTAAGGAAGATGATATCAATTCCACAAGTCTTATTGTGGACTCCATTAGATATCATCTAATTCCCTATATTACAAAGCTTGAATCTTCAAAAGAAATGTATTATGCCCTAACCAAACTATTTACAATCAACGACATTCGTCAAGTCATGAGTTTGAAGAATGAGCTTTGGGATGTGACAATGACAAATGATGACACTGTATCTTCATAGTTTCTAAGAATCTCTCAAATAGGGGACCAAATTCAAGCAATTGATGAGTTTATCTCTAAAAAAAAACTTGTGACTACAACACTTAATGGAATACCTAGACCATGGGATGCATTTGCAATAGGTTAACGTAGAAGAAAGGATGTTTCCTCTTTTAAAGAAATATGGACCTCTTGTGCTCAAGAAGGATCAAGGTTTATATAAGAGATAGAAAGGAATAATCTTCTCGAGCATTTGTAACTTGTTTCAAGAAGAAGAATGGAGGAAGGAAGATATTTGGTTTCCATAATCGAAAACTAAAAGTAAGACTCGCTTAGCAATGAAATAAACACATGTCAAAGATTCAATGTTATTATTGTCACAAATTTGGTCACTACATGATTCAATGTCCTAAATGAGAGAATGATAAAAAGAGAATTGCAAAACAACATTCTTCCGCAGCCAACATTGATGATGAACACCCAAAGAAGTCTAGAGGTGATAAGGATTTCTTTTACTTTGCTTCTCTAACAGGTTTGATTGCAAATGATGATGATATGTGGTTGGTAGATAATGGTGCTTCAATACATATGACAAAATATCGTGGAAATTTCACTAGCATGATGGAAAAGTGTCTATCTCAAAGGGTAGAGCTTGGAGATAATCATTGTTATGCAGTCAAACAAGTAGGAAAGGCATCCATTGAGCTAGAATCTAATAACAATGTCCATCTCAACAATATCTATTTGTGCCAGGTTTGAAAAAGAACTTAGTATCTATTTCATGTTTGGAGGATAAAGGAGATAAAATAGTATTTGTGGATGGAATAATACTTGTATGCTCCAATGGCTTTGGGATAAATGATGCCAGAGTTATTGGAATTCATGGAGGGAGATTATATAAGCTCATCGGTCAACTAGTTCAAACTATAATAGATGATGAAATCAATCCACGTGAGCTATGGCATAGGAGATATGGTCACCTTCATTACAAAGCATTGCCTTAGTTGAATCAAATAGTTTCAAGTGTTCCTAAATTATAGTTAAATCATAAAGGTGTATGTAAAGGTTGTGCACATGGAAAGAATATCAAGAAACCATTTCCAAGTAGTGACAACATATCTAAAGAAGGTTTGGATTTGATTTGTTTTGATGTATGTGGTCCTATGCCTATGAGATCGCTTGGAGGTTCGTTATATTATGTGACTTTCATTGATGACTTTTCCCATAAGACATGGATCTATCTCATGAAGCCCAGGGATGAATCCATCACCAAGTTTCAATAATTCAAAATTGAAGTGGAAAAATTGAAAGGTAAGAAGATTATTTTTGAGATCTGACAATGGAGGAGAATACACCTCGAAAGAACTTGTCGCTTTCTGTAAGAAAGTTGGGATTAAGATGGAGCTTATTGTTCCCTGTAATCCTCAACAAAATGATGTGGCAAAAAGAAATAACAAGGCCATTAAAGACTCTGTCAAGGCTATGATGCATGATCAATAATTTCCCATGTTCTTATGGGGAGAATAATAGTTGTATACATTCAAAATAGAAGTCCTCATCGAATTCTGAAATATATGACTCATGAAGAAGTGTTCACTAGAAAAAAAATAGAGGTTGGGCATATTAGAATCTTTGGTTTCCCTATTTACATGGATGTTCCTAAGGATAAAAGGAATAAGCTAGAACCTTCAAAAAATAAAGGAATATTTGTTGGCTACAACGAATCATCAAAGGCCTACAAAATATACATTCCATAGTAATAACATATTGAAGTTCGTTAGGATGTCACCTTTGATGAGAAGGTTTCATATTGGAAGTCTAAGGAAGTTTCCATGGACTCCGATGATGAAGTAACACATGAGGCTTATAAGGAAGAATGTTTAAGTTCTACATAATGTCTTAAAGAACCATAAGGGCGTTGTGAACCGATATAAGTAGTTATTGTTCCTGAAATAAAAAAGAGACCAACATGACTTAGATACACCTTGGAATAAGCATAAGGACATGCAACTCCATATGGAACATCTAGGGAAATTAAGAAACCCAAAACATTTTCTAGTTATGTATCTCTTGTGACTAACCTTATTGATGCAGAGACTTTTGCTTATGAAGAAGAAGCTAGCCAACAAGTGTGGAAGGAGGCCATGGATGAAGAATACCAATCCATCATGAAAAATGTTGTCTGGGAGATTGTGCTAAGACCTGAAGGGATGCCAATGGCGACTTCGAAGTAGATATAAAAGATCAAGCATCTTGCATATGGAAGTATTGACAAATACAAGGCACGATTTGTGGCTAGAGGGTTCTCCTATAAAGAGGGATGAGACTATAATGAGACGCTTTCTCTAGTTGCCAGGTACATATCCATTAGATATATTATTTCTCTTGCTACTTCGTTGGGATGGAATTTACATCAGATGGATGTAAAGACAACTTTTCTCAATGGTGTAATTTAGGAAGAGGTGTACATGGAGAAACCTCAAGGTTTTGAAGTTCATGAGAAGGAGTCTCGTGTTTACAAATTAAATAAGGTCTTGTATGAACTCAAGCAAGATCCAAGAGCTTGGCATGCTTGAATTGATAACTACTTGACAATACTTGGATTTACCAAGAGTGATGTTGATCCAAACCTCTACTTTTTAAGGTTGTGAAGAATGCACCTATGATTTTATTGCTATATGTTGATGATTTGTTTATGACATGTGTTGAGCCTCTCAACATTCAGTGTAAGAGTTAGTTGGTCTATGAGTGTGACATGAAGGATCTTGAATTGATGCATTATTATTTGGGATTAGAAGTATGGAAGAAGTTTGGCGAGATCTTCCTTGATCAAGGAAATTATGTTATTAAGATCCTTCAAAAGTTTGGCATGATGTACTCTAAAGCCATGACAACTCCCATGGTGACCAATTTGAAGAAGTTGAGAGGCTCTGAGTCCAACTTGCTAGATCCATCCATGTATTGCCAGTTGATTGGCTCATTGATGTATTTGGTTAATACTAGGTCAAACATTTGCTTTGCAGTGAACATGTTGATCAAGTTCCAGGTGGAATCGAGAAATAAACGTTGGATTGCAGCAAAGCACATTTTGAGATATATATATATATATATATATATATATATATATATATATATATATATATATATATATGTCTCAAATAACGAAATGAAACAATAGGGATATACAAATTTTGACTAGGCAGGGAGTGCATATGACATGAAGAGTACTTCAGGAGTATGCTTCAATTTGGGCTTCGCTATGAGATCTTGGATGAGCAAGAAGCAAAGATATGTCACACTTAACGCTACAAAAGAAAAGTATATTACAACCAATGAAGTATGTACTGAAGCAGTGTAGCTTCAAAAGTTGTTTGTAGGATGATTTGACCAAGAGCTGGAACCAATAGTGATATATTGTGATAATCAAATTTGTGTGAAGCTTTCATAGAATCATGTGTTCCATGACAGGTCAAAGCACATTGAAATTAAGTACCATTACATCTATGACATGGTGCATAGGAGAGAAGTGAGGCTTGAGTACATCTCCATTGATAAATTGACAACTGATATTTTGACAAAGCCATTGTCTACAGAGAAGTCTGTTTACTTTAGGGACAAACTAGGGAGTGTGGAGATTACCCCTCTTGATGAGAGGGAATGTTGATATGATAACATTGTGGAAAATTATTCTCCATATGTCAAATGTGTAGGTGTATGGAGAAAGGGAGAGGAGGAGAGAGTGGAGGAGAGAAAGAGGGAGTTAAAGATGGATTTGGAGGAAAATGTAGGGAGGGAAGAATAAAGACTTATAGGGAGAGAAAGGTGGAGAGAGAGAGAGAGAGAGAGAGAGTGAGAAGGGAGAGATGGAGAGAGTGTGTTTACATTCGGGGGTGAGATAAAAAGACAAAGAAGGAGAGATGGAGAGAAGGGGGAGAGAGAATGAGAGAGGGAGGTAGATAGTGACAGAGTTGGAAGAGAGAGAGAGAGAGGGAGAACTTGAGAGAGAGAAGGAGAGAGGGAGGAAGAGAGGGATGGAGTTGGAGGGGAAGAGAGAGGGAGGTAAGAAGAAATACATAGAGAGAGAAAGGTGGAGAGAGAGAGGGGGGGAGTGACAAGGGAGATGGAGAAGGAGGGAGAGAGGAGAATAAGAGGGGAGAAAGATAGAAGGGGAAGAGAGAGAAAGAGAGAGAGAGAGGGAGAGAAAGGGAGAGGGAGAGAGAAGGAGAGGGAGAGGGAGGGAAATATAGATATATAGATATGGGTAGGGAATGTTTTCAGGTTGATATTTATCTTGGGGTGATACTGACCTAGGGATCAAAAAAATTATTCAAAATGAAAGTGCTCAAAATATCCTTAAACTAGTGCCAAATCGTAGATATTGTCGTTTTGATTCCAACGATGCTTGAATCGTATCAATCTTACACTATATGTGGAAGTTATCACGTTCTGAAGTTTTTGGAAATAGTTAAAAAGTAAACTTGCAGGGTTGCGTGTCCGGTGTACGAATGTCGCGTGGTGGTTCGTACGATGATGTCATGTTGACAACATTTTTAATTAGGTAGTGCGAGAGCCAATCCGGATTCGACACGTGGAGCATGGTGATTGGGTTGTAGGTATATTATTTGGGTCAATCCCAAGCCACCACGTGGTCCAATCAGAGGGTGCCATGTGGCCCAATGAAAGGCCGCCATGTGGCCCTAGGATTGGTGCCAAAAAATTATTTTAGTGGCCGACAGGCTTTACGGGGTTCTACCCCATGACCTCCAACATACCAATGAAGCGCCTAACAATTAGGCCACGGGTGGTTCTTATTACATGTGGTGGAAATATTATATTTAAAGTCATATGGTTCAATGGTTAGGGGGATGGGCAGGTCAGCAGGTAGGCTTGACCGACTCGACCCATAGTTTTATGTTATGCAATGACCACCAGCATAAATGAAAGGGGCAGGGCACGTGGCACCTTTCCCATGCCACATCCCCAGGTTATAATTTTATGTGGTGACCTTAGGAGGATAAGAAGGGGGCGGGCCACGTGGCACCCTTCCCACACCCTAGGCCTAGGTTCTATTAAATGTAATGTGACCAGGAGCGGGGCCAGGGAGGGTGCGTGGCCCATAACCCGCACCCCCTCGTTCATATGTTTGCCACATGACCACCAATGTGGGAGGAAAAAGGGGCCTACGACCCACTTTTAAAATATATATAGGTATAGGACGAGTTTTGCAGAGAATTTAATAGGTAGCTTTGGAAAAGGAGGCCTAACTTGGTCATTTTTTACCTTTTTGTGCCTAATAAGAGCTTACATAGGGGTTTTTGGTCATTTTGGATGTAATGGAAATGTTATTTTTGCAAGTTGAGACTTTTGTGTTGATCTGTTTGAAAATTTGAGCATATAATAAAAAAATCCACAATTGGAAACTAGACCTGGAGATGTATCCCAGGAGGGGTGAACTCCGTCATCAATTTTTTGTGTTTTGATGTTGCTTATTGTCCATTTTAACTATTTAAAATATGCAAAATTTACTTTAGTTTGTGTGCTTTTGCAATCACAATCCATTTCCTAAAAGTTATAAACTAGCTTGCAAATTATTTCATGAAACCTTCATTTTGATTTTGGATCTGTTTGGTATCAGAGCATGGTTTTTGTGAAGTTTCGACATAATTTGCAAGTTTTTTTTGAATGCTTACAAGGTATAAATTGAGAAGAGGAGAAGGAGAACTTGTAGAACCAAACCCTCAAATTGTCTCACGGAGGCCACAAACTCCACAATTCATGGCACATGAAGAAGAACAAGGACAATAAATTATTTCTGAGGATGATATAGCTTTTAGAAAGGATTTCTTTGATATCACTGAGATGGTGAAACTATTGTACAATGAGAGAACAACAAGGTTGCAAGGATAAAGTTATAATCAACCAAACGGTAATGGTGGTAATGGGAGAAACCCTCCACCTCCTCCTCCCCTTTCACCTCCATCCTCACCTCCTTCTTCACCTCCTTCATCCCATAGACCTAATCCTCCTAAATATCCAAGAGGACATGCTTAGTATCCTTTGAATAATATTGATGTCAAGTTTGAATTTACTATGTACAATGGGGAAGTAAATGTTGAAAAGTTGGATAATTTGGTTCATCAAATTGAAGTTTATTGCAAGATTTAAAAGATTGATGATGATTTCACAAAGATCCATCTTGCTTCTCTTCGCTTGGAAGGTGAAACTCTCATCTGGAGGGAGGAAAGAACTCAAGAAGATTTGAAGAAAACTGGTAAAATTATCTCTTCTTGGAATGATTTTGTAGCTACATTAAGAAGGCAATTTTATCCATTAGTTTACATGCAAAAATAAATTATGGATTGGAAAAATTTTAGACAAGACAAAGGTGAGAATGTCCAAAGTTACACAAAATAATTTAGAAGAAGAGCTTTAATTGTTGAGATTCAACAAGATGATGATGCTAGTGAAAATTAAGCACCTACACTAAGTGGGGCCCGCAGGCTATTTTTAGGTGATATATCTTTTTTAGAGTTTGGATCAAAGTCTATTTTTAGCAGTAATCTATTTATAGATGGTTGAGCAAATTATATGGTTGGATGGGCGTCTATTTTTTGAATGCATGTGCGAAGTTGTTTCGTGGAATGCATGTCGATTATTGTTAGCCCTTAACAATAATTAGACAATAAATAATAATCTATTCTCTTGAAGCAATTGATTTCAGTTAACTAATGTGGTAAACCAGTTAACTGAAGGAATTTCGAGTTCAAAGGTTGGTTGGTGGGACATGCTAGTGGACTTCGTTGTAACTGAGTGATACAAAGTTGTAACAAAGTTGGATGTGTAGTTATGTGAGTTGTAAAGTAGTTTAACTCAAATTTGTGTTAGTTGTAACTAGTTGTAACTAAAGATACACTAGTGAGAGATCAATGAATTAAATATTAAATTAATTCACATGGAGTGATCTCATGCAAATCGAAGATTTACTATTGTTAACTACATGCACATGATCCAGTGAGACCCGCTTGAGAGATAGGTGAAAGGGGACAGCCTATTTATCAAGCCAGACTATAGTGGGTGCACAAGTGCAACCAAACACACATTGGAGATGCCAATGAGGATTTCACAGTCAAGGCAAGGCAAGATCGAATTCATTCAGGGATTGTGATCAACAGGGATTGCACAGTGGAGGCAGGCTGTCAGGAGGCAGTAAATTGGTGCATGTTTATGCCAATTTTTGTATGACAGTGTGAGACGATTGTATATTGTACTGAGAGCTCTTGGAGTAGATTTTTGTATGATATTGTTTCATGATCCATGATATATACATAATATATGATAGTGGGGTTTTTAGCTTTATGCTTTCCCGATAAAAACATCTGTGTTATGTGTGATTGATCTTTCTTCATGTGTTTGCAATTAGCGATTAAATTTTCGCAAAGATTTAAGTAGAAGGATTCTATATTTAACAGTGGTATGTAATTGTTCGATCACGAGAATTCGACAATAAATAATTGTATTAAATTTTCTACATGGTATCGGAGAAAAGAATATTTCAATATTGAAGTAGCAGTTGAGTTTGTTGGTGGAAACAATTCGAATTTGCTGCAAGAATTTCTTGGTGCGACAGTTGAGTAAACATCGAAATGGCTTTCAATGGTTTGTGGTTAAAGTATGCACTCGAGGGCAGCTCGAACTACATTTCATGGAAGGATAGGATGGAGGCGGTGCTTGAAGATAATGGCTTGAATGAATTCATCGACAGTGATGTTCCTAAGCCCACTTTGACAGATGTTGCATTGCTTGACGCATGGCAAAAGAAAGTAGTGAAGACGAGAAGGATTCTGTTGGAAGGTGTGAGAGACCATATTGTATCAAACCTTCATGGGAAAGCCACTCCATTTGCAATGTGGAAGGCTTTGACGGATCTTTTCCAAAGCAGTAGCAACCATAGGAAATTGGCGCTAAAGGATAAACTCAGAAAGATCAAGATGGAAAAGGGCGAAAATATTCCTAAGTATCTCACAAAGTTTGTCCAATATCGGGATGAACTGGGAAGTGTGGGAATCACAGTTGCTAATGATGATTTGGTGAGTTTGGCTCTCTTGGGACTTCCTAAGAGTTGGCACACTTTGTCAACGGATGGGAAAAACTGCCAAATTGGGAACGACTGTGGTCGGATCTAGTGCAAGAGGAGTTCAGGTGGAACACCAAAGATGGCTCTTTATCAAAGCATGATGATGAAGAGGATTGTGCTTTGGCTGCCAAAGCAAGGAAAGGGAAGGGGAAGAAATCCCATTCAAAATCCAAGGCTAAAGGCAAGAATCTGGATTTTTCCAAGGTGAAGTGTTTTCACTGTCATGAACATGGGCATATCGCCACTAACTGCCCACAGAAAAAGAAGAACAAGAAGGTTGTGAAGCTGTAGCTGGTAAGGCCCTTGCCTCACAATGTGAACTTTATTTCTCTTTGATCGCATGCTTGGTTTCAAGCGCAATGGGATCGGTGTGGTATCTTGATAGTGGTGCTTCCTTCCACATGACGAGAGATAAGGAGCTTTTCAGTGACTTGGAGGATAAAGATCTCCAAATTCATATAGAGATGGGCGACGATGGACGATACAGTGCGACCGGCATTGGTACCATTACCTTTGAGAGGGAGTCAGGTAAATCATTTCTGTTGAAAGATGTTATGCATTTTTCAATTCTGAAGAAAAACTTGGTCTCAGTCGCGATGTTGGAGGACAGAGGTTATGATGTTGTTTTCAGCGATGGAAAAGCTTTCTTACGACATAAAACAACGGGTCAAACCAAGAGGATAGCGATTCGAGTCAACAATATCTACAAGCTGGAGGTAGATGGCTGCGTTGTAATGGTGGGCAAAGAAGAAGAAATGGTGAGCCGGGATGAGGGCGAATTATGGCACAGGCGATTGGGCCATCTTCACCATGGTGCCCTGAAAATTTTGCAGCAGATTTCTACTGGACTTCCCAAGGGTACACTTGTGCAGATAGATCAGTGCAAGGGATGTACTATGGGTAAGTTTGTGAAGGCCACCTTTCATGAAAAGGAGAATCGTGCTTCGGTGATCCTAAAGAGAGTTCACACAGATGTGTGTGGGCCATTCTCGATTGCTTCAACAGAAAAACACAGGTATTATGTTATTTTTGTTGATGACTATTCTCGTAGATGCTGGATCTTCTTCATGCAGAAGAAAGACAACAAATTTCTCAAAGTTCTGTCAGTTTAAAGCATTGGTGGACAAAGAGTCGGGGAAGAAAGTGAAGGCTCTACGAAGCGATAATGGTGGTAAATATATCTCGAATGAATTCAAAGACTTCTGTAGCAAAGAAGGAATTCGAAGAGAACTCATAGTGTCTCATAACCCATAGCAGAATGGGGTCGCGGAAAGTAAGAATAGAACGATCGTGGGTGCTGCACGAGCTATGTTGCATGATCAGGGCCTACCAATGCACCTGTGGGAGGAAGCATGCAACACTGCGGTTTATGTGCAAAACGATTGTCCTCATAGAGTACTTGGCATGAGTACACTTGAAGAAGCTTTTACTGGTAAGAAACTGGATGTTTCCCACTTTAAGATCCTTGGCTCATCTGTTTATGTGCATGTGACCAAGAATGCCAGGAAGAAGCTGGAGCCGACTGCTGAAGTTTGGATATTTTTGGGGTACACAGAAACACCCCATAATTATCATGTGTATTTTCCAAATAGTCGAATGACTGTGGTGCGATGGGATATAAAATTCAATGAGGAGAAAGCCATGAAGTTGTCGCTTGAGAGGGAGCTAGACTTGAATGTAGAGGAGGAACTTCTTGTTCCAAAAGATGAGTCTCAAGATGTGTATCAGCCACAGGAGGAGGTTCATGGAGTGGAGGAGTCCACTCACGCAGAGCCAAACATCAAAACTGGCAGAAGGTGTACCATAGAAGCTGAGAGGCTGAAGCTTGATGCGGCAAAAAATGTAGGAGTCCGTACTTCACAGCGTAGACAAAGACAGTCTCCTGACCAATTCACTAGATGCATGGCTCTCATGAGCAAATGTGCCATATTCCTTTCAGGAAGCAGTGCAGGAGCCCACATCAGTAGATGCAATGGTGGAGGAGTATGACTCCATTGTCAGAAACAGTGCTTGGGAAATTGTTCCAAGGCCGGTTGATAAATCAATGGTAGGTTCGAGATGGATCTACAAGGTAAAGCAGGTTGCTGATGGGAGTGTTGAGAAGTATAAGGCAAGATTTGTGGCCCGGACCTTTGCACCTGTCACACGGTATTCTTCCATAAGGACCATCCTTGCTCTCTCGGCATAGATGGGTTAGCACATTCATCAGATGGATGTGAAGATTGCATTCCTTAATGGGATCATTAAGGAAGAAGTGTACATTGAGTAGCCTGAAGGATTTGAGATCTTCAGCAGCGAGTCGCATGTGTGCAAACTCAAAAGAGCACTGTATGGGCTGACGCAAGCACCCCGTGCTTGGTACACTCGGATCGACAACTATTTCACTGGACTTGGCTTCACCAAGAGTGAGGCAGATGCAAACCTATACCAGATTGTGGTGGAGGGTAAGATTTTAATCATTGTTCTTTATGTTGATGATTTAATACTGACTGGTGATGAGCAGCTGATACACTCATGCAAGGAGGACCTTGCAAAGGAGTTCGAGATGAAGGATATGAGCCTCCTTCATTATTTCCTTAGATTGGAATATGGCAGTGAGAAGGTGAACTGTTTGTGTCTCAAGGCAAGTATGCACGGGAGATACTCGGTAAGTTTCACATGGAGGGCTGCAAACGCATGGATACTCCTCTTCCTGGAAACTGAAGGAAAGAGGACACTACATCTGGAGAGGTAGTGGATCCCACTGTCTATCGACAGTTGGTGGGTTCACTCATTTATTTAGTTAGTACAAGATCAGACATATGCTATGTGATGAACCAGCTTAGTCAAGCGATGGTTAAGCCTACCAAGATCTTTTCGAAGGCGGGCAAGCATGTCTTGAGATATCTCAGGGGCACATCTAAGTATGGCTTATGGTACAGGCAAACGGATGAGGTGAAGTTGCATGGCTTCACGAATGCAGATTGGGTGGGTAGCCCAACGGACATAAAGAGCACATCTGGAGGGGTTTTTAGTATCGGATCTACAGATGTTTCTTGGTACAACAGGAAACAAAGATCCGTGGCACTCAGTTCAGCGGAAGAGGAATACATGGCAGTAAGTCAAGCTGCATGTGAGGCTATCTGGATGAGGAAGATCCTGGTCGATTTGTTCGGTTCTCGTTTAGATCCTACGGTGAATCATTGCGATAATCAAAGCTGCATTAAACTCTCGATTATTCCTTCGTTTCATGATATCTCTAAGCATATAGATATCCGATATCATCATATCAGAGATTATGTGCAGTGGAAGATCATGTTGCTTTAGTACATTCCTACGGAGGATCAGGATGCAGATATTCTGACGAAGGTGCTCACCTGGAGCAAATTCGAATACCATAGAGACAAGATCGGGGTGAAGGATAATCCCTTTATTGTTGAGAGGGAGTGTTGAGATTCAACAAGATGATGATCCTAGTGAAAATTAAGCACCTACACTAGGTGGGGCCCGCAAGCTATTTTTAGGTGATATGTCTATTTTTAGAATTTGGATCAAAGTCTATTTTTAGCAGTAAACTATTTATAGATGGTTGAGCAAATTATATGGATGGATGGGCGTCTATTTTTGGAATGCATATGCAAAGTTGTTTCGTGGAATGCATGTCTAAAAATAGAATGCATGTCGATTAATGTTAACCCTTAACAATAATTAGACAATAAATAATAATCTATTCTCTTGAAGCACTTGATTTCAATTAACTAATGTGGTAAACCAGTTAACTGAAGGAATTTCGAGTTCAAAGGTTGGTTGGTGGGACATGCTAGTGGACTTCGTTGTAACAGAGTGATACAGAGTTGTAACAGAGTTGGATGTGTAGTTATGTGAGTTGTAAAATAGTTTAACTCAGTTAAGCAAGTTAAACTCAGTTGTGCTAGTTGTAATTAGTTGTAACTAAAGATTCACTAGTGAGAGATTCGTGAATTAAATATTAAATTAATTCACATGGAGTGATCTCACATGCAACTGAATATTTACTACTGTTAACTACATGCATGTCAGATCCAGTGGAGACCCAGTTGACAGATAGGTGAAAGGGACAATTTGACTATTAGTTGTGACTATAGTGGGTGCACAAGTGCAACCAAACACACATTGGAGATGCTAATGAGGATTGCGTAGTCAAGGAAAGGCAAGATCAAATTCATTCAGGGATTGTGATCAACAGGGATTGCGCAGTGGAGGCAGGCTGTCAAGAGGCAGTAAATTGGTGCATGTTTATGCCAATTTTTGTATGACAGTATGAGACGATTGTATATTGTACTGAGAGATCTTGGAGTAGAGTTTTGTATGAGATTGTTTCATGATCCATGATATATACATAATATATGATAGTGGGGTTTTTAGCTTTATGCTTTCTCGGTAAAAACATCTGTGTTATTTGTGATTGATCTTTCTTCATGTGTTTGCAATTGGCAATTAAATTTCTGCAAAGATTTAAGTAGAAGGATTATGTATTTAACAATGACATATAATTGTTAGATCAGGAGAATCCAGCAATACATAATTGTATTAAAATTTCTACATTAATCTTGGGTGTTGATTCAATCTCACAAGATACTCTCCTTAGTATATGGGATGTTCAAGTCCGAACATAGAGCATTATTATTTCTTTCTTTTTTTCATTTAAATATTTGGATTTTATATCATTGATATGTATGAATTTGACTGCAACAATTGTTAAGCGTTTGATCTAAATGGAAAGAAAAATGAGTCAAAATCATGACATATCGAAATTGAAGAGGAGGGGGTGGTTGTCAAAGCCAATTATTTGGCCAAGACATGAGCATTTACTTCTTCTCAACATAATTGGCCAAGACATGAGCATTTACTTCTTCTCAACACATCGAGCCTGACCAAATTATTTTGAGGGCCTAGTTTGAAATAATCCATGGCTCGAAAGCATTTATCCAAGAATAAGAATTCGCCTAATATGGCCATGCAAACACCTCTTCTCTGATAATAGAAATGGCATAGAGAAATTCTTCCATATCCTCATCCTTTCTTGAGATTGCATCTGCAACAACATTTTGCTTCCCTTTTTTGTAGATGATTTCAATGTCATAACCCAACATCTTAATGACCCATTTTTGTTGCTCTTTTGAAGATAATATTTGTTCCAAAAGTATTTAAGAATAACACGATATATTTTTACCTTGAAGTGTCTCCATCTCATAAATAGGTTTGTGTTAGTTAGGAAAAACACACAAGAATACTCTTTTAGTGATTTTGTCAATCAATTTTTACATATGCCATTGTGTCTTTTGAGAAGTGATGTAGTTCCTAAAATATCCACAAAGATTAAAAGGATTTTACATCTCAGTGAGAAATCTAAGGTTGGATATTGGTATCTCTACCAAAATTTTACAGAAATAAGAGTCTATGGTTGTGAGCTACCTTCATACAAACTGCCAATTTTCCTACCTATGAAGATTGTTTCTTTAGAATTCATTAGATAGAGGATGATTATGGATGAAATCCATTTTGTGTCTAGGAAAAAAAAAGCTCGATTTAAGTTGAAAGCACAAATTGGTCCATAAAATAAAGTATTCATTTGATCTTCTTTCTATTCCATCTTTGGCAAGCTTGTGTTCTTAATTGAATTGCCTATTACAAAGAACATTTGTCTTTCTTCTATTTGCTCCTCCCTTCCTCTTTTTTTCCTTAATTCTGTTTTGGGTGAAGAATTTAATAGTCATTTTACATTTAACCCTTTTTTACAAAATTATATTTATTAATTCTCTTGCTGCCTGTCATCATCAAAAAGAGTTGGAAGAGTTAGTATTGACAAAACACCCATTTGAGGTTAGTGGTACTGACCAGTTGTGGCTACTAGTTGATTATGACAATGTGTCAAAGATTCCAACTAGTTGATTATGATACTCGCTAGTTGATGTTAATAGTGTGTAAGAGATTCCAACTAGATGATGTTGATATTGATGATGATGCTAATGATGTGAGAGATGTTGATGAGATGTTGATGTTGTTAGAAATTCCAACAATATGATGAAGTTTTTATAACCTTTTCATAGAGAAATTTGTCAACTTGAGAACACCTATGATTGTCATTGTGAATATCTCCCTAGTTAAGAGGGAGTGTTGAATTTTCTAACTATGGTCTGTCTTCATAATGTATATTTTTCCCTTGATGTATTTATATTTATTATTGTAAAGCATGTTCTTCATGCTAGAGTCAAAAGAAAAATTATATTTTTGAGTCATGTCCTTTCTTACTTTTAAAAGATGAAAATTTGAATTTATTGGCTCCAAGTTTGTCAAGTCACCCTCCCTTCAAGTCAAGCCGGCCCAGGCAGAGTCACACCCATTCAACCCAAAAAGTTCACTATATAAAAGTAGCTCAACCTCCTCCTCAAGGCATCTATTCACACTCTCACAAACAAGACATTTTTGGGGCATCCCAACAAAGGACAAGAAGGACAAGGAGGACAGAATTCATTTCTTTCTCCCTTCTCTAGCCCACACATGTGGAAGGAATCTCTCTCTCTCTAGTTCACATACTTTTTGGGTAGTTTCTATTGTAGGGGCCAAAATTTCTGGACTATTGCAAGAGACAAAAATTATGGTATTCTGTCAGTTGTAGGAGGGTCGAAATTTTGGGGCATATTAGTATAGAAAAGTGTTGGATCATATTGGAAGGAGTGAATTGGAGGGGTTGACTAGGTTTGACCATAGATTTTTTTGAAGGTTAGTTTGACCTAGTTGATGATTAGAAGGTCTAGGTGTGTCTCTTATTGAACAACATAATTTATCTATGGAAAAAGTTGATGGGTTTTTCCCCTTAGTGGTTTTTCCCAGGGCAAATCTTGTGCTTGATTTGTGCATTGTGATCTCTACTGTTCTGTTATTCTTGTATGGTTGAATTTCTAAAGTATAATTTCTTAATGATATATTGTGAAAAAAAAATGATCAACATCATTAGAAGTATTTATCAGTTTTCAGAAATATTGTGCTAGTATCTATTGCACTTGAAATATCAACATCTTGGACATGAGTTATCATAACATCTCAAAGCAATGATATTCTTGTTGAATGAAAATATCATTAATAGTTTAAACACCAACCCATTTATAACTTATTCTCCTCACCCTAACACAACAATATATCTCTAACAAGATTTGTCGCAACATTCAACAAAAAACTAAAAGTCAACACCCCTTAAAATGAGGCAGGGTAATGCTCCTAGTAATATATATATATATATATTTGGAATAAGGTTTAGTAAAGCGTTGTAAAAAGTGGTGTACAAGTACATAGACCTCCCCAATTATGTGATTATTCATATTATCACTAGATCTTCGTATAAATTTGCCAAAATGAGGACTAAACCATTTCTAAATATGCTAGAAATATACATCGAACATGATAAGAAAAGGTCACAAAATCCCCACGATATTCAACATTTAGTAAAAACTATAGCTTTTTCTTTGGAAGAAAACACAATGAACAAAAAATAAGAATGTTGGCCCATAAGAGTTTATTTTCTTCAACATGTCACACCATTGTTACTCATGAAAGATATATCACATGAGTTTGATCAGTTTGGACCTCGTCACTGGAATCCATAATCAAAATGAGTTACATATTTTAAATCAACTTTTGATAGAGCATCAATGCCTTCATTCAATTCCCTATAGACATGATGATAGGAAATATATTGAGAAACAATCTCCATTAATTTAACTCATTCATAAATAACTTGTAATGTTAACTGCTCAACCTATACCTACCACTCATCCAACTAAAAAAAACTACTAAGTCACCAGATACTCACAATGATTGCACTCCTTTATTAAGATGAATAGATTAATGAAAGGTTTCATGTTCCATGAGTTGTGGCCCCAAACCTATCAGCTCTAGGATTTCCAGAGGCATGCCTACTTGTGGTGCACATATAACACATCTTGTTGGTGCTTCAGGTATTGTAATACTAATAAGCACTATAATTTCACTAGAAGAGGGTTCCAACACCTATTTTTCCCCAACTACAACCTAAGGACTGGGAGTCCCATCACCCTCCTTGATGTTTGTCATTAATCAATTCTACCTTACCCACCAAACTTTTTGGATCTTAGAACTCCTTTCCAACCTGTAGAATTCCACCTCTCTCTAATATCTTATGCCATTTGAGCTTCTGAAATTCCAGTAGAGACTTAGTAGTGAAATTCCCACAAGAGTGTTATCTTGAACACTTAAAAGGTAACCAAACATGATACAAATTACAAATATACTAGTGACCATTTATCTCAATCTTTAAAGCCTTTCCCATATCATCACATGGGTTAAGCTCGACGTGAGCTCAACCAAAATGCAATCCATCACACGAGAGGAATCCACCTTGGAATGTTCCTCAATATCTAAAAATATACTTAGCCTATTGGGAATTTCTAAAACGACTTTCACTAACTAGAGCAATAAAACTAGTCTTGGTACTTTAACCTTAACAAGTGTGGGTTACCTATAAATGTTAGGGTCAAAGTTATGCATCTGTCTCTTTAGGGATAGGGTTGTTGAACCCCAACACCATCTCATCCCCATAACCTTCCCTACATCTTCTTTACATCGAAACTGAAATGACAATTGGCCTTTCACCAAATTTTGATGAGTTGAATGATAAACGGAAGGCATTCTTCCTAATAGGGCAGATACCTTTGATCCCGCTTGGACTTATACCCTAATGCCAACATCCCTACCCGATCAACCCAATCAAATATATTTTTATTATATATAGGTCTCCCACAAAGCTTTCTCACGAATGATTTCACAGTCACATAACTACTTGGCTCATAGTCACATTGATTCCCAACACCAACTTATGTCTCTCTTTCACATACATAATGTACTTATGCTCTCACACCCCCTTTATAACTCCTATATGGTTAATAGCATTCCCTTCATATGTCAAAACCTTAACTCCAACCATAATATCCAATTCTTCAATTCCCACCTTGGACACTCTTTGTTCTTTTTGACACATAGAAAAAGTTTTGAATGTGGGTTTCACACGAGCTCCTATCGAAGAATTCTCATTTAAAGAGACTGGAGGCACAATTTCCCGATTTGATGAAGGTGTAGTCTTAGAATTTGTCACAACCCAAGACAAGGAATTTGCACCGGCCAACCCTTTCATCACCAAAGAGCTTATAGGTATTATAACATTTCCATTGAACCCATTTAATACTATTATACTATAATTACTTTAATTTAAAGCTTCATGTCATCTCTAACATAACTATTTATCTTTTAGAGGGAGTGGATAGATTGCAATGTTAAATTTGGCTTTGTCCCGCTAATAGTGCCCTACACCACTTAGAAACCTTTGCCACCCCATTATTGCCAAGGTTTTCAGAGAGGTTAATGGACCTAAAACATAGCCCTTTGGTCCAATTTCTTGAAAAATTTCATGAACTCCTCAATAGAGAAGCTTTAACGACCTTTGTTGGAATCTAATGAGTAATCAATCACATCTTCTTCCAACCCTAATTTCTCCAAAATCCCAAATCACCAAGAATCCTCATCCACCTCCATCCTTTCCCCAAACAACTAACGCCTTCCTTAGCAAATATAGAACCTCCCCTTACATGTCTAAAACATTTATCTTAATATATTCTTACTTCATTACCCTCTAGTTTATCGAGTTAATGAGTTGATGATATTTTAAATTTGGATGAGCCAAACTCCATATTCTGATAAAATGAATCTCGTAATATATATTCTTACTTTGAAATTGGTTTATTTTTTTTAATTAATGAGTTGAGGATGTTTTTAGATTGAATGTGCTAAAATCCATATTCAGATAACATAACTATTTTGCCATATTCTTGCTTTGTTATGGACTAGCATAGATCCATCTTAACTCCAAATATATCAAGCACCGAGTGGGATCAAATATCTCAAGATGCGAACCCTTTCCAACATAAATCGATCTTAACTCTGGATCTATCTAGCACCAAGAGGGATCAAATCTTTCAAGATACAAACCTCGTTTTCAACGCGAAACTTATAGAAATGTTTGCACCTTGATAAATTTGATTCCTCTCGACGCTTGGTAGATCTAGAATTAAGATGGATCTATGTTGATTCTTAATAATATTATTTATGTTTATATAAGTTTCACATCTCTATATATAAATATTCTTATTTTTAATTATATGTTTATTAATTAAAATTTTAAATTTTGTATATGTTTATTAATTATATGTTTTGAAATGTCATGATTGTAAAGATAAATCATTATTATTTAAATTGATTTTAATATGATATGCATATTATGAATTTCTTAATTTTATTAATAAAAAAAATGTTATAAATTGAATTAATTTAATGTTTTATTTTAAAAATATTATATATATATATATATATATAGTCGGCTAAAGTATCTACATTAATTTTTCAGAAAGTGGATTACATCATAACGTTTATTACCTCCCTCCCCTCAATCTGACCAGATTTTTTGGGGAAGAGAAGTATCTGTTGCAAAGTCATACAATGATGATCCACAAAAACAAAACCAACTAGAGGCATCTTACTACCCACTACAATATCAGACCAAAATCAAAACATAGATAACATTTCCAATTACAAAGTCAAGGAGGTCGATCCCCATTGTTTCCTGGATTCGCTGGTGGACCAGTCCCAACCAAAATGTGATACTCCATATGTGCCACATGAACCTTGATCTCGTATAATCTATCCATGTTTCTCCTCTGACTCTGGGGAAGGGAGGAGAGGGCCTCTAGAATTTCCACTTGGCTAGTTTGAAGGTCACTAAAATAAGCCACATAATTTATTTTTTCCTCATGTTGATGTTGGTCCATAAAATCCAAAGAAACGTGAATTCCTGTGAGCTTCTCACTGATGAGAGCGAGGGAAGGTGGTTGTTCCATCTAGACGGGAGAAAGCTCACGACTCGCTCGCCGAACATACTCTATTACTACCCTTTTATCCTCAACATGGGATCCTTGATGAGCCCTACCATCCATCCCCACTTGCGACCCTCCTCCACCTCTCGGGAAACCCCTTTGCCTATGCATTGGACTCGTAGCCCATCACCCACCCAGACAAGCAACACCACCACAAACTGCCTCCACGCTAAAGAAATGACTGGAGATGCTACCGACCACATCCCACACCCCCGAACCAATGAACACTCGCAACCCAAAATACCCCACTACCCACGCACCAACGAATCCAAAATTCTCTAAGCAACATAGGGGGCACTCAATGACCTCTGTTGCCACTGGACACCTAACAACAATGCACTCATAACTCCCCCACTTTGACAAATTCCAAACGAAACCATCAAGCACCAAGAGCATGCATCAGTCCCAAGCTTTAGGCAACAATGACAAACACATATGCCTCCACATAAAATAACAAGACTCGCTGTTTGCCAAGAGAAACACCCATTCTCCCCCACCCCAACAAGGAAAGACCAAAAACTCCGGCCGAGACTAGGAGGAACCAAAATGGTCGAAACCCAGAGAAATATGATACGCCCCAGGGAAGAGACCAAACCCAAAAAATGAACATTACAATAAAATAAACAGGTAGTTCCCCAACTAATATTATCATCAAAACAAAAAATTCCTGTTGGAACACTATGTCTAGCTGCCGTCAAAGGCGTTCAATGAAACCATGGAAGGGGTACCACCCTCCCTACTATAACCACAAAAACCAACAAAGTTACCCAATCCCAAAGAAAATTACTCGGAGATAGCTGAATTACCTTCCTCAAATGACGAAACTTGTTGTCAATAAGCGAATTCTCCTCCTCCAGGCCATCGAACGAGCTCCAAGGATACACACCCACCGAACCTAGGTCTCAAACATGGTAGTCGCAACTAAGAACTTCAAACTAGGCCCCGTCTATGCCAGTTTGAATGCCAAAGTCCCTCCAACAACCATAATCCTCCCCATGACACCGTATGAGCCATGCACAGAAGCAAAAGACCAGACACATCTGCCACCTCCCTCTCTCATCACCCAACTGCCTTGACCTTGCTTATCGCCTTCCCCTTTAATTGCTTGATCTACCCTGCTCTTTCCAGAGAATTCTTCGCCTAAAAACAAGTGCCCAACATAATTACCAGACAACTAGTGGAATGCATTAAACACACCAATCATAACTCCAAGGCCAGTTGTTCATCCCGATTGAGGATTCCATCATATATTTATTATTATTTTTGATTTAATATTTCATTTTATACATACTATATTCTAATTCTTCATTTATATGTTTATTAATGATATGTTTTGTAATATCATAGTTACATATATAAATTATTATTTTTATTTTTATTAAGTAAAAGAAAATTATAAGTTGAATTGATTTAATGTTTTATTTGAGGAATATTATTAACATTTTCCTATTAATTTTTAATTTAATATTTTATTTTATGGACATTCTAATTTAAATTTTCAAAATGGCTTTCATTCTTAATTTTTTTTTTTTTAATATTTTATGTTAGGAACATTATAATTTATTTTTTCAAAATAGTTTCTATCCTCAATTCTTTTTTATTGTGCTCTCATCTAATATGGAAAAGATTATTATGTAAATATTTTGACAGTTAAATCACACAAAAACAAAATTAAAAATAAATAAAATAATTATAATTATAATTATTAATCCCTTAAATTACATTAACAATAAAATAAAATAAATAATTCTATTACAACTCCATCTACGAGTGTTCGGAGGGATTTTTCATCTAAAAGAGGTTTGCACCATTTAATCCCTTCATGATCTTTTCATCTAAAAAAAGGTTTGCACCATTTAATCTCCTCTGGATCAAACCTCTTTTCATTCTAAAAAAATGTTTGCACTTAAAGCAATTTAATCCCTTAAAAATTTGGTAATTCCTAAATTAAAATAAAAAATTAGTGAATAAATAAAGATTACACACCACTCGTTAAAAAAAAAATCTACCAATCAAGCTCATTGATTAAACTACTTGGAGGAAAGAGAAAAAAAACCCACTCTATATTCCATTGCAAAAGTTAATTCAGCTGGTTTTTCTGACTTTTTAGCTATTCATAGACTATTTCGTGAAATGAACTAGTTTTTTTTTTTCACTTTTTCCCTATTCAAATACTATAATCTTATATGGAAAATATCATTCATTGAGCTAGTTAATCAGTTAACCTCATTAAGCTCCACTAAAAACCCACTCTTTATGGTATTCCATTGCAATAGAATGTAAATTGACCATCAAAATCGAAGGTAAAAGCTCAAAACGAAGTTTAATGTGCTGATACGGGTTCGAGGCCCTCCCTGTACCCTTTCCGCTGAGCTGAAAATCAGGTCGATCGAGAGTAGCAATGGCGGGATGGTTGTCAATCGCAGCGTTCGTAATCGCGTTGTCATTGGCGGTGCCTTCGACTTCAGCAATTTACTGCGAGGAAGACGATTGCTATGATCTTCTTGGGTATTATATTACTTCCTGGCCGATTGTTTGTTTTTTTTGGTTGTCTTAAATTTACCCTTTTCGTCTGGGCCATTGGTATTTATTTCATAAGTCTTTGCTTTTGTTTGCCAGCTTGTCCCAGTCGGCCACCTCTGCAGAAATCAAGAAGGCCTATTACAAGCTATCGTTGAAATAGTAGGAATGCTGCGGCTGCTCCTAACGATTGTCCTTTATCTCACTATGCATATCATATTCTTATTCTAGGCACTGCCTGATCGATGCTTTAATCTCATGTGGTATATTGTGGATTTTGCAGCCACCCTGACAAGAATCCTGATCCTGAAGCGAGGCCGCTTTTTGTGAAAATAGCCAATGCTTATGAGGTTAGACAGATACTGCTAACCTCACCTCCCCCCATCGACTAGAAGTGGGTTTACCTTAAACTAAATTCTAAATTCTTATAATGTTTTCCATCATAACGTAAGATGCTCCCCTCGGACTCATAAATATCTAAAATGTAACAATATGAGAACACAAATTGTCCTCCTTTTCTGGTTCAGAAAACCGATAAGTTGTCCAAAATTAAAAACCAGTTATTTATTTCTATGCTCTGTTGTATTGCATTTTAAGGCACAACCAAGATTACAAATTATAGTTTTTTCTTTGATCAAAATTCAGCAAGCAAAATTGTCTCAAGCGCTCATGGGCTTGAAGGAGAAGGAGAAGAATCTGTCTGTTTAGAATGGCGCAGTCTTCGAGTTTGCTGAAGCTGAAAGGCGTGAATATTGTGACTGTTAGCAAGAGTGCAGCCATTCTGTAACTGTTCCAACTGATTCTTGGAAGTAATAGAGCAACTGCCTATAATTGGATCTTGTATGCAATTGATTGTCGAAGCTGACAGAACAATTGCCTGGAATTGGTATTTCCTTGCAAAAAGGAAATTCTTAAGGTGCGTCCTATTTAGAAATGCTGAGCACCCATCACCTATTAAGAGATGGGATGCCATGTTGCACTTTATGGCTTGCACCACTCAGCACGCAGAAGTGGACATGACAGCTTCCTTTAAACATGTCACTTCTCGGAGGAGATTGAACCCTGGTGGGGGGCTTATCACCACCCTTGTTTGACCAACCAGTCAAGCCCCTGTGATAAAATTGGTATTTTTAAAAGAAAAGAGCTTGTTCATTTATATAAGACTCTCTCAGAACAGAGATCCTACAGTCGAAATGGCAAGGATACGAGAACATAGATCCCACATTCAAAATGACAGGATACGATCCATCCGTAGGATAGTTCAATCTAACAGAAAGATGCAGATGCTTCATATATATTTTGCCTATTCTATGCATCAAATACAGACTGTTCGGACAGTTAAAAAAAGACTGACAGCTTTCATAGCGGTACTTATTTTTCTAAACATGATGAAATACCAAAAAGCTGAGTTATAAAATTGACGGAGTAGCAGAGTATATTGCCTTGTTCTCTGAGAGCCACGAAGTTGTTACTGCCAAGTCACAGCTTTCACAGGCTGCGTTAGAGGAGTTCGTTGCTCCTCAATTTACACAGGCAGCTGGTGGCTCAGTACATCTTCCACCACAGTTTGTAAGCCACGGATGACCGGTCTGTTGAATGCTTCCTCGACTTGCTAGGTGTAGTTTGCATCCAAGCTTCTGATTCCTTGAGTAGATGCTCTAGGAAGCTGAACACATTCTGCTTGAACGTTTTCTGTTCATCTCATCTCTTTCCCGTGTGTAAAGTTCCAAATGCCCCAAGTAGTCCAGAATTCTTTTATTTGATGCCTGGTTTTGTGTGTGTCTTTCAGGGGTGCTGGTGCAAGTTTCATGGCCTTGCTGTTTCACTAGGATTCTGAACTATTCCTGAGTATTGAAAGGATTCACAGGTAGTCCTCCCACAAAAGAATGAGAAATTCTGCTTTTTGTGCCCTATTTCTGGAGCTTCTTTTCTCTCACTGGGTCAAATCATCTGCCATTACAAATTGCATGAAGCAGTCCAAGCCGAAGATGTCATGTGAGAAAGAGAAACGGCAAACAATGCCAATTTCCATGTTAATGTTAAGAAGTTGCATTAAATTTGCCTGGGTGCCTTTGATAAATTCCAGCTTGATTATATTGTTAGCTTGCCAAGCAATGCGCCTCCAATTCCTCTAAGCAAATGGGGGGATAAATCAGTAGGAAGACTGATTGTATGAGGGAATAGAGAGAGGTGGACACCCTTTAAGTCCTTCAATATGTTTTCACGGAAGGGAGGGTACCGTGATCCCTGGTGGCTAGGAGTTTGTCCAAAATGCCTCTTCAATCATTCTTTTGCACAAAGTGGAAGTGTCAAGAAACATAATTGTCGTTTTTCTAGAAATGGTGCTATTTGCTCTAGCCAGTCTGCTAGCTGATTATAGGTTCTTCTTACTTAAATTCATCACCGTTCTCTAAAGCAGACTTAATATATGTGATGTGGCTATCGAGGGGTTTCAAATTTTTCCATTAAGATGGACTATATGCTTAATTTGAAGTTACCTTTGAAGATAACACTTGAATCCTTGTTGCAGAATTTCTTTGATACTGTAGGTGAAAGCTATCAATTCTCCTTTGTTATTTGGTGTGTGACCTGGGAATCCATATGGTTGGTGTACGTGAGGCATGCTGACCATACAACGTAGGTGCTACATATGCTGAAATTCAGGGGACCTAGTCCTGTAATTTTCAAATAAACTCTTTCTGGGTGAGTTATCAAAACTGACTCATTTTTGCTGGGAAACACCTCAATGAACTGGATACCAATCCAGCTACAAAAACAAAGTTGCCAATCGTGTTCGCTTCATCCTTCGTCTTTGTTGGCTTGAGATTTTAATGTGCTTATCCAGCCTGAGGAATTGTACAATGATTTTTTCTTATAGGAGGTTTTTTTTGCATTTTTCACTGCATCAATGGATCTTCTTTTTCGAGATCTTCCTTTGCAGTATTCTTTTTGTGGAGGATATTTTGGAGGGTTTTTCTTTGATGGGTTTGCTTCTTTGATAGCTGGATTCCTTTTTTTTGGATAGTTTCCAATCTACCCTGTATTTCTTTTCCTTTTCCCTATATTTCACACTAGTTTGGGGAAGAAAAGAGGACATGTTTTGTGGACAACTGGTGATACCCCTCCAATATTTGGGGATAACACAGGGGACAAGTACAACACTTCCAAAAATATAAGAGATTACAAATTTTAAGATTTTATATGCATGTGAAACTTGAATAACTTACTAAGTCAGCCTGCTCTTCTGTGCTAAAAAACACCTTTTACTAGAAACACTACTCTTGGTCATTGTTGCTCTTTTCCTCAGTTCAAAATGATGCACATTGCAAAGTGATAATGTTAGGGATTAAGAACCCCTTTGATGGTGTTTAGTTAATGGTGGTACTTGCTGTAGAAATTTCTGTTTCCCACCCCGGTTTTCAGTTTCACCTTATTTCTCCATATAGTTAAATGCCCATTCCCATAGCTTTACATTCAACAAGCTTAAAAATAAATATTTTCTGAAAACACAATTTTGGAAATTTTCACAATGCTGGAAATGCAGAAATAAAACTCAGCAAAATAAATCAGCCACACAAAAAAATAGACACGCTGATTTTTGGTCAATGTGACCCTGGAAAAACCCCCTACAACTCTTGGGGAAAACCAGTTCGAAAGCTCCTTCTTATTTCTGGAAATGATTTTACAGAGAGGTAAAATATACAGGAAAAATTCCACCAAATAAATTACAGACTTATCTTGTTTTCCGTGCTTGCTTCCGCCTTGGAAAACATGCCAGAACAACAAAAAATTCAAAACAGAAATTTATTACAGCAAATGACAGTCTTGGAAATTGTGCCCAGAACTTAGCTGTATGGCCATACGGACTGTATGGACTGTACGGAAATTTACAGCAGAGCTACCTCCTCGAAATCTATGCTGGTTGCCTCAAAAATCATGTTGTCCTTCTCGAAAACCATGCCACAAAACTATTGTACGGACTACTGCCTCAAAATTTGTGCCACTGTATGGCCTTGCTGCCTTGAAATTCGTGCAACCTCTTGCTACCTCGAAAAGCGTGCCGCTCCTTGCTTCTGTACGGACTTGCTGAATCTGCCTCTCCTTCACCTTCTCAAGTTCAATCCCTGAAAATGACTCCAGCTCTCTTCCTCCTCCTCTCTCAATCTGCTCATGAAAGAATGAATGACCTTTTCCCTCCTTTAACCTAACCCTAAGTGACTTTTGGGGAATCCCTAAATCCAATGGCTGAAAAAACTTTAGATCTAGGGTTGAGATTAAATGCTCATTTAAATCTCACTTTCTATTTTTTAATTCACCCCACTTTAATAAAGACCCACTTAGTCATTTATTTCCAAAGTCAATTTTCCTTTCTAATTTTACATTGACTTTATTAAAGTCACTTTAAAATTAGAATTTAGTAACTTTATCACTTAAAGTCACTTTTAAATTAGATTTGACTTTATAACTTAATAAAGTCACTTTAGGAGAAAAATTAAATTCTTTTGGACACTTTTCCCTAGGCCAAAGATCAAAGCCTTAGGGAACCACCTGTCCTCCGGTAACCAAATTTCAACACTCCCTCTTACCGAGGAAGTTGTTCCTCACCACACCCATCTTGTCTCTGAAGTAGACATGCTTGCCCCGTGGTAAGGCTTTGGTAAGAATATCTGCAACCTGCTCATCAGTGGGAATATACTCAAGCTTCACAGCTCCTTTTTGAACATAGTCTCTGATGAAGTGATATTTGATCTCGATATGCTTTGACCTGTCATGAAATACTGGATTCTCCGTGAGTTTAATGCAACTCTGATTATCACAGTAAATCACTGAAGGTCTCAACGGCTGACCAAATAAGCCAAACAACATCTTGCAAAGCTAGATGGCCTCACAACTAGCTAGACTGGCTACCATATACTCTGCTTCCGCTGAACTCAATGCTACTGACTGCTGCTTCCGGCTGAACCATGACACCACTGCCGAACCCAACCCAAAACAACACCTTGAAGTGCTCTTCCTATCAGAAGCACAACCTGCCCAATCAGAATCAGTGTAACCTGCCAATCTCACTCCATCCCCCTGCCTGTAGTCCAGACCATAATCCACTGTCCCCTGCAAGTACCGCAAAATGTGTTTTGTAGCCACCCAGTGAACCTTCCTAGGCTCACACATAAACTGACTCATCGTGTTGACTACAAAACAGATATCTGGTCTAGTGTTGACCAAATACATCAAGGAACCAATCAGTTGTCTGTACAATGTGGGATCCACCAACTCGGAATCCGAAGCATGAAGCTTCTTCCAGTTGGTGATCATCGGTGTCGACATGGGTCTACAATCCTCCATGTGGAATCTGTCAAGGATGTCCACAATATACTTCCCCTGCCCCAGGAAGAAATGCCCCTCCTCCTGCCACACCTCCAAACCCAAAAAGTAATGCATCAAGCCGATGTCCTTCATCTCAAACTCCGACACAAGATCTCTCTTGCAGTGCTCTATGAGTCTCTCTACACCCGTAATGACCAAGTCATCCACATACAGCACCAAAATGAGAGGCTCCTCACCTATCACAATGAAGTATAAGTTCGGATCTGCCTCACTCTTTGTGAAACCCATCTCCTGCAAGTATGTATCTATCCTGGAGTACCAAGCTTTGGGAGCTTGCTTCAGGCCATAAAGGGCCTTCTTCAATCTGCACACATGGGACTCCTTCCCATGCACCTCAAAGCCCTGTGGCTGCTCAATGTACACCTCCTCCTGTATGAAGCCATTGAGAAATGCGGTCTTTACATCCATCTAGTGGATCTTCCAACCCATCCCTGCTGCTATCGATATGATGGAGCGAATCGAAGTATATCAAGCCACGGGAGTGAAGGTCTTCTCATAATCTCTACTCCCTCTACCTGGGAGAACCCTCTAGCCGCAAACCTTGCTTTGAATTTCTCAATGCTGCCATCTGCAACATGCTTTACCTTGTAAAGCCATTTGTAAGTAACCACGGATTTGCCCTCAGGCCTCAGCACCACCTCCCAAACATCATTCTTCATGATAGAAGAATACTCCTCCTGCATGACCTCTCTCCAGACCTGCTGGCTAGCTGCCTCCTCATAGCTAGAAGGCTCAGAGTCAAGGATGTTGGCAACCATTGCCATATAGCTACAGAACCTATCAGGTGGTCTACTCTCTCTGACTGGCTTCTTAGGCCCAACAACAGATGTGGCCTCTCTCTAGGTATCCTAAAGCCACTTGGGCTTCCTCTTCCCTGAGCACACTTCTCCCACTGGAGAATGAAACTCCTCCTCCTCATCATCAGGAGCCTGAACTCCTGACTGTCTGTCTGCTGTCCTCCTGCCTGCACCTGAACCTGTAGATGCTGAAGTACCATGTGAACTATCCATCAGTGGACTCCCTAGTGAATTGCTCTGCGGACTGCTCTGCATGCTGCTCAAAGCACCACCCCTCTGACTTTGTGAGCCACTGCTCACTGATGGACCTGACACCGTAATCGATGTACCTCCGGATCCTCCTGATCCTTGCCCACTGGATCCCTGCGACTGACTCAGCTGCTCCCGAGGGTCTGGCTGATCCAGATACTCTAACTCCCGTGACCTCCTGAAGGCTCTGTCCTCCTCGAACTTCACATCTCGCTTGACAACAACTCTCCTCTGTGCGGGAATATGAATTTGAAAGGCCTTCGAGGTCTCACTGTAGCCCACAAAGATATCCTTCTCTGCGGTGGGCTCTAGTTTGGTCCTCTTCTCCTTGGGTATGTAGGAGTATGCAATAACCCAAAGATACGAAGATGACCAATATCAGGCTTCTTCCCAGAAAAAGCCTCCTCCGGAGTCACATGCCCCAAGGCACGATGCGGACTCCTGTTCTGCAAATATACAGCAATGTTGCAGGCCTCTGCCCACAAAAACAATGGCAACCCTTGATCATGTAACATGGCTTTGGCAACCCCTTCGATGGATTTGTTCTTCCTTTTCGCAACCCCGTTCTGCGAGGGGTTGTAAGGAACTGTGAACTCCCTCCTAATGCTTGCCTCCGCACAATAATCAACAAACTCTCCAAGGGTGTACTCACCTCCATTGGCCGACCTCAAGGACTTGATATTTCGACCTGTCTGAGTCTCCATAAGAGCTCTGAACTCCTGAAACCGCTTGAAGACCTCACTCTTGGTCTTCAAGAAATAAATCCAGGTCCTTCCAGAGTGATCATCAATGAATAAAACATAATACTCATATCCACTCAAGGAAACATTAGACATCCGACCGCTCACATCGGAATGAATCAAATCAAGTATCCCAGTCGCTCTGCTGTCACTGCTGGGAAAAGGGGATTTGGCAAACTTGCCCATCACACATCCTCTGCAAGTATCAAAGTGATCAGTACTGAAATCTGGCACACTTGTAGTGATCTCCTGCAATGTCCTCAAGGCTCCATGATACATGTGCCCCATCGTGCGGTGCCAAATCTCACACAGCTCTGAACTGCTAGCTTTGCTGCCGGTACTACTGCTCAATGCCAAAAGGGGTTGAAATGCAAACTTGTACACCTTTGCATGGCGTACACCAATCACTCTAGCTGAATCAGCTGGAGCGCCCCTGGGATATATAAGCACCTGTCCTCTCCTGAACAATATCTCATATCCTCTGTCCTCCAAAGCTGAGACGGATATGAGGTTCTTCCTCATCCCTGGCACATATAGAACATCTGACACCTTCAAGGGAGGTTTGGGTTCCCTATCAAATGTCAATGTCCCCACACCGACTGCTCTAACAACGTTGTCATCTCCGAGTACTACCTCTATATCAATGCCCCTCTCTGAAAGCTCTGTAAGGTCACTGATTTCCGTCATACACGGGAAGCCCCACCAACATATCAGAAATCTTAAGATGCTGCCAGTATTGGGGAAATGCATCTTCCATCCTCCAAGGCAAAGGGATCTGCCTAGTGGACTTACAAGCAGTCAAGTCAAACTCCTGTCAAAGCAACCGTAAAGCCCTTCAAGCCCTGCTCTGATGTCGCCATGTTATGGTTCTTTCCCTTCTATTCTTCTCCTGGGACACACAACCCATTAGTGTCTCATCTTCCTATAATCTACTTTACCTTGAACAGTCTTTGTAAAATTCTGCTACTCTATCTTGCCCTCACCACCGCTTCGTGTTTGTTTTCTTTCCTTGCTTCCTTTCTGCCTCGCCAACAAGGCTACATCCGCATCCTGCTCAACTAGATTGGCTGCCCCAAGCTGGCTGTTCCTGATTTCTGTCTGTATGCAATCATCCCAGAACCTCTCCCAAGTGGGAAGGGTCTCACGTGCACAAACCCCATCAGCAAAGTTCAGCCATGAACTGGGAAGGCCATTCACTGCAATCCGCACCAACTCAGTGGGTGGAATGACCTCTCCAACTGCTGCCAAATCATCTCTCACATTAGTAATCTTGGTGAGATATCCAGCTACACTACGGCCACCTAGACCAAGGTACCTCTGGGCTCTTCTCCTAGACCATTTTCCTCGGTTTCATTGGTATCTGTAGAGATTGGGTCACGTCGTCCACATCCCGTGAGCATTTCTTCCTCTCACATGAGGAATGCAATGGTCTTTGATTCCATCTAGAATCAGTCTCTTACCCTTGTTATTCTTTTTATTAAAGGCTGTCAATTGAACAGCATCAGTAGGCACATTAACAGGGTTTTGTGCGGTATGCACCATGATATCCCAAACTTCTCCCTCCTCAAAGATACTCTGCATTCTCTCCTTCCAAACACTGTAGTTACTATGCCCATTCAACCTATCCTCCACCCTCAAGCCCAAAGACATGCTTGCTATCCTAAATAAGCTAAAAATAACACTGTTGTAGTAAAGGTAAAATTTTGTGTGAAAAATCAGCTTGCTGTATTTTCTGAGTGAAAAAACAGCTTGCTGTAATTTTTCCTTCTTGTTGTCCCAAATTGCCTTTTTAGCAAAATGGCTCTGATACCATGTAGAAATTTCTGTTTCCCACCCCGGTTTTCAGTTTCACCTTATTTCTCCATATAGTTAAATGCTCATTCCCATAGCCTTACATTCAATAAGTTGAAAAATAAATATTTTTTAAAAACACAAATACTTGAAATTTTCACAATGCTGGAAATGCAGAAATAAAACTTAGCAAAATAAATCAGCCACACAGAAAAATAGACACGTTGATTTTTGGTCAATGTGACCCTGGAAAAACCCCCTACAACTCTTGGGGAAAACCAGTTCGAAAGATCCTTATTATTTTTGGAAAATGCTTTTACAGAGAGGTAAAATATACAGGAAAAATTCCAGCAAATAAATTATAGACTTATCTTGTTTTCCGTGCTTGCCTCTGCCTTGGAAAACGTGCCAGAACAGCAAAAACCTCAAAACAGAAATTTATTACAGCAAATGACAGTCTTGGAAATCATGCCTAAAACTTAGCTGTACGGCCGTACAAACTGTACGGACTGTATGGAAATTTACAGCAGAGCTGCCTCGAAATTTGTGCTAGCTGCCTTGAAAATCGTGCCGAGCCACCTAGGAATCCATACCTTTAGCTGCTGTACCTTTCCTCGAAAACTGTGCTGTCCTTCTTGAAAATCGTGCCACAAAACTGCTGTACGGACTGCTACCTCGAAATATGTGCTTCTGTACGACCTTGTTGCCTCGAAATTCGTGCAGCCTCTTGCTGCCTCGAAAAGCGTGCTGCTCCTTGTTGCTGTACGGACTTGCTGAATCTGCCTCTCCTTCACCTTCACCTTCTCAAGCTCAATCTCTGAAAATGATTTCAGCTCTCTTCCTCCTCCTCTCTCAATCTGCTCATGAAAGAATGAATGACCTTTTCCCTCCTTTAACCTAACCCTAAGTGACTTTTGGGGAATCCTTAAATCCAATGGCTGAAAAAGCTTTAGATCTAGGGCTGAGATTAAATGCTCATTTAAATCTCACTTTCTATTTTTTAATTCACCCCACTTTAATAAAGACCCACTTAGTCATTTATTTCCAAAGTCACTTTTCACTTTCTAATTTCACATTGACTTTATTAAAGTCACTTTAAAATTAGACTTTAGTAATTTTATCACTTAAAGTCACTTTTAAATTAGATTTGACTTTATAACTTTATAAAGTCACTTTAGGAGAAAAATTAAATTCTTTTGGATACTTTTCCCTAGGCCAAAGATCAAAGCCTTAGGGAACCACCTGTCCTCCGGTAACCAAATTTCAACACTTGCCAATAGGGAAAACATTAAAAATTTGCATAAATTGTTTTTAGTATTAATTTCATTGGTCACTTTTTTTAGTGACTTGTGATGGGGATGCCCCTTGTTTGTTGGGGACATTTCAAGGACATGAAATCAATGCTTCTTGCATCCTGTGGATATGGGGGTGTGTTGGGGATGTAAACCCCCATCCTCCTTTGGGTAGGAAACATGGGAAACACATCCCCCAACTGGAGGAAGCATCCCCACGAAACATTGCCTTTTTCTCTTAATCTTTTGGAAGCCATGTTTGTTTTTTTCTAGTGTGTTTGGTGGAGCCTTTGAGTTAGTCAAGTGTCTTTTGGAATCTTTTACCTTCTAGGACAATTGTTGGGAAGCCTTTTACTCACGTCCAACTTTACACATTCTAACACAACTGAAAGTTTTTCCGTTCTTTTATCGGCTCCAGCCTCCAATGAATTGACCCGAAGAGTTTCCAATCACTTCTTAAACACCTTATTCCCAACAATGGAGGGGGAGGTTTCAAAGCCTCACCTAAATCAATGATGAAGATATGGTCCTGGCCACTGAGCTGAATTTTGAAACTTGGTACTTTTAGAAAAGGCCAACCCTACCCTAAAACCAACGACTTTCTTCTATGCCCTACTTTTTATCATTAGGGTTTTTAAAATAGACTATGGATAACTGATTGATAAAAATTTACAGTCTATTTGTTTGCTTAGTTCTCATTTATTTAATGTAAGACAGTAGTCATGCTTAGCTAAAGGCCATTAAATCTATAGATTAAGAATGCTGATAGTGGCAACTCTTGGAGGATGGCTTGAGGTGGGAAGACGACCTCATAGGGTTTGGTGAGCCCTAGATTTTCCCCTAGATCTATTGGTATAGGAAGCTACTATTGCAAATGAGGTGTTCAAGAGATTGATGGGTCTATGTGAGACTTTTGATAAAGGTTGGGTTCTTTGTATCGAGAATAAACTTTACTCGTTGACAAAGCTAGAAGTAGGAGAGTCAATTGCTAAACGTTTGCCAAGGTTGAAGGATATTGGAGACCGATTGCTTGCTCTCAGAAGGGAGGCAGAATGGGAAATATACGGTAGTTATCACTGTAAAGAGTTTGCCTCAGTATTTGAACGATTTGTTTAGGCTTTAAATATTACTTTTGAATCCATTGAGATTACTTTTTATGGGTTTTCAGGCAAGTTGTTGCAGAAGAAGCATGGAAGAAATTATTTGGAAGCGGCGGTGAAGTTTTTGTGAATGCTTTCACTTCTATGACAAAGGCAAAGGCAAACAACAACATGTTGGAGGGAAGAGTTTGCCTCAGTTTTTGAACACTTTGTTGAGACTTTAAATATTACTTCTGAACCCATCAAAGATTATTTTATAGAAGTTGTTGCATAAATAGTGCGGAAGAAATAGTTCGAAAGTGGTGGTGAAACTTTTGTGGGTGCTTTTACTAGCAAGCACTAAGGCAAAGGCAAGCAACATCATGTTGTTGGAAGAACCGTTCATGCAAGGAAACTACCATAGCTAATATTGTTTCTAAAAAGTTAAGATCTTATTATCGTGGTAGGTTGGGGTATTTGAAAAGGAATTGCAGGAAGTAGTGCTGGGACGCAGAGCACAAGAAAGATCTACCTAATAAAAAGCATGCTAATGTGGTAGAACTTGAAGAGGTAAAGGCAAGTGGTAACATATTGGAGGGATGAACAATTTAGGCAAGACAATTGTCATACGTAATATTGGTTCTAAAAATATAAGGTCTTATTACTAAGATAAGTTGTGATAGTTGAAATGGAAATATAGCAAGCTTATTGTGGGACATGGATGATAAGAAAGATCAACCTAATAAAAAACATGCTATCATGGCAGAACATGAAGAAGTAAAGGAATATATATATATATTTTTTAAATTTCTTCTTAGGTGGGAGGTAGGCCGTTACGTAATTGGTTCCTTGATTTTGGTGCTTTAAAGGACATGACCATCAAGAAGGATTGGTTTATTACATTCGTTGAAGCCAAATCCAAAATAGAAACTATAGTCTTTGGGTTTGGTTGGGTGCATTTTGTGGAAAATTGTGGGGATGTTCAAATGAAATTGTTAGATGATAAGAAGTGTACTTTTGAGAATGTGCATTACATACCATTGACCAGATATGGATAAAAATATTCTCTCAATTAGTGAGATAACAATATCGAGTCCATATTTGGAGGCCTCATTTAGTGTTGAAAATTGTTTTGTGAAAGACAAAGGTAATGGTTAGGTGATTGCATCGGTGCTAAAACAGAATGGGTTGTATAGGCTTGTGGATGTTGATGTGGCAAAATCACATGCTTAGATAGCTAGTATTAATATTCATAGCATTTCTTTATGGCATCAAAGTTATTAGCACCTTAACTTCCCTTTAGAGCAAACCTAAGATGGTTAGTGGTTTACTTTCAATTTAGGAGGAGAAAGATGCATGTGCAACAGGCTTGCCTTGAAAATAGTGTTGGAAGATCTTTGGTGAAGAAAAAGTATGGAGTGTGATGTGAAGTTTGGTATTAGTCTGCTGTGATCCTTTGTGTACCCATGAAGACACTTTCAATATCTAGTGCAAGGCATTTTCTCCTTGTTGTTGACATATTTAGGAAAATGTACATGTTTTTCTTAATAATAAAGTTTGTTGCATTTGTTGAGTTCAAGAACTTAAGAGAGGAATGGAGAATGAATTAGGGACGAGAATTAAAGTCCTTCAATTAGATAAGGAAAGGGAGTTTGCATCAAATGAATTTGCCAATTTTTACACAAGTGAAGGGATTTAAAGGCAAAGGCAATTCTACACTTTATTTACTTGAATAGGATGGGCTGGTTGAATGAGGAAATAGGATAGTGCTGGAGATTTCCAGATGTATATTTTTTTAAGGCAAGGGATTTCCAAGTAAGTATTGGGTTGAAGCATAAATGAAAAAAGTGCCAAAAGGTCACGAGTCCAAACCCAAAACAAATTTTCACCTAGAAAAAATCATGTTGTTTAGTAAATACTAAAAACCATGACATTATGATTTTTCGGGAAGAGAATTCGTGTGACCTAAAAGAGTGCCAAGCAACGATTAATTTACCTTTGTATTGGTGGGTCAAAAAATTATTCTTAGGAGGGTCAAAAACTCTTTCTGATAGCCATCAAAGATTTTTTCTTGGAGTTTGGATCAATTTCCGTCTAAGGTTTTTGTTGGAAAATATGGTAGCCATGGTCGGTATTTTCATCTTGAAAAACAAATGGGAAATTAAATTTTTTAAATTTGCCTCCACATTTATTTCAAGTTGGCCTCATGATGTTTTAGGTCGGTTGGGCCCCGAAGAGGCACCCATTCAACCCCTACTTGAAGGCTACATAAAGGAGATCATTTCTCCTCATTTGGACACATCAATTTTGTCTTGTGCATCTCTAATCCAACGAAATTACAGAAAGGTCCGAAATTTTAGGAGTGAGGTCGAAATTTCAGGTGTCTGGTTTTTGTCATGACACTTGATTATGATCTTGGTTATTGGTTTGGCTATTATTTTTCTATGGTTATTTATGATGTATTGATGAACCTGTAACTCTCTCTCTCTTTCATAAGGAAGCATTTCTGGGTTTTACCCTGGCTTCAGGCCTAATTTCTGTGTCTCTTGTCTTATGGCTTCTTGGTGTTTCTACTGTGATTTATTACTGCTCTTTTATGTTAATGAATGATTTTCTTATAATTGTTAATGAAATAAATGTTACATGATGCTAATAATGATTTGAAGCTGTAAAATTGAATAAGGAAATTGTGCTAGCTATGCCCTTGTCAAAAAATCAGCATGGTATCAGAGCTGGGGGGGTGTTGAAGAACAATTGAAGCTCTTGAGAAGGTTGAATTTTTGTGGCTCACTAACCCTTGCTGTGCGAAGTCTCCTAAGGCACTGTGCAAAGCTCCCTGGGTATGCAAAATTTCCTATGTGAATCCTTGTTCTGTGATCCAGATCTGTGGAAGCCTGAAGGGTAGCCAAAATTTTCTGTGGGAGAGGCCTAGTACAGGCCTATATTATCTCCTTTTTGTTTTAGGCCCAAAATTCTGAGGTCTGAGATCAAGATCGAAAGTCTCTATCTAAGGTAATCCAAAGATGTAGAAGGGCATCCAAACAACTACAGACTAAGTTTTCTGAGGCACCACAAGTGCGGTTCTAAGGCACCATTGCGAAGGTTCTTAGCCTGAGGATGAAACATGTGAGTCTGAGGCTCACATCTCGTTGTGAACAGTATGTAAGCCGTGTGACATATGTCACAGATCTAAGGCACAATACTCGTTGCATTCTTTTTTTCTTCGAAAATTCTTAATCTTATGGTCAAAGGCTATGTTACATCTTTGTGATACCCTAAGAAACCGGATTCGTCCCCCAGGGGCTTCGAATCCCGAATCCGACGAATCGGATACGATTCGACCGGGTTCGTACCCGATTCATGGGGTATGGCCGTATTCGTACAGGGTATGGTGAATCCCAACCGTACCCTGTACGAATATGGCTGTACCCCGTGAATTAGGTACGGCCGAACACGCCGTCCAAAAAAGTGCGCTGTTTTTTTGATAAAAGGCCGATTTTTGTCATCCTTTCTCACCGATTTCATTTTGTGAAGTGAGCAAGTATCTAGGGTGAGCAAGGAGAAAGGGAGTTCTTTCGAAGAGATTCGAGCATCCGGTAAGTGCACTGTCCCTCTATATTTTGCATTTAGTTTGCTGTTAGTGTTTGCATGTGCATATGTTTTATATATTTGGTATTTTGTTTATTTTTTACAGTATTCATGGCTCAATCAAAGGCAGCAAGACAGGGGCAAAGAAAGGGGAAGAATGTCCCCATTGGAGATGCCTCTCCTGTCCCTGTTTCATTAGGGCCTGCAAGTATTCCATCTATTGGAAGTGGGGCTGCAACAACAACTTCAAATGTGCAGGGAAAACAAACTGTTGACCCCAAATACCCATTGTGAAAAAATGTGACAATAGAGGGAGGGGCAGGAAAAAAGGGAGGAGGAAATTGTTCATGGAAATGCAATTTTTGCAACGGCCATTTCACTTGCACATTTCCGTGGGAAAGCTCATTTGTTGGGTATTCCAGGTTGTGGCATTAAATGTTGTAAAACAATTCAATCGCCACAGAGGAAGGAATTGGAGAAAGAGCAATTTATTGGTGAGGCAAATGTGGCATCAAAAAAAAAAAAAAACAAGAATGATGACCCCCTTCCATTCTTAAGGAAAAGCAGCAACAAGTTCCCTTTTGAGACTTTTAGTAGGGGAGAATCAGCAAAGAGAAAGGCAACTGCAGTTGGTCCAATGGACAAGATTTTTCAAAAGGAGAAGAGGGAAGAGCTTGATCTCACCATTGCATTTTTTTTCTATCAGAATTTCATATCCTTTAATGTTGCACGGTCACCTCTATTTATTGAGATGTGTCGAGCTCTTAGTCATGGGGCTCCATCAGGGTATGTGCCTCCTGGGTCAGAGAAGCTCAGAACCAAATTGTTGACAAAGGCAAAGAAAGAGGTGGACAAAATGCTTGAGCCTATTAAATCAGCATGGCCAACATCTGGGGTTAGCATTGTTTCTGATGGATGGACAGATCCAGCACGCCACCCACTCATCAACTTCATGGTGTCATCCTTGAATGGTCAAGTTTTCTTGAAAGCAGTGGATGCACTTGGACAGTACAAGGATGCACAATATATGGGTGGGTTATTTATTAAAATTATTGAAGATGTAGGTGTCGATTCTTGTGTGCAAATCATTACAGATAATGCACCTGTTTGCAAGGTTGCTAGCATGATTGTGGAAGCAAAATATCCACAAATATTTTGGACACCTTGCATTGTCCATTCATTGAACTTGGCACTGAAATCTATTGCTTCTGATGTGCTTTGGATTGGAGCCATTATTGAGGATGCACGACATATCCACAACTTTGTACAAAACCATACAAATGCCCTCACTATCTACAAGGAGTACAACAATCTATCATTGTTGAAGATTGCAGATACATGGTTTGCCTCTTCATTCATCATGTTGAAGAGGTTGAGGGAGGTTAAGACCGCTCTTGGGGCCATGGTTATTTCAGAGTTTTGGTATTTTTGGAGAAAGACGGATCAAGCAGCCTCAAAGAAAGTGAAGGACACAATGTTGGATGATCTATGGTGGGAGAAGATAGATCTAGTTATTCAGATCATGGAGCCTATCATCTCCTTGCTCCGATTTGCAGATACAGACCAACCCATCCTAGGAGAGTTTTATGAGGGATGGGATTCCATGATTGAGTCTGTGACGACCATTGTTTTACAGAGTCAGTGCCCAGAGTATGAGACATCACCAGAGGCCTTCTTCATAAGCATACATGATATTCTTGTCAGCAGATGGGACAAGAATTGCACACCTTTACATTGTTTGGCTCACTCCTTGAACCCAAAATACTACAGCCATGAGTGGCTGAATGGTGGACCTTCCTGCACCGCAGATTCCCATCTCACATGGATGGTGAAATCTCACCGGGGAGGAAAGATGCATTGAGGAGGATTTTTCAGGAGAGGGCATCCCTTGATGAGGTGGAGGATGCCTTTGCAGAGTTTTCCACTGGCACTGGGCGATTTGCAGGCTATGATGTGATTCGAGACAAGGGGGCTAAGAAGCCCTATTCTTGGTGGGCAACTCATGGGGCAACAAGCCCTCCTCTACAACAGTTAGCCATGAGGCTCCTCTCTCAGGTCTCTTCATCCTCTTGTTGCGAGAGGAATTGGAGCACATATGGGAATTTGTATAGTGTGAAGAAGAGCAGGCTTGAGTAGTCCAGGGCAGAGACAATGGTGTATGTGCACACCAACCTTCGTCTCATCTACAGGCAGAGGAAGGATTGGTTGAAGGGAAAGACAAAGATGTGGGATGTCTTTCCTGATGATATGGATTTGGACAACAGTGTTGAGTTGGCATTGGCTAACTTGGATCTCAATGCGCCAGTGCTAGAGCCTGTCACATTTGATGATGGAGTAGAGGCGTCATCCTCCACACTAGCAGATGCAGAGATGACAGAGGAGGAGGATGCATCAGAGCTAGAGGAGAGCAGTGGTGAGCATGATGATCGGGATGAGGACAGTGATGCTGATTATGATGATGAGGATTAATGACTCATTGACTCTGACTCAATGAGGCTTCAGGCTTGTAGTCTTGTAGAATGTAGTTTTTTTGTATTTTCTATTTCGATTTGCCATTGGCAGTGTACTTACGTAACACATTTTGATTCTGATGACTTAATGAGAAAACTACAATATCTTACTATCTTGTCTTTCTGAGTAAATTTGACAATTGTATGATTTATCAATGTATCATGTATGAGTATCTAAGATCTTAAATCTATGTTTGAATCAATGAATTTGTGTAAAAAATATCTAATTTTTAATATATATATATATATATATATTTTTAATAAAATAATATATAACGTATCGTATCCCAGACGTGTCTTGTTTTGGGGGTCACCGTACTCGAATCCGATTCTCGAATCCCCATATCAGGTGACTTAGGTGATAACAAATTTGATGACAAAAAGGTTGTCCTCATTGTATGCATCCCATAATATCAACCGTGACAAGATTTGTATTAGTCTCTATGATCTGAGTTTTGTAGTAGTTCATGCGATGATCATGTAGTAGGCTCTATTGACTCTCAGTAGAATCTATGAAGATCAACTGTGGAAAAGTCATGAAATTTTAAACTAGAATCTTTGTGGATGTGTCAAATCATGCGAATCATGGCTCTGCAGGTGAAGGTTGTGTAAAATACAAAGTGAGTAACCCTTTCTCTATGGATGATCTAAGTTTTGTGCATTTATAAGGATATGATCCTAAGTTCTTTTGTTATGGCATCTTTTTGCGGACCTAAAGTCATGGAACCATGCAAAAGTCTTGAAGCTTATTCACTAAGTCTGTGCTCCCTCATGTAAAAGGTTGGATCCAAATTTCCTTACTTGTGGAATCCATTCTAGGTATCCAATTTAGTTGGAAGGCAAGTTGTATCAAATATGAAAGTGGCCTATTGAGACAAAGACAACAAATCCTAGCCTTTCCTGAGAAGATAAGAACGTAAGCTCATTTCTGACAAAAAGATCAAGTATGATCTGAAATATATACATATTTACTTACATACATAAGTACAAGTGCCGACCGACTTAATTCATTGCAAAATAGGCGACCTATTCGAAGTTAAGGTTACCACGGGAATATGTTTACTTCTTGAAAAGCAGTGTCATGTATTTTATATCGAATTTCCTTTTTGGTAGCTCTGCTATGTCTCCAAAATGAAAGGAACAGGTGTACAAAATCTCTCTGATGCATTGTAAAGAGCCGACCTAAGAAGTCTGGAAAAGTCATTTGAAGAATTTTTGAATAATCAGTACTGAGTCTGATCGAAGTATGAGAAACTGTATGGCTTCCAGTTCGAGTCCATTATTTTTTTATAGCTCTATGGTATTGTGAATGCTTGGAGGTCACCTATTATGTTCATAAAGGATGGCATCTTTCTTTAAGGCCAGCCTAGAAGTCGACTCTTATCCAAGATCATTATATATGTTTGTGAAAGCCATTCTCCTTAATAACTCTCCAAGTATATGTGCAGTCTTACTAATGATCTCTCTTTGAGTTTTTGTCCAGGATTTTTGAGCAACCAACAATGATGAATGGCTCAAATTGCAAATCTGCAAAGTTGCACCAGGGCGCTCTTTGAAATTGCTTGATATTTAATATTACTTATGCATAAGTAGTATTTGCAGGTCATTAGAACAAAGGATGTGCTATCTTGCAAATCAAAATTTTATGATAGCTAAAGAAGGCTTGAGGTTTGGAAGTTGAGGGTATTGACATGTTCTGTTCATTAATATGCAAGATGTTTTGTATTAGTGTCCTGATGACTGATTAAAGTTGCATGTGATTGACCAAAGTATATTGCCAACTAGGGTTATTGGTATTGATGTCCTGTATAGCAGTTGGTACTAATGTATGAGGACAAAAAGTGCAGATGATTGGACTTGGTAAATGTACTAACAAGGTTCTAGCCATCTAAGGATAGAATGCTATTGTGTTTTGATGAAAGACATATTTACAGCTAGAACGTTTGGTCAAAACCCTAGGTCTGATGATTGACATTGAGAATCATATATATTGATCCTGGTCATTAGGGTTTGGAGTCAAAACCCTTTCAAGACAAAAAGTGGTTGGAAATGAGAATCTAGGGTTTGTGGATTGATTGTTTCCTCCTAAATAAAGGATCCTTAGATTTGACATCTTATTTTGAGGCTGATTTGCAGGTTGGATTCAAGAAGACTAAAGATCAAGAGGGTGTTGATACACTCTCAAAAAATAAATATCTTGTATTTCTTTTATTGTTTTAATCATTACTGACATTGGATTGTTTATGGCTTGTAATCCCTAGTTAGGGTTTGAAGAAGAAAATCTAAGGCTTATGGTCCAAATTAAGGAAACCTGTCAATTTTGGGCAACTAGGTCCAAACTCCATGTTGCATTGCCCATATGATGGAGATGATATTTTTGTTGGACTCCTCTTTCGGAGAGGTGCAAGATTGATCTAAAGATCATCTTGTTTGGATGAGCATAACTTATATTTTGAATTTATTTTTCCACACGTGTGCAAATTGTCAAGGTCGGCCATAATTGTAATGTAGGCTCACAAGCCCCAACAGATGTGTCACTCACTCCCAATCATGGATATAAATTGGAGAGACACGATGCTCATTTCATTATCAACTTGTCCCACACATCTCTCTCTCATCTGATTGGTTCGTACAGCCGAAGAGGCTTCTCTCTCCCCCACACATGTGAAACAGGTCGCTGAAAGTTGCACATTTTTTTAGGGCTTTTTCTGGAGCATTGACCGTGGGTCAAACCTTGCTGTTTGACTGCATTTTTGAGGCAGGAAGTCCGATCTGGGAAGGCCGCATTTGAGGGCACAAAAACTGAGGTCAAACGTTGACCTTCGACCGCAACATTTATTGCAGCGTTGACCACAGAGTTGACCACAATGTTGACTGGTTTGACCGCAGATTTTGACTGCTGATTTGACAGTTTTGTGTACTGGTTTTTGGGGTGAGTTTGAATGTGAAGGAAGTCTGAGTTTGACCATGTTTGACTGAACTTGATTGGAGGTTGAAAGGGCTGGTTTGACTAGCAAAGTCTTTGCTGGCTAGGGCATCCTGTTGACCGCTGTAAAATACATTTTTCTCTCTCTCTGCTGGATAAGAAGAATTACAAATTCTCGTCTCTTGTGTTGGCTTGTCTCCTGTCGATTTAATTTTATGTTCTATCAACATTTACTTTCAATGGTTATGTGATTACAAATCTGAATTGGGCTAATAAGAAAGATTGAAGTAAACTGCACTAAGCATAGACAATACCATGGTTATCTAAATTTAACATGGATTCAGAGCTAAGGTGAAGACAAAGCCCAAGGAAGAGTGAAAAGCAGTCACCGAAGAAGTTGAATAATCAAGGACCGGGACAATGGCCTCCTCATCATACAAGGGTTTCAAATCTGATGATAAGTTGACTGATAAGTCAGATTATCATGTTTGGAAAATGTCTTTGGATCTGACATTGGAAGATCAAGATGTTATGGATTATGTGTAGGGAAAGATCGATGAGCCTCCATCAAATGCACTGGCTGCCACTAAGACAAAGTACAAGAAAGGGGAAGTCAAGGCGAAGAAGATCACCAGGGATTCTATTCGTAAGCACTTGGTTGCTTATATCTCCGAGTTGGGCACATTTAAGGAGATGTATGATAAGTTGGTTAGCATGTTCAGGGCTAGCAATGCTAATCAAATTCTATTTTTGAAGAACAAGTTGAAGGAGATCAAGAAGGGCAAAGGAGAATCCATCCAATCATATTTCATGAAGCTCACCGAAATCAAGAATGATCTCTTAGCTATTGGAGACCACTACTGTGTATACTCCTGAACAAAATGGTGTTGCTGAAAGAAAGAATAGAACCATGGAAGCTGCCCGTACCATGCTTTATGACCAAGGTATTTCGAAGTTCTATGGAGAGAAGCTGCCAATACCGTTGTGGCTGTTCAAAATAGATGCCCACATTCTGCATTGGACGCCAAAACTCTCGAAGAAGTATTCTCTGGTAAGAAGTCTGATGTCTCTCATTTTAGAGTTTTTGGAAGTCCTGTTTATTTTCATGTGCCAAAAGAAAAGAGAAGCAAGTTGGATGCTTTTGGAAAGAAGGGAATGTTTGTGGGCTACAGCGAAACCTCGAAGGCATATAGAATCTATGTGCTTGGTCAAAGAGAAGCGGAGATATGCCATGATGTCACCTTCGACGAAGATGCTGCCCTCAAGAAGGTTAGAAATCTTCCTAGAAATCTTCCTATCTCAAAGGAAGACAAAGAAGAAGAAAAAGCTGGAAGGCAGGAAGAACCGAAGGATGAACTGATGCCCGATGTTGAAGGTTCGATGGATCCTATAGATCCACTTTCTTCAAGTAATGTTAAAATTTGGGTACCAGAGGACAAGTGGTTCCCTAAGGCTTTGATCTCTGGCCTAGGGAAAAGTGTCAAAATGCAATTTGTACTTTTCTCCTAAAGTGACTTTATAAGTGGTAAAGTCAAATCTAATTTTAAAGCGACTTTACAAGTGATAAAGTTACAAGTCTAATTTTAAAGTGACTTTATTAAAGTCAATGTAAAATTAGAAGGTGAAAAAGTGACTATGGAAATAAAAGGCGATGTGGGTCTTTATTTATGTGGGGTGAATTAAAAAATAGGAAGTGAGAATTAAATGCACACTTATTCTCAGTGCTTGATCTAAAGCTATCTTAGCCATTGGATTTAGGGATTCCCCAAAAGTCACTTAGGGTTAGGTTAAAGAAGAAAAGAAGAGAAAAGGTCATTCAGTCTTTCATGAGCAAATTGATAGAAGGAGGAGAGCAAGGAGAAAATTTCTGAGCAGAGGGAGAGCAACAAGGACACTTAGCAAATTCGTACAACAGCTTGGCACACTTCTCAAGGCAACATTTTCGAACAACAACATTTACTTGGCATGAATACCGAGGCAGAATCTGTACAATAGTGTTTGCATGCATTTCAAGGCAAGGTACAATGCTGAAATCGAGGAGAATATTCAATAGTCAAAGGCACTGTTTTCGAGGCTATTTTTAGGGCACGAAAATCGAGAGGTGGACTGCTATACTGTCTGTACAGTTCTGTACATCCAGTTTTAGGCACGCATTTCGAGATAACAAGTACAACAATTAATGCTGCATTTATTGCTGTAAATTTGTGTTTGTTGTTGGCACAAATTCCAAGGTGGAAAGTTGGCACGGAAATCGAGATAAGTGGGTTGTTGTGTTTGCTGTAATTTTTATTTTGTTTTTCAGTTCTCTGTAAAAGCATTTTTCCAGAAATAAAGAAGAGCTGTCACACTAGTTTTCTCCAAGAGTTGTAGGGGGTTTTTCCAAGGTCACATTGATAAAAAATCACAATGTTATTTTTCTGTGTGTGGATGTTATAATTTCCTGTGTTTTATTTCTGCATTTCTAGCAACTGTGAAATTCCTAAATTTGTGTTTACAAAAATATTTTTCATTTCCAGAATTTTAAATGTATGATTATGGAAATGGACATTTAACTATATGGGAGTGATAAGGTGAAATTGAAAACTGGAATGGGGTCAAAATTTCTACATGGTATCGGAGCTTGGGTGGCTGAAAAGTGCAGTTTGGGACAGCAAGTGAAAAATTACAGCAAGCTGATTTTTTACACGGAAAACTGAACCTTTACCACAGTTTTGAAATTTTTTGTTTGTTAGGACACTAAGCATGTCTTTGGGCTTGAGGGTGGAAGATACGTTGGATGGGCAAAGCAACTGTAGTGCATTGAGGGAGAGAATCCAGAGCATCTTTGAGGAGGCAGAAGTCTGGGGCATAATGGTTCACACCACACAGCACCTAGTAGTAGTACCTGCTAACCCTGTATAGTTGGCAGAGTTTAACAAGAAGAATGTTAAGGGAAAAAGACTGATTCTGGATGGTGTTAAAGACCATGTCATTCCTCATGTGAGAGGAAATACATGCACATGAGATGTGGACAGCCTTGACCAGTCTTTACTAGAGCACCAATGAAAACAGAAAAATGGTCATAAGGGAGAAGCTAAAGGCCATTAAAATGGCTAAGACTGATAGTGCTACAACATACCTCACAAAGATCACTTCAGTGAGAGATGAGTTGACAGCTGTTGGCGAGACCATTCACCCACTGAGTTGGTGTGGATTGCTTTGAATGGTCTTCCCAAGACTTGGGAGAGGTTTGTGGATGGGATTGTTGCACGGGAGAACCTTCCCAGCTGGGAGAGGTTGTGGGATGATTGCATTCAGAATGAGATCAGAAAGAACCATCTTGGGCAGCCAAACAGGTGGAGGAGGATGACAATGTAGCATTGTTGGCAAGGGGCAAGAAGGGCAAAGGAAAGAAGCAAGCTTCCACAAGTGGTGGTGGGGGCAAAGACAAAGGTAAAGGTAAGCAGGTAAACAAGGAGGACTATTCCAAAGTCAAATGTTGGAATTGTCAGAAGTTGTGACAATATGCAGTTGTGTGTTTGGAGAAGAAGAAGAAGGGAAAGGACAAGACCATGGCAGCTTCTGCAGAGATAGAGGACTTCTTGGAGAGCTTTGATCGGGAGTTTGGGTTCATAGCCTGAGTCCACTAGTGCAGGATCACATGCCACACAGGTTCAGAGGGAATGTGCACTTCCCTCCACTAGCGGAGCATCTTCAGGTATTTGGTATGTTGACAGTGGCGCTTCTCGTCATATGACATGAGTCCGAGAGTACTTCTCGGAGCTTTCAGAGAGTGACATTGATATAGAGGTAGTACTCAGAGATGACAACATTGTTAGAGCAGTCGGTGTGGGGACATTGACATTTGATAGGGAACCCAAACTTCCCTTGAAAGTGTCAGATGTTCTATATGTGCCAGGAATGAAGAAAAACCTTATATCCATTTCAGCATTGGAGGATAGAGGGTATGAGGTGTTGTTCAGGAGAGGGCAGGTGCTTATATATCCTAGGGGTACTCCAGCTGATTCAGCTAGAGTGATTGGTGTGCGCTATGCCAAGGTGTACAAGTTCTCATTCCAGCCCCTGATGGCATTGAGTAGCAGTACCGACAACAGATCAAGCAGCTTAGATTTGTGTGAGATTTGGCACCGCAGGATGGGGCACATGTATCATGGGGCCTCAAGGACATTGTGGGAGATCACCACAAGTGTGTCGGATTTCAGTTCTGATCACTTTGATACATGCAGAGGATGTGCTCTGGGGAAGTTTTCCAAATCCCCTTTTCCCAGCAGTGACAACAGAGCGACAAGGATTCTTGACGTGATTCATACCGATGTGAGCAGTCAAATGTCTCATGTATCCTTGAGTGGATATGAGTACTATGTTTATTCATTGATGATCACTCCAGGAAGACCTGGATTTATTTCTTGAAGACCAAGAGTGAGGTTTTTAAGCGGTTTCAAGAGTTCAAAGCTCTTGTGGAGACTCAGACAGGTCGGAAGATCAAGGTCCTTAGATCAGACAATGGAGGGGAGTATACCCTTGGTGAGTTTGTTGATTATTGTGCGAAGGCAGGCATCAGGAGGGAGTTCAGAGTTCCTTACAACCCTCAGCAGAACGAGGTTGCGGAGAGGAAGAACAAATCCATCATTGGGGTTGCCAAAGCCATGCTTCATGATCAGGGGTTACCTTTGTTTTGTGGGTAGAGGCCTGCAACACTACTGTGTACTTGAAAAACAGGAGTCCACATCGTGCCTTGGGCAATGTGACTCCGGAGGAGGCTTTTTCTGGGAAGAAGCCTGATGTTGGTCACTTTCGTATCTTTGGGTGCATTACATACTCCTATGTTCCCAAGGAGAAGAGGACCAAGCTAGAGCCCATTGCAGATAAGGGCATCTTTGTGGGTTATCGTGAGGCCTCGAAAGCCTTTCGGATTTATATTCTTGCGAAGAGGAAAGTTGTTGTCAGGCGGGATGTGAAGTTCGAGGAGGATAGGGCTTTCAGAAGATCACGGGAGTTAGAGTATCTGGATTCACTAGACCCCTAGGAGCAGCTGAGTCAGTCACAGGGATCAGGAGATACATCGATTACAGTGTCAGGTCCATTTGTGAGCAGTGGTTCCAGAGTCAGATGGGTGGTGCTTCGGGTAGCATGCAGAACAATCCGCAAAGCAGTTCACAGGGTAGTCCACCGACAGACAGTTCACAAGGTACTTCAACATCTACATGCATAGGTTCAGGCATGAGGTCAGTTGGCAGGCCTTCAGGAGTTCAGGCTTCTGATGATGATGGGGATTCTTTCACTTTGGTGGAAGAAGTGTGCTCAGGGAAGAGGAAGCCCAAGTGGCTTCAGGACACCTTGCGCGAGGCCACATCTGTTGCTGGGCCAAAGAGACAGGTTAGAGAGAGCAAACCACCTGAGCGGTTCTGTAGTTATATGGCATTGATCACTAGCATTGTTGATTCTGAGCCTTCTGGCTATGAGGAGGTAGCTAGCCAGTAGGTCTGGAGAGAGGCCATGCAGGAGGAGTATTCTTCTATCATGAAGAACGATGTTTGGGAGGTGGTGCCGAGGCTTGAAGGTAAATAATTGGTTACTTCTAGATGACTTTACAAGATAAAGCATGCTGCAAATGGCAGCATTGAGAAGTTCAAGGCTCGGTTTGTGGCGAGAGGGTTCTCACAGGTAGAGGGAGTTGACTATGAGGAGACCTTCACTCCCGTAGATCGGTATACTTCCATTCGCTCCATTATATCGATAGTAGCAAAGATGGGTTGGAAGATCCACCAGATGGATGTGAAGACCACATTTCTCAATGGCTTCATACAGGAGGAGGTTTATATTGAGCAGCCGCAGGGATTTGAGGTGCATGGGAAGGAGTCCCATGTATGCAGACTGAAGAAGGCACCCTATGGCCTGAAGCAAGCTCCTAGAGCCTGGTACTCGAGGATTGATACATACTTGCAGGAGTTGGGTTTCACAAAGAGTGATGCAGATCCGAACCTATACTTTATTGTGGTAGGTGAGGAGCCTCTCATTCTGGTGCTGTATGTGGATGACTTGGTCATTACAGGTGCAGAGAGACTCATAAAGGGCTGCAAGAGAGATCTTGCTTTAGAGTTCGAGATGAAGGATATCTGCTTGATGCATTACTTTTTGGGATTAGAGGTGTGGCAAGAGGAGGGGCATTTCTTCCTGGGACAAGGGAAGTATATTGTGGACATTCTTAGCAGATTTCACATGGAGGATTGCAAACCCATGTTTACACCTATGATCACTAATTGGAAGAAGCTTCACGCTTCAGATTCCGAGTTGGTGGATCCCACCTTGTACAGACAGCTGATTGGTTCCTTGATGTATTTGGTCAACACTCGACCAGATATATGTTTTGTAGTCAACACGATGAGCCAGTTCATGTGTGAGCCCAGGGGAGTGCACTGGGTTGTTGCAAAACACATTCTTCGTTACTTGCAGAGGACAGTGGATTTTGGACTGGATTATAGACAGGGAGATGGAGTGAGACTCGTAGGGTACACTGATTCAGATTGGGTAGGTTGTGCTTCTGATAGGAAGAGCACTTCAGGGTGTTGTTTTGGGTTGGGTTCGACAGTTGTGTTGTGATTCAGCCAGAAGCAACAGTCAGTTGCATTGAGTTCAGCGGAAGCAGAGTAGATGGCAGCTAGTTTGGCTAGTTGTGAGGCCATATGGCTTCGCACGATGTTGTTTGGCTTATTTGGTCAGGCATTGAGATCTTCAGTGATATACTGTGATAATCAGAGTTGCATTAAATTCACAGAGAATCCAGTTTTTCATGACAAGTCAAAGCATATTGGGATCAAATATCATTTCATCAGAGACTATGTTCAGAAGGGAGCTGTAAAGCTTGAGTATGTTTCCACGGATGAGCAGGTAGCAGACATATTCACTAAAGCCTTACCACGGGGCAAGCATGTCTACTTCAGAGACAAGATGGGAGTGGTGAGGAACACTTTCCTCTGTAAGAGGAGTGTTAAAATTTGGGTACCAGAGGATAAGTGGTTCCCTAAGGCTTTGATCTTTGGCTAGGGAAAAGTGTCCAAATGTATTTTGTACTTTTCTCCTAAAGTGACTTTATAAGTGGTAAAGTCAAATCTAATTTTAAAGTGACTTTGTAAGTTATAAAGTTACAAGTTTAATTTTAAAGTGACTTTATTAAAGTCAATGTAAAATTAGAAAGTGAAAAAGTGACTATGGAAATAAAAGGCTAAGTGGGCCTTATGTAAGTGGAGTGAATTAAAAAATAGAGAGTGAGAATTAAATGCACACTTATTCTCAGCCCTTGATCTAAAACTATCTTAGCCATTGGATTTAGGGATTCTCCAAAAGTCACTTAGGGTTAGGTTAAAGGAGAAAAGAAGAGAAAAGGTCATTCAGTGTTTCATGAGCAGATTGAGAGAAGGAGAAACTTTCTGAGCAGAGGGAGAGCAACAAGGACACTCAACAAATTTGTACAACTTGGCAGACTTCCCAAGGCAATATTTTAGAACATCAACATTTACTTGGCACGAATATCGAGGCAAAATCTGTACAACAGTGTTTGCACGCATTTCAAGGCGAGGTACAATGCTGAAATCGAGGAGAATATTCAGCAGTCAAAGGCATAGTTTTCGACGCTGTTTTCGGGGCATAGAAATCGAGAGGTGGACTGCTGTATTGTCCATACAGTTCCGTATAGCCAGTTTCAGGCACACATTTCGAGGCAGCAAGTACAACAATTAATGCTGCATTTATTGTTGTAAATTTCTTTTTGCTGTTGGCACAAATTCCAAGGTAGAAATTTGGCACGGAAATCAAGATAAGTGGGTTGTTGTGTTTGCTGTAATTTTTACTGTGTTCTTAAGTTCTTTGTAAAAGCATTTTTCCAGAAATAAAGAAGAGCTCTCAAACTGGTTTTCCCCAAGAGTTGTAGGGTGTTTTTCCAGAGTCACATTGACCAAAAATCACAGTGTTATTTTTCTGTGTGTGGCTGTTATAATTACCAATGTTTTATTTCTGCATTTCCAGCAACTGTGAAATTCCTAAATTTGTGTTTTCAGAAATATTTTTCATTTCCAGAATTTTGAATGTTTGATTATGGGAATGGGCATTTAACTATACGAGAGTGATAAGGTGAAACTGAAAACTGGAGTGGGGTCAAAATTTGTACAAATAAAAGAAGACCTTCATGGCTTAAACACACTCTGGAAGATGCTGAGGGACATATTGCTCCAATGGGAACATTCCGTGAAAGTTAAAAGCCGAATAGGTAGCAAGGGTACCTAGCAGCCATGAGTACTATTGTACAATCTGAGCCTTGAACTTTTGAAGAAGCCGTAAAGCCTCAAGTTTGGAAGGATGCTATGCACGAGGAATATGAGTCAATCATGAAGAATGATGTCTGGGATGTGGTCCCTAGACCAAAGGACAAATCTGTTGTCACCTCGAAATGGCTCTACAAGATCAAGCATGGAGCCGATGGAAGTGCTGAAAAGTACAAGGCAAGATTTGTTGCTCGAGGCTTCTCTTAAAAGGAAGGCATAGATTATGATGATATATTTGCACTTGTTGCCCGCTATACCACCATCCGATCAATCATTTGCCCTTGCTGCAATGCAAGGATGGAGTCTCCATCAGATGGATGTGAAGACTGCCTTCTTACATGGTTCAATCAAGGAAGAGTTCTATGTGGAACTGGGCTACAAAGTCCAATATAGAGACACATATGTATGCAGGTTGAAGAAAGCCCTCTATGGGTTGAAGCAAGCCCCTAGGGCTTGGTATGAGAGGATCGATAACTACTTGATGAAGCTGGGCTTTACTTGAAGTGATGCTGATCCAACCTTTATTTTAAGGTTGATAATGACAAGCCTCTCATTCTGGTTCTTTATGTGGACGATCTCTTCTTGACAGGTGTTGACCCTCTCATTCATCAATGTAAGAGGGAGCTAGCTTCCGAGTTCAAGATAAAGCACCTAGGACTGGTGCACTATTTCCTAGGCTTGGAGGTCTGGCAAAAGCCAGGTGAGATTTTTATTTCTCAAGGAAAATATGTTGTGAAGCTGCTAGAGAGATTTGGGATGGTGGATTACGAGTCCGTGACTACTCCGATGGAACTCAACTTTAAGAAGTTGTGTGGAAGTGCTGCTGGGCTCGGGTTGGGAAATCCCACCGAGTATCGTCAACTCGTGGGGGCCTTGATGTTCTTAGTGAACTCACGTCCGGACATATGTTTTGCAGTGAACACATTGAGTCAATACATGGTCGAGCCTCATCACATTCACTAGATTGGTGCCAAGAATCTCTTGAGATATCTTTGGGGCATAATCAACCATGGGTTGAGATACATTGCCGGGAGTATGAGGCTCCATGGATATACCATGCCGATTGGCCAGGCAGTGTGGTGGATCGTAGGAGCACATCTGGATGTTGCTTCACTCTAGGTTCTGCTTCGATATCTTGGATGAGCAGGAAGCAGAAATTCGTTGCTTTGAGCACTGTTGAGGCCGAATACATTGCAGCGAGTATGGCCTGTTGTGATGCTGTTTGGTTGAGAAAGCTCTTCAGTGAGCTGTTTGGAGTCTGGACATGTGCTGGATACCACCATTATCCTTTGCGATAACCAAAGTGGGATTCGTCTTTCTGAGAATCTCGTGTTCCATTACCGATCCAGGCATATTGATATTAGGTACCACTTTGTCTAGGACATGGTACAGCGAGGCGCCTTAAGGCTCCATCACATTGGGACTGATGCGCAGGTCGCAGATATTCTCACGAAGCCCCTCGGGAAGGTCAAATTCTTAACCTTCCGTGAGAAGCTTGGTATCGTGGACAGACCCTATTCGGAGGGTCCCGCCTGAGTTGGACTATGAGCTCTAGGAGCTCCAGGGGGCTTGGGGATAACTTCTTGGAGCTATAACAACCACAGGGCGAGATTCGCCTTACCTTGTTGGTGTGCTTCTTCCCCACCGTTATGATATTGAGCTGGTTCACCCTCTCTTTGATCTATGCCCCACATGCATCCTACCCATGGAGTCTAGGACTCATGGGAAGTACCTCTCATTTGGCCTATGAGTTGGGAAATGAGGATAGAGACCGATAGCATGATCGATGGACGCACCGGGGATTGCCATACTCTCTATGTCTAGGATGGGATGTGTCCAACAACTTGATCTGGGAATCTGGGATCAGGTTTGGATGAGGTTCTTACCTCTAAACTGACTTCGGGTCAGTATGTGACTCACTCTTGAGTATGGTTGAGGTTTTTACCTCTAGACTGACTTCGGGTCAGTGGAAAGTGATGTCTTTGTGACTCACTCTTGTTCGCCTTATTTCTTCTAGAGCAGAGAAGAGCCAACAAAGCAGTTACAACAGGATGACATAGGATTGCATGATGATATATGATAGTACATGATGGTACTGGATGACAGGATTGCACAGAGGGTCAGATGGAGTTCTCCCTAGTTGAGAGGGAGTGTTAATTTTGGGCAACTAGGTCCAAACTACATGTTGCATTGCTCATATGATGGAGATGTTATTTTTGTTGGACTGCTCTTTCGGAGAGGTGCAAGATTGATCTAAAGATCATCTTGTTTGGATGAGCAAAACTTATATTTTGAATTTATCTTTCCACACATGTGCAAATTGTCAAGGTCGGCCAGAATTGTAATGTAGGCTCACAAGCCCTAACAGATGTGTCACTCACCCCCAGTCATGGATATAATTTGGAGAGACATGCTCATTTCATCATCAACTCATCTCACACTTCTCTCTCTCATCTGATTCGCTCGTACAGTTGAAGAGGCTTTTCTCTCCTCCACATGTGTGAAATAGGTAGCTAAAATTTGCAGACTGTTTTAGGGCTTTTTCTGGAGCGTTGACCATGGGTCAAACCTTGCTGTTTGTCTGTGTTTTTGAGGCAGGAAGTCTGATCTTGGAAGGCCGCATTTGAGGGCACAAAAACCGAGGTCAAATGTTGACCTTTGATTGCAACATTTATTGCAGCATTGACTGGTTTGACCACAGATTTTGACTGCTGATTTGACAGTTTTGTGGACTGGTTTTTGGGATGAGTTTGACTTTGAAGGAAGGTCGAGTTTGACCATGTTTGACTGAACCTGATTGGAGGTTGAAAGCGCTGGTTTGGCCAGCAAAGTCTTTGCTGGCTAGGGCATCCTGTTGACTTTTGTAAAATACATTTTTCTCTCTCTCTCTGTTGAATAAGAAGAATTACAAATTCCTGTCTCTTGTGTTGGCTTGTCTTCTGTCGATTTAATTTTATGTTCTATCAACATTTACTTTCAATGGTTATGTGATTGCAAATTTGGATTGGGCTAATAAGAAATATTGAAGTAAACTGCACTAAGCATAGAGCATACCATGGTTATCTAAATTTAGCAAAACCCTATCTCCTTAATGTTGTGGACTCATTAATGATATTAATGATGATGATACGGACTTGTTGATGATGTTGATATGGACTTGTTGATGATATTGATGATGATGATGTGGACTCATTGATGATGTTGATGATAATGATGTGGGTGTAATGTAGACTCCTTGATGTTCTTGATGATGAGGTTTGCTTGATGACAGGGAATCTGTGAACTCTTTGTTGATGATGTGAATTTCTTGATGACGTAGACTCCGTGATGATGCTATTGATGTAGACTCCTTGATGACGATAATGATGTGGGCTCGTTAATGATGTGTACACATTGTTGATGACGTGGACTTGTTGATGATGATAATTATGTGAGCTTGTTGATGATGTAGATTATGTGAACTCATTGGTGATGAACTCTTTGATGTTGCGCACTCCTTGATGATGGTATGAACGAAGTCAACTCCTTAATAATGTGGACAAGGTTAACTAGATCTGAGAAGGCGAAGATCAAGAGGGAGTTGATACACTATCAAAAGATAAGTATTATCATGATTGGCTCTATTGATTATTTCATGATGAGTCTCTTAGCTTGCTTGGTTGTTCTTGTTCTTCCATTGCCTCCTAGTGAGAATTGCAGGTACATAATGGAGGCTACCAAGGCGTGTCAATTGTTGGAACTTGGAAATGACGGAAGAACAATGTGACAAGAAGACTCGTGATAGGCTCTGTACTTAGAGGGAGCCTGATTGAAGCATGTTTCCATGAAAGTGGCTAGATGTTTTGAAGACTAACGCTGATCAAGATATGCTAAAGATGAGCCTGTGATTTTTCTGCTATATAGAGGACTTCTGTGTAAGAGGGAGTTGCTTTCGAGGCATGAGCCCCGTGATATCTTTGGCACAATGGACTGCGAGTTAATCAACATCTCCCTAATGATTGATTTGAAGATGCTGCAAGACTCTGATGTTGATTCTCTTGTTGGTTCATTGATCTATTTGTTGATGTTTGTTTTTGATGAAGTTTTTGTTATTTGTTGGATTCGATTATGATATGTTGGATTCTATGATGGCTGCTGATGCCTGCTTCTATGAGAAGCCACTTATTATTTGTTGGATTCGACTATGGACACTGATATTTTCTTCTATGAGAAGCCACTTATTGTTTGTTGGACTCTACTATGGTTGCCAATGATTGCTTTTGTGAGAAGCCACTGCTGAAGTCTATTATTTTCTGCTGATAACTGCTGATGTTTGCTTCTGAGAGAAGCCCCGACTGAAGCTGGATGAACAAGTTAAATGTCATTGTTTGCTGAAATGTTAAAGTACCGAGTTCCACCATGGCTACATTTCTGATGTTGAACTAGTTGCTGATGTTTATATGAAGAAACTAAGAATCCCCTTGAAGAGAGAGCATTGATTACATGCATCCTAAATCTTCCGTAGGCTACGACTGTGAGACCTTGTGCTTCGGGAGATGTATTGATTTGTCTGGTAGGTTGTGTGCTGTGAGACCTTGTGGTTCGGATGATGTATTGATTTGATGATTCCTCCTATAGGCCGTGTGTTGTGAGACCTTATGGTCTGGGAGATGCATTGATTTGGTAATTCCTCCCTTAGGCTGTGTGTTGTGAGACCTTGTGGTTGGGGATGCATTAAGATGAGTTTGATGCTATATATCTTTCCTTATGATGAGACTAATGATCTCTCCCTTAGGCTGTGGGCAATGAGACCTATGATTGGTCGAGGAGATTGATCTTGACAGAGAGAGAGAGAGATTTGTATTTGTGATCTCTTCCTTAGGCTATGGGATATGGTATCTATGATTGGTCGGGAAGATTGATCTTGAGAGAGAGAATGAAAAGTACTTCCCTAGCTAAGAAGGTGTTGGAAAATATGGTAGCCATGGTCAGTATTTTCATCTTGAAAAGAAATGGAAAATTTGAGTTTTTAAATTTGCCTCCAAATTTATTTCAAGTCGGCCTCATGATGTTTTAGGTTGGCTGGGCTCCTAAGAGGCACCCATTCGACCCCCACTTGAAGGCTATATAAAGGAGATCATTTCTCCTCATTTGGACACATCAATTTTGTCTTGTGCATCTCTGATCCGGTGAAATTACAGGAAGGTACAAAATTTTAGGAGGCTGAAATTTCAGGGAGGGTCAAAATTTCAAGACTTTGGTTTTTTTCATGGCACTTGATTATGATCTTGGTTACTGATTTGGCTATTATTATTCTATGGTTATTTATGATGTATTGATGTGTTTGGAACTCTCTCTCTCCCATAAGGAAGGATTTCTGGATTTCCCCCTTGTGGGTTTCGCCCTGGCCTTAGGCCTAATTTCCGTGTCTCTTGTCTCATGGCTTCTTGGTGTTTCTACTGTGATTCATTACCGCTCTTTTATGTTAATGAATGATTTTCTTATAATTGTTAATGAAATAAATGTTACATGATGCTAATAATGATTTGAAGCTGTTAAACACCATGTTAAGCACACACATGGTGTATGAGAAGAATAAACACACACACACAAGAGACAGAACACACAATGAAAGATAAGCGTGAGGCTTTCTTATTTTCCATTATACAAAGATGTACATTTATAGTACAATGGTGTGACTCTTGGTTTCACATTCCAAGGTCACTTGGACTCCATTGTGACTTTTTGTATTCCACACCTACCCATGTAGGATTAGGTGTTCCAACATCCCCCCTTAATCCGAAGGGGTATGTGTGAGTCCAAGAAAAGAGTTGTAATACAAATCTACAAAGTATACATGGCAGCACTTGGGCTGAATCAACTCTCTAAAATGTTGGAAAAAAGAGGTGGTTTAAGGATGACCACCAACATTGGAACACAATACTTGTTGCAGTTCCCGGAACTCTTCCAAAACTGGCAAGAAGCTGAAGGCTTCTGCTAGAGGAATTGTCCCTCATAAAAAAAGGAGACCTTCAACCTAAAAGAAGGGAGGTCTACTACCTGTGATGGTTTTAGGATTACCAACAACTCTGGAATGCTTTGAAGCATTTCCTGGAACTCAACCAAAGCTGGCAAGAAGCTGAAGGCTGCTAAGCTGAAGGCTTCTGCTAGAGGAAGTGTTCCTCATATATGAAAAGGAGACCTTCGACCTAAAAGAAGGGAGGTCTACTACCTGTGGTGGTTTTAGGTTGTCCACCAACCAAAGATGATGGTTTTAGGTTATCCACCAACCGAAAATGATGGTTTTAGGTTATCCACCAACCGAAGGTATGCTCATGGGCATCCATGTCTCTGGCTACATCTCTGAATCCGGAATGACGAATTGTGGCTCAGGCTCGCTTGAACTGCTGGCTACAACTCTAAACATGGAATGAGAGATTGTGGCTCAGGCTCGCTTGATCTGTCGTCGAAGCTTGTACATGACCACCATTTTCCCCCCTGTCGGGGACAAGGTGAGATGATGGCGAAAACTCAACTGCAAGTTTGCTCAATATCCGTGAACATGTTATGACATGCGACTTAAACATCTTCTTGGCTGCTGATGCCCATTGCCAAGAAGCTATCCATCCAAGATGAATCTTTGTTCTTGCAGGAGGCTTGTGTCTGAAGCATATGTCTGAAGAATGGGTGTGCCGACCACAGTGCTTGCATGGATGAAGATCAAAACAGTGATCTTTCATATGGCCAACTCGATCACAATGTTGGCATTTCTCAATCTGTTGTGGAAGTGGAACAGGATCTGGAACAGCTGCAGGTGAACTGTCATACATGAATCCGGCACTCTGAAATATGATGGGCTTGGTGTAGTCTGGAATATGAAAGGTCACATCCTTGTCATATCCAAGACCAGTTCGGTGCTTGTTGTGGACAAGCTCTTCCCAAGGTCTGATGATGGGCTTGAGAAGTGTAGGTTGAACTGCTGCATCTGCATGTAAATATGCTCTAGTACAAGGAACTGAATGTGGATCAACTGCAACTTTATCTTCTTTCTTCTGATGAGAGTCCTTCACAATCTTCTGAACAGAAACAGGTTCAGAATGGTGACTCTTTTGCTGAAGTTCGTCTTGTTGAAGCTGAGTTTCCAACTGCAAAAACTCAATCTTTTCTTGTGCATTTTGCAAACAACTTTGAATGTTACAAAGAGCATCCTTGCTCATTTTTACCATATCATGAACATTTGAATGAATGAGGTTATTCAACAACTCTAATGCCTCATTGATTTTAGCTATTTTTCAACAACTTAGGCTCAAGAAATAAAGGGTGTCGGCTTCAACCGAAAATGCACCCGTTTACAATGTGATTCAACTTCGTTTCAAAAATTACAAATGACTCAAAAGAATTTCCAATTATGGAAATCTCAAAATACAAAGTGTGCTCCTCAAATGATGGAGGGCAATCAACAATTTTCAACAACTCAAGTACTGATTGCAACTATGAAGAAGCAATGTCTACTCACAATACAATGTCAATGCAATACAATATTTCTGCAAAAATATGCAGCAAAACACTGTGCAAGAGGCCTTTAAGGCAACTGATTTTTTTTTTTTTTTTTCAAAGAGCTGTTTTCAATGATGGCAAACTTGTCTTCAAATGTCAATTTCTTCAGAAAATCACCCTTATGCTACAAATCACACAATGTCAAATTCACTTTTCTCCATGCCATTTCTTCAATTTCTTCAATTGGTGCTGTATACTTTCTCTCTTTGCTACATGCTTCCTCTTTTTCTCTCCCTCTACTGTTTTTTTTTTTCTTAATTAATTAAAAATTCATTAAAAATGGAAGTTAATTAAAATGGAGAGAAATTTATTGGGAGGGGGGTATTATATGAAAAGAGGGGCGGGGGGGCGGGGTGAATATTTAAAAAAAATTTAAAAATTTAAAAAATGGGATGGGATAGATTCTTTGTATAGGGAGAGAGGCGTAGTCATAAAGGGAGATGAGAGGGTGGGATTTTGAAAGTTTTAAAATTAAAAAAAAAATGAAATAAAAATCTGGAGAGCGTTGGGAGAGGGGTCGGGTTTGGGTGAGAGAGTGAGTGGGTATGGGGTTTGAGTGTGCGTGAGGAGGTGAGGGTAAGGTGTGGGTTGGTAAGAGCGCAAGTGGAGTGGAGTGTTAGGTGGAGAGGGCCGCGGGTAGGGAGGTGGGGAAAGTGGGTAAGGGCGAGTGGAATGTGACCGGGGTGGAGTGTAGGGACTGTTGATAGCCGTGGGATAGAAGTAGGGGGAGGGGGATGTGCGAGCAGAGGGGTGAGGGTTAGGTGACTGTTAGTGCAGGGGAGAAGGGTAGGGCGGATAGGGAGCGTTTTGTGAGTGTGCGGAGGAGTGAAGGGTTGGGTGGCAGAGTAGTGAAAGGGGGTGGGGCGTTGTAAGGGTGAGGGACGGCCGAGAGCCGTGGTGAGTGCAGTGCGTAGGGGCGTATTGAGTGTGAGCGGTAGAGGGGGACGGGTAGTAGGGTAGGCTGCGTGGGGATGAGTAGTGCGTAGGGAGCATTATTAAGTTGCAGAGCCGAGGGTTAATTGAGTGGAATTTTATTTTATTTTTATTTTTTTATTTAATTAAAAAAAATAACAGCAGAGAGGAGACTGTCTTTAAAACAGCAGAGAGAATAGCCAGAGAAACGCAGAATTTTCCAGAACATTTCAGCAGTAAAACCCAGAAATTTGCAGAGATTTTTCAATGAAAAACTCAGAAATTTTACTTGAAAAACTCAGAAACCAACTTTAAACAGTTTTCAGCAGCTCTCCAAATTGTAGAATTTAAAATGCAGAAATTGCAGGAAAAATAAGCAGTGAGAAAACCTTCAGATGCACAAGGCTGCGTCTCCAAACCAATTTCTGAATGCTACCAAGGATTTTGAATGCTGCTCCTTCTCAAAACCAATGCTGCTCTTCTTCAAAACAAATTTGTGAATGCTGCCAATTTCTGAATGCGGCAAAATGTCTGCTGCAGAAACTTTGAGTGCTGCAAAAATTATCAGAATTTTGCAGATATGCACAGGCCATAAACACAAATGGCTCACTCAAATTGAAGCAGGGCCAACAATCGCCCGCTCTGATACCATGTTAAACACCATGTTAAGCACACACATGGTGTATGAGAAGAATAAACACACACACACAAGAGACTCAACACACAATGAAAGATAAGCGTGAGGCTTTCTTATTTTTCCATTATACAAAGATGTACATTTATAGTACAATGGTGTGATTCTTGGTTTCATATTCCAAGGTCACTTGGACTCCATTGTGACTTTTCGCATTCCACACCTACCCATAGAGGATTAGGTGTTCCAACAGAAGCTATGAAAATGAATAAGGAAACTGTTCTAGCTATGCCTTAGTAAAAATAATCAACTGTTTTCATATTCTCAAAACCTAGGTATATCTTTAATTTCACCCTCTTAACTATTTATTTTTCATATTTATGCAAAGTTTTCAAAGCGCATGTTGCTTGCCTCTTATTGTTTTATTTCATAGGTCATAGAACAATTTATGGGTTTTTTTATTTTATTTATATTTTATTTATATTTTGTTTCTAATTTTTTTTTTTTTTTTTAAATTTTATTTCTATTAACTAGCAGGTTGTTTTTGTTCTAACAATCTTTGATAATTTTTGTTGGATTTTTTTTCCTTGGGTTTGAAGTTTGAAGTTAAATATTGTGTTGCAATATGTTGAAGGTTTTCGGCCCATTTTTGTAACGTGGTGAACTCGAAGACTAACAAAGATTGACTTGTCAATTGCGAGGGTAGTTTATGATGGGAGGGATTAGCATGTTGAAATGGCACCTTTCTAGAAGCACAGGGATTTGGGAATGAGGATTTGGTTTATAATAAGTCATCCCTAGAGGTTACGTGAACTGCCCACCAAGCTATCTATGCTAAGGATAAAAAGGAGGCAACTGCTCCCAAAGTTGAAATTGTTGTAGATGGAGTGTTTAGATCCTTAAGAACCCTAGGCATATTTTGGATCAAGGGTAGTGAGAGGGACTCTAGGGTTCACCTTTCATGAAGACCTCACCCTTTTTCATTCTAGGAACCATAGACAAGATACAACCTTTCTTCTAGTCAGTGGTTAAAAAAAAGGGAAGCAAGAAGTAGACAAGGTTGTGGGCAGGTGTCTTTTTTGATGTTTGATGTTGTCAATATTATTGGCCTAGGGTAGAAGTTCTCTACCAATGAGGAGTTGCAAGTGTCAATTCTTCAAATGGAAAAAAGGTGATATCCATGCTAGATTGAAGGACCTAAAGAAGTCATGGGTGGGCATTGGATGCACAATGATGTTCAATGGTTCGACAAATGGGAAGAGGAGGACCCTCCGTCATTTCTTGGTGCATTGTCCTAGGCGTGAAATGTTTATTAAATCCCTTGATGTATTGATGCATGTTAAAGATGTGGCATGCAAAATAATAGATAATGCAACTAATTATGTGTCTATTGGCAAGTTGCTAATGGAGAAGTGCCCACAATGTTTTGGGCTCCATATGCTGCCCATTGCAGTAGTTTGAATCTTGAGGATGTGGGAAAAATATCCTTTGTCAATGAGGTCATTGATTGAACTAGGAGCATCACAAAAGAAATGCATACCCATGCATTTTTTCTTAGCTTCATGAGGAAATTCACAAGAAATGGGGAGTTGTTTCATCCTACAATCACAAATTTTCCAAGTAGCTTCATTTCTCTTTAGTCTATGCTCCATTGTTATTGAGTTGAAGCAAAATGAGTGGTGCAATTGTGTATTCTGTGCAAAATAGAATTGAAGAGCCATTGCTCAAGTAGTGTAAATTAATTCCGTATGGGAAGGAGTGGAGGCAGTGTGTATGAGGTCATGGATAGTGTCAAAAAAGCTATTCAATCTTATTATGTGAGAAAAGTACTGTTGGACATTAAGAATATATGAAGATCTAGGATTTGATTGATGGCTGATGGACTATGATGCTCTATCATCCCATTCATGTAGCAATACTAGTGCTCAACCTTGCGTTTACTTAGGTAATTTTGGTTTCAACGATGAGGTTATGGAAGGTTTCTTTATACGTCTTAGAGGATGGTACTTGATTAAAAACCTCACAATACCATTAATCATGAGATGGAGTTGTATTGGAACTTTGTTAGGATATCTGTCTTTGCAATTATTGTCTAAGAAATGAATATTTTGATGCCAAGTAAACTCTTTGAGTACGTCCACATGTTCCATGGATGGTGAACAGGACAAATTGTCGACATTGATTTCCATGCCTAACTTAAAGGGGATCAAGTGTGTCAAACTTGTGACCTCCCCAACTTTGGGGGATATATCTCATGTTTGGCTCAAGATTGCATAAGTAACCCATGAGGCTCAATATTTGAAGGGCTTTGATCTAGTTATGCATGCATGTCTCATGAAATCATTTAATATAATCTCTTTGGTTGCAATCAGACTTCGACCTCTACCTCAACCATTGGGAAATGCCTTACCAAAAATAAATATTTCCTGTTAGCCCAGGTATGTCAGTGATCAAATGACTCTTTCAGTTGTTTTCCATTAGGTCATAGGTCAAAATTTTTTACTTTTTCGAAAAAGTTCTCAGAAAATAATTTTGGTCACTGAATAGGTCTAAATCATGTTTGCTGCTCCTTCATTTCATTCATCACCATCATTGTCAAGGTCATCGCCATCATCAGTTTCAAGGTCATTATCTCCATCATCATCATTGAAGAGGTCTAGGGTTAGGTCACTCCATTTCATATAGGTCCTTGTCTAGGCTCATTTCTGCCTTTGAAAAATCTTCAAATTTTCATCTAAAATAAGGCAACAACCTTCCATTCCATTCATAAAACTCTAATGAAGGAGCAAGCATGTTTATGAAGTTCAAATAAAGCCATCTCTTTTGTTTCATATGGCTCAAGTTTCAAAAAAGTTTCAAACATCTCATCTCTGTCTCATTGTTTCATGAAAAATTGAAGAATTCTGTCTCACTGTCTCATTTAAAAGATCAAAAAGTCACCATTGACAGTCAGAGCTCCAAGGGAGGTCATTTTGACCTACTGCCCCAATAAAAAAAAAGAGTCATTTCAAGCTTCAAAGACATCTTATCTGGGTTTGAAAGAGTCATTATCCCATGTGAAAGTTCAAAGGTGTGAAGAGATTTCAAAGTTTTAAAGAGAAGCAGTCTCACTGTCCCCATGAAAAAGAAGCAAATTGTATCTTGATGTCTCATCAAGGATCCATAAAGTCACCTCAAATGTTAAAGAGTAAAAAGGTTGGTTCTATCCTCTTCATCTCACTTAAAGGAGCAACAAGTCACTTTTCAAGTGTAAAAGGGTTAAAAGGTCATGGTAAATGTCATGAGAAAAGGTAAAAGGGTCATTTTCAGCCTATAAAAAGCAAATAAAACTTCATTTATTCATTGTTACCCTTTCATGTGTGTGAGAGCAACATTTCTCCACTTTAATTACCCCTCCAAACTCTCAAAATCCTCTTACAACCCTTGGAGAAAATGCTTTTGTTACGTTTCTGTGTGTGAGAAAATCTTGTTACATTTCTGTGGTGTGGAAAATCCTTTTGTTATGTTTTTGTGTTGTAGAAAATCCTTTTGTTATGTTTTTGTGTTGTAGAAAATCCTTTTGTTATGTTTGTGTGGGAGAAAATCCTTTTGTCTGTGGTGTGGAAAATCCTTTTGTTACATTTCTGTGTTGTAGAAAATCCTTTTGTTACGCTTCTGTGTGTGAAGAAAACACCCATTGTTACACTTCTGGGAGGTAGAAATTTCCACAGTGTTACGCTTCTGCAAGGTGAAAGTCTCCGCTGTCTTGAAGCCTGAAACCTTACAAACCCTCCAACCTTTGACCTCTCATCCTTGGCGTGGCTTCTCCACAAGGTAAGTAATCACCTTATGCTTGTTTTGGTCAGATTTTGAATGATTTTTCAGTCATTTCATGTCTTTTAATGTCTTCTCCATGTGATCCATTGTCCTCATATAATTTTTTTTTTTTGATAAACCCTGACTTGCCCTTTTCAACCTAAACCCTAACCCATCACACAAACCCTAAACCTACACCCCCATGCCCCATCTATACACTCCTATCATCTACATCACGATTCATAACATGTTTCACACCATCAAACCCTCATTCTAGCTTTTCAACAAAGTGAAGACAATGAAAACATAAGGTGACTGTGTTTTAGGGTTTTGACTACCCTATACCCCTCCATTTGCCCTCAATCCACTTGCACTGTGGAGCTAAGGTGCCATACTCCTCACTGAAATTTTCTCAGAATTTTTACTTAGTTTCATAGCCCTTGTTTCACCTACTTAACTTAAAAAACGTTTTCACAAGTTTTCCCACAGTGAAAATTGGGAATTTCCTGTGTTTTGAAGTTTTGAACACCCTAAACTCATTCATTTCCCCTCATTCCACTTTCAATGTGAAGTCAAGACACTACCCTATCCACTGAATTTTTACTCAACCCTCTCACCCCCATTTCATCTCACTAACTTACAAAAGTGAAAGACGTTTTTGTAAATCATAGGCCAAAGAACAAAAACCTCCTTCAATTTATGTACAGGTGTTATGGTTTGAGAGAAATTCCAACAATACACTTGCTCCAGGTCATTTTCTGCAATTCTGGACAAGTTGTCTTCAAATCAACTTTTCAGGGGTTTGGAACAGGGGTTTGCAGTGCTTGAGGACTCCATTTTGTAGCGGACATCCTAAGCTTTCCAACCATACCACTTGTAGCCCCAAACTCCTCTGGTAAGACCTCCAAAACCCCTCTCAAAGGGCTTTGTTACGCTTCTGGAACACATTGTTATGCTTTTGGAACACACTGGAGTAACCTTGGGAGAATGAACTTTTGGAGGACTTCCCATGGTCCATTTTTCAAAATTCAAGATGTTCTGGAAACTAGACACATAGGGCTAGTTGACCGTTTTTTCAAAAGTGAATGTGGACTTCTCAAAGTGCCTCAAAAGTGCCTCCAAAGTTTTGTTACACTTCTGCAATTTGTTTTTAAATTTTTCAGTCAGAATTGTCACATATCAACATTGGATTCCTTCAGTACAACTGTCAAGCTCAGAAATGGTCACAAATTCGAGGCTATGAGTTGTCATTAGAGTTATTAGGTTGGTTTTTGCTTCCTTGTATGATGGAATGTGTAATTAATGTAAGGGACAAATACTCCTAGTTTGTAGCTAAATTTCAGGGAATGGTTTCTCACCTCCTTAGAAACTATGAAATAACTCATCTCTTGCATTTGTGATCCATTTGGGATGGGTTTTTGACTTGGTCAGGTGTCATGATCTATATTTTCTGTAAGTAGACTCTCTTTTGTCATTGTAGAGGTTGGATAGTTGTTATTTGCAGTGGAGCTATTGTACAAGCTTTTGCTAATGAAATCAAGAACAATGTTGCAGACATAGTGTTGAGACTCCAGTGGTATGCATTTGAGCATTTATTTCTCTCTGTAAACTCATGATGTTGAATGTTATGTTACTCATCTTCCACATATATGCTTCTTTCTGGTAAGTCTTATCAGTTTATTGACAGAAAACATGCTTTCCATGCTTTGTTTTTCATAAGATTTTCATGAAATTGTCTTGTTCTTCTGATGAATGAATTCATTTTAATGCTCATTCTGATTCCTTCTCATTTCACTCTATACACAATGGAAAATTAATCATGCTTCTTAGCTTACCTACCTGGCCTCACCCTTACCTTTGCAACTAAACCTTTGAAATCAGATCAATACCCTAGACCTAGTCTCCTAACTGTCATTCCTCTCCAGCAAAACTCCAAACAAAAAAAAACCTTAATCTATCGAGCATCATAACTAGCCTAAAACATTATATCCAGTCATCGCTTTGACTGCAAAGTGACATAGAGAGAGCCCTCTTCGGTCCGGGTGGGGCTAGCTACCTGGCCAAAAGTTGGTCTGTTGTTACCTTTCTCCAATCCTACTATTAGCTTTAGGAAGTTGGGGAGAGTGATAACATTTCCCATTGGTGAAAAAATCCTCACCTAAGAAACTGGATTCGCTGGTCTGGGCCATCGTGTCCCGAATCCAGCGAATCGGACACGATTCTATCGGATTCGTGTCCAGTGGATCGTGTTCATATAGGACACGTCGTGTCCTGTACAGACACGATCGTGTCCCGATCCGGCAGACACGACTGATAGAGAAAAGCCATCTACAATTTTTAAAAAGGCCGTTTGGCCTCTCATTTCTCACTTTGTGCATGCATGTCTTTGTATTTGGCCTCTCATTTCTCACTTTGTGCATGCTTGAGGCAGCTCTGCTTGGCCATAAACAGGGAAGAAAAATGCTCTAGATGCATTAACAAATCTACAACAAAAAAATTTCAAACTTGCATCAGTGAAATGTGTGAACTAAAAACAAAGGCACAACCTATACAACACCTCATTCACACATGGGGTGTGTCACTTCGAGAATCTCCACCTGCAAAAGTACATTCAGTTGTCTCTATTTTCAATGAGAAAAATAGACCCTCTGAATAGAGTACTATTAGTCTTCTAAACATAGACAGAGGTTGGAGTTACTAGAATACCAATTGCACGTCATTAAGCAGAAGAAAAGTCTTCACTGTAATCGGGACATGTGGGCCCATGTGTATCAATGTATCATGTATCTTAAATCTTTGTAAAACTTACATCTAGATGAAGATCTATGTTTGAATCAATGAATTTGTGTAAGAAATATCTAATTTTTCATATATATATATATACATTTTTTTTTTAAAATATATATATATATATATATATATATATATATATACATTTTTTTTTTAAATATATATATATATATATATATATATATATATATATTTTTTTTTAATAAAATAATATATAACGTGTCCGAACGTGGCCTGTTTTGGGGGTCACCGTGTCCCGAAGCCGACACTCGAATCCGCGTGTCCATCGTGTCCCGTGTCCCAGTGTCAGGTGACTTAGCTCTTCACTTGTCACCAAAGGGTCCAACTTGTTTAGGCAAATTTGAAAGTTCAATTTTGTTTCCTTTTTTTCCTAGCTGCGACTATAATAAAATGTAACTTAACTTTTTTCCTTAATTGTTGTAGATGTTCGGTGGATAAATTATGGTGCAAGAGCACTACTTTTACATTTTGTTGTTTGGGTGCTAAGCCAAACTTGTAATGCTTTAAGTTGTGAAGGCAATTGGGGTTTATTTGAAATAATATATATAAAGAAGTGTAATAGGTTAGAACTTAGCAATTACTGTTATTATATTTGTTGACCCTCTTAACATTTTTTTTTGATGGAATATACATCCTTAGGAAACCCTCTGGGCACTTCCCCTCATTTTGAGGATGGTACCTGGGGTAAACAAGCTGGTTGCAATTTTGGCAACCTTACTCAGCGGGGACATCAAGTGAGGCCCAATGATATCCACAAATGCAGCTTGCTCGAGGACTTGACCTCATGACCTCCTACTTGTAATTCAAAACAATCAACAACACAAGCAAACCCACTGGGATTTTCTTAACATATTTATTAAACTCAAGAGTAATTATATTTGTTATGGCCCTCTTACAAGTTATCGTTTCAATGCTTGAATGATATGGTTTATGTCCACTACAATCTTTGATTGTGGCAGACAGCTTGAGAAAATCCCTACTGTGGATGACATTTCATTGAAAACATTAACATAATGTCTCAGTGGAAGGTGGAGTATGAGATGCACTTAAGTGGTTAGAGGAAGAGAAGCTATAGTATGCGGAGGGGAAAGAGGAAGAGTAGCAAGAATAGGTGTAGGTGGCGAAGGAACACTTTGACACCACGAAGGATGATTTGGCAGCCTCAACACCAACTTCTACATAGATTGATACAGCCACACCTCTTAGTCACTGTTAGAGGGATAACGTAGGACCTGCTACTGGCAAACAGCCCATGACCTTTTCCTCTAAAAGGGGGAAAGGGAATGGATAGCTAGTTCCTAGATTTCTCATTGTAGATGACTCATGATGATGAGATACATTTATATATGTTTGATGTCATTTTTATTGGTTGTTCAGGTTTAAGTCCTTGATTGGATAGCTATCAAGGTTCAATATTGACTTTGATATTTATTTTGGCATCCACTATATCTTGTATATCAATGGTTTTTCCATATTTATGTACCAATGTGCTTATCTAACGTTGCTGTTGGTTCATATTTTAAAAAATTTGTAAAAATAAAGATTTATTTTATATTTTTTAATCAATGTTGCAAAAATTGGCATCGGGATAAAATCGGCAAGGGTTCGGAAAACTAAAAAATCGTAAAAATTGCGAAAATATCAGTGAAAATTGGCAAACATCAGCAAAATTAAGATACCACCAAAATATCGGTAAAAGTTGGCAAACATCGGCTAGGCCAAAAAAACGTGAAATTGGGTTAAAATCGGGATGTTTGCAACACTGGTTTTTTTAATGCTTGTTATGTTTGGCCAATTTTTGCCCCTTTTTTGCTAGTGTTTCAATATCTTCGCACCCTGACCCTCAGAATGTTTTTTTGCTGATGCTGATTTTCATCAATGAGCTGAAGCAGCATTTACTTTTATTTACTTGCTAAATATAAGTCCTACAAAGGCAGTGCGTGGTATCAAAGGCAATGCATGGTCACACTGGGAGAGGCATGGTCCAGGAGGAAACCATAAGTCAATCAGCTACTTGTGTTTGGTTTTGTTTCTTATGCTTCAGTGCAAGAAAAAGAGAGAAGTAAATTACACTCAAAATACAAAAAGGTATTGTTTGTTGGGTTTATTGATCATTTCAAAGCTTATCGGTTGTTGGAATCTAGATGTTGTCACTAGCAAAATAATTGTCACCAAGAATATACTTGTAGATGAGAGATGAGGTTTATTTCAGTCTTATCAGATTCAAAAACTTATGAAAAGTGCTGGTTTGAGCTTGAAAAATCAGGCAAGCTGCAGGGAAAAATGTTATAAGTTCATAGCCATATATTAGGAGATGATATGTAGGAAGCACATGAAGGTAGAGGTTGAAATTGCCCTAGAAGGAGCAGGATATATGGCTGATTTGACTGATGGAAATTGGAATAGCAGTGCGTTTACCAAAATGTTGTCAGGTTACATTAGAGGATGTGGCAAATGATGAGCTTCCACATCCCCAAGAAGACTAGCCAAGTGGCTGCAAAGAGGAGGAAGGCAGGGTGTATAACAAGTTTATTTTTCTTTGTCGTCTGTGGTTTTAAATATTTTTAAATTCCAGTTTCATGAAAATGATCAAGCTGAAGATGAGTCGTAGAAAGTACTCACAAGATTGAAGGGAAATTTACCTCTATCTCAAAGCTAGATATATCCAGGTTAGTTCCAACCTAAATCAATTGGGTTTTGTTCATGTTCAAATTCTATAACAAGGGAATTTGAAAAAAAATTGCGAAGCCAATTCTTTTGGTTAAAATTTGCCATTAAGTTTGAATATATGTCTGTGTGTGTGTAATTATATGACTGGCTTATATTTTTTCTGTATTATATAGTTTTCATAATATAATATAACTTATATAGTGTACTAAAAATATTAAATCTTAACTCTATATTAGATAATATATAAGTTTATATATAATGTATTATATAATCAACTTATGAACATATATAAGTTTATATTAATATATGAAACTTTATAAAAAATATTAAAATTTATGTATTTTAATATATAAGTTATGAATAATTGAAACTTAAGTGTGTTTGTGTGTGTGCATTGTTGATTTCTGGTAGCATCGGATGTGCTTTAAGTGTCAAATTTTGCAGGGAGGCTTAGATACATGTATTCCAAAGAATATAAGCGGGCAGGAGAGATTTTCGGATTGTGTTTGTATAAAATAAATAATTGTATTTCTGTGGGGCCTAAGTCTAAATACAAAAATTAAAATAAAAGATAAAGGTATTAATAAATAGGTGTGAATGCCTACAAAAGACATAGATCAGGTAAGTTAATCTACATTTGTTAATTCAGCAAAATTTAATCTTGGTCGTTGGTTGAAGTCTCAACGAGAAGATTATAAGGACTTAATAGGAAAAATTTGGAAAAACACATTAGGAAGAGTCTAAAGAGATCAAATTTCTCAAGAGAGCAACATAGAAGCCGTGAATGATCGAATTGGTTGATTCTTACTTGTGAGAAGGCGAGAATAATTTTAGTTTGGAGTTTTCTGCAGTGCGGAAGTGCAAGGCGGGAGAGGGCGAGGAAAGTAATTAGGAGGGGGTAGTGATGCACCCACGGGGGCGCGCGAGCTTGGAGGAGTCCATATTTCGTGGGGTAACGATCAGGGTCCGGGTCCTGGAAACCGGGGTGTGAGACCGGGGGAGGCGAGGAGGGGTGATTGCTGGTGAGCGGGGGAGATCAAAGGAAGTGCGGGGTGCAATCCCAAGCTGTAGTGGCCGAGATCATTTGGTCGGTGTGCACGGAGATGGCGCAAAGGCTCGTCTCCGTGCGGTCCGGTGGGATCTTCTGGGTAGCGAGGTGAGATCATCTCTCTTCAATTTTTTGTTAGTTGGAGTTTCTATGGATTGCCAATCGGGGAGTTCGAAGAGTAGTTTACTCCAAAAATCCTTTGTGTGTATCAAAACCCTTTCGGTTGTTCTTTTGGTTTTCCCGCATTGGGTTTTTCCGGGGACTTAGTCCAAAAATAACGGTGTCGCGTGTCTATTGTTTTTCTTGCTCAGATCTTGTTTCTACATTTCATTTCCGTAGTTTATTTAGTGAAGGTTGCAGTGTGATGTATTCAGTGTTCGCCGTAGATAACTGCAAATAAATTGTTAAGTAAAAGTTAACAATTAGGTGAATATTTTCCAGTCGCTGTAATAGGATTCTGGTGTAGGAATTTTCACATGGTATAAGAGCTTGTATAGTAGTGCAAGAGAAGCAAGAGAACATATCAGAGGAACTAAGCGTTGAAGAAGAAGTGGGAGATCATAGCTGCGTAGGCAACAGATCGAATCCCCAAGGGATTGCACAGTCCAGGCCAAGAGGGCTAGATTCGCGAGGAAAATCTCTCTCTGAGTGAATCGACAGAGGTGAGATTTCCAGATTCGTGATTTGTCAGTGGTAGAGGGAGCAACGCAACAACAGCTTCAACGCAAAGCAGATCTCTGTGGGAAAAAAAGCGCCAGAAAGAGGAAGACACGTTGAGGGAATTTTCTTCCTCAGTAAATTCCTAGCCAAGGGATTCTAATTCTTAGTTGCAGAGCAACAATAACATGGAGAAGATCTACATACTCTAGCAGGGAGTGCGTAGGCTAGCTTTGCAGCTGCGTAGAGGAGAGAGAGGGAGTAGTTCGACAGTTTTTCAGTTGGCAGAGATGGCACCAAACAGGCTGAGAGATCAAGATCGGTTGGAGGGAGCCTCTAACTATGTGATCTGGCAGCCAAGGATTAGATGCCTTGTTAGATGAGCATGATCTCAAAGCTTTCATTGATGGTGTGGTAGTTGTCCCTGTGAATGCTGATCCGTTGAAAGCATACAAGAAAAATATGGCAAAGGCGAAGTGTTTGATCCTTGACAGAGTGAGGGATCATGTCGCATGCCACATCGCAAGCAAAGGGACTGCAAAGGAGATGTGGGATGCCTTAGCAACGCTATATCAGTGATCTTCCGAACAACGAAAGATGTACTTGCAGGAGACGATGCAATCAACACGAATGCAGAAGGGAGAGCGTATTGATCCGTTCCTGTCTAAGCTTCAGGAAGTTTGAGATCAGCTGGCAGCTGTGGGAGCTGTGCCTCAGGCCATCGAGATGGTCAGATTAGCCCTGAACTCAGTTTCAGATGAATGGCAGGTCTTCGTCCAGAGCATCTCGGGCAGAGAAAGACTACCTGATTGGGAGACGATGTTGGCTTCTCTTCAGCAGGAAGAAATGAGGCGAGACATAAGATGAGAAACATGATTTACAGGCTGCAACTGCAAGGATCGAGGAGGAGAAATTTGCCATGATTGCTCACATATCTAGTGGGGAGAATTGGAGTGATCTAGAACTATAGTTTAGCAAAGCTGCACTTTGGCAGGATCCTTGAGGAGTCCACCTCTCGGATCAATACCTTGCTACGTCAGCCCAAATCAGAAGTAGTAGGATTGACAAGTGTCAGTTGGTCCAAAGGAGTGTAGAAGTGACATAGTAGTGGCTAGAGAGCGCCAGAGTCTGAGAAACACAGAGCAGAGTTGGCAGTAGTGCAGGAAGGCACAACGCAAAGTCAGCAGCAACGCAACAGCTTCAGAGGGTCAACGCAGAGACTAATAGTAGTCAGATCTTCAGTATCAGATGCATCATGATGAACACTTAGTTAAGTGTTTGGATTTTTTTCTGTTGTATCAGGCAACAAAGTTGCAGTGAGGTAGCAGTTGGCAACAGTATGCAGAGTCAGCAGCAACAGAGATGCAACAACGTAGTAGTTGGTGCGCAGCAGTGTTAGACATCAACAGCACAAAGGGAGATGTTGCAGAATCAGTGTAGTGCTTCAGCAAGAAGCAATACTAGTGCACTTTCCTCGCTAAGAGGGAGTGTTGATTTCTGGTAGCATCGATTGTGCTCTAAATCTCAAATTTTGCAGGGAGACTTAGACACATGTATTCTAAAGAACCCAAAAAATGTTTTGGGAAATTCCACCTTGATTGTGTTTTATTAAAATAATTAATTATTTTTAATGGGAGCTTAAGTCTAAACTTAGGAAATTAAAATAATTAAAGGGTATTAATAAAACAGGGTGTGAATCTTCTAGAAAAAGATAGAGATCAAGTCAAGTTAATCTTAGCCGTTGATTAGTGATTTAATCTCGATCGTTGAAGTCTCAACGAGAAGATTATTAAAAGGATTTGATGGGCATTTGGAAAAACACATCGAGAGAGTCTAGAGATCGAATTTCTCAAGGGAGCAACGTAGAGCAGTCGGAGGATCGATTGAGTTGATTCTTGTAGAGAGGGGCGTAGATAATTTTCTGGCTGGAGTTGTCCCTGATCCAGAGAGTGTAAGGCAGAGAGGGCAGAGAGCAATTCGGAGAGGACGCACAGTGCCAACGCAAAGCTTAAGAGAAGAGGGAGTCCATATTTCTGCTGGGGAACAGTCAGGATCCAGTGTTGGAGCCGAGGTGTGAGACCGGGAGGCCAGAGGGCTGAAGTTTCTAGTGAGCAGAGAGATCAGAGGAGGTGCAATGTAGTCCTAGCTGCAGTGACTGCATAGGAGTAGCGCAATACTGCACAAAGGCTCATCTCTAACGCAGATCAGTGCCGGATCTTCCAGTGACAGGGTGAAATCATCCCACCAGCTTTTTGTTCAGTTAGATCTCTGTATAGGATTTCTAGTCAGGGCATCCGAAGAATTGTACTCATAAATTATTGCTTAAAAATATCAAACCCTTAGTGGCTGCACCGATTTTCCCGCATTGGGTTTTTCTGGGGACTTAGTCCAAAAATAACGGTGTCGTGTGTCTATTGTTTTTCTTGCTCAGATCTTGTTTTTGCATTTAATTTCCGCAGTTTATTTAGTGAAGGTTGCAGTGTGATGTATTCAGTGTTTGTTGTAGATAATTGCAAATAAATTGTTAAGTAAAAGTTAACAATTAGGTGAATATTTTCCAGTCGCTGCAATAGGATTCCAGTGTAGGAATTTTCACATTCATAAAACTCTATACCATTCAATAGCATGCATGAGATGGTGAATGAGGCCATTCTTTCGACAAACGAAGGATATTCCATCCATTGGGGAATGTGTAGAGGCAATCTGGTGATCCTTTTTCCATGAGTTGCAACTTGCAACCATTTTGGAAACCATTTTTGAGAACCGATTTCATGCATCAAAGCATCTTTAAAAGCATGCATAAACCATTATGGAAACCATTTTTGAGAATTTGTTTCACTCATTAAAGCACCTTCGAAGGCATACATTTGAAGGCATCCATTCGGTGGGAGGGATGTAAATTTTTAAGCCCTAGATGGCTGTTGTCCTATGTTTCTCCTAATTAAATAAATCAGAACTTATTTAATCAGCGAAATGGATATTTCTGAACAAGCAACAATCACTTATGACTGAAAATGAACAACGGAAGTAGTAAATGAGTGACACACATGCACAATGATTTCCCCTTCAAATCTACTTATCAGTCAAATGATCAAAGATTACAAGGTACCTCCATAATCTGCTGTTACTTAGTAGTTGTATGGTAAACAAAAATACTAAAGAGCATAAAAATGTTAGATTTGTATAAATCCAACACTCGGTATTTAATTCCCAGCAGAATAAATTATTGAATAAACACATAGCTAGGTTACTCACGAAAAGTATTCAGCGGAAGCAAATAATTTCCCAACTGAGAAAATACAAAGACAAAAAAAACTTGGATTTGATCCAACAGATATGCAAATCTAGTTTTTCAACCCCTTTGCACTCGCTCGGACCCAATGCATGCTCATTGAGGTGCTGCTCTCAATCTTGTGTTGTTGTTATGTGTCTATCTCCTCTCCTCGGCCTTGCTTTTATAACTTTACATCGAGCCAAAACCCTAATCCTAACCCTAATCTCAAAGTGATTGACGACTGAGGTTAAATCTTGGCTCACTTGAGATCAACGACTAAGATTGAAACTTACTAAAGTAAATTACTTTACTTTTCATAAGTTTTATTAGCTCAATAAGCCAACATATTGATGTGCTTTTTCCTAAGTTAGACTTCGGTTAAGTTACATCAACAACTTGCTCAACCTAGAGCAAGTGTTCTAGGGAGATGTGGGCGACTTCTGCACACCTAGAAAGGAGGTTTTTACAGAAATACTTGCCTGAGCTACAAAATCAACAATAAGTATAACTTGCTAAAATAGAAACAGAAGTATGGCTTAGTTAGAGAAAGAAGGCAACAATTACTGATGTACAATTGTACAATATTGCTATTATATGGATTCCTTCTTGTTGTTTGCTACAACCGATCTGCACTTTCTTCTCTTAGATGCACTCTCCTTTTTCTCTTAGTATCTGCCTCTCTCAAGTGTTCTCATGTGTGTTTTAACATCTCCCACCTCGTCCTATTTATGCTTTGAAAGAGTTAAATAATCTCCTCAATCATAATGACTAATTTCCCATATCTTAGCAACTAATCTCCTTAATCCTAGCAACCACCTTATCTCAACAATTAGGTACAAATCTATTCACAAATATTCTAGAATCTCTAGAATATTTCATTTATAATTTTAAGTCTCGAATATAGAAAATTTGACTTTCACTTTTATTTATTTAAGTGGAAGTACAAGATGGTTTTATTTCCCACTTTTACTAAGTTGTGACTAGAAGTTGTTTGAAACTATTTCTCGCATGTTCACACCTACCTTGTGCAAAAAGTTCTTGCTCAAGCTATATTTATCAACAAGGGCATGTGCAGACATAAAGTGCATTCAAAGACATAAATGGAGGCTGTACAATCTTTCCATCAACAAAACATTCTTTGGAAGAAATTGTGGTTTGGTTGCTGTCATAAGTTAAGCTTGAACATTACATTCATGTAATCTAAGAAATAACAAATTTCCAGGCAACTTTCCTTTAAATAGAACAAATTTAAAGGCAAATTATATGTAATTTTAATATAAATGAGAATCATTCGATGCAATGGAATTTGGTTTGCATATTTGAACAAATTTCTTCACCATGATTTCAAATTTAGTAAATTTTTAATTTAATAGCTGAAAATTACTGAACGTCTTGACTTAGGTTACAACCATAATATGACTGGTGGATTTGGAGGAAATATGTGAGGAGTTGTTTATGTGAAAACCAACTACAAGGGTTGCAAGTTGCAAGTTGCAAGTAAGATGAATCTTGTGCACATGGCTCCTTATGGGTTAAGGCAGGCCCTAATGGCTTGGATTTTGAATAGCGATATACTTTGCTACTTGGGTGTTGAAGAGAGCCTCTCATTGTAGCGCTAATCAACTTCTAAATTTATGGTAGTTGGGCTGAATTTTTTAGTCAACATTTGATCTCATTTGGAAATGATTGAATGGTAGCTATGTAGTTGTTTAGTTGGCATATCCTATGTCAATCATGCTAGATACATGTCATTGTTGGAAATATTCTTGTCATTGATGTCAATTACAAAGGTAGACTACTTATGTCCAAGATAAAGATTGGGAAATGAAGATTGTTAAAATCAAAATACTCTTTTTGGACTTTTGATGCTCCATTTGGATACCCTATCCCTAAAGGCATTTTTACTCCAATTAACTAGCTCAAATGAGAGCATAGGGTATATGATTGGAAAACTTATTTTGAGACCTTTCCAACTGTATATGGCACTCCCTCTAATTCCATAGGAGGAGACAATAAATATTTTGTCAAGATGACCCAACCAAAGTACAAGCAGGTCGACCCAACCAATTTTACAAGTCATCCCCATAAGTGAATGTACAAACACTATAAATAAAGGGCATATTAGTTCTTTTGTACACAATTCAAGGAAGAAGAGATTTGAAGCTGCAAAAGGAGCCAATGAATAACTTTTGGGGTGATTCTTGGAGTCTAAAGGTGGAAGCAAAAATGTGATTCATGGGGTGAACGGGTCATCTGGGCATTGTCACTATAACTTTTCTTTTGAGATGTTTTAGAATGTTAAACTTGGAGAATACAAATAGAAGAGCTTCATGTACCTGTGGTTCAAATTTCAGACCTTGATTCACTATAATTTCAGGGATATTGTCTAAGGAAGTTAGGCTTCCTGAATGTTCCTGAAATCATCTTCAAACATGTTAGCTTGGAATTTTCACTAGAAATTTTATTCTGGATGTTTCATACTATGAATCTTAGAGGACATAGATAGAAGATCGTCATGGGCCCATGGTTCAAATTACAGACCTTGGTTTGCTATAATTTTGGAGATATGGTCTAAGGAAGCTAGGCTTCTTGAATGCTCCTGAAATTTTCTTGAAACATGTCAGCTTGGTATTTTCACTTTATCTTTCTTTCTATGATGTTTCAAAATTTGAAATTTGGAGGAGACAACACAAAGATCTCAAGATAATTGCGGTAGAATTTTGAGAGTTTGTTTCACTACAAATTCAGAGATATGTTTCGAGGAAGTTAGTGTTCTTGAATGCTCATGAAACATGCTTCATACTGGTTAGCTTGTCATTTTTTTAAAGTATAATTCTATTATTCAGTTTCTAAAATACAGGGCGAGGCTCTTGATGAGAGCATCCTAGTGCTGATGCCAGCATACTAAGAAAACAAGAGGACAATGTGATCACTGTGTGGATTTGATACATTCCTTTTCTTTTTTCTTCTGAACGTCTATCCAACCTGAGGAGTTGAAAGAGGCTATTGTGTTAACGACTATGGCTAGACTCTCTGCAGGTTGGCTTCTGGAACTTTGACTGAGATGAAACCTGCTTCTTTGTCACTATCTGAATTATCACTCATGAGGACGCTTTTGTCCTCCTTGGAGATGATCTAAGGTTAATTCTATGTTCTGTGGCTCTACCTTTGGGGAGGGAACTACGTCTGACTGAGCTTCAGGTGTTTGGATGATCTTGGCTGCTGGCTGACTCAGAGCCCAAGAATGCTTAACTTCCTGCTAAAGGGAGAAGGTCTCAGGGAGATCTAGAGAAGACAGAGAGTTAGCAAAAGACTTATGGATCTGTGTGTTTGTAGAAGGTGCTTCCTGGGTTGACTGATTAGCCATTGGGGGTTGCGAGACTGGAATTTCTAGAGGAGTAGGTCTCTGTTTAAAAGACTGAGAAGCCTGCCAACCTTTTTGGGTTTGTCTCTTTTGTGGCCTCAAGGGTGGAGAAAAAGGGCAGTTGTATTGAAGATGTCTAAACTCTTGGCAGGATCTGCATCGAAAAGCTGTGTTTTCATAGTCTAGAGGCTGTGTGAGGGAGTCCTCTAGTCAATATATGCGGATTTTGTATGGAAGGCCATCACTAAGATCCATTTCTACACAAATTCTTGGAAATGTGTAGATACCTTTCTGGAATCGTTCTTCATTAATCTTGATGAAGCACCCAAGAGCACTGCCTAACTCCTCTAGCGACTGAGGGTTGCAAAGGGGAATAGGCAAGTTGGGCAGCCTAACCCAAATATGATTCTTCATGCCCTCCATGTTTGGAGGGTTGAATTCGGGAAACCAAGGTTCTAAAGAGAGGCCTGAACGCCCCCAGAACCAAGGTCCCCGTTCAAGAGCCTTTAGATGGTCTTTTGGGTTATTGATGAAAACAACGAAACAACCCTTAAAACAGAGTTGGAGAGAGTAATATGTAGTCCATGTTTTCTTCAACTAGTCTCTCAAAGCAGAAGCTGAGGTCCAAAGCCCGTTAAACCTGCAAGTGATTGCATTTTCTGCATAAGAAAGGCATGCACAATAGAGACATCTTTAGTTGCCTTAACAGATGGAATCTCCTTTGAATGTTCAATGGTGAAGGATGGGGCCTGAGAGGGCTTTAGGAGCAGAGTTGGAGTTGCCACCTTCATTGCTTCGTTGAAGGATTTCTTCTACGATGGACGTTCAACCCCCAAAGTTGGACATTAATAAAACTATCTTATGTTATGTACTTTTCTCATATGGCAAGAGGAAGTAATAGAGGTTACATTCATAAAAAAGATGATCATCCTTTCTTAATTATTTGGGATTAATGTCCCACAATCATGTTTTAATGTGCAAGTAATCCCTTTCAAACAATTAAAGCACATGCTTTTATTATATACACGAATATTTTTTTTTTCTAAGTTAGGTTAATCTATTAATAGAGGAAATAATTTACATCATGGCCGAAGCCAAGTCTTTGCCCAAACCTGTGGCAATCTTGACAAAAAAGTCAGAAAAAAAACTGCCCTCATAAGGGGAAACTAGCCTTGAACAATTTTCAAACTGTTGCACTGCCCTCGCAGGGGTACCATCAGTTGATGCTTTTGAAGGTTACTTCGATTACAACATTCAAAAACAGAACTATAATCTGACACATCAAAATAAGCAAAAACAAGCCCGATAGAATGGGCCGCAAGGCACGAAAACCAAACAATAAAAGAGTAGTTACTCATCAGGCGGTTCTTCCACGATTCGGCACCAGAGTGCAGACGTGTCTCCATCTTTCTTTAACAGGTCCGTGATGGGAGCAACAACCGACATGGAAGGTCCTGGATCTCCTTGCGCCATCTCCACGTCACGAATCCCGCTCGCATGTGCCTCCTTGCCCTGCGTGTGCATCGACCCCGCCTAATGGCTCGGAACCTGGGCTTCTACTTTACTTAGACCCGCCGGACAAGTGCTCTCTTCTTTCGCATGGGGCTCTTCATGGAAAACAACAGTAATTGAGGCAGTGACGCGAGGGCGGTTTAGAGAACAATTGAATGAGAAATGCACCGTATGAGGCGTGGGAAAAGGTGGAGCGGTGGGGATTGGAGGAGCCGAGGAGCCCAAACGAAGGCCAGTTCCATGAACACGACCCCTCCCACTTCTGGTGTCGGGATAGCGTCCCGAAAAATAGTCACTGGAATGAGAAGACGACTTGGAGGTGGAGTTGGAAGGAGTGCGTAGGGGTTGGCTTCTGGTGCTACCCCTGCGACACTGCATCTGTTGACGTAACCGAGGCATTGGCTTAGTCTCTGCGGAGGGCACGAGAAGAGGCGGAGGAGCAGGAGTGAGAGAGGCTTGAGGAAAGCGAAAATTCAAAGAGACCGAGGCAGACAGACAAAGGCCAGAATGAGAGAAGTGCAGATTATCACCAAGGTCTAAGCAGCAGCTCAGCGGGCTTCTTCTGCCAGTCATAGTGCGCACACTGGGGAGCGCAGCAGCCGGAGAGCACCTGCAATTCATCGGTTGAGGAGCGTCTGAGAAACCAGAGAAATTCTCCATGTTATCAACCCGAATGAAATTGCATCGAAGAACGCCCAACATTAATCTCTCATTGATGAGAGCCGAAGGCCGAAGCATTGAGGCGCATGCGGAATCACACAGGGGAGTGGAGGTCGGATCATGAACAACACCATAAGTAAATGCAGTAGATACGTTGACATCATTTCTTAAATGCCATCCTCCAACCGTGACTTGGGTGGGCAGGTGTCTCCACACTGTGCCGCACCTAGGTCCCATCACATTAAACGCTTCCCACTTCACCCACATCCGGGAATCCTATACACGAATATTAAACATGCAACATTTTAACTTTTTGTAAATCATCGAACCTGGTTTGCATCCACTTGGGGTGCAAGTGAAACTTTTAGTCTATTGTCTGTCCAAACTCACCTACAGGACAGGTGCAGGTGGACACTTGACAAGCAGTTACCATAAACGAAAGGACACATGGAAATGTTTTAGCTTGTTGCGGCGAGAGGTGACCTACAACCTAGTATGGGTTAGATTTGTAGGCATTAGATATTAGATAGATAGGTGTTAGATGTATAGGACTTAAATATGTGAATATTTTTCAAATGTCGGGCTCATAAGTATACATATGTTATGTTTACTTGGTTAATTCATATTAAAAAAAATAAATTAAAAAAATAGAATAAGTAAAAATTTAATAATAATAAGAATAAAAATAAAATTGAGATAAAATAGTGAATTCACCGGAGGTTTTTGGGCTCCAGATTTTTGCAACCCATGGTTTTGCCCATGTTATTCTTCTGTAATGGTCAAATTACATTAAAAAAAAAAAATAATAATAATAATAATAATTTTAATACAAGTGATATAAAAATAGTAAATTTATGGGCAGAGGTTTTTGGGCTCCAGGTTTTTAGAACCCATGATATTCTTCTCTAATTGTCAAATTACTTTAAATAAATTAAAATTTAAATAAAGTAAAAAAAATTGAAAATAAAATAAAATAAAAAATTAATAGTTAATAATTAAAATAACATTGAGATAAAATAGTAAATTTACAGATGGAGCTTTTTGGGCTTCAGGTTTTATTAACCCATGGTTTTTCCGTGGTATTCTTCTCTAATGTATCTTATTTAAATATATTCTTCGCTAATATGAGATGTTCATTGCAATAAAACCTTTTAACTAGATCAAAATAAATCCTAATTTCCACAACAAATATCATAACCCTGAGCAATTTCATATCCAATTTGGAAAAGAAAACTACTCAATAAAGGCACACTAGACAAAGTCTTCATAGCACACTACACAAAGACTTCATAGCTCTGCAATGCATGTCTTTCAGATAAAACTTGGGAAAAATATCCTTGCTCACTTTGTTACATAGCCTTCAAAGATTACATCTTTTCAGGATGTTCTGTATGTTAGTCATTTTATTTTATATGTTTGAAATTTTACTCTTCAATGTGAAGAGAAATGCAAGCATGAAAAAAATAAAATCTGGTACATGCAGTCTTACCTTTTGTTTATATTTTTTATCCACATTAAAACTTATTAGAGTTGCTCAGTTTAGACTGTGTCAACCATTAGTTTTAACCTCTGCATCAAAATTCACTGGAATATGTCTTTCAGATGTTCATAATAACTTAGTTTAGATACAATTGTTATTGAATTTTATTTAGGAGATCGAACGACAGCATTAAAAATAAAATTAAACAAAGGATAGTTAATATCCTCGACTCTTTCAAAGACAAAGGTATATATTCTTATTGAGTTTTGCGGTATAGCAGAGGAGCTTATTAGGTTTTACAATCTAACATTTCCTCAAGTTTTGCACTCAAAAAAGAGGTTTGCACCACAGGAGATTTGGTCCCTCTCAGCGCTTAATAGATCCGGACTTAAGATGGATCTAGGCTGGTTCTTACTTATTCTATGTATTGGGACTCAAAAGACCATTTTCGACATACACAAATGATGGGTCATTTCCAGTCCCATCACAACCCTATCATGGAAATTTGCAAGACTTTAATAGGAATTTTGTATTCAATGGAGGAACATGAAAGAAATTATCATTCTCAATCAAATAAATTATCGTTCTTTCCCATGGTTGGTGGAACCTCCCACCTTGAAATCTGTTTAAAGGAAAACCAAAAAGAGAATTTTTCCTGTAATAAATGAAATGTATGAAAAGTAAAATAAAAAGGTGAAAGTGATATCAGTTTTACTGTCAATTTCATTTTCATATTTGATCGAATTTTCTTCAATTGGCTGAATTAATGCCATTGTTTCTGCAGATTTTGAAGGATGATGCCACTAGGGAGCAATATGATTATGCTATTGCCCATCCAGAAGAGGTTTGCTGTTTAAGATATAGTTGCTCATTTTTTAAACTTTTTATAGAAGAATGTTGCTTGTGTGTTGTTATATATCAAGGTTACTTTTAAGTTTTAAATTTACAAGTATGCCTTTTCAGTTGTTGTGAATTTATATGTAATTTTCTGAAAGGAGAATATCTATTAATTAAAATTTCAATACCATTAGAAATGTATTAAGTAAAAGTTCAAACACTCAATATGTGGAAGTTTGCAGTTAGTAAATAGCATGACAAGCTCTATGAAAGAGAGTGCCATGAACATCATCCATTTTTGGCAGGTTTCAAAATTGCGATTGTATCCATCATTTCCATACATAGCTATTACATTTCAAAAGCAAACATTTAACAGTGCTACTATAGAAGTACATGTGGACAATTGAAAAAATGTAACATAAACATTTCCATATATTCCATACAGGGCCACCTTTGAGCCAGTTGACTCGTGAAATTTGTTCTTCTAGTAGTTCTCAGCTGCTACTGGAGGTAGGATCTCTTCTTTGACTATGATGCAGAGCTACCTTGTGAGGGCCTCATTCATGAGTTTCTCCAGGAAATATAACAAACCTCTTCCTAAAGGCATCCTCCTCAGCTTTCTCCTTCTCTGTTCTAGACCTGACAACTGTAGTACAGAGTCTTTCCGGTAATGGAATAACGTTTTTCTTGAATTCAGACCTCCCGTGAGCATGTAATTTGTCTTTTTCCCCAATATTTTAATGCACCCCACTAGTGCATGAAAGATCTTCTTGTTGGTTGTTCTCTTCAGCTTCATATTTTTTAAGCTCAAAGAGCTAACATCCTGGCTGAGTACAGGGGTAACTTGCTGGGCCATGAAGTTAGCGTGCCACCCTTAGGTGTCAAACTTATTCTTGAGCTGCTGAGTTTTGTTTCTGGAGTACCTGGGTCGTCCTCTGAACTGTTTCCTTTGATATACCATTGCCACACTGCAGATTGAAACTAAATTGCGGGTAGAAGATGTTGAGAAATCTAGGGGCAGCTAGATTAGGTGATTTCTTTTACTTTGATAACTGCTTGTGATGTTCTTTTACTAAACTTGATGTTCTTGTTGTTAACTTCTTCTTGTTCATTTATTATTTTGTTTCCTATCATCAAACAACTACTAAACAATGAAGATCAATGAAACAAGAGGACACAAAAAGTAGGCTGCTAGCCAGGGCCAAAACCTCTCTTTTTGAGAGGAAAACCCACAAAAATTCTTCTTTGCTTATAGAATGTTCAGATGACTAATTCCAAGACCTATGACCCTTGACAAAGACCCCTCGAAGACCAAGTCAACCTTCCTTCTTGATGAACTTTCCTTACATAGCTTACAACAACAAACTTCGACCTTCCAACAACTTCTCTGGCAACTTTGACCCCAACAACTTTTCCAGCAACTTCGATCCCAGCAACTTCCCCAACAACTTCAACCCCAACAACTTCAACCCCAACAACTTTAATCCCAGCAACTTCTCCAACAACTTTGATCCCAACAACTTCAGAATTTCGTTGCACATGAGAGAGAGAGAGAGACCCAAAAAATTTGACTCTAGCTTCATTCTTGAACTTTGCTTGCATTGAGACTTCTTCTTGTAAGATCAAACTTTTTTTTTTTCTTTTTTATGTCTTGTGTATGTCCTTGTGTGTGTCTTACAAATTAGGTCGAATGCCTCTTATATATACGCTTTCCAAGGGTACGAATTGCCTCCATGAGGCCAACTTTATCTTTCATGTAGGCCGACTTGTTGCATCTAGGTTGACTTGTCTTGGAGTGTTAAAATTGGCAACTAGGGCCAAACTCCACCTTGGACAACTCATATGACGGAGATGATAATTTTATTCTAAAGATCATCTTGTTTGGATGAGCAGAAGTGAGATTTTGAATTTAATTCTCACACGTGCAAATTGTCAAGGTCGGCCAGAAGTCTAATGTAGGCTCATAAACCCCAACAAATGTGTCTCCACTCTCAAAGAATTGTATAAATAAGAGAGACCTCTTCCTCATTTTAGACATCATCACTCATCACATTCTCTCTCCTCCCTTGATTGGGTTGTACAAAAAAAGAAGCAGCTTCTCTTCACATCGTTGACCAAGGTTGACTGAAAATTTTAGGAGGACATTTCAGATATGTTTTTGGGCAAATTGCAGTAGCGTTGACCAGCGTTGATTGAGGGTCAACTTCACTGTTTTGACTGCTTTTTTCAGGCAGTTCCTTCGCTCTCCTTAGGCCGCATCTTTTGGTATGAAAACCGAGGCAATTGGATCAGGTTGACTGCATCACCTTTGACCATAGCGTTGCCTTTGCGTTGACTGAATTTGATTGTGATTTTTAGAGCTGTTTTGGGTAGACTTGGACTGTCTTTGGAGGCCACATTGACTGGGCTTGATCGAGCTGATTTGGAGGAGTATTTCTGCTAGTTTGACCAACGTTGAATTTCTGGTTAGGGCATCCTATTGACTGTTGTTTGACAGTGATTGGGCAAGTGAATTATATATTATGTACTCTCTTTCTCTACTGAACTTTTGAAGAATAATAAGAAGATTTGATCATAGGGTTTTCCCCACATTGGGGTTTTTCCTTGGCATCCGCCAAATATTGTGTCCTCTTGTCTTGACTTGTCTTCTGCCTACTGTTTATGTTCTATCTGCGTTTACTATCAAGTTAATGTGATTGCTAATCTGGAAATTAATATTGGGCTTATAAGAAAAATTGAAGTAAATTGCTCTAAAAGGCATAGAACATACCATTGTTATCTAAAATTGACATGGTATCAAAGCTCAGGTGAAGACAAAGCCCAAGCAAGAGTGAGAAGAGCAATCACTGAGATTTGTTGGACAAGGACAAGGGTCAATGGCTTCCTCATTATATTTCAAATCTGAGGACAAGCTCAATGATAAGAATGGTTATCATTCATGGAAGATGTCTCTTGACTTGACTTTGGAAGAAAATGAAGTCATGGATTATGAGCAGGGAAAGACTGCTGAGCCTCCTTCAAATGCATCGACTGCCACTAAGACGAAGTACAAGAAAGGAGAGGTCAAAGCCAAGAAGATCATCAGGGATTCTATTCAAAAGCATTTGGTTGCTTACATCTCCTAGCTGGGCACATCTAAGGAGATGTATCACAAGTTGGTTAGCATGTTCAAGGCTAGCAACACAAATCAAATCCTCTTTCTCAAGAATAAGCTGAAGGACATCAAGATGGATAAAGGGGAATCCATCCAATCCTAGCTTCATGAGGATTACCAAAATAAAAAATGATCTTCTATCTATTGGAGAGGTTATTGCTGACTGAGAGCTCACTCTTATTGCTCTTGGAGGTCTTCCCTGAGCATGGGATGTATTCAATACAACCATCCTCAACAATGACAGGATTCTAGGTTTTGATGAATTGTTGACTATATGCACTCAAGAGGATACAAAGATGATGGAGAGAAACATGCCTTCAAATAGGAATGATCCTACTGCATTCTCTGCTCATGCTAAAAGAAAGATCAATGTTGGTCCAAGGAAACAAGGTCAAGGAAGACCAAGATTTAAAGAAGGAAGAAAGGGTAGATGTTTCAATTGTAACTAGTTTGGCCACTATGCTAGAGAGTGTCCCAATAAAAGGGATACACCACGAGATGATGATTACATTCACAACAATTTCAAGGGAAATGGAAATCAAAGGAATAACAAGTTCAATAACAAAGGAAAGAGAAATGCTCCTGCTACACGATATGGAAATGGTCAACCTTCTAAGAGATCGAGAAATTCCAGGTCTGATGAATGTATTATTGTAAATAACAAGCAAAAATAATTTTATCTTATATTTGCCCTCTCTACTGCCTCTCCTTCGGACACCTTGGATAATTGGTTGATTGATAGTGGCACCACTTCACTGGGTATAAAGAGGCCCTCTCACATTTGATTGAAAAGGAAACCAATTTGGAGAACATACTTGGAGAATATGCCACCTATCCTGTGGAAGGGACAGGGACTATTACTCTTCATCTAAATCAAGGTCAAATCCTTCATCTACAAGATGTATTATATGTCCCTGGCTTGAAGAAGAATTTAGTATCTATTTCGGCGATGGAAGACAAAGGATTCAAGGTGGCATTCATTGATGGAAAGGAATTTCAGAGAAGCATTCACTCTTGGATTCAGGGTTGATACTCTTTATCAGGTTGGAGGAAGTCCGTTGGGAGCCATGACATGCAACACTACTCTTCAATCCGAATTATGGCATCGGAGGTTTGCTCACCTTCATAGCTCTTCCCGATGCTAGGAAGATGGTCACAGGTATGCTCGATTTTAAAGTTGATCATGAAGGTGTTTGTCAGGGTTGTGTCGAAGGAAAGCATCCAAGGGGACCTTTCCCCTCAAGTGATAGGAAGACTACCGACATTCTTCAATTGATCCATTCTGATTTATCTGGTATGTTGCCTGTAACGTCTTTGGGAGGATATTTGTATTATGCTATTTTTGTGGAGGACTTCTCTCACAAAACTTCGATTTATTTCTTGGAGAAAAAGGATGAAGTGTTCAAGCGGTTCCGCTCTTTCAAAGCCTTGGTTGAAAATCAAACAGGGAAGAAGATCAAAGTATTAAGGACCGATAATGGAACCGAATATGAGTCAAATGAGTTCAATGACTATTTTAGGGAGGCTGACATTAAGAGGGAGACCACTACTGCTTATACTCCTGAACAAAATGGAGTTGCCGAAAGAAAGAATCGAACCATCATTGAAGCTACTCGTGCCATGCTTCATGACCAAGGCCTACCAAAGTTCCTATGGGGAGAAGCTTCCAACACTGCCGTGTATGTTCAAAATCGATGCCCACATCAAGCATTGGACTCCAAGACTCCCGAAGAAGTTTTCATCAGTAAGAAACCTATTGTTTCTCACTTTAGAATTTTGGGAAGTCCCGTATATATTAATGTGTCAAAAGAAAAGAGAAGCAGGTTCGATGCTTCTGGAAAGAAGGAAACATTTGTAGGTTATAGTGAAACTTCAATGGCATATAGAATCTATGTGCCTGGTCAAAAGGAAGTGGAGAAAAGTCATGATGTCACCTTCGATGAAGATGCTGCCCTTGGGAAGGTTAGAGATCTTCTTATTTCAAAGAAAGACAAATGAAGATGCAAGAAAGCAGGAAGAACTGAAGGATGAACAAATGCCCAATGTTGAAGGTTCGATGGATCCCATTGATCCACCTCCTAGTGAGCCCTCTTCTTCAAAAAGTAGACCCTCATGGCTCAGAGATACTCTTGAAGATGTTGAGAGACATATTGCACCGAGGGGGGACATTTCGTGAAAGTAATAAGCCAAACAGGGACCAAGGGTTCTTAGTAGCCATGAGCATCATTGTTCAATCTGAGCCTGGAACGTTCGAAGAAGCTGTGAAGCACCAAGTTTTGAAGGGTGCAATGAATGAAGAGTATGAGTCGATCACGAAGAATGATGTCTGGGCTGTGGTCCCTAGACCAAAGGACAAGTCTGTTGTCACCTCGAAATGGCTTTACAAAATCAAACATGGAGCTGATGGGAGTGCTGAAAAGTTCAAGGCCAGGTTCGTTGCCCGAGGCTTCTCGCAAAAGGAAGGTATATACTATGATGATATATTTGCACCAGTTGCCCGATATACCACCATATGTTCGATCATTGCCCTTACTGCCTCTCAGGGATGGAATCTACAACAAATGGATGTCAAAACTGCTTTCTTACATGGCTTGCTTAAGGAAGAAGTTTATGTAGAACAACTCGTAGGGTTTGAAGTACTAGACCGAGAGTCACATGTATGCAGGTTGAAGAAAGCCCTCTACGGGTTGAAGCAAGCCCCCAGGGCTTGGTATGAGAGGATCGAAAGCTATTTGATAAAGCTGGGGTTTACAAGAAGTGAAGCTGATCCGAACCTTTAGTTTAAGGTTGACAATGAAAAGCCTCTCATTTTGGTGCTATATGTGGACGATCCTTTTTTGACAGGTGCAGACTCTCTCATTCATCAATGTAAGAGGGAGTTGGCTTTTGAATTTGAGATGAAAGACCTAGGGTTGATGCACTACTTCCTAGGCTTGGAGTTCTGGCAAAATCCAGGTGAGATTTTCCTTTCTCAAGGAAAATATATTGTCAACTCGTGGGGGCCCTGATGTTCTTGACGAACTCTCGTCCGTACATATGCTTTACAGTGAATACGTTGAGTCAATTTATGGTTGAGCCTCATCACATACACTGTATTGTTGCCAAGAATCTTTTGAGATATCTCCGGGGCACAATCAACTGTGGATTGAGATACACTGCTGGGAATTTGAGGCTCCATGGATATATTGATGCTGACTGGGCTGGCTGTGTGGTGTATCGTAAGAGCACATTTGGATGTTGCTTCTGTCTAGGTTCTGCTTTGATCTCCTGGATGAGTGGGAAGCAAAAATCGGTTGCTTTGAGCATCGCCGAGGCCAAATACATTGTAGCAAGTATGGCCTATTGTGAAGCTATTTGGTTGAGGAAGCTCTTTAGTGAGCTGTTTGAGCATGTGGTGGATACCACTGTGATCTACTGCGACAACCAAAGTGGGATTCGACTTTCAGAGAATCCCATGTTCCACGACCGCTCCAAGCATATTGATATCAGATACCACTTTATCCGGGATATGGTGCAACTGGGAGCTGTAAGGCTCCATCACATTGGGACTGATGAGCAGGTCGCAGATATTCTCACAAAGCCCATGTGGAAGGTCAAATTCTTAACCTTCCGTGAGAGACTTGGAGTCGTGGACGTACCCTCCTATTGGGGTCCCGCTTGAGTTGGACATTGAGCTCTGGTAGCTCCGGGGGGCTTGGGTGTACTTCTTGGAGCTATGAGTGACCATAGGGTGAGTGGTTCACCTTCCCCTAGTGGTGCGCTGTATACAGGGTGAATGGTTCTCCTTCCCCTGTGATAACCCCTTTGTTGGTTGATATATGAGTAGGTTCACCTTCTCCTGCTGGTGCCCCAGTTTACATCCTACCCTTGTAGTCCAGGACTCATTGGAAGTACCTCTCATCTGGCCAATGAGTTGGGAAATGAGGATGGAGACCGTAGCACTACCGATGGATGCATCATGTACTACCGTACTCTCTATGCTAGGATGCTTGGTGTTCAACAACTTGATCTGGGATCAAGTCTAATTGAGGTTTTACCTCTGGACTGACTTTGGGCCAGTGGAGAGTGGCAAGGTCTTGTGACCCACTCTCGATCAAATTCTTCTTCATTATTTCTTCATAGTTTAGCAGAGTAGAGCAGAGCAGTGCAGGGATGATAGAGATGGTACAGGTTGACAGATGGATTTCTCTCTAGTTGAGAGGGAGTGTTAAAATTGGAAACTAGGGCCAAACACCACCTTAGACAACTCATATGATGGAGATGATATTTTTATTGGATTCCTCTTTTCGAGAGGTGCAATATTGATCTAAATATCATCTTGTTTGGATGAGTAGAAGTGAGATTTTGAATTTAATTCTCACACGTGCAAATTGTCAAGGTCGGCCAGAAGTCTAATGTAGGCTCATAAGCCCCAACATGTGTCTCCACTCTCAACGAATTGTATAAATAAGAGAGACCTCTTCCTCATTTTGGATATCATCACTCATCACATTTTCTCTCCTCTCTTGATTGGGTTGTCGTTGTACAACAAAAGGTGCATCTTCTCTTCACAACGTTGACCAAGGTTGACCGAAAATTTCAGGAGGACATTTCAGATTTGTTTTTGGGCAAATTGCAGCAGCATTGACCGAGGGTCAACTTCACCGTTTTGACTGCATTTTTCGGCAGTTCCTTCGCTCTCCTTAGGCCGCATCATGTGGCATGAAAACTGAGGCAATTGGAGCAGGTTGACTTGCGTTGACTGCAACACCTTTGACCGCAGTGTTGACTCTGCGTTGACTGAATTTGACTGTGATTTTTAGAGCTGTTTTGGGTTGACTTTGACTGTCTTAGGAGGTTGCATTGACTGTGTTTGACTGAGCTGATTTGGAGGAGTATTTCTATTGGTTTGACCAGAGTTGACTTTCTGGTTAGGGCATCCTGTTGACTTCTTTTTGACTGGACTATTTTGATAGTGATTAGGCAAGTGAATTTTATATTATGTACTCTCTCTGTTTGCTGAACTTTTGAAGAACAATAAGAAGATTTCATCAAAGGGTTTTCCCCACATTGGGGTTTTTCCCTGACATTCGCCAAATATTGTGTTCTCTTGTCTTGGCTTGTCTTCTGCTTATTGTTTATGTTCTATCTGCATTTACTATCAAGTTAATGTGATTGCTAATCTGGAATTTAATATCGGGCTTATAAGAAATATTGAAGTAAATTGCTCTAAAAAGCATAAAACATACCATTGTTATCTAAAGTTAACATGGAGGATCTCTTATGACTCAAATAAATTTCTTTTACATAATACACGATGCCCAAAGGGGTCTTACATATTACAATGACTTAATTGACTCCTAGAATTTATGACAAACCCCTAGAAGCACTCAATGGGTGCTTGACCTACAAATAAAATGACCTTGAGCATGAAGCCCATACTTCAAAATAATAATAATAAAATTTCTTTCTCTTTTCATCATATACATAAAATCATGACTACAATAGACATTATGAAGACCGAACCCAGTCACACATTTCAACAGTCCCTCTTAACTAGGGAGGTATTCATAATCCATACAAGGTACTTGGACATTCTCATGCTAAAGAAGTCTCATAAGAATAGTCGGATTGGTAAGCCTATCTTCTCAACATATATCAGTGCATCTCAACATATCAACCAGCATTGTCACATAGTAAGGCCTTGACTAACAACTCTATCTCTCCACAAGATTAGAGTACAATGCTGGGGAGACCAATGATTCATAGAAATCTTCATCATTGTCGCTCGAGGCACATACCCCATTCGGATGTTCACAAGGCATGTCCTTCTAGGACCATTCTTGTCTTGGATCAACACATCCTCAAGGAACTTCCTCTTTGACTACTCTTACCGATTGGATGCCCTACCACATCCTCAAAGAGTATTGAAATTCAGATGCTTACCCAATCCTCCATTCTTTCTTCATAACATAAAGACAAGAATGATGTGTCCATCTCTACCTCATGGCCTTCACTAAGACTTACGGATGTTAATCCTGGTCTAGTGGATGACACATGAAGTAGAGAACCATATCCGTCACACCCTCTCAACCAGGGAGGATCTAATCATTCCTATACAAGGAATATACTCAAGCTTCCTATTAATTAGGGACTTATTTCCAACATCAACTATCAACTCTTCGGTGGAGATCACAATGCTATCAGTTGCTAGTAGGGCTCTTTTCAACATCATCATGTCATGGATGAACTTCAACTTCTTCATCATGGAGCATTCTTCTTTTAGAACTTCTTCGTAGGGCTTCGACCATCTATCTCCATCACTTCCTTTCAACGAACCATAGTGTTGAACCATTCGTCAAGTCATTCTTCTCTTCATCGGAAAGTGATCTTCTAGTTCACATCTAGTTATTCTTCATACAACTACCTATTCCAAGTCATGTTTCTTTCAGGATCTTCTGTCCAATCTCATGAGTATTTGTTGTAGGTAACTTCTACAACCCTCTGTCGATAGTCTTTTTTCAACCCAACCAAATATTTTATGAAAAATCAAAATGAACATTAAACCAAAGTTACCTCTTTATGATAGCCTTTCGTCATGACATCAACTTTTAGCAACATCAACATCCTGCACATGTATGAATCTATCTCCAATGGTTCTCCCTTTCCAACATACATATCATGGTCTTCATACCTTTTCCATGGAGATGTTATAGCTAATCCTTCTTGATATTGGATGTTGATCACTTATCTTACGCGACCATAGATACATCTTTCACGAACTCTTCTTTCATATTTTTCGCATATTTGCTTCCTCAGGATCTTCCATACATAGTTCCTTCATCATAGGAACCATAGTCTCCTCATATTCTTCATGAGGTCATATTATTTTGATTTTATCTTGTCAATATGTAGAAGAGTTCAAGGCATATTGTCTACATGCCTTCATGTATCTTTTTAAAGGATGAGTTTTCTTCATCATGCTTATGAGATATTCTATCTGCAACCATATGATGACATGAATTTATTTATCTATTACCAAATATATACATGCCTCTTCCTTCATGTGGTCATCTAGACTTCTTTCGGGCAACTTCCTTTCCTTGCTTGAAGATGAAATTATTTCAACCAACTTGACATGTTGCACATCTTGTCATCATACCATCATCCTTCTAAACTGTGGATCCTACACTATGTGGAATGTAGACTATCTGAAAGACACTTGCTTCTTCAAAGAATGATGAACCCTTTCTTTCAAGAATTCCAATGAAGGATCTTGGTGATCCTTATTCTGCAAGTGCTCCTTACTAACGATGATGTTTGATGATCTTTCTATATTGCTAGATGATTTTCTCCAACCATATAGACTGCTACTTCAGTTGTCCTTCTATGCTTCTAATGATGATGTCATGAGCTACTTCCCTTTCTATTATGATGACAGTTTGAACCATATGAACTTCTACTTTGGCTATCCTTCCATGCCTTTATGATGATGTCATCTCTATTTCTTCAATAATGCATTCTATCATACTTGTGATGCTTTCCATCATGACTTTCAATCAAACTGAAAAGAACTTAAGTGTATGATGTTATCTCAGTCATAGTAGAGGTCTTTTACTTCCTCCTTCTTTGACTTCTTTTTAGGTTCTTCTACTTCTTTGGTGACATGGGCTTCATTCCTTTCCTTTCTTTTCTTGTTGTCCTTCTTGAGTTTAGGACAATTTCTTTTGAAATGCCCATATTCATTACATTCATAACATTGGATCTTTGACATGTAAAGCTTCTTTTTTACGAGGATCAAACTTTCCAAACTTCCCTTTCCTCCTAGCCATGACAACATATGCTTGAACTTGTTTATTTAATCCAACATCGTTCTTTGCCTTTAACCTAGTTTCTTCAATTTTGCATATTGACCAAAGTCTTCCTTCTTTCCATAGATACTTGATACAAAGTTGCCCCATTTATCAAGTAGTGCACTGAGCATGACGGTGGTCATTTCTTTATCATACTATTTCCCCTAATTCTTGTAGTTGATCTCTTATTTGAGATATGCTCACAAGTTATGATGCTACCCCTTCTTCCTTTGATACCTTCTTACTTGAGATTGCTCTTGAGATGGTTTGGATATTGAACCCTTCACATATTCAATAAATTTATTCTCTATGAGGATCAAATCTATTCTCTTCTTTCATGCAAGGTAGTTTGATGACCCAACCAGTTTGTTGCTTTCCTTGTAGAATGAAGTCATGTTGATAATAGATTCAGATATAAATATAAAATACTTGTCAAGTGAACATGCTCCTAGATGATGATATCTTCAACTTGATACGTTCTTGATGATGTTGATTATTGAAGATGGCTTCAAAATATAATTTCTTCTTCAATGGAGGTGCCCTTCTTTAGAGATGAGATTCTTTCTTTAATGTGAGGGAGATGGCCTTGATTCTTTTGATGATGAGGTGCTCTTTTGGATGATGATTTGTAGAGAGTGTAAGCTTCCCATGAATGCTTCAAGTGCAGAGACCTCTTTTGAATGAGGTGGGGTCTTTGAGGTCTTCTTCTTCTTCAAAGTTTTGCTTCTAGATGGTATGATCCTTGTGATGAGATGGGTAGTCGTCTTTGATGTTCCTTAGTTCCTTCCTAAAAGATGATGTGTGGATTAGTCCTTCTTGATGATCTCCTTGTGCTCAACCCTTGTGTATCCTTCTTTAATTGATGATCTTCAAGCTTCCTCTTCTTGTCTTGTCATCTTACCTCTGATACCATGTTGAGAAATCTAGGGGAAGCTAGATTAGGTGATTACTTACTTTGATAACTGCTTGTGATGTTTTTTTTACTTAACTTGATGTTATTGTTGTTAACTTGTTCTTTCACTTTATTATTATTGTATTTTCTATCATCAAATAACTACCAAACAATGAAGATCAATGAGACATGAGGACACAAAATGTAGGCTGCTAGCGAGGGCCAAAAGCTCTCTTCCTGAGAGGAAAACTCACAAGAATTCTTCTCTTCTTATAGAATGTTCAGATGACGAATTCCAACACCTATGACCCTTGACAAAGACCCCTAGAAAACCAAGTCAACCTTCCTTCTTGATGAGCTTTCCTTACACAACTGACAACAACAAAATTCGACCTTCTAACAACTTCGACCCCAACAACTTTTCCAGCAACTTCAATCCCAACAAATTTTCCAGCAACTTCGACCCTAGCAACTTCTCCAACATCTTCGTCCCCAACAACTTCGATCCCAACAACTTCTCTAGCAACTTCGACCCCAACAACTTTGATCCCAACAACTTCAGAATTTTGTTGCACATGAGAGAGAGAGAGAGAGAGAGAGAGAGAGAGAGAGAGAGAGACCCAGGAACTTCGACTCTAGCATCCTTCTTGAACTTCGCTTGCCTTAAGACTTCTTCTTGTAAGATAGAACTTCTCTTTCTTATTTTTTAGGTCTCGTGTATGTCCTTCGAATGAGGTCAAATGCCTCTTATATATAAGCTTTCCAGGGGTACGAATTGCCTCCATGTGTCGAGAATCTGGAGGGCTAGTGATTAACTCAAAATTCTCTTCTTGATAATTACTTGTGAGGTTACTTGAGTTACTTATGTCTTCCCTTCGTTAGCTTACAAATCTTTCATCAAGTCATTATCAAAAGGCACAAGACACAAGAATTAGGCTCTTAGAGCCAGGGCAAAACCTCTCCCTCTTGGAGAGGAAAACCCACGAGAAATTCTTCTTATAGATTTTCAAATGACAAGTACCGTGACCAAGACTCAGACCCTTGACCTATATATGCATCCAAGACCTTGACCTTTTTTCTTTGATGACCTTTAATGCTGATCCTTCTCCTCTTCACCAAGTTGCACTGTTCTGCACCAACACTTTCCTTCTTTCTTCCTCTTTCCGACCACTATCTCACTATCACACTTTATCAACCGCTTCACTTTGAGATAATACACGAAATATCTTTGGCCAGATCCACACTTTAACACTGCTCTTGCACTTCCTTGTCACGCTGTAGATGATCCGCACTTCTGGTCTTAGTATACTGCAGCCTATATAATACTTAAATACCTCAAGAGTGTATTTACATTAGACTGTTCTGAAACTCTTTAAAGTCTGCACTGAAGCTCTTCAAAATTCGCACTGAAGCTATTCTTGTAATCCACACTGAACTTCAGAGGTATAATCCGCAACACTGAAGCTCTTCAAAATTCGCACTAAAGCTATTCCTGTAATCTGCACTGTGCTCTAGATATATAAACACTGTTCTTCAATTGACCCTTTAACATTCGCACTGAAACTCTTCCTGGAATCCGCAACCTGTTTCAGTGTTATCCGCAATTTTCCAAAGATGAATCCACATTCTTGTACTTTTTTGCGCAGCATAGGTGGGTATAAATAGTTGTTTTCGCCTGTATATAAGCCGACTTGACTTGTGAAATGATGTGACTATTTGGGAGCCGACATCACTGTTTATGAGGGCGACTTCTCATTGCATGTAGAGCCAACTTTATTACATCTTTTCCAGCGTTTGAAGGAGAGCTATCTTGAGGGCTGTTAGAGCCTTTCTTTCATGGTTTCTAGGACAAGGTCTTGGAGCATTTAATGGCGACTAGTTTCTTCATATACATGACACTAAATAAACTTATAAACAAAAGACAAAACCTAAATAGACATCAGGAAGAAGTGTATTAACCTTAGATAAAATCTTGCTCATGAAACCATGAAGCAAGTACAAATATACATTTTATTATCTTTGTCTTCTTCTTTACATAAAATGCATAATTACATAGTCAATATGAAGACTGAGTTACACTTTTCAACACCATGAAGCTGACTTGATCTTTCATGTAGGCCAACTTGTTGTAGCTAGGTTGACTTGTCTTGGAGGGTCTTTCATGACTCAAATAAATTTCTTTTACATAATACAAGATGCCCAAAGGGGTCTTACATATTACAATGACTCAATTGACTCTTAGACTTTATGAAAAAGCCCTAGAAACACTCAATGGGTGCTTGACCTATAAATAAAATGACCTTGAGCATGAAACCCATGCTTCAAAATAATAATAATAAAATTTACTTTTCGATTTTCATTAAATACATAAAATCATGACTACAATAGACATTATCAAGTCCGAAACTAGTTACACATTTCAACAAAAGAAACACTCTCAACAAAAGCTTACAAAGACTGATACGCAAATTGATATGCTTTTTTGACCCATTCTTAAGGCTAGATTTGTATTAAAACTAGTTACACATTTCAACAAAAGAAACACTCTCAACAAAAGCTTACAAAGACTGATACGCAAATTGATATGCTTTTTTGACCCATTCTTAAGGCTAGATTTGTATTAAGTCCCAATCCTCTCCACGTGGGGCGTAGATGTACTCCACCAACTTTATCTTTGATAAAGGTATGATCACATCCAAACTCCCACATAGGATGAATTGGGAGGTGTACCTAGATCATGGCTACTTAGGAGTGGGAGCGGAAGCGGGAAGCAGGAGCGGGGAGCGACATTTTCAAAAGCCCTCAGGTCGGGGGAGTTTTTGGGAGCAAATTATATTAAATATATTTTAATATATTTTGATGCATATATGTCAACAAAAGCATGTAGAATGATGAATTAGTGATAAAAAACATAAAAAACATGGATTAAACCACATAACATCATTCATCTAGTAGTTATAATCTTCATCAACCACAAGTCCACAAATTACAAGTTCTAGCATGTAAAGGTGCACATAACCAAAATAACATCAAGTGCAATCCATCTCTAAATCGAAAATATATCAACAAATAGCCTTTAGATGGCCTCTAGCATCCAAAAAAATCATGCTACAACAAATACCTACCTATCATCAAAATCATTGCCTATCTTAGGATCTTTGTCATTAATATCACCGTCTAAGCATTAACATAAGATATAAAAAACATAGCATGTCAAGTCAAGATTTTGTTTGAGTGACGAGTACATTTTTAGAAGGGTCATGATAGAGGCGTTCGACAACCAATGTCACTAACATCAAGGTACATAGAGGGCTTGGGGCTCTTGATTAAATACGAGTTCCATACCCTATTACATGACAAAATACAATGGAAACATTGCAATACCCCCAATTTTGAAATCTTGAAAAATCGATAAGTCTCCTAGATTTTGAGTGAGATATAAATTCTACTTTCTCCATATGAAATCCAACGAGGTCAGAACCACTCTCAAACATCCTGAGTCATTTCATGGTAATGTTAAAAATTTAAGTAAAATGACTTTTACTTTAAGAATTTAACATTACCATGAATTGCATATTAATACTAGGGCCATAGGCTCGAATATTAGGTTGCCTCACTCAAGAACTCTTGTTTATTTGAATTTTTTTGCGCTCGGAACGTCTTTGCGATTTTTTTTTTGCGAAAAAGGCCAGGTTGCGATTATTTTTATTTTTTATTTTTTTTGTGGGAGGGAGCGAATTTCGGGAGTGTGCTCCTAGGTCACTCTCGCTCGGAGTGCACTTTGGGAGCGGATTCAGGGGGGGGGGTTGCTCCCCCACAACCTTGACCTAGATTGAGGGCACAAAGTTCTTATCATTATGGAGTGATGTGATTGGGTAGGGATGGGGGGAGGGGGTTCCAGGGCCTAACAGGTCAGACAACTTAACTTTACTGTCATCCTCTTCTGTAGTAAAAGGAGGGTTTAAGTACTGGTTGGATAACCAATCTGTGATCTTTTCTGCAAAAGTTCTTATGTGATTGAACTTTCGACCATCAAAATAATTGTTTGCCTGTTTGCATTTGGGAAATTTTGCCCATCATCTCCCATGAAGGCTATGATATTTTCTCATTGATATGATCTGTCTTCTTCAAAGTGTGCACTTTTATACCCTTTCCTTAATGCTTCTGTGACTCCTAGTACTAAACCTTCCATCTTTGCTTGATTGTTAGATTTAGTTTCCTACAAATTAGCTTTTAGCGTTTGTAGGAATGTATTGCCAATGGACCACCTTGTTTAGAAATAATATTAACCAAATTATTTTTCTATAAATGTAATATATGAGATGTAGTTGCAGGGTGGCAGAGAGATTGATCCATAAAAGTGCACCTAAATACACAACTTATAAGTACGATGCAATGATCTCAAATCATACTAAAAAATGATAAATCCACATACACATGATGTACACCCAATATTGGCATGGATCACAATTCTCAAAAGTAATATACTAATGAGTTGCAAAATAATCCCTTAGATATTAGGAGAAGAACTCCAAATAATCCAATTCCATATCATATATTAAAATCATAAGTCAATTGGCCTACTCCTATGCTTTCCTACTATTACATATACATTGACCACAAGTATACCCCACTAGGTTCATCACATACATTATATAGTATCCCCCTTTAGAAACTTTGCCCCCATAGCTTTTTAATTAAGGATTTTATGTTGAAATTGTAACTAGGTTCAGTCTGTTGGAAATGTAATTAGTCTCGGCCTTCATAATTGTTGTTGTACTCATTTCAATATGTATATATTATGTAACAAACAAAAGAAGAAAGAAAAGTTATTATTTTAAAGCATGGGTTTCATGCTTCTTATTGATAGTCGTCTAGGTAAAAGCATGTTCTTCATGCTTCTAGGGTTTGCTAGGTCATAGGATTTGTTGTCACGAGTCAAGAGATTCAACATCATGTTTATAAGACACTTCCGAGCAAGTTGTAACTTGTAAAAATAATTTATTTTGAGTCTAGAAGGTCTTGGAAACCTCCAAATTACAAGTCAGCCCTGGTAGCTTCAAGTTGGCCTAAAGGAGGGAATTTGACCACTTGGAAAGGCTATAAATATAGGGAGCTTCGACCTCATTTGGGACATTCACACATAATGATCTCTCTTGAAGAAGTTCGATTTGAAGCCGTGAGAGGCAAGAAAGGGAGAGCGAAGGTCTAGATGACAAGGAGAATCCAAGAAGAAAGATAAAAGTTTGTTTTTGGGCTCTATCTCTCTCACACGTGTGAAATCTAGGGTTTCTGTAGCTTTCAGGAATGCCAAAATTGTAGGTCTGAATTGCACGAGATCAAGTTGCAGGATCGAATCACTTGAAGATCAAAGTACCTTGTTTTGACTTTGTTGTCCTTGGGAAAGATTGTCTTGCTCAAAGGAGGATTTTTTGGAGAACTGTCTTTGGGTTTTTGCAGAAGCTACAAGATTGATGTTGCAGCGAGACGCTGGTTGAAGTAGGATTGAGCCTTGTTGATTCGATCCTATTGGAAGGGTTTCTTGAAGGGCTTACTTGGTACTTGGAGGAGGACTTGGTCTATGGTTTGGGTCTAGAAAAATATAAGAAGGGAGAAGTGAGGGCATAAAAGATCATTGTTGAATTCATTAAGGATCATCTTGTTCTGTTTGTTGTTAATTTGAAGACTTCTAAGGTTATGTATAACAAGCTAGTAAATTTGTATTCTATGAGTACATCAGGTCAAAAAATGTCTTTGAGAAATAAACTATATAAAATAAGGAAATTGAAGGATAAGGACATGGTCTCCTTTCTAATGAAGATTCCTCAAATAAGAGACCAGTTGCATGGGCTTGGGGAGACAATTTTTGATTCTGAAATGACCATCTGTGTACTAAATGCATTGCCACTAGAATGGAGCAGTTTTGCAACTATCATTTACTCTAAGAAAGACTTAAGTCCTTTTGATGAGTTGCGGGCTCAATGCATTTTGGAAGAAGCTAGGATCAAGGCAAAAGATGACTTCGAAATCAAATGAACAGTCTCAAGCCTTTATTGTAGGGACCAAAAAGATGAAGAAGGGAAAGTTTGGAAAGTCCAAGAAGAAGCTAGATATGTCCAAGGTTTAATGCTTTGGATGAAATGAATATGGACACTTTAAGAGGGACCACTGAACAAGAAGAACAACAAAAGAAAGGAAAGAAGTGAAGCTCACACAACTGAAGAAATGGGAGAATCTGAGAAGAAGCCGAAGAAAGAAGATATCAAAGATATTTAGTATTGAAGAAGGCATCCTCTCTATCGGGTTCTATGTGTAGTTGGTCATTCCTTTAGAATAGCATGCATTGTTGTTTACTCTGGACGAGTCTTGATTTTGTATGGCATCATAGATATAAGGATGTGATAGTAGCATATGTAGAGTCTACTTGATTGAGTTGCTTTGAATCATCTAGTCTTTCAAAATTGAGAAGTTTGGGACCATTTTGTATAATATTCATCCAAGCATTATCTAACATTATGTTAGACGTAGTCATTTGTGCTAAGTTGGATCATCAAGATCCTATAAAGAACCATCGTTTTGGAAGGTTCTTGGAAGAAGCATTATGACAAGGTTAGTATACATTCCATATAGTATGGAAACAATACTCTTAAAGGATGAAGGAATGAAACTGGTCAAGTTGCACGCTCATTTTAGGGCATATAGCTAGATGATTGTATGGAAGCATAGGAATGCATATTGAAAGTAACTTTACTCCTGGATAAGATTCATGTGTACAAAATCTTGTAATATTCTTAGTATGATTATATTCTCCTTAATAGAAGAATTTGACTTACTCTAGAATGAATAAAGAATTAAGGCTTTCTCACTAAATTATATAGAATAGTGATCAACATCTTTGAAAGAAAATTGTAATTTGGTAATCAAGTTTGATCCTTGGGTACTCTGATGCATGAAGGAAGTTTCTTATGGAGTTGGACCAGAAGGATGTTGATGCTTGAATGAAAGGTAGCAGTGCTAGAAGATAACTTTAAGTTCAACCTCGTAGAAAGGAGATCACTTTCGTAAGGAAGCTAGGTTTAGCTTGAAGTTTGGTCAGGCTCAATATAATGCCTTCATTGTTGATGCCGAGATGAAAATGATGGCTTAAACCCTGTCACAAAGAAGATGGCTCTATGATACCCAGGAAGGAAGATGGCTCGATATAATAAGATGAGAAGGAAAGAGGGAGCCATGCAACTATCTCCATAAAAAGTAGGTTGCTGATACTCTTATGGAAATAGGCTAGAGAGCTTGTGACTATGAATTCTCAAATTGAATAACAAGTCAGGAATCTCCTCTAGACTTGAGAGGGAGTAAAGGAGTCTCCTTAAACAGGAGCAATGATATATTCCCTAACCAAGAGGGAATTGGGATATCCTCTCTGGTTGAGAGGGAGTGATGATGGACATCACATGAGCATTCTCTTCTTCATGTATCATGCACTTGACTAGGACTAACAACCATAAGTCTAAGTGAAGACCATGAAGAGAGAATGGTGGATGATTGAATAAGCTTCTGTAGTTTCCTTTAGGATAGATAATCCAAGAAAGGAAATATATTGATACTCTTTGAGGATAAGACAGGTATCCAAGATAAAGAGTGGTTGAAGAGGACCGATATTCTTTGAGGATTGGGAATCCAAGATAAGAATAGTCCTAAAAGGACATACCTAGTGAACAACTGGATGGGGTATGTGCCTTAGAGGTAGTGCAGTATCACACGTAAGCCTCCCAACATAATGCTCTTGAGTGAAATTGAGCTTGTCTAGTTAGGTCTCAAAGGCAGTGCTAATGTTGATGCTTGCAGTTGGCTTATCAATCCAACTTTTCTTATGAGAACTCTTCAGTTTGAGAATGATGTTGTACTGACCGTACAATTATGAATACCTCCCTAGTTAAGAGGGAGTATTGGAAATGTAACTAGTTTCAGTCTGCATAATTTTTGCTGTACTCATTGCAATATGTATATCTTATGTAACAAACAAAAGAAGAAAGAAAAGTTATTATTTTAAAGCATGGGTTTCATGCTTTTTATTGATGGTCTTCTAGGTAAAAGCATGTTCTTCACGCTTCAATGGTTTGTTAGGTCATAGGATTTATTGTCACGAGTCAAGAGAGTCAACATTATGTTTATAAGTGTTGAAAAATGTAACTAGGTTCGGTCTTCATAATTTCATGTGTAATTGTGATTTTATGTAATTGATGAAAAGAAGAAAATAAAATTATTATTGTAATGCTTGTCTCATGGGTTTCACGAGCAAGGAATTTTATTTTAGTGATGGCTCCCATTGTGAGTCCTTAGGAATGGACATAAAGTCAGATTGAGTCTATGTCATGTATGAAGGACCCTTCTTGGGCAAATTACACTTATGTATGCGTCAATAGAAATGTAAAGTAGCCCTCCAAGACAAGCACAAGTCATCCCTCTTCAAGTCGGCTTCAAATGAAATTAATTATCTCCTCCTAACAATGATGTCAGCTTACCTTCTTCAGGTTGGCTTATTTTAGTGGCAAACCACTATAAATAGAGCCATTTGAATTTTAGTTAAAGATAGATTTTCGGACAAGAGTTTAAGAGGTCTGCGATTCAGACAAGATTACAGTGCGAAGATAAGTCTGCAGTAAGTAATGGTGCAATGCGAGGTAAGCACTGAAGTAGAAGTGCGAGGTACAACAAAAGAAAGAGTTGAGAAAGGGTAGCCAAGAAAGTGTGTAGTCTGAAGCATAAGGCAACAATACATTGCGAGATAAGGCAACAGTGCAGTGTGAAGTGAAGCAAAAATACAGTAAGTAGTGCAGGGGCAACAGAGAAGTGCAAAGGTAAGAAGGTAAGGGAAACAGTACAATCCTCTAACGTCCTCAAGGCAGTGGAAGTAAGGAACAATTATGAAGCAGTGAAGAGGAAACTAAATTCTAAAGGGTAGCCAAGAAACAGGAAGAAAAGCAAGAAGAATCTTATCAAGGAGGTTTTATGTCTTGGTCTTGGAAGGGAAAATAGGTCTAGGGTCTTGGTCTTGGTATTTGTCAGTTGGAATCTCTGTAAGAAAAACTAGTGCGAGTTTTCCTCTCAAAGAGTGAGAGGTTTTAGCCCTGGCTGACATCCTATATTTTGTGTCTCTTGTCTCTTTATTGTCTGTGCATTGGTAGTTGTTTGATGAAGCAGAACACTAATAACCTAAGTAAAAGAAGATCCTAATTTAAAGAAGTAAAAGCACTCACAAGCAGTTACTAATAGAAGAGAAATCACATAATATCATTGCCCTAGATTTATCAACATGGTTTTAGAGCAAGGTTACTAAGTCAAGGAAGGACATCTTATCAAGAGAAACCCAAGGATCAAATTTCTAGGAAGGCATCAAAGCAAAGATCATCTTGAAGTCAAAGGAAGCATCATAACCCTAGATCAAAGAAGTCTAAAAAGAAGTATTGGGATCATCATCAAGACAAAAAGACCAAAACCCTACATCTACTTAAATTGAAGAGATCTACAAATCAAGTTAAAGTGTTTTGAAGACTATTCATCCAAAGGAAGCTAGATCAAATGGTGATGTCATCAAGACTCTCTCTTGTTGAAACAAGACAACATCAATAAGTCATCACTGATCTTCATCAACAAGACTTCACCATCAAATAGGTCTTGGTCTTGGAAGGACAAATAAGTCAAGGGTCTTGGTCTTGGTAATTTCAGTTGGAATCTCTATAAGAAGAATTTGTGTGGGTTTTCCTCTCAAAGAGTGAGAGGCTTTAGCTCTGGCTGATAGCCTATATTTTGTGTCACTTGTCTCTTTATGGTCTGTGCATTGGTAGCTGTTTGATGAAGTTGAACACTAATAACCTAAGTAAGAAGATCCTAATCTAAAGAAGTAAAAACACTCACAAGCAGTTACTAATAGAAGAGAAATCACCTAATATCGTTGCCCTAGATTTCTCAACAATAAGACACTTCCATACAAGCTATAACTTGTAAAAATAATTTATTTTGAGTCTAGAAGGTCTTGGAAATCTCCAAAGTACAAGTCGGCATAAAGGAAGCAATTCAACCCCTTGGAAAGGATATAAATATAGGCAACTACGACCTCATTTGGGACATTCACATGCACAAGTTCGATCTCTCAAGAAGTTCGATCTGAAGGTGGGGAGGCAAGAAAGGGAGATCGAAGGTCTAGAAGGCAAGGAGAATCCAAGAAGAAGGAGAAAAGTTTGTTTTTGGGCTTTATCTCTCTCACACGTGCGAAATCTAGGGTTTTTGTAGCTTCTAGGAAGGCCGAAATTGTAGGTTCGAATTGCAGGAGATCAAGTTGCAGGATTGAATTGCTAGAAGATTCGAAGTACCTTGTTTTAACTTGCTTGTCCTTGGGAAAGATTGTCTTGCTCAATGGACGATTTCTTGAAGAACTATCTTAGGGTTTTTGTAGCAACGACAAGATCGAAGTTGCAACTAGAACCTGGTTGATGCAATATTGAGCCTTGTTGATCTGATCGTATTGGAAGGGTTTCTTGAAGGGCTGAATTGGTACTTGGAGAGAACTTGGTCTAGGGTTTGGGTCTTGATTGTCTCATTTGAAGCATATTCTATAAGTTGAGGAAATTTTCTAGGTTTTCCCCTTGGAGGGGTTTTGCCTTGGCTTGGAGCCTAATTTCTGTGTAATCTGTCTTTACTATTTTTCTCTTGATAATTTTTGATGAAGAAGAACTAATAAAGAAAGCACAAGAAATCAAAATTAATAGTTGCCATATTTCATTTTCCAACGTGGTCTTCATAATTATTGTACTTGTATCACTATGCATTTCATGGAAAAACAAAAAGAAAAAAAAAATATTATTTTTATTATCAAGCATGTTCTTCATGCTTTGTTTTGGTCAAAAGAAAATGTAAAAGGGTGTGTTCTTCGTGACCTTTGTGAAAAGAAGAAAATTTGAATTTTGTAAGTATTTATGCTTCCATGTTGCCAAGTCAACCCTCCAAGAAAGACAAGTCGGCCTGCCCAAAGGATGCGTCCCTTCTCATGAACGAACAAAGCACGCATCCTTCACCATTTTGGCATCAATTTTAGTCTCTTTTGTGGAAATAAATTTAGATCTGCGGTATGAAATCTGAGGCACCTTCTTCTACGATATTCCATCAAGATATGGTACCTTCTCTTTGTAATGTAGGCCTGTGGCAGTCTCTCTGTAATGCAAACTTGTGGCAGTCTCTCTGTAATGCGGACCTGTGGCAGTTTCTCTGTAATGCAGACCTGTGGCAGTCTCTTTGTAAAGCGAACCTGTGGCAAATCTCTCTATAATGCGAGCCTGTGGAAAATCTCTTTGTGATGCCAAATCTCTCTATATTGTGAGCCTATGATAGATGTAATGGTGTGAAGCAAAAGGAGATTTGTGGCATGTGATAGGAAAAATCATGGTAGAGTTTGGTGGGTTGACTTGGCACTTGGATTACTGGATGGTTGACTTGGATTTCTCTTGTTGAAGAATCTATAATGAAAGGATTGATGGGTTTTCCCCTTGTGGGTTTTGCCTTAACCTTTGGCCTAATCTCTACTGTTTCTTATCTATTGTGCACTATACTCTTTATTTTCTTGTATTTGAATGGTGATTGCTTGATGAATAATAAAGAAAGACTAAGGACTCTAAACATCTTCTCAAGTAATTATCAAGACTAGAAATTTTATCTTGCAACTGAATTTCAACATTTTACACTTGATGAAGCTAGTCATAAGGATATCCTCAAATTTTTGTTCTCTTGTTTTCGTTCTTGACTATCCATCTATCCATAATTGATTCTTACTTGAGTCAATTGTAGTTTCTTTTCCTTTGGTTCCATTCTATTTTCTATCTTTTTCAATTTTTTGTAGTTGTTTGTCTTTGATAATATCTAGGTACATAATGGTTCCTCAATGCTACATTCGATGAGTGTTGTTGATTCTTCCATCTATTTCCTTGGTGATGCCAATGTGCATCTTCTTCTCTTTCTAGTTGGTTTTCTTTGTAATGAGGGTGTCAATATGTTTTCATCTCTAATGGTTTGATTTCATTTTCCACACCCTTATCATCAATAAGCTATTGTTGTACAACGATGTTGTAGCCTCAGTGCTTAATCTTCAATTATATTGCGTGAGAGAGAATGTCATCAATTATATTTGTGGATTTTTCTAATTTGGATTTTACCCTCTAACTGGATCTTGTTGTCTTCAAATACCTTTTGATGTTCTTGTAGTTTCTCTTCATTCTAATTTTGAAGCTAAAGGGTCATGCTATCCATTGACACTTTTCGTACTTTGTCAATTCTTGTTTGCATTTCTAACTTGACATCTTCAATATTTAGTGCCTCTTCAACCTTCATGCAAAGTTCATCTTCATGTCTTTTTCTCATCTCTTCATATATGATCTTTAGATTCTAATTCTAGTAGTTCACATTCTTAACTTGCGAGAATTGAAACTGGGTGGGGATTTGTTGTTGAGGGTGAAAACCATTGTCAATAGTATACTCAGTAAGAGTTTAACATGTAACTTGCGAGAATTGAAACTGGGTGGGGATTTGTTGTTGAGGCTTTGCGAGTGAAGCATTGCCTGGGAGGACATCTGGTTGACACTTTGTTTTGATGTTTGGTAGGGAGGATGGCATCGGGTGGATGCACACCTAGATCCCTGGATTGATGGTTAGTAAGTAAGCCTGATGGTACCTAGAGAGGCTGAAAACTTGAGTCCATCTTAGTCCCACTCGGATAGATTTCCCTGGTTAGGAATCTAGTCCGTGGCATTGCGGTGCCTAATCTGTTGAGAGACCAATGGATAGATTTCCCTAGTCGGGGATCTAGTCCATGTCATTGCAGTGCCTAAACTTATTCATAAATGATGTGGGATCTTCCATGTACCTCTATGATTATATGTAAATATGAATATCTCCCTAGTTAAGGAGTGTTGAAAAATGTAACTAGGTTCAGTCTTCATAAATCGTACTTGAGTCAAAATGATATATATTTGTCAAAAGGAATTTATTATTATTTTAATTGACTTGTTAAAGCATGGGTTTCATGCTTGGGTCAATTGTCATAGGTCAAGCCTCCATTGTAAGCTTTAGGATTGAGTCAAAGTCTATTATGTCATGTTGAACTCCTCCTCCATCATAGTCACCTTGATGTCGGCCTCAAAAGAAGAATCATCAGTTGGCTTCCATAAGAAAACACATGTCGGCCCAACCATATGGAGACAAAACTATTCGGATAACTCATGTCGACCTATTTACTTATGGCAACAACTATATATACAAGGATGAGGTCCTTGCATGACTTCACCTCAAGAATTCGGTCTAATTGCAAAGCTAATCACACAAATGTTTTTAGGTAACCTTAGTGCACAAGTGTAGATGTATTACAATGATAATTTCGACATACTTTCTGAGATAAAGTACGGATTACAGTGGAGATTACAGACAAAGGTTCGATGATATATCATAGTATGGTTCAATGCTATTTCAGTGAAAGAGTTTTGGTGCTACCATAGTGTCATGCCATCATAGTCATGATGTCAATATAGTGCATTGATCTTGGTACTATTTCAGTTAAGGCCTATCACAGTCTCAGTGTTACCGTAGGATCATGATCTCGATGTGACCTCAGTTCAGTGGTGCTATCTTAGTATATGAAGGAACTTGGATTGGTTGCAGAGCTGATCTCTTCAAAAGGTACAAGTACCATAGTTTGACATGACAAGGTTGACTTGATGGATGGAGGTAGTTCTGAGTCTAAGTTGTAAGGGTCTTGGTCGTCTCATCTTGAATCTATTGAAGGAAAAATTTTGACCGGGTTTTCCCCAAAGAGTGGGGTTTTGCCTTGGCAACGTGCCTGCATCTTGTGTCCTCTTCTATTTGTTGCTTGACATTAGTCTTGATGATAAGAAAATATAAATCGAAAGAGCACATAATAATAACGAAAACATCACAAGATAATGTCTTAATAAGAGAATTGTTTAACTGCCACCTCCTTGGATTTCTCAGCAGGTTTTACCTTTGTGTGTTTTTTTTTCGTTGAGCTAGGTTGAGCCTATGTCGGGGCTATCACCAATGTTGGATGGAAGAACAATATTCCCACTAGTGGGATGCTATCACTAGGATTGTGTGAATCTCAGTCGTACTTGGACGTCCCTTGGGATAGTTTTATTCCCCCAAAGTTGGTTCCCATCCTCAACCCCTCCCCATAAGATTTGAATTTGTGACCTAGTGGGAACTAGACCCCACACAAATGAATTGGTCTACACCTCATAGGTACCTTTTTGTTTGTTTGCTAAGCAAAACATTGAAACATCAAACTTGTGATATGTATACTTCATAACTTCCTTTATGGTTTGAACCAAATATGTAGGGGAATCTTCATCTTATGGAAGCAAATCAAGGAATGCCATGGTTCACTTGTATTACTGCAAGCTTCTTTGATCAATAGATCAATAGGGCTAATATAATTGTCTTTCCCATTGCAAGGATAAGACCAATCATCATTGTTCTTTGTTGTGTTGTCAAGGGAGGTTTGTTAGAAAATCGGAAAGGCAAAAAGATTTTCTTATGTTGATAATTACTTGTGATATTATTATGTTCTTATTATCTTGTTTATTTTCTTTTCATCAAGCAATCGTCAAAGCAAAAACACAAAGATCATGGACACCAGATGTAGGCGCTCAGGCAGGGCTAAAACCCTTATATAGGGGAAAACTTAGTCAGAGAACTCTTCCTTCAGTAGATCAAAGCAAGGTTGTGGGGAAGCTTCTCCCCCCTCTCGAACCCGCTCCCAATTCGCGCTCCAAGCGGGAGCGTTTTGGGAGCGCTCGGAAGCGCGCTCCCGAAAATGCTCCCTGAGGGGAGCGGAGCGTTTTCGAGAGCGCGCTCCCTAAACAGGAAAAACACTATGTTGCAATTTCCAACGGAACAAATCAAGAATACACGAAATGCAACAAACAACATATGTAGAACAAAATGCCAACCGTAATATGGAACAATTACACATAGAATGCCAGAAAACTGAGCCATTTTATTAATCTGAAAGTACATAGAGAGGAGTACAAGAAAATCAGAATGAGGGCACCTATCCTTGCTCAAGGCAAGTGAAGAATCCTCTCAGAAAATAGGAAATGGTTACTACAGAAACTGCATCCCAGCTGCTGGAAGAAACTGCCGTAAACTGCTGCTGCTGGAGTGAACTGAAGCTAGGGGCTGATCCCCTTGCCGGAATGAGCTAAAAATCTACAGATCACCTATACTCGCTGCTCCGGACAAAACCCAGAAACCATATACCAAACGGACCACCTCCGAAAATCACCCCCAGAAACCCTCCTCCTACAAAAACGCTGTGCCTCCAGGAACAGCGCAGGAGCTCAAGAAACACGCTGAGGAAAGGGCCTGAATCCTCCTGCAAAACCTCCGGCTGAAATGGCAACCTCCTCAAGGCTGAAAAACGCTGAAACCACTGCCAAATAACCACCCAACAAAGCTGCTCAACAAAGACTGCGTCCTCCTCAACTGAAACTGCGTCCTCTCTCCTAGACTGCGCAGTCACTCAGAAGGGCAGCTCCTCTGCAAAACGTCCACCAGAAACCACTGCAAACCACCAACTGGAACTGAAGGAAAAACCTTGCTCGAGCAGGCACTCGAAGTCCCCCGGAGCCAAGGGTGAGATCTCCGACCGAAGACACTCAGTTTGCACTAAACAGTGCTGCAGACCGACTAAACAACCGGCGTGCTGAAGTAGACAGAAGTCTAGCTCTCAATATCAATATCATATCAACAATACCAAATGGAGTGAAACCCCCACCTTTTATAGTGCTAGCTCCCTCAAAACCCTAACTGCGTCCTTGAGTTCCTCTTTGACCTGCGCAGTTACCTTAGGAGTTTACGTGAGGCCTCTCTCATGTGTGTGTGGACCCCCAAGGCTTTCCCCTTTAAGTTACAACGTTGCCTCTACTAGGGAAACGCTTTATTTTATTTAAGTGAGTTAGACCCCTTTTCTCACTTTTATTTATTAATTAACTATAGTCGGCAAAACTATACAAAAATCAAATATTCCAATTAGCGGTGCTAATTAGGAATATTACAGTATCCCCCGGCAAAACGTTGCTTGTCCTCAAGCAACTGAAGTGATGGATGCTGTAAAGTCTGCTCGCTCTCCTAAGTGGCATCCTCATCCGGTAAAAATTGCTTGTTCTCAAGCAATGCTCGAACAAGCCTACTCTCTAGCTGATGCTCCCCACCGATACTGTAAAATATGCCTGGGTCCCACTGAAACCTCTCTGTCTCCTGCATCACTCTGATACGAAAGGATATCTCAATGACAGGATCCCAAAGTGACCTCTCACAGTACCAGCCAACCAATAATCCTCCCGGATCCCATCGCCACCGTGGCCAATAATTGCCCAAGTCCCACGGCTCGGACTGTGCACTCCCTCTGGCTATGACTAATGCTCTAAGAGGTGAAGACCACCAATAAGCATCAATGCTCTCGGGCTCCTGCTGTGATGTACCTGTAACTATATGCTGCCTCTCCAACTGCATACCAACTCATCACCTCTCTCCAATCCACGTCCTGACTCGATCCCATGCTGATCCTGCTCTCCTGACATTGGGAAAGAGTCCTGAAGTAATGAGAATCGGTGCCCTCCTGCCAATTGGGACCTATAACATCTACTATGTCTAAGGGCCCCTGCTCCGCTGCGCCCCCTACGAAGAGTACCGTACCATCAAGAGGGTACCAACTCATGATCTCCCGCCAGTCCATCCTGGAGGAAGCATCTGATGTAGCAACAACAAATGCATGTGGAACATGCCTGGAAGGTTGCCGCCAACCCGTAATCATCTCCCACTGCCAAACTATCACATCTACCTCCAACATCTCCAGAGGATATGGATCTGTAGCTGCTATCACGGTACTCGATGTCAATGCAGCTGACTGCTCCTCCTCAATGACTGACCCTGCGGTTAGCTGCATATCCACCATAGACTCGATGTGAGTGCCCATCTGGCTCTCTCTCAAAGGAATATCATGCCTGATGTGAGTAGTGTCCTCCTCTGTCGACTCAGGCTCCATCACCTGCTGCTTTAGCTGAATTGTCACAAGTGACTCTCCACCCTGAGTATCTCTCGTAGAATCCCATGACTGCTCACCCTGGACACTAGAATATAGCTCCGGTCTACTGTCACCATCCGCGCATGACTGCCCTCACTCCCCAGAAGCGACCTCAACTGATCCTATGGACTCATGTGAAAAGGAGTCCTCACCCTGGCATACAGAAGGAATGCCCTCCTATTCTACCTCCGCCATCTCATCTGCATCGAACATGCCATCCACCCTCTCGACAAGGTGTCGATACAGTGTCTGGAGCCCAGACACATACTGGGATACTACCTCTGCTGTACCCCGTATCCTCTGCTCATGCATGATCTCGACATGCCCTGAGGGAAAATGATGCATGTCTCCCTCATGACCTGCTCCCCAAGCGTAGGCTCAGTGATCACTGATGCACCACCTCTGCAAAGGATCACCTCATCCCCCAACCTGTGGCTGTCAACTAGCACACCAACCCAGTGCCACTGCTGAGAAGTCTCTCGTCTAGTGTACTGAGTGTCATCCAAATATCTTGGGTGAACCTCGCATACCCTGCTGCTCACGCCCAAAGTGCCAAAGATCGAAAACATAATCAACTGTACCAGTGAGTGATGTCGAAGCGAGTCAGGTGTGTGAGTCCCCACAGATACTGCCAAGTACCGCTCCTCTGTCTCTCCATCGATCCTGGGTGAAATACCCCCAAAGGTAAGCCCAGTGTCCCTGTCCATGAGTCTCTCTGGAAGCAATGCTCTAAGACCCCGCCGTGTAGCACCGTATGCCCTCGCATACCACTGATCAACCATACACTCCTCGTCATGCCACTGCACACTGAGGCATACCTCGGTATGCTGCTGGATACCATGTGCTACTGCTGTAGCACCCTGTACCGTCTCGTGCCCTGACTGTGTCCAGGCATCGGTCACTCTCCGCATGCTCTCAATGTGATGTAGGATACCCCTACTCCACAATGCAGTCCCACACACTATGGTACACCACCATGCTACTCCATGTCCACCGGCAATCCACCGCTCAATGCTAGAGGCTCCCAAACACCCCTGGATGTGATGTCCTAGAGCTGTGCCTCTACAGGTCCGACTACCACCAATCGGTAACATCGTCTCCACCGTCGTATCACTATACCTGCCGATGAAAGGATCATCACTCCAAATCCTCCTCAAGGGGTCCGAGAAGTGAATCTCCCTGTGTGTCAGTAGTGTTACCACCACTGCTCGGCGCCGCTGCGTCCTCTGTCCCCCACACAAAGGTGAAGAATCTTTGGCCCCATACAAGGTGCCATCTGGTGGCCTGCCGATGCCACCTCCTCCGACAAGCTCCTGCCAAGGTGTGCTGACCACCCCGTGATCCCGTGTATGAATGTCATGCCAAGACAACCTAGGGAGTCTGCCCATAAACTGGTTGGCCACTGGAGCTGACCGAAACTGCACATGCTCTACTACTAGGCCAACTGTACTCTCCAAGACATAGTCAGCCGACCTGCCTGGGAAACGATAGGTGATCCCACCTGGATCCCAATGCTAATCTGGGGTTCCTGTAATCCCCATGCATAGAAACTCCTGCTGAGCTACACTCGGATCCATCACCATCTCCATAGCCCGCTCCACCGAGTACCAACTCAAAATCTCTCTCCATCCAACCTCAACATGTGGATGCTGTACCCTGTGCAACTCTGATCGTCTCGTACCGCTATCAAAGTCAACGTATGAGATCTGACTAGGTGGCTCTGCCTCTCTCTCTCCAACGGAAAGAGATGACCCAACAACACTGCTAGTCCCATCCATGCATGCCTGAAGGGGAATGATCTGACGCTCCAACATGCCCTCTGGTTGTACCATCAGGGAATCCAGCTGTCCCCCAATGCGGACCAACTTGGCCGCCGACTTGGCACAAGTCGCTCTCATACCCTCCAGCTCCTGGTCCTGCAATAAAATGGCCTCCCGTACTGACATGGCCTTCTCTCTCAAAACTCGAAGGTCCGTCCGAAGCCGATGATACTGCTGTCTGCGACCATCATCCAATACCTCTGTACCTGCTAGTGCCTCATCGAAGGTGGATACATCTCCTGACACTGCACCCATCTGTGTGCTGCTACCACGCGAAGACTCGGATGCGACTCCGGACATCACCTCAATGGATGGCTCTACTGAGGTAGGCTCTACCTTCTCCACTACCACACCAACCGACATGGCCAAGGAGGTCTCCAATGAGGGTGAATCCTGTGTCACACTAGGTGTAACCTCGGACTCCCTGCAACCCTGTGTTCCCTCATCCTCCAAGTGCAAGGTAACCATTTTAATGGTTTCCCTCTCCGATACTCGGTCAAGCTGGAAAGAGGTATCCAACTTGTCCACCCAAGCTTTTTCTGAGCGCCTGGATGACCTGTCAAATGTCGGTAGATGGAATCTGTCCACTATGCGCTGTAAGCCCCCATCATGTGAGCGCATGTTCCCTTTGTGAAAGTTGTGAGGTCTACTACCACACTGGATCTGAACATAAGCTCTGAATGAGAGAGCCTTCATGAACTCCTGCCCGTATGCCTGGTACTCTGTAAAAAGGTCAGCCATCCGACCCAGATCTATCTTTCGCTGTACTGTTGCCCCTATGTCTTCATCCAGAAAAGTGGGCATGGTAGGACGTGTGGGTGAATGTGATGCCATATGCTGAGTGGCATCATGCTCCCGCAAATGGTGGGATGTGCCTGATCCCTCACCAATCCGAAATCCCCTTGGGGTTTCCCGCTGCCTAACCTCCAGCGCAGTGAGTCTCTGTGACACTTCCTGTATGTATTGGAATGCCTTTCTAAATCTCCTCTCATCATCACCACCTGACATCGGCTCTTTCTGCTATGTCTCTACAGGCTCCTCAGAAGCTGCACGGCTGCTGCAAAACCATACTGCTGCTTAACTTCGACCTTCGATTTACCCACCGAAAACTACTCAGAAAATTCCAGGAATTTGGGAAGGTGATCCTTGCCCAAAACCCAGAAAAACCCAGAAAACGTTTCTTCTAATTCCAAACTTCAAAATTTGACCCTTTTTATTTTGGCCCTTTTTCCAATTGCGTTTTTGGTACTGCAACTGCTATTGCTCTGTATGATCTCTTTCCCGATGTCATAGACCACAGGCTGAGCCAGAATTATGCTTTGATACCACTGTAATATCCCCAACGGGAAATAACCAGTAATACACAGAAATGCAACAAACAGATATGTAGAACAAAATGCCGGAACCAGAATATGGAACAAATACACATAAAAATGCCGGAAATGCTAAGCCATTTTATTAATCTGAGAATATAATGAGATACAATGGATAATCAGAATAAATGCACCTATCCTTGCTCAAGGCAAGTGAAGAATCCTCTCAGGAAAATAGGAAATGGCTGCTACGGAAACTGCATCCCAGCTGCTGGAAGAAACTGCCGTAAACTGCTGCTGCTGGAATGAACTGAAGCTAGGGGCTGATCCCCTTGCCATAATGAGCTAAAAATCTATAGATCACCTATACTCGCTGCTCCAGGCAAAACCCAGAAACCATATACCAAACGGACCACCTCCGAAAATCACCCCCAGAAACCCTCCTCCTACAAAAACGCTGTGCCTCCAGGAACAGCGCAGAAGCTCAAGAAACACGCTGAGGAAAGGGCCTGAATCCTCCTGCAAAACCTCCGACTGAAATGGCAACCTCCTCAAGGCTGAAGAATGCTGAAACCACTGCCAAATAACCACCCAACAAAGCTGCTCAACAAAGACTGCGTCCTCCTCAACTGAAACTGCGTCCTCTCTCCTAGACTGCGCAGTCACTCAAAAGGGCAGCTCCTCTGCAAAACGTCCACCAGAAACCACTGCAAACCACCAACTGGAACTGAAGGAAAAACCTTGCTCGAGCAGGCACTCGAAGTCCCCCGGAGCCAAGGGTGAGATCTCCAACCGGAGACACTCAGTTCGCACTAAACAGTGCTGCAGACCGACTAAACAACCGGCGTGCTGAAGTAGACAGAAGTCTAGCTCTCAATATCAATATCATATCAACAATACCAAATGGAGTGAAACCCCCACCTTTTATAGTGCTAGCTCCCTCAAAACCCTAACTGCGTCCTTGAGTTCCTCCTTGACCTGCGCAGTTACCTTAGGAGTTTACGTGAAGCCTCTCTCATGTGTGTGTGGACCCCCAAGGCTTTCCCCTTTAAGTTACAACGTTGCCTCTACTAGGGAAACACTTTATTTTATTTAAGTGAGTTAGACCCCTTTTCTCACTTTTATTTATTAATTAACTATAGTCGGCAAAACTATACAAAATCAAATATTCCAATTAGCGGTGCTAATTAGGAATATTACACATGTTTTAGGGAGCAGTTTAAGGAGCGTTTTTTTAGGGAGGGAGCATTTTAGGGAGCGTTTTTTTTTTTAGGGATGGAGCGTTTTAGGGAGTGGCCATGTTTTCAGGGAGCGTTTTAGTGAGTGTTTTTTTAGGGAGGGAGCGTTTTAGGGAGTGTTTTTTTTAGGGATGGAGCATTTTAGGGAGCCTTTTTTTAGAAAGGGAGCGTTTTCAGGAGCGTTTTTTAGGGAGGGAGCATTTTCGGGAGCCTTTTTTTTCTTAAAGACTTGGTCCTAAATGAAATTACTTGCTCTCCATTTGTTTAAATCATCCATTTGCCAACCTAACTATACTGTCAATATAATTTGTGTATCAACTATTTTTTAACATATTATGATACAATTCCATTTGGTAATGGCCATTATTTTATTGTAAACCTAGGAAAGGTACGTCCTTTAACAATCTTGAGACAAAATTTCCTGCCATAAAGTGGAATGGATTTTGTTCAAACTAGTTGAAAAGCATACATCATATTCCTTTTATGCAAGGATCAACTGCCAAAATATGAGTAAAGGCTAATTTTCATCAAGGAATAAAAACAAAAGCTTATCTTTAAGACTCATTGTGTTGTAGTTATTATAAGCAGAATATATGACCCTTTGAAACTCAGTATTTAATTCAACAACAATTTCTCTCCACTGTAAAAAGGGCCTAAATATTATGAAATCATTCGTTGTACTATTGTTAATGCCTTACACCTACTCCTTTCTTACATTGAAACCAAGTTGATAGTCCTTTGCAATCAAGATATGCCATCTTATTGGAGACAGTGATGGATGACCGAAATATTTGTTGATGTTTCATGAATGCCTCTACCCTTTTAGGTCATGGCCATATTGCTTGCATGAGACGGGGGCTTGTGTATTTTCCCATCTACTGTTTCTTAGAGATTTTTCGACCTTAATTGCAAAGTGGGTAACAAGTTGATGAAAATGCAATTGCTTAAACTTTGGATAATTAATGATATGCCTTCTAGGTTGAATTTCCCATTTCCTTGAAAGAAATTAATTTATTCCTTAGCAACACATTCTACGTGTTCTCCACCTGTTGGACATGACGAATACCTAAGCATTCAGCTAAAGTGCAGATCCCATTCTCCCCCCGGGGACTCACTTACGGCTCTAAGATTTTAACTCTATTATATTTTATTAGGCAAGATCCCATTTTTTTTCTTAAGCCGCCATCACATAAAAAAGCATGTGGCTTTTTGCACAATGATATCAAAATCAAAGCCCCAGTTTAAGCTGCCTAATGTGACCCCAACATTACAATATCTTACCGTATATTTTAAGATGATATTCTGTTAGATGTGTTCCAAAAACTAGATGTATCATATGATTTTCTCAATATGTGTTCAGTGTTTATTAATACGCCATCATTTTTAAGATTTTTAAATCTTTACAACCATCTAGATTTCTATGGTTGACAATTTTCACATTATTTCATCCAAGACACCATAGGTTAGGGCTTTTTCATTTTCTTCTAGGTTGCATCTTGGGAATTTGTGTAAATATTTTATTGGATCATTATCTTTAAGTGGCTATCTAACATAAAGTATCTTCTCTTCATTCTTACATCTTTACAAATACCCTTTAACGTTTCTAGAGAAATTATTCTTCATTCTTACATCTTTACAAATACCCTTTAACATTTCTAGAGAAATTATTCACATTTTTTAATTATATTTTCTGAGGGAAGACAATGTCAACAAGCATTAAGGCCAAGCCTTAGAAGACTACCATTACCACGATCTGCTCAAATTTCAAAAATTAGACATTTCTTGTGGCAAGAGGGCAAACAATAGATAAAATAGATTTACTAGTCTTTTTTCGTTTCTAGTAGTTTTTAACTTTTTATAACTGTTGAAACTTGACTATTTCATATTTAATTTGATATTTTTTGTAAACAATATATGACAATTTAAGTTTGAAGTTTGAAACTTAGAAGTTGGTAGTTATAAGTTTATAACTCATTATGAATTATGAATATGATGCTTCATGAAATTTGAAAGTTGTTTCATTTTGTTTCATTTTATAACATTTCATTTCATGTTAAATATTATTTTTTGTAAATGTTACACTTAGCTTACAAGTACAACTATGGTGATCAATGAATCAATGATGATAAATGTTATATATTGAATTTTGAAAGCTTGAAACTTTAAGATTGATGAATCATGAGACTCAAGAGTCAATATGTTGAATGTTTCTAACTTCTAGATTAGAAACATAATCTTCTAGATTAGAAGATTATAACTTCTAGATGATTGATGTTATATGGTTCAATCTATGTTTTTATGTTTTTTTATGTCTAATTCATCATTCTACATGCTTTTGTTGACAGTGGACACATATGCATCAAAATATAAAAATATATAAAAATATATATATTATAAAAAAACGCTCCCAAACTAGGAGCTTCTGAAAATGGTGCTCCCGCTCCCGCTTCCAAGTAACCCTGGATCAAAGTGAGATAGACCAAGACCCTAGACCAACATACCTTCCTCCCCCACCAAGTCAACCCTTCCTCCTAGTAGATGTCCTTTGCTCAACCTTCCAAGTGTTAGCTCTTCAAACTGCAACTTCAGATCATAATTTTGTCCCCCAACAACAAATTTTTGGCCCCCAACTTCAGAACTTCAGCCCTACAACAAAAACAAAAATTCGGCCCCAACTTCAGCCCAAAATCTTCGCATGTGTGAGAGAAAGGTAGTCCAAAGACTCGATATTCTTCTCCCAACTTCTTTCCTCCTCTAACAACTTCACACTCTTTTTTTGCTACTGCTTCTTAGAGATTGAACTTGAGATGATACTTGCTAAATGAAGTTGAGTTGCTCAATATATAGGCTTCTTGTGAGGTCGAATTGCCCTAACCCAGGCAAACTTGATGAGGGGAGGGCCGACTTCGTGTGGAGGTGACAAATGATAATTTTTACTCAAAAATAAATCTTTTTACATGGAACAAAAGCCTAAGTAGGGTCTAATAAAAATGACAATGACTTAAATGACTGAAGATAAACCCTAGAAGTCTTCAATGGAGACTTTGACTTATAAACAATTGACCCAAGCATGAAACCCATGCTTTAATAAGTCAATTTCTTTCTCTTTTCTTTTAACAAATACATTTCGTTATGACTCAAGTACAATTATGAAGACCGATACTATTTACATTCTTCAACACTCCCTCTTAACTAGGGAGGTATTCATAATTACATATATAGAGAGGTACATGGAAGATCTCAAATGAACTGCGAAGAGTTCTAGCACACTCAGTGTTGCGGACTAGATACCTTACCAAGATAATCTATCTGGGTGGGACTAAGATGGACGCAAGCTTTCAACCACTCTAGGTACCATCAGGCTTATTTGCTAACCATCAACCCGGGGATCTAGGTGCATAGCCAAGGTCGGAGCTCCATGACCACCGCGACCCTCCCTCTTCGGGATTTAGACATCAACACATAGGCTAACCAGATGTCCTCCCAAGCATCCACCATTAGATGTTTCAACTCTCCCTATCAAACTAGATATATCCATTTGCCCAAGCATGCTTCCAGAATGTTCAACCTTTTTATGGAGAGATTATCTTGTACAAACACAACCTCAGTCAATAATAAAATTTCAAATATACATATAAGTAAACACAATCCTTCGGGGTCCTCATATATTCAGACGCTGTTTATATTATCATCAAGTTATCCATATACAATTTGTCGGAGGCTTTCTTCTTCTTTCATTTCTTCCACAATACCAAATACATCTTCAAATATTTCTCAAGTCTTTTGTTTGCAACTTTATTAACATTTATTGATAGTACTTTTTCTTGCTTCAAAATATTTACTGTCATAATATGCCCTCCCTCTCAATTGGGAAGATATTCCCTTTCTTCTATCAAGAATCCCTCTCAATTTAGGGAGATTAATCACTTCCTTCTTCTATGACATTGGACAACCTTTCATGGCTCCAATGCTTCTTACGACATCAAGGTCATCTTGATATATACCTTCCTTCATCATGCTTATACAAACATCTTCATCATCTTGAAGATTATGTACCTGCAAAAATTTAATAGCATGTACAACCAAATACAAACATATTCAGTTAACTATATCATGTTACTATAATGGAAGCATTTAGACTTTAGATATCAAACACCTAAACTTAGTTAGGTTTATAATCAACAAAAGTTACATACTCAATTTCTTGCTAGGGTTTTGTCAAAAACCCTAGACTACATTATCAAAACTTAAAGCAACTCAATGAAGATATCAGTCTCTTTATATCTAGGGCCTCGATATTAATTTCAGAGATATATGACAAACTCTACTATGATTTATTGCAAACCCTAGATTCCATCTTCGAGACATAAAGCCTTAGCTATCAACAATTCAATCAAATAACAATTTTACTATGCATTTAAGGTTTCAACAATTTTCAAAATTTACATGTTAGACTCTAGTAGGGTTTGCTGCAAACCGTAGATTCTATCATCAAAGCTAAATTATATCAATAACAATATCATCATATCCTAGAATATCAATCTTCTACTAAGGTTTTGTTCCAAGACCTAGATTTCACAATGAGCATCAACAATTAGCATACTCACATTTACATATCTAGGATTTCATAATCATGCCTTTGCATTTCCCAACAATACCTACTAGGTAAACCCAAGACACAAATACATCAAAGTTAGGTATACAACAATTTTTAAAGGGCTAGGGTTTCGGTCAAACATACGGACATACACATAGGGCTTCGTTCCTAGAATCTTATAGATGAGGGTTTTGTTCACAAACCCTAATTCACCAAACCATAAAACGCCAAATCTAGCGGCGTTTTATGGAAGATATGTAGGTGGTCAGTATGCATCTGCATCATCATTTTATGGGGGATATGTATGGTAGGCGGTATGCACTTGCAGTGACATGGTGGACAGAATTCAGGGTTGTCAAAATTTGTGGATGGTATACCGTATAACACACAATTAAAAAAAAAAAAATTAGTCACCGGGGAACTTACACAAAGAAACAATTAAATCATATACAACTTGAAATTGAAAAAGAGCTTATTACCATAAGCATATCAAGGTAAAAAGTAGTAACTTTAGTAACTGAGATTCAAAGAACTTCAAAGCATTACTATTAAAACAATATTAAGGATAAAGGGATTCAAAATTTCATTCATATATATATATACATATTATGGAAGGTTATAAAGTTAAAAGGGATATATATATATATATATATATATATATATATATATATATATATATTAAGGAAGGTTATAAAGTTAAAAGAACATTCTAATTGCTAAAAAGTTTATTTATTCCCTATTTTTTAAATAAAAAAGATTTAAATTAATAAAAGGGGATTATTTAAGAAAATAATATCAAGGAGTTTTGAAGTACAAAAGGGGGGAAATTCGAAAAATGACTGGAGGAAAATTATATTATAAAGGTAACATGATCACATGTTATGAATTATGTACATTAAAGGGAAATATTTAAGGGAAAGCAAATAATATTGTCATCAACGAGAACTATGAAGGAAATTACATTAACATGAATTTGACAAATCAATTATTAATCCCAAAATTAAATATAATTGAGAATAAAGATGCCTCTTATTTCAAAGTAGAATACAAAATTAAGAATTCTTAAGTAATAATTGATAATTATGAATATACATCTCAATTCGGTGTCATAACTATGTTTAACGAAGAGACTAACATAATTCTCAATTTACCTTGGTTTAAAGAATTAGGTATGTTCATGTTAAACATGGAGAAACTTTTCTTGATGTTTCCCTCTAAGAAGAAGTTGATGACATTCCAGGACATGACAATGAAGTCATAATCGTTAATAACTTCATCAGAAGACTTTAAAGATATTTTGAAACTAATGCTTCAAAAGAATAAAAAATCAATATCAAGGATGCAAATTTTTTTTGATTAAGTTATCTCTAATAAAAACAAAGAAATTTCTTGCTTAAAAGTTTATGGTAAAAAATTACTTGCACAAGTCAAGAAATCCAAGTCTACAAAGTAGTCATTCAAAAACAAAATAGAACAACTTATTCAAGTAGAAGCATTGAAGTCTTCAAGTAAAAATGTCCAAGTTGAGGAGAAGGGAACAAATACAAATCCCATTAATCTTACGACTGAAAGATGCCAATCTTATTGAAGTCAAAAAATACTTTAATGCTGCAATACAAATGATGGAAATTCCAAGTGAAGATTCCATAATTTATACAACAACATCAATACCTGAAGTAAGTAAAGAAATACCCACCAGCATGATGTTAAAATCTGATGTTCTATGTTGTAACAATCACTTCTTACAAAACTTCTTTCTGCTGCAATATTAGTTAAGCAATTGTAGACATAACATAAATCAAATGCACAATGGAAGACAACCAAGAACAATATGAAACACAAAGAATTTAGATCCAATGACCAGGGAAAAACCCACAAGGGGAAAATCCAACCAGATTCTTCTTCTTTTAGATATCAATTGTTAAGAAAACATACAAAGTACAGCGAGAGATCAAGAGAATGAGTAAGCTCACCCAAATCTGAACAAGCTGTAGAATGAAGATCACTGATAGTAGCAGCTAATGAAAACACTGAATCAACCTTCAAGTTCCGCTCTTACTCTCCAAGTCTCTCTTCCTCACAATCTTCTTCAAGTCTCTCCAACTCTCTCTCTCTCAATTTCAAATCCTTCTTTCACAATTCACAAGTAGCGAGAGGAGAAGATATGAGGCACATATATATAGGAAGAGCAATGAATTCATGCCATAAAGGAGGAGCATGCCTTAGAGTAACTTGTATGCCAAATAGGTAAGAGTAACTTGAGCAATTATGGAGAGAGGCAATGGATGCCTTCAATGGAGGAATTTCGCATGCCTTGAGGAGTGTAACTCATGCCATTAAGGAGAGAGGGTAACGAATACCATTGAAGGAGAGGTATGCATGCCTTTATAACTTGTGCAATAAAGAGAGTGTAAAATATGCTTTGAAGAGTGCGTAAGAGGAATCTTTTATGACATGCCTTCAATGAGTGTGTAAGAGGAATATGCCAAGACTTTAATGAGAGAGAATGAGTGAAACGTATACTCATGTGAGACATTAAAGAGAGATGGGTGCGAAGTATAAAGGTAAGGTGACTTGAATTTTGTTTTGATAGTAATTACTAATATCATAGTATCATAAGGATAATGATAATATTGATAATTAAGTCAAAATTGAACTAATAGTAATGATTAATAATACGTTGAGTGATTTTCCATCAACTATTCTTGATTACCATTTGATACAGGTGATTTACTATTTTTGGAAAGTCTTACTTGAGATGAGATACTAGACATGACTTTCTATTTTTAGAAATGCACTCCAAAATTGTCGAAAATGAAATTTTATTTAAGGAAATTCATCCCTGAGCTGCCAATTTTCAACACATGAGAAGGGAAAAACATGTTACAAAAATATCTTATCGACATCCTCATCATAGAAGTAGGCACCTTAATTAATCAACGTATCAACATCATATATGATAGAAACAACCAATTTATGTTCCAAAAAATATAGATGTTAGTGAAATTAAGTCTTATTATAAGAATTCATCCCAAATATTAAATAACCACAAAGTTCCACAAAAGATTGATTTGGGATGGTTAGATAATTTCATAGTGTGACAATTCTGTACCACAATTAGAAGTTCGTATCGTCTTGTATCATCAAATATGACAGTTGCAAGAATTCGAAATGATGTAAATACTAAAGAGACTACGAGAGAGAAAAAGATATCAAGCCTTTCATCAAATATGCTTTGAGGACAAAACATTTCTAAAGGGAAGACAATGTTATGAACATAAATATATCAATAAATAATAATGATAATTAAAATTTATAACTAATAATTATGAAAAGACATGTCTATTAGTTGGGACATGACTATTCATATAAGGGCACCCCACTTAGTATGTATACGGGGCCCTCATTGAACACGCATATCATATTTATCCTATGATAAATATTCATATATTCCAGATGTTCTAAATGTGATATGATTTATCCTATGGTGGATATTCATATATTCCAGATGTTCTAAATATTCTCTGTAATAATGAACTTTGTTCGTATCATAGAGTATGTGGGGCTGAGAATAATTATTGTGAATTTTAACAATACTTAACAGATCACAAATTTATTTTTCCTTTAGAATTTTGAAAACGACTTCATGAAAATATGATAAGTTGCTAAAGTCAGAAGTCTTCCCTGCTAGCATAGATAATTTATTTCACACGCTAAAGGTAAATTAAAAATCTATAGAAATGTGGAATGACTTAAAATATGTAATATTACCTTAATGTAATTGAAAAGGTCTCATTAATCTTTAGCTGTATGATCAAACTTATTTCTCTTAGCAATGGAAAATTGACTCATTTGGTCCATAAGTTGCACCTTCGATAAAATCATTTTTGTAATTTGCCACAGTTATTATTATAAAGAATACTGATATTTAGTATTTAGTAATTTTTAGTGCTTAAGATACTTATTAATGATCAGGAGCAGTACTTTACAGTCCAACTGTCATCATTAGTAGTGGTTTACATGGAAGTATTTTATTTAATTTTGTTAATGTGGTTGCAGGTGTTCTATAATACTGCTCGCTATTATCAGGCCTACTATGGTTACAAAACAGTGAGTCCACTTTTATTTTTGAAAGATTGTTTTATAAAGATGGAATACCATGGAGATAGAGTAAATAGTTTGGGTGGACTGTGCAAATATATATCACCTAAATTTTCATTTGCATATATACAAGAGAGTGAATTTTAAACAAAGTGCACACTGGCAGGACCTTCGAGCAGTTATGGTTGGGCTTCTTCTTATTTTATCAGCATTCCAGTACTTGAATCAGTGGACCAGGCATCAACAGGTACTGGGATTTTTATTATTCATTTTGAAGTTGATCATTTTGAAGAATAAATCTTTTATTCACTTGACAGAGGGTATCATTTATTGTATATTTTATTTGAAATATGCCTATATAATAAAATTGCATTGTCAAGTAAATTGTGCTATTTATGTTAAATTTTCATTATCAGCCCAGATTTATTTATACCTCAACAATTTTGATTCACAGAGAATTATTTTATAACTTCAATTAAAATTCTGAATTGCTGGAAAATAAAATCACTGGTATTTAACTTCAAAAAAAGTAATTTGCAGCAAAAAAATAAAATAGAGAGATCAATACATCACAACAGTAAGCATACACGCATAACAATTTTCCTTCATTAAAATTCTCAGGAAAATTTGGGCCTAGACTCATAGAGAAAATACACAGAAAAATGCACTGTTGGAACCTGTAACTCAGTTCCACTGAGAAAATCGGCCCAAGGAATTCAGACCCACAAAGAAAATTTGCCCAAGGAATTCTTCCCACATGAAAATTGACCTTATGAAGAGTTCGGCCCTATAGAAACTTGGCCTCTGACACCAACAAATTGACCCTCGGTTTTCCTCATTGTACGACCCCTGCGCACTCAAGGAAATCAGCGTGTTGGATGAATTGGCCTCTCCACAAATCAACTTCCTTTGCGCTTCAGCTACTTGGCCTCTCGACTTCCTGAACTCGGTCTCCGGCACCAACAAATTGACGCTCTCTTTTCCTCCTTGTACGACCCTTGTGCACTCAAGGAAATCAGCCTGTTGGATAAATCGGCCTCTCCACAACTCAGCCTCTGCGCTTCAGCTACTTGGCCTCTTGGAAATACTCTTAAAATTTCCATGCACTCTTCCTCCTTTCTGTTCCGTCTACCCGAGCCTCTCACTCTAGAGAATATCGCTTACTCCCTTGAGAAATCGCTCTCTCAATGTTGTGTAGCCACGCTGTATCTTCACCTTTCCATTTGGCTTCTTCTATACTAAGCCAAATCCTTAACTCTAATCCAGTGTTATCAGAATCGAACCGGTTACGGCAAAACTAGCCGGTTCGACCGGTTTGGAGACGAAACCAGTCCGAACTGGAAAAGACCGGTTTGGTACAAAACCGACCGGTTTTGGCACCGAACCGGCCGGTTCAGTACCGAACTTGCCAGTTCAGTACCGAACCGGTTCGAAGATTGGTTCCACTGGTTCACAAGCTTGGGCATTAAAAAAACAATTTTTTTTTTAATTATTAATTTTCCTAGTTACTAACACTACCCTACCCCCCCCCCCCTAAAGCTATTTAAACACCCCCACACCCTCTATTTTGCTCACACTATTCATTCGAGTCTCTTGCAATTCTTGAGCTGAGTTCGGTGAGGAGAATTCAAAATTTTTTTTGCAGGGTTGTTTTGAGGGAGATTTTTTCCAGATTTGAAGAGCTGATTGGAGCCTTGGAGAGCTGTTGGGTTGGGAGATTTGTGAGCTACTTCAATTTTTTTTCCCAGAGATCTTTGGATTTTCTTCAGTGATTTTTGCAGCTGGTGGAAGATTTTTTTTTTTTTTTTAAATTTTGTTGGGGCTGCTGCATGGTTGATTTTAGAGAATTTTGGAGCTGATTTTCTTCAAAAATTTAGAGGGTAAATCAAGGGCCAGGGGGAATCAAGCCATAATCCCATTGCAAAATTGGATGCTACTCATTCTTCAGATGAGGATGGGGAGGGTGATCAAGATGATGATTGATGATTGATGATTTGATTATTGATTTGTTGTAGTTGTAGCTTGTAGTATTGTAGGTTGTAGTATCACACTATGATCTATGATGCTATTTTGGACTATAAAGGCCTTTTAGAGCCTGCTTCTTGATGATTGTAACATTTTTGGTTCAACGATGTTTTGCATTAAGTGCTATTTTGGTTATATGCACTATTACTTGCTATATAAATGAGAAGTTGAGAACTTTTGCATATTTGTATATAAATGGTTTGGATTCATAGGATGCGCACATGAATATATCTATTTTTTCTTTAAAATATGAATATTTTATGTGTTTTTGGTAAACTGGTTTTTTTATTTTTATTTTCCGGTTCCTGGTCCACAAGGTTTTCTGGTTCGATGTCCGGTTCGGTTGTCGAGATTAGATCTTGCCTCACTTGAGATCAATGGTTAAGATCATATCTAAGTCACTTAAATAATTTTATTATTTATCCTTAGTATTTTGATATAATAGTCCAAAATAATTAATTGACTTTTATTATTGTACTTTTCCCAAGTTAGACTTAGGAAAGAAGTCATAAATCACATACTCCACCAAGCAAACACCTAAAGAGGCAATCAACCATCTTCTTCCTAAGACACCAAACTCATGTAGAAGACCTTCTGAAGCTACCAAGAACTTAAACAATTTATTAGTAATAGGTAGGGGTATTAATACAATGAGTAGTTGCAATGTGCTCTCCTATGATGAAGGGCGAGGGTTGTAGTGGTAGAGGGAGAATGTTGCATTGTCAAACATGGTGCTTGAATGGTTGAAACTTGATATTTTTGTGGATATCTTGTCTAATAATACTTCTGCTATTGAAGAATGTTGCATAGAAAAATATGTGTCTAGCAAAGTTGATTTTGTTATGGGAAGTTTTTAAATAATCATGCTCTTAGAGAATTGTACTGAGAAGGTGGGGTGGATTGGTGTTGAGAATTTGGAGGGCCGGTGATTAATTCAAATTCTCTACTTGATAATTACTTGTGAGCTTACTTATTTCACTTATGTCTTTTCTTCTTAGCTTATTATATCTTTCGTCAAGTCAATTATCAAAACGCAAGAGACACAAATTTAGGCTCTTCTAGCTAGGGCCAAAACCTCTCCCTCTTGTTGAGGAAAACCCACGAGAAATTATTCTTATAGAATTTCGGATGACAAGTACCATGACCATGACACAAACCCTTGACCTTTGTATGCCTCCAAGACCTTGTCACTGCTTCTTGTGCCTTAAATTGTTCCTTCTCTTCAGCACCGATCTGCACCGTCTTGCACCTTTCTACATCATAACTAGAGAGCCTGGTCTCTATTCGTATTCTACCTTCTTTGACCTTGTCCACCTTTATCATATCATAATGATACCTTTATATATAGTTTTGTTCTCATACTATAACATAGTCCCCTTTTAACCAAACTTCCTACTCATCACATTACAGTCATAAGCTTGCACTGTAATTTAGCATATACCACAAAATCATATGCCTGAACCTTAGATTATACGCTGTGCATATATAACATTCTTTTGGCATCTTCAATCCACAACTCCGTCTCTTCTTACTTGCACTTATATTACAGTCCTTAAGTCTGCACCTCAGATCTGCACTGAATAACAGGGCTGGTCTCTTGTCTCGCATATAATTACTTCCTCGTTTCCCTGTCCTTTGAATGCAACCCTAATTCGCACTTCAATGCAGTCATATCTTCCTGCGCCCTTATATGCAAATCTCAGACTTAATCGATTCTCTTTTTTGTGTCTTCTGCGCAGCACATGTAGGGGTATATATAGCTGTTCCTACCAGTTAATAAGCCAACCTATCATATGTTAGGAGGCCGACTATATCATTGCTTGTAGGCCGACTTGAAAGGCTAATTTTCCAGTGTTACTGAGGTTGTATTGAGCCATTCCTTTGCAGATATGTGACAAGGTCTTGGAGCATACCCTTTGACTAGACACTTCATATATATGACTCTTAAATACATTTATGGCTAGATGACAAATCGTAGTAGACATCAAGAAGAAGTCTATTGACCTACAATAAAAATCTTGCTCGTGAAACCTATGAAGCAAGCATAACAAAAATATATTTTATTATCGTTGTCTTCTTTTTTACATAAATGCATAATTACATAGCCAATATGAAGACCGATCCTAGTTACACTTTCTAACACTCCCTCTTAACTAGGGAGGTATTCATACAGGTACATGGTCACTTTCAAACTGAAGAGTCTCATAAGAAGAATCGGATTGGTAAATGCATCTATATAGCATCATATCAACCAACATTGTCCTAGTGCAAGGCCTTGACTAACATTCCCATCTCTCAACGAGACAATGGGCTACAATGCTGGCGAGACACATGACTTATAGACACCATAGTCATTGTCTCTCCAAGGTACATACTCCACCCAGTTGTTCCCAGAGTATGACCTTTAGACTATTCTTCTCTTGGGTAGCCAACCCTCAAAGAATATCGGTCCCCGATTTCTCTTATCTTGAATGCCCTATCACATTCTCAAAGAATATTGAATGACAGATGATTACCCAATCCTCCATTCTGTCTTCCCAGGTGAAGACCAGAACGCTGTGTCTATCCATTCTCTCCACATGGCCTTCACTGATACTTACGGCTGTTAGTCTAGGTCTAGTGCATGACACATGTATTAGAGAATCATATATGTCACTCCATCTTAACTTAGGAAGGACATATTTCAAGTTTCTTCCAAGCAAGAAACTTACCACCAGGCTCCCTCTTAACCAGGGACCTGTAGCAGCAATGGTGAGACACCCAGCTACTCATGAAGAATTCCTCCCCTCGATGTCATGGATTTCGATATTGAGGAATATTCAACCTTTGGCTTCATAGGGCACATATCATCCACGATTCATGTCAACTATCAGAAAGTGATTCATCGGACTTCCTTATCTGTTCCACCTTTATGCCATGCTGCTTTCCTTCGAATCATCTCCCAAGGATCTTACATCCTTCCACATGATTGGCAGTCCTGCATAAACTCATCCAGATAAACATATACATATGAACTTTTAAATCAAAAGTTACCTTAGTGGTGATATTTCACCATGACATCTTCCTGCAGGCGTCGACATCCTCTATTCAGATTGACCCATCTCCTAAAGATATGTCTTGTCAAGTGTCTTCTTATTTACCAGACTTCTTCCAGAGTCTGCATATCTTCCTAGGAGATCTCCTAGTCAAATCTTCTTGGATTCCAGATGATTACCACCTCTTGACATGGTTTCACTTCATGATCTCATCCTTTCTTTTCTCCACACATCTTCATTCCCAGGAACTTCCAATTTCTAGTTATTTGTTTGTATACAACCACTTCATATTCCATATGAGGACATATTATGTTGATTTCATCTGATAATGATAACTTGTGTAATGGAAGAGATCCTCCTTTCTCTGATCATACTTCTAAAGATAAAAGACCATTACCTGCAACCATATGACATGACTTCACAACATCCAGTGTCAACATATAAATATATATATACGTCATACCTTTTCCCTTTGAGTCATCCTGTAGCAATTTTACTAGAATGAAGAAATTCATTCCCTTGACTTGCTTCATCAATATGTCATCATATCCTCATCCCAAAATTCTGTAGCATAGAATTCTTAATGAAACCTTTCTACTTTCTTTCTAACTAGTGAATCCATAGAGAACTCCATTAGAAAATGTCAGCACCTGTTTCCACATTGATTATTGAATGATGACCCTTGATCATGATGACTGCCTTCCATCAATATTGTTTATCAGTGAGGTTTTCTAGGAGCTCCTACCATGCTTCTATCATGATGTTATTAATATACATTGCTTCCTATCATACTATTTTACAACAATCAGAAATCACTTAAAGAGGAAGATGATCTCAATCATAATAGAGATCTCTCGCTTCTTCTTTCTTAAATTTTTTTTACATCAGGTTTCTTCCCTTTCATCTATGACATGGTCTTCTTCCTTTTTCCTCTTGTCCTTTCCAGAATTAGGACAATCTCTTTTATAATGCCCAAGTTCATTACATCCAAAGCATCGTACTTTGTCCATACTTCTTTTGTTCTGAGGACCAAATTTTCCTTTCTTCCTTTCTTCCTGGACATGGCTGCAAAGGCTTGATTCCCTTCACTCGATCCTGTATCAACTTTGGCTTTCAATCTTGTTTCCTCTATTTTACATAGAGACCATTGTCGTTGAATGGTGTTGCTTATTTCTTCTCGTATAAACTTGAAGTGAAGTTTCCCCATTCTTCTAGTAGAGCATTCAACACCACTGTAGTCATTTCATTATTCTCCCAATTCCTACAGTTGGTCTCTTATTTCAGAAATCCTCATAAAATATGAAGTGATTCATTCCTCTCTTGATAATTTCATCTTGTATAGTTCTTGTCTCAGAGAGATTGCTTCTCTTGCAATATTCATAGAGAATAGCTCCACCAGTTTCTCATATATTTCTTTAGCAGTTTTCAATTTTGATGCATAGGGTATGAGAGAGTCCTTAATGGATTCTATGAAAATCCTCTGGGCTCTGATTTCTCCTTTCACGTGTTTGGCATGAGTTGGAGCATCTTCTTTTGAGGGTTGAATTGTAGATCCTTTGATGTAGCCCATAACTCCGTCTTCAATTAGATTCAAATTTGTCCTCTTCTTCCATGTACTAAAGTTTGATGACCCAACCAATTTGTTGCTTTCTTTGCAATAAGTCATTTTGACAGATTTAGATAAGATCATAGATACATGAATAGGAAGTAGGATGACTTCCTCCTTCTAGTAGCTTCTTTGATGATGATGAAATTGGAACTCCTCCTTAGATTGAGTTCTTCAATGTCGGTGTTCTTGAATCCTTAATGATAAAGGATGTCTTCAGAATGCTGATGTCTTCAAAGAAGTTGGATAATTTTGGATGGAGCTTGATGATGTGTCTTCCAATAATGTCTTCAATATCATAAATCTTTGATGGCAAAGATCATCTCCTTGATGAGTGGATCCTTTGAAGGTCTTCTTGAGATGACTTGAGAATTTTCTTGCAAACTGATTTGACTTTTCAAACTTTGACCTTCACTTAGAGAAATGGATTATTGTTCATTAATCCTTGAGTGTGTCCTTGTCAAGGAACCCCTGTCTTCAACACCTTAGCTCTGATTCCATGTTAAGAATTTGGAGGGGCGGTGATTAATTCAAATTCTCTACTTGATAATTACTGGTGAGCTTACTTAGTTCACCTATGTCTTTTCTTCTTAGCTTATTATATCTTTCATCAAGTCAATTATCAAAACACAAGAGACACAAATTTAGGCTCTTCTAGCCAGGGCCAAATCCTCTCCCTCTTGGAGAGGAAAACCCACAAGAAATTATTCTTATAGACTTTCGGATGACAAGTACCATGACCATGACACAAACCCTTGACCTTTGTATGCCTCCAAGACCTTGTCACTGCTTCTTCTTTGACTCCTTAAATTGTTCCTTCTCTTCAACACCGATCTGCACCGTCTTGCACCTTTCTACACCATAACTAGAGAGCTCGGTCTCTATTTGTATTCTTCCTTCTTTGGCCTTTTCCACCTTTATCATATCATCAGGATACCTTTATATATATTTCTGTTCTCATACTATAACATAGTTCTCTTTTAACAAGACTTCCTACGCATCAAATTACAATCATAAGCTTGCACTATAATTTAGCATATACCATAGAATCATATGCCCGAACCTTAGTTTATACACTGTGCATATATAACATCCTTCTGCATCTGATTGTTTCGATCATCATCTTGGAGGCTCATCTTCACTCACATGTGGGAAGAAGTAGCAACTAGGGTTTCAGTCCGTTATAGGGTTTCCAATGCAAAATTGACCAGCGTTGACTTTGGTCAAATTGACTCGAAACTCTCCCTAAACTTTGATCTCTGCAGTTCGCATTTTTTGGCACAAAACCGAGGCTAGACGTTGACTTTGACTTGGCTGCATTGACTTTCTGCTGCTGCTGTTTTGCATTGACCATTGACTGGACAACGTTAACTTTTGTTGAATTTGGGTTGACCGTTGTAGAGCTATCCGAGAGGGTTGTGTGACACATTCTGGTTGGCTGACCGTGAGGAGACTTTGCTGGTTGAAGCATCCTGTTGACCGCCGTAACGCACCACAAACCATATATTTTGCTGATCAAGTTAAAACTTAAGTGTATTTTGGCTTGTCTTCCGTCGCTCTATTGGTATGTTCTATCAGCATTTTACTTTCTTGTTTATGTGATTGTTGTTTGATATCGGGTATAAAAGTAAAGTTGCATCAAGCATAGAACATCTACGAAAATTTACAAGAAGACACCATACACAACAACACAAGATTGAGAGAGGCATTTGAATGAATGTGTTGGGTTTGAGGAAGGGGGAACTAGGATATCTAGATCAACCAAGGAGGGCTTGATCAACTGGATTAGATCTAGTGTTCTATGTATTTTCTTAGTTGGGCCATTTTCCTAGTAAGGGAGCCCAAGTAAGTTTTGAAGAATTTTTTGAAGAACTATGATTTGGCAGAGTTTCTCGTGTCATTTTTGTGATTGGGATTGGTACCTTTTTATTTCATTGAATTATTATGTTAATACCCTAGTTGTGCTTTTATTCAGTAGATGTAAATCTACTCGGAACTAATTGCCAAATTAAGAAAAGTTAACGTGGTATCAGATTTGGAAACTTTGAAGAGTATAAATCTCTGAATCATGTGCTAGGTTCAACCATGATCATACAAGTGGAATTTTTTTTAAGGGAAGCCAAAGAAATTGGCTATACGGTTTGGCTAAAGAGAAATTTTTTAAGGGTCGAATTCAGTTGAGTTTTTCATCGAAGTGATAAAAAAAAGAAGAAAAAGGTGTGATGAGTGTGGTGGCCAACATGGTTGTTGGGCCATAGCCGCCAAAGAACAATCGTAGTAGTAGAAGCCACATACAATAGTGAAGAAGTCAGGGTGGCAAGTAGGCAGTCCGGTGCAGGTGACGATCACGTCACATAGGTAGCGGTAGCAGACCACAACAAGCACCAATTTGGCCTATGGAATGAATGTAGACACACCACTTTTAGACAGTTGGGTGGAAGCAACGAAGACTATCAGGTCAGAAATTGAAGGCGGGCATAGTGGGTGACAACTGAGACACCGAGTAGCAGTGCACTAGTAAAACAATGACAAAGTTTCAAGATGGAAGTGAGGAAGCTGCTGAGATAGGGGATGGATTTGACTGAAATGAGACTGGGCTTAGGTGACAGTGAAGGGTTGGTTGCTAGAACTGTAGACTGACAAGAACTTATGAGTAGACATGGCCAACAGAGCTTGATGACATATCTGACAACAATTTTCTGATCTAGATCAAGATAATGGTCCTGGCCACATGAGAAGAGGCTAAGCTCTAGGTCGTCGCAAGCGAATGACCGTTACAGGTCAGATGGAGCCACCACAAGGTGTTAAGAGGTGGGCTGGACTAGTCACGAGAGAATCCATTGTTGCAAAGGGAGCATTGATGAGTGTGTTGCAAGGCACAAGGTTGTGTTGCAGATGCAAGTTGAGTGGTTGTGGATGGGCCCAACCAATGAGTCAAAGCCACAAGGGCCTCAAGCCATACCCAATTGTCATAGCCAACACTGAGAAGGGATACACAGACTACAAGAGAAAGCAACCAAGCGTGTGGGTGCAATAGTGTACAACCATCAAATATCGGGATTGGTCAGGAATAGACCATGGGACAAAGGTGCCATGAATGGACCAAGGACCAGGGAACAAGTTACTGGAGCCAACCAATAGCGAAAGGGTTGGTTGGTGCAATCATGCTATGGATGGGCCAGTCTTAGAGGAAGTGATAGGGTTCGATATAGGGGGTGGCATAGAGTAGAGTAGAGGATCGTGCCATGGGTAGAGTTTCACATTGGGCATGATTGAGTAGATGCAATATGTAGTGGTCAACCAAATTTGCTGGGCAGGGGATCTACTGTGATAGGTATGGGTTGGTAGTGTTTGATAAAGCATGATATGAAGGACATTATTATTAGGTATTCTCAATAGGATTGGTAGAGGTCAACCCTTAGAGGGAGAGAGGGAGACCGTACTAGTTGAGGGATTGGAAGTAGCTTAAATGGATGTCTCAAAGGATCGAGATGGATTTATGAGGAAGGTCTGGGCATATCTATAAACCAACAAGTTTCTTGTAAGTGCTAGAAGAACTTAGCATAGGGGCCACAAGTAGAGAAGTGACAAATGATAAGGAGCGGAAGCTTCAAAGGTTGAGCAGCTCAGAGGAGTAAGCATTTAGGTTTAGGAGGGGAGTAGTCAACAAATTCTACCAAGTTTGTAAGAAGGTCTCTTGGTATGAGATGACCTTACATGATGTTCAGGAGTAGGAGGCTTCTTGGAACTAGGCCAAGGATTCCAGTTTAGAGGGAGTAGCCAAGGCAGTGAATGCAATTCTAGGATTGAAGTTCCAAGTGGTAGAAGGACCTCCATTGCTAAGAGAGAGTGTTCATGTTTGTAGCTCGAGCATGTGCTTCCACACATGACTAAGAGTCTCGACATGCAGAAGTCATCCAAAGTCTCTGTAGAGACTTGCTTTAGTGTGAGTAAGTTGTTTTTGTAACTTAGACTAAGTTAGACTTAGGAAAAACACACAATTATTATGTTTGCTTATTGAGCTAAAGTAAACTTAGGAAAAGTAAAGTAAATTACTTTAGTGAATTTGTTTTAATCTCAACCCTTGATCTCAAGTGAAGTGAGATCTAATCTCGGTCATCAATCGCTTTGGAGATTATGGTGAGGGATTTAGCTCAATGTAAAGTTATAAAAGCAATGCTTGGTAGAAGGAGAAGACACCATATATAGCAACAGAGGATTGCGAGAGGTCTCAATGAGTATTGGATTTGAGGAAGGGGTAGCAAGGAGATCCAAATCAACCAAGGAGGGTTTGATCAACTGAATCAAATTCAATGTTGTATGTATTTTCTCAATTTGGTCATTATCTCAGGAAGGGAGCCCAAGTAAGTTCTAAAGAATTTAATGAAAAATTGTGATTGGGAAGAATTTGTTGTGCCATTTTTTTGTGATTGAGATTGGTACATTTTGCTTCCGCTAAATTTATTTTTCTTAATACCCTATCTGTGATTTTAATCAATAGAGACAAATTTGCTCGGAAATAATCACCAGATTGCTAGAGTAAGAAAAATTAACACTTTGTGGGTTAGCTCAAGTAGTTGAATGATATGATTTGCAAGCAGGAGTTCTCGAGGTCAAGTCCCCATGTTGGATTCCTCTTTGATAGGCTGATATGCTTAACACTTACTGTTCCCACTGGGTTAGGCATACCATGGTCCACTTGACGGATTATCTTGGTTACTGCCTCTCGATGGTGGTGAAGTCTCTGAGGGTGTCCAATGCATGGATTACATGGGATATATATACATGACAAAATAAAAATTTCATATCACCATTCATCTTTTAGAATCTAGATTCTATATGTAAAAATAGTAAATACATAATCATCATCATGAATTCAACATAAACAAATCATCATCATCAATTTAGCGTAAACGTTGTCATCGTCATTAATGATTATTATAACATTCAACATATCATCTAGTTTTGTTTCCAATTTCAATCATCAACATCATCACCAAATTTAATAATGTTAAATGCACACTACATTTACAAATTACGAAATGAAATATGACTGGTAGTCTACTATCATATGACATATTATGGTATTCAATGTTCATTGCTCAAAAGTTTAAAACATCATCATAAATTACATTTACATTTCATCAAATATGTCTTCATCCATGTAGTTAAGATCCACATCAACATTTGGATCCTCTCCATGGGTGGGAGCATTGCTTCCATGTCCACTTGACGATGCAATTATTGGTGCCTTCTCATCAAACAAAGTCATATGAGACATGGCATTCAACGTCATATCCAAGTTAGGCAACTCTGGTTCCACATCCCATAGTTTGGTCGGCCAAAATTTGTATTCGTCACTCTTGTGTGATAGAAGACGAAGGTTGGAATGAGCATACACTAGTTCCTCAACCTTCTTGGAGCCCAATCTGTTTCGCCTCACCGAATGGATGACGCTATATGTACTTCAGTTCCTCTCTATTGAAGAAGAACTAGCAACTTGTGACTAGATCCCAATGGCCAATTTTTGGATATGTGGAAGTTCCCCACCATAGTAGTTCCATAATTGGACTTAATATGGTCTTGTCCCTCATAGAATCAAGATCCGCACCCAAACCATTAAAAATGGATCCAAAAACCCTTGAAAAATTATAGAAATGTATCCAAAACCCTTAAAAATGCCTGAAATGTTTCAGAAATCGGATGTCGTGTTTCCAAAAAAACCAAAATAGATCAAAAACGTTTCAGTGTCGTTTTGTACCTATTTCCATTTCCGAAACATTGAACAATGTTTCTGGGGGTTGGGAGGGACGTTTCCAGTAACTTAGGTTTTCGAAATGGAATCGGAAAAAACTAGACTGGTAAGATCTCATTGAACCGGTCTTTAAAATAATACATGAAATAATTAATTTTTAATGAAAAAAATTATTTTTAGGATTTAAAACCATGATTCCAATCCAATAGACACAAATATACAAATTTTGCTTATCTATATACCATTCAAAGGTGAATATATCAAAATGGCATCGAGTGCAAATTGCAATACATATCAGTGTCAAAATACATAATTGATGAGACTCTAAATGGCCTCTAGAGTCCAAAAACAATGCTACAAGCTATGGGGCCATTAGCCTACAACAAGTCTATATACCAGTGATCAACATGATCATTCCTCATCATGATCAAACTCATCACCACTACTAGACATGGGATCATCAACATTAGTTACGTAAACATCATCTGGCTCAAAGTTTAAGGACTCCCCAAACTCCTCTACAACCTTAGTAGTAGTGGTAGTAGTAGTAGCAAAACTAGACATCAAAACTACAAATCACTGGTCAACATGATCACTCATGAAACACATCATTGATTCAACACTACTAGATATGGGATCATCAACAAGAGTTACATAAACATCATATTGCTCAAAGTCTTTAGACTTGGATTGCTCAACCTTATAATATGGTAGAAATTGAAATAATTTAACATGCCTAACCAATGATTTTGGTTTGAGTGAAGGGTTCATCTCTTCAACCTTATGATATGGTAAAAAAATTAGCATGCCTAACCAATTATTTTCCTTTGAGTGAATGGTACATTTTTGTTAAGGCCATGGTAGTGGAGTTCAACAAGCAATATCACCAACACAAACGAAGTTCAACAATCAATGCCACCAACATCAAGGTAGTTAAAGAGCTTCATGCTCTTGATCAAATGCCAATCTCATATCCTCACACATGACAAAATCAATTGGAAACATTGCAATCCCCTAAAGCTTGAAATCCTGCAAACTATAAAGTCTGCTGGATTTTGAGTGATATCTAAAAATCTAGTTTCTCCATATGAAATCCAATAAGGTCGAAAGTTGAAACCACTCTTGAAGAAATTGAGTCATTTCATGGTAATGTTAAAAATTTAAGTAAAATGATGAAAATGGAAGATTATCTTTCTTTCTAGGGTTGAGAATGAGATGTGTGAGACAAATGCGAGGGGAGGCATCCTTTTAAAGGCTCAGAGTGGCTGTTTTTGGAGGGAAATAGCCCCTAGTTTCCCTTAAAAATGCTCAGAAAAGACAAAAAACAACTCACATGGGTTTTTCCTTGAAACGATTAAATCAGCCGATTTAATCAGACCCCAACAAATCGTATTTTTTTGTATTTTTAATTTTTTTTTTTTTTTTGCCTATTTATCGATTTTATCCCGATTTTTATGATTTTTTCTTTTTCCGGGCCCTCACTGATTTAATCCCGATTGGGATTATTGCAACATTGTTTATGACAACCAGCCGGTTTATGGGAAAACTGGCCGGTTAATGCCAAAACCCTAGTCTGCGCACATAAAACCTCCTTTTCTACTAGTTAGGTTCCTTTGCCTAATGAACCGGCCGGTTTGACTGGTTTATGGTTCAAACCGGCTACTTTTGAATATATATATATATATATATATATATATATATATATATATATATATACCGGCCACTTTTGAATACTATATATATATATATATGAATTAAGTCTTTGATTGATTTTAATTTTAGATGGATAAGCTGTTTCTTTTAGAGAAATACTGCTTATATTATTGAATAACATGAAGTACAGGGTAAAACTATATGCTGCTCTCGCTTAATGCGGTCAAAGCTGCAATAATGTTTGAGTTATGAACTCACAGAAACATTTTTTGCATTATCAATAAGCATGAACCCCTTGGCCTTAGTTTCAACACTTGTGACTTACCTCATCAAAGGCCAAATGAGAAGTATGAGCAGTGTCTGCAGTGCCTTGAAAGCATATCTACATCACAATCTCAAAACAGATAGAATAAGAAAGCATGAATGCAATTCTAAGGACCATTGTAGTGACTTAAAAGGAAGGAACTGCGATGTCCAAGTAATGCTGCACACTAGAAAATACTTCCTTGAAGAAGAGAGGGGATCTTGGGTCGCATTTCTTTCTGACATTGTCAAGAAAAAGGAACACTCCCAGAATAGGTGTTTGGGTGTCTCAGATTTGGCACATTGAGGGTGCTTATCACATGTTAACCTCCTTGCCAGTCTGAATTTTGTGAGCTATCCTTGGTACAAGACTAACCTGGTTAGCACTCCGAGTTTGTAAGAAATCCTATAGGGCCACACATTGCTCAACCTGGGGATACACTGTAAATTGCTATCTGATGATCACCATCCTTTATCCAGGATAGGAGGTCTTCCTATGCATGAGAAGATAGAGCTTTTTGCTGTTATAATTAAATATGGGTTTGTCATATGCCAATCCCAGCAAGTGTGGCTATGTAGAGACACATTCATCTTCAGTAGCTCTGCCACATCAATAAGTGCCGGATAAATTATAATCACTCTTATCAGAGGACACTATGCCCTTGGAATGAGCAAGAAGCTGCCAATCTGTCCATGTCCTTCTGTTCATTACCCAAAGATCACACCACAGGTAGATGCCCTTTTTGCTTAACTCACTGGCCTGGAAGTGTGGAAAATTTGCAATGTACTGTTCCCAGCGATTTCCAAGTGCAAATAGAACAAAAAGAGAGATCCCAATCCCTCTTTATACCAACATAGTCCCTGGAAAGCCAATATGCCACTTGTTTCCTGGCTTCCCAAATGGCTTTACTATAATCTCTGTATCTTAAAATGTGTTCTCTAGCTGTGGAGATGTTCCTATTTTTTAAGGGAAGAATACTCTATTTTCAGGTTGTCTATTGTTATCAAATATGGATAATAAGACTGTTTGTCCTTAGCAAGACATTCAATTACTTAATTTAGAGTGATGTTGAGGTTACTTCAATGTATCTTAAGATCCACACTTGCATGAGATGGGCCTCTTATTCTAGGAGAGAGAATCTCAGATCTAGAGCATGCATGAAAGTGCATGTCTGTGGAAAGTTCCATGCTCAGTCAGCGAAGGATGGTGACTCATCTTGCAGTGATGACATATCAAGAAGATGATTTCTTGATGTGATCTATTGATTTTCCATCTGCTGGACTATTAGTTCAGTTTATAATATATATGTGTAACTGACTTATTAAATGCAAATCAGGTTGGGTTGTTCAGAGTTGGAGAGATTCCCTCGGTCGTGTGCAGTCTCTTTAAGTTTGCTAGGATGATCTGTGAAGTAGCTAATCGTTCTTCCCATGTTTACAATTTTATGAGCATAATATATTTTCTGCTTTTTATTTGGGAATTCAAATAATTAGGTGATTGTTGGCTTTACGTGCTGTTCTGAATTGTTCTCCTTTGGCAGCCTCAGAAGTAGGGCACTTAGCAGTTCCATCTTCCAGTCAAAATCCATATGCAGGTATAAGTTTAGTTGATAGGGGAGGTACAGTTCAACAGTGGCTCAGTAGTCCTGTAGCAACTTGTACAGCATGGAATTTTCTATGTGGAGGTACAGCATCAGACTGCCTCTAAGGAGGCACAGCAGTAATAGGCATTCAGTATGAGTGTGTGGCACATGCGAGCAGTGTGCATGTATGTGCTATGATAAGACTTTCAGTTCCAAATATAGAAATCCAGTTTCCCACCAGATTTCGAATTGCTGTTTCTTATTTAGAACAGATTGCTTTTGTAAGATTGAGACAAAGCACCATTTTTATGTTTAGAAGTGCTATTACATTTTCTTATATAAGGTGTATGCCTTTTTTAGGAAGTGAGCTTCTGTTCTTGTTTTAGAGTGCTGAGTGTGAAAAGGTTTCCTGGAATAGGTTGGGCACAGATTCCAAGGAGTATGCATGCATGCATGCCTTTTCTATCCTTAACTGTGCACCCCATTCCAGGAATACTATTGCCATGCAGGAGTAGACTCATTGCTCTAGGAGAATAGATTTAAGGTTAGCTTTTTACGGTAACATCAGACAGCCTCTAAGGAGGCACAGCAGTAATAAGCATTCAGTATGAGTGCATGGCACATTCAAGCAGTATGCATGCATGTGCTATGATAAGGCTTTCAGTTCTAAATTTAGAAGTCCAGTGTCCCACCAGAGTCCCACCAGATTTAGAATTTGTGTTTCATATTTAGAACACATTGCTTTTGTAAGATTTAGATTGGGCACCATTTTTTATGTTTAGGAGTGCTATTACAGTTTCTTATAACTTATAAGGTGTATGCCTTTTCTTATTATAGGAAGTAAACTGTTGTTATTGATTTTAGAGTGCTGTGTGTGAGAAGCTTTCCTGGAATATGTTTGGCACAGATTGCTAGGAGTATCCATGCATGCATGCTTGTTCTCTCCTTAACGGAGCACTCCATTCCAGGAAGAGTATCGCCATGCAGGAGTAGACCATAGTTTTAAAAAACGGCCAGACTGGCTCGGAGTCAGCTGAGTTGACCGAGCCATACCCCCGGCTGGTCCGACTCGGCAGAAAGAACGGTCCGGCGGCCGGTTTGTGACCGAGCCGTACACCGACTTGGCCGAGCCTGAGCTAAACCGGCCGAGCAGCTCCAAGCCGGCTGCGGGCCCCTTAAAATAAAAAAAAAAAACAGACTTGAAATCGGATTTTTTCCTGTCCTTAACCCCTCCCCATCCTATTTAAGCTACCCAACCCCTCTCAATACCTCACATCTATCTCATTGAATTTTAGTGAGCATTTGTGAGGAATTTGTGAAGAGTTGTGGAGTTGGTTTTGGACCAGCTTTGAGGAGTCTTTTGGGCAAGCTTTGGAGCAGCAGCGAGGAGCTTATTGGGCAAGCTTTGGAGTAGCATTGAGGAGCTGGTTTGTTGGAGCTGCATTGAGGAGCTGGTTTGTTGGAGCTGCATTGAGGAGGCTAGAGCCTAGAGGTATTTTTTTTTTCTCTTCTAAAATCTGCCGGTGCTTGTTTTAATTTTTTTTTTGCAAATATGAAAATGGTAAACATAGTTTTTGGTGAAAGAAATGAACATAGAATGAATAGTCTTTTTTTGTTTTCATTTTCAGATTTAAACCTTTTCTTTCCAAGTCAAAAACTAGTCCAAAATGGCCCCTAGAATGAAAGATGCTGCTTGGGCATATGCTGAAATGATTGATAATCAAATGCATTGCAAATTTTGTAAGAGAAAAATTAAGGGGGGTGGAGGGGCATTCATAGACTGAAACTACATTTGGTTGGTCTTAGAGGCCAAATTACTCCATGTGAAGCAGAAAACATTGGAGAAATTAGGAAGGAGTTGAAAGAGCAATTTCAGAAGTTTGAGGAAGACAAAGTTAGGCAAAAAGAAATACAGGCTGAAATTGGGAGGAAGAGAAATATACAATACATGATGGCTGCCAACCCAACTTTTGATTATGAGGGTTCTTCATCTATCCCTTGCACTAATGCATCAAATCCCTTTCGCTATGTTCCTCCCTCTATGGAGTCTATTTCTGAAAAGGGTAAGGGTGCAATGAGAAATAGGGGTACTATCAAAAGTTTTTTCATGCCCTCTTCTCTCTCTGATAGTGCACATGGCCCTAGTCCTCCAAGTAGAGGTCAAGTGCAGGCCACTTTAGATGGTCATTGGAAAAAAGAATTGAGAGATGTTGCTTATGATTACATTGCTAGATGGTGGTATGATGCTGATATTCCCTTCAATGCTACTTGTTCACCATATTATGAACCTATGTTTGATGCCATATATGCTGTTGGAAAAGGCTTCAAAGGCCCTACTATGCATGAGTTAAGAGGATCTCTTTTGCAAAAAGAGATTGTCCATTGATGATTATTTGAAAGAGTTCAAAACTCATGGGCACATACAGGATGTACCATCATGTCAGATGGATGGATTGATCAGAGGAATTGTACCATCATAAACTTTCTTGTCTTTTACCCACGGGGAACCATGTTTCTAAGATCAGTTGATGTATCTGATAGGGTGAAAGATGGACACTTGTTGTTTCAACTTTTGGATGAGGTTGTTGAAGAGGTGGGGGTGGCAAATGTTGTTCAAATCATCACAGATAATGCCTCTAACTATGTTCTTGCTGGTAAATTATTAGAGGAAAAACACCCAACCATCTTTTGGACCCCATGTGCTGCACATTACATAAACCTCGTGCTTGAGGATATTGGCAAAATAGTCTGGATCAAGAACACTATAGAGCATGCCAAAAGCACCACAAAATATATTTACAATCACTCATGGATTCTAAATCTGACGAGGAAACACACAGGGGGAAAGGAAATTATTAGGCCTGCCATCACTAGATTTGCAACACATTTTTTGACATTGCAATCTATGCTTGCCCAACATAGAAACTTGCAAAAGTTGTTTTCTAGTGATGAATGGAATGAATGTCAGTGGGCTCGCAAACAAGATGGCAAAGATGTGAAAAGGAAAGTTAATGAAGAAATATTTTGGAAAAAGGTAGCAGAGATTGTGAAACTTGCTGAGCCACTGGCTAAGGTGTTGCACTTGGTGGATGGGGAAAGATTGGCTATGGGCTTCATTTATGAGGCTATGGATCAAGCAAAGGAGCAAATAAGGGCAACATACAAGGACATAGTGGGTAAGTATGGGCCCATTTGGGAAATCATTGATCAGAGATGGAACAATCAACTCCATCGCCTTATTCATGTAGCTGAGTATTTTCTGAACCCAAGGTGTCATTATAAAGCTCAGGAAGCAAGAGCTTTGACTGGGGAGGTTAGAGATGGATTGATTGGCTGCATTGATCGCATGATCCCCACAGAGAGTGGCCAGTTGCAGTTACACAATCAGATCACTGTGTTCAGCCAAGCCACAGGTACCTTTAGCAAGAACCTTGCAAAGATTGCAAGGGAATCAGAGGAGCCAGGTAAACAAAGAATTTCAATCTTCAAATTCATATTTTATTATTTTGTATAATTGTTTATAATTTCAATTTCAAAGTTGGATATAATTTGTTGAGCTAACTAAAACTCATTTTTTGCAGCACAATGGTGGGAGGCATTTGGTAGCCATTGTCTTGAATTGCAGAGGTTTGCAATCCGCATTTTGAGTCAAACTTGCAGTGCTTTTGGGTGTGAGCGCAATTGGTCTGTCTTTGAGAGGATTCACACAAAGAAGAGAAACCGTTTGGAGCGAAAACGGTTAAATGATCTAGTGTATGTCCAGTACAGCCTCCGACTAAGACGCAACCAATTGTTGAACAAAAGACCTGATTCAGATCCCACTGTGTTGGAGGATATTGATCCAACATCAGATTGGGTAGTGGAGACGTGTCCACCAGAGTTTGACTCTGATGAGGATATTGGTGTGGGGATGGACTTCGATAAACTGGTAGAGGCTATGCTCAATGCAAATCCACTAGTAGCAGGCCCAGTCCCAAGCCCTCTAGTTGCAGACGCAGGCACTTCCTCTAGTCAGCCACGACGGAGGCACATAACTTGTCTATCTCAAGGTGGTAGGGCTATAGTTCTAGTTGAGGATGTTGATTTAGAGGAGGAGCAAGCGGTTTCCCCCTCTGGTTCAGAGTTTGAGGAAGAGGACATTGGCTTTTCAGATGTTTAGTAGTAGTGATTATTCATGTTTTGTTGTAGTGGCCATTTAGAGCCTCCTTGGTTGTGTTTTTTGTTTTGATCTCTATATAGTATATCATCATCATGTATTGGACAGTGCACTGGGTGCAATTTTGATATAATAGATATATTCGTGAGCCTACTTTGATCATATGTTGTCTTTTGTCTATATTGTAATGCTTTGTGTTTCGAAACATGAATGAAAATCTTTAAAATTATGTTTTTTTACAAAAAAATTAATATTTAATTTATTTTTTACAAAAACCGAGTCATTGAAACTGAACCGGCTGAGTCGATACCAAGTTGGAGTCAGAGTCGGAGCCGACCCTCGGCCAAATCGGAACCCGAGTCCGATTTTTAAAACACTGGAGTAGACCCACTGCTCTAGGAGAATAGACTTAGTGTTAGCTTTTTTCATACTGGTTGCATCACTGGGACTGTCCAGATACATTGTAACAGTTGTAACCACAGCCTTTTTCATCTATAAAATAAGGCAGAGTGAGTGGGTGATAATTCTACTTTTGTGTTAAGTGTTTCACGAGTTGGAGTTTTGCAGTGTTTGTAATTCTTGTGCTCTGAGTAATATTCAGGGTTGATGAGTGTGAAATCTGCACACTATCCAATAATTTCCAGAACAGTTTTATATGCACATTTAAGCTTATACAGGTTGCTGTCTGATTTCTTTGATTATACCGTGTCTAAAGTTTAAACAAGTGAAGCATACAGTTCAGATTCTGAATTTAAATGTTTTTCTGTTTTCAGTTGTGTTTAATCAGCTTTTATTAGGGTTTCTGTTCACAGAGAGTGCAGATCTGCTTATGATGAATGGAAAATTCAACAGTGATGTATTGCATTTGTTCTGGTTTCCACTCACAGTGGCAAATTGTTGCACATATTACACTTTTTGATGCCTGTGCTTATTGTTTTATACAGATAATAAGTATGGTTAAAAAGACACCAGCTTATAAGAATAAATTGAAAGCATTGGAGTTTGAACGCAATGGAGGGATGTCAAACAAGAGGAAAGGTCCAAAACAAAAGAACAAGTGAGCTGTCTTCTGTTTTTAATTTCTGCATCATCTTTAAGCTTGTGCTTCTTATTTGTATATGTAAATACTAAATATCGTCTCATGGACAATAGATATTCTACATATAGTATTGTTGATAACATTGGCATCGACAAATGATTGCCAAGGTTCTGAACCTCGGGACATTGGAAATGTTAGGGGAAAAATGGCAAACTGCCGCAAGCATTAAAAAATACAAAATAAGTTCAATTTTTATTTATTTTTTGAACTATAAACTAACAAGAACATCAAATAAGCACACTGACACATAAATATGGAAACAATAACAATATATATCTTGTAGTGGATGCCAAATGATACATCAAAGTCGATACTGAATCTTGAAAGTTGTCCAATCTGGGATTCAATATTAGACAACCAATACAAAGTGACATCATATATGTATACATAAGTGTATCTGATCATCATAGAGTCATCTACAGTGACAAATCTAGCAACTAGCTATCAATTCCCTCTCCCCGTATTATAGGAAAAAGTCATGGCTTATATGTGACCAGGAGGTCTTGCATCATTTGTTTGTTGGTGACTGGTGAGTATGTTTGTATCAGTGTAGAAGGTGGTGTTGAGGCTCCCACATTACAGTTCAATGTGTCAAAGTGCTCCTCTGCTCTCTACGTTTGTTGGTCTTCCTACTCCCCCACCCCTACGCATTTTTCTGTGGCTCCTCCTCATCTAACCACTCAGATGCCTCCTCTATAATAGGCATGTTACACTCCAACCTCCACTAAGAGAATATGTTAATGTTATCTAACGAAATGGAATTGACATTAGGGATTTTCTCAAGCTGCCTCACACATAGCTGGAGATTGTGGTGTGTTGATATTTTGTGTAGCATCGAGAGGTATTCCCGCTTTGCTAAACGGTCTCCAAGTTGGCCTCGATGAATTAGGCAAATTTTTATATCAAAAGGACAGGTTGTCTTAGGAAGAATTCAAGTGAGCCAGCCTATGAAGAGTTGTGTCTCTTGGGTTGTCACACCCCCATTCGACAAGTATAAATAGACATTTTGATGCCTCATTTTAATGCCAATGAAGAGCATGTTTTCTCTACTATTCTTATCCCTCATGGACAGTCACACATGTGGAGAAGGAAGACAAGTTTGACCATCTTGACCGAGCTGATTTGACCTCTGTTTTGATCGATTTTGACTTGCGTTGACTGAGCTGTTTTATCTCAAATTTGACTGCAGGAAGGCCGCAGTTTGACCGCAGTTAGGCCGCAGTTTGACCGCAGTTGACCACATGGCTGAAGTTGACCACAGTCCTGTTTTCGCCAAGCTGTTGACCAGTGTTAAAATTATGATATTTTAGCTGGTTTGACCAGCACTGACTTGTTGAAGTATCGATCAGGTTTGACTGGTATCTTGACTTGGATATTGGCATAAATTTCTAGACAAATTGTTGATTTGTAAACCTTTGCTGAAGAATAATTTCTCCTAAGAAAAGTTGCTGGGTTTTTTCCCAAGGTAAAATTTGTTGTTTCTATTGTGCATGGCTGTCTTTCTATGATCTTTACTGTTTCATGCATTTGCAACAGGCATAAGCAGTTGGAAAGGAGCTCCTTCATTTGAGCAATTATGGACATCATGTGCTCAAGAAGAAGCAAGATTATGACTGGAGGTCGTCAAGATGAGGAAGTTCGTTCAAGCCATTGCAGCTCGCTTCAAGAACAAAGAAAAGAAGAAATTTGGACCTCAACACAAGAAGGATCTTCTTCCTCTAAGAAGAGAAAGACCTATCAAAGATACAATGCTATGGTTGTCAAGAATATGGACACCTCAAGAGAGATTTTCCTAATATGGCTAACAAGAAAAGAAAGGGGAAACAACATGCTTCCATAGCAGAAGTTGAAGAAGATGAAAAGCCGAAGAAGCCGAAAGGTGATAAAGATTTCTTCTACCATTCTGCTTTGACAGGTTCCTTTGCAGATGATGATGACATGTGGCTGGTAGATAGTGGAGCATCAAGGCACATGACCAGAGAACATATGAATCTTTCAAGCATGACAGAAAAGAAGTTGTCTCAAAGGGTTGAATTGGGAGACAACAACAACTATGCAGTCAAAGGAGTTGGAAAGGCTTCCATAGAGTTGGAATCTGTTAACAACATTCATCTTAGTAATGTGTCCGTTATGTGCAAGGTTTGAAAAAGAATCTTGTCTCTGTTTCTTGTTTAGAAGATAAAGGAGATAGGGTTGCTTTTGTGGATGGCGAAGTACTTGTTCGGTCAAAGGGCTCCTATATAGATAATGCTAGAGTTATTGGGATTTGTGATGGAAGACTGTATAGACTTGTGAGTCAACTAGATCAAGCATTGGTACATGAAAAAAAGATCCAAGTGAGTTGTGCCACCAAAGGTATGGACATCTTCATTTTAGAGCATTGTCTGAAAAGTGAAATAGTGTCTGGGGTTTCTGAACTACACAGAGGAAATGATGGTGTATGTAAAGGCTGTGCCCTTGGGAAGAGCATCAAGAGATCATTTCCAAACAGTGATAACAGATCTAAGGAAGCTTTGGACCTGATTCATTCTAATGTATATGATCTGATGCTCGTAAAATCTGTTGAAAAGTGTAACTAGGTTCGGTCTTCATAATGACGTGTGATTATGATTTTATGTAATTGATGTAAAGAAGAAAAATAAAATTATTTTTGTGATGCTTGTCTCATGGGTTTCATGGGCAAGGAATTTTATTAAGGCTCCCATTGTGAGCTCTTAGGATTGGTCATAAAGTCAAATTGAGTCAATGTCATGTATGAAGGACCCTTCTTGGGCATGTTACATATGTATGAGTCATTGAGAGAGTCAAAAGACCCTCCAAGACCAAGCTCAAGCACCTCCAGCAAGTCGGCCTTAATTGAAGCAATGTAGCTACACCAAATGATATGTCGACCTAGGAATCTTTCATGTCAACTTATTTTCTATGGGAAAACTGCTATATATAGGCAGCCTGACCCTCATTTGGAAGATATAATTTCGGTCAAGGTCTGAAGCAAGTAGAAGTGCAAAAATCTCACGAGAAGAGCCTCCATCCAAGCGAAGAGGAAGGGACTAGAAGTGGAGCTAATTTTGGATCTGTTTTAGGGCTATTATCTGTCACATGTGTTGATTTCTGGTAGCATACGATGTGCTCTAAGCCTCAAAATTTGTAGGGAGGCTTGGACACATGTATTGCAGAATACCCAGAAATCCTTTTGGGAAATTCCACCCGGAGGAGGTTTTATTAAAATAATTAATTATTTTTAATGGATGCCTAAGTCTAAACTTAGGAAATTAAAATAATTAAAGGGTATTAATAGAACTGGGTGTGAATCTTCTAGACAAAGACAGAGATCGAGTCAATATGATCTGAGTCATTGATTAGAATATAATTTGGGCCATTGATTTCTCAATGAGAAGATTATAAGGACATCAATGGGCATTTCGAAAGACACATCGAATGAGATCAAGAGATCGATTTCTCAAGTGAGCAGCGCAACAGTTGCTGGAGAGATCATCAAGGAGATTTCTTGCAGTGAGGGGCAGAGATAGTTTTCCGGTTGGAGATTTTCCTGATCCAGAGAATGCAAGGTAGAGAAGGCAGAGATCAGTTCAGAGAGGCAGCACAAAGCCAACGTAGAGCTATGTTGTGGCAGCACAGAGCTTCAGAGGGAGTTCAAAATTCTGCTGGGGAACAGTCGAGATCTAGTGTCGGAGCCGGGGTGTGAGACCAAGAGGCCAGAGGGTTGAAGTTTCTAGCGAGCAGGAGATCAAGAGGAGGTGCAGCGCAGTTGCAGCAACAGTGACGCAGTGACTGTGGGCAGACGCAGAGACAACGCAGAGACTGGGCAAAGGCTCATCTCCAGAGATGATCAATGTTGAATTTCCCAGTGACATGGAGAGATTGTCTCACTATATTTTTTGTCTAGTTTATCTCTGTATTGGATTGCTAGTTTGGGCTTCCAAATACTTGTACTCAGAAACTACTGCATAATATACAAACCCTCAACTGCTGCATCGGTTTTCCCACATTGGGTTTTTCCGGGGACATTAGTCCAAAAACAACGGTGTCATATGTGTGTTTGTTTTCTTCTTACTCAGTTCTTGTTTCCGCATGTAATTTAAATTAGTGAAGACTACAGTGTGTTGGTTTCGTTATTTACCGTAGCAAACAGTAAATAATTTTGTTCAGTTATATAACAAAATAGTAGAAACTTAACCAGTTGCTGTAGAAGGATTCCAATTTCTGGAATTTTGACATGTTATCAGAGTGCAGGTGAAGCAAGAGAGCAGAGCCAGAAGAGCCAACGTTGAGCATAAGAGGGAGATCGAAGAGCTGCGTACGCAACAGATCGAATCCCTAGAGGGATTGCGCAATCCAGTCTAGGAGGGCTAGATTTTCGTGGAAAATATCTCTCTGAGTGAGTCGACAGAGAAGAAGATTTCCAGATCGAAATCTGCGTGTGACAGAGGGATCAACGCAACAGTTTCAGTGTGGAGCAGTCTTCGAGTGGGAATTTTTTTGCTGCAGCATTTGCTGGTGCAAAAAAGCATTAGAAGAAGGGAGAAGAATCATAATGAGGGAGTTTTGACCTCAGAGAATTTCTTGCCCAGAAATTATGATTTCCCGTGCAGAAGCAGTAGTTACCGAGATTTATTTTGCTCACTCCAGCATGGAGTGCGTAGAGCCAGTTGCGCAGAGGGTTAGAGGCAACATCCGACATTTGTTTGGGTGAGATGGCAGCGACCGGGTTGAGAGACCAGGATCGGTTGGAGGGTGCCTCCAACTATGTGATCTGGAAGGCAAGGATGTCCTTCCTTCTAGATGAGCATGATCTCAAAACCTTCATTGATAGTGTGGTAGTTATCTCCACAGATTCAGATCCATTGAAGGCCTACAAGAAGGATATGGCCAAAGCCAAGAGACTGATCCTCGACGAAGTGAGGGGACATATTGTTTCACACATTTCTGGCAGAGGGACTGCCAAGGAGATGTGGGATGCATTGGCTACGTTGTATGAGGGATCTTCTAAGTAATGAAAGATGTTCTTGGAGGAGAAGATGAGATCTACAAGGATGCAGAAGGGGGAGTGCATGGATCCGTCCCTGTCAAAGCTTCAGGAAGTCCGAGATCAATTGTTGGCTTTAGGATCAACACGTCAGGCCACGAAGATGGTGAGATTGGCCTTGAATTCAGTCTCAGAAGAATGGCAAGTCTTTGTCCAGAGTATCCTGGGCAGAGTGAAGTTGCTGGATTGTGAAGGATTGTGGGCTGCTCTTCAACAGGAAGAGATGAGATGTGATTTAGTCAAGTGCAAGCTTGATAGCAGCAGCAGCAGCAGTGGGACGAAGCCCAAGGAGGAGGAGGAGAATGCATCCCTCGCATCAAAGGGGCAGCGGGAGCAGCGGGGGCAGAAGGACATCTCAAAGATCAAGTGTTTCTGGTGTGGTAGAGTTTGGTCACTACGCTACACAGTGTCCTCTCAAGAAGAAGGATAAAGATGAGAAACATGATCTGCAACCGCAAGGATCGAGGAGGAAGAGTTCGCTATGATTGCCCACATATCTCTATGGGGGAATTGGGGTGATCTAGAACTGTAGTTTGAAAGAGCTGAAGATTGGCAGGGTCCTTGAGGAGTCCACCTCTTGGATCAATGCCTTACTATGGGAGCCCATATCAGAAGTAGCAGGATGGACCAATGTCACTTGGTGCAAAGGAGTGCCAGAGTGATAGTGTAGTGGCTAGAAAGTGCCAGAGACTGAGCAACGCAGAGCAGAGCTGGAAACAACCCAGAGGCTTCAGAGGGTCAGCGCAGAGACTAGCAACAGTCAGATCTCCAGTATCAAATGCATCATGCTGAACATTTAGTTTAGTATTTTGGATGTTTTTCTGCGGCAATAACAACAAAGTTGTAGTGCAGATGCAGTTGGCAGGAACATGCAAGGTCAAAAGCGACATAGATGCAGTGTTTTGCGCAGTAGTTGGTGGGTAATGATGTCAGACATCAGCAGCGTAGAGGGAGATGTTACAGAGTCAGGGTGATGCTTTAGCAGGTTGCATTACTAGAGTACATTCCTCCCTAAGAGGGAGTGTTGATTTCTGGTAGCATCGGATGTGCTCTAAGGCTCAAAATTTGCAAGGAGGTTTGGACAAATGTATTCTACAATACTCGTTTTGGGAAATTCCACTTGGAAGTGGTTTTATTAAAATAATTAATTATTTTTATTGATCCCTATGTCTAAACTTAGGAAATTAAAATAATTAATGGGTATTAATAGAACTGGGTGTGAATCTTCTAGAAAAAGATGGAGATCGAGTCAATATGATATGAGCCATTGATTAGAATATAATATGGGCGGTTGATTTCTCAACGAGAAGATTATAAGGACATCGATGGGAATTTGGAAAGACATATCGAACGAGATCAAGAGATCGTTTTCTCTAGTGAGCAGCACAACAATTGCTGGAGAGATCATTGAGGAGATTTCTTGCAGTGAGGGGCAAAGATAGTTTTCTGGTTGGAGATTTTCTTGATCTGGAGAGTTCAAGGCAAAGAAGGGAGAGAGCAGTTGAGAGAGGCAGTGCAGTGCCACGCAGAGCCAACGTAGAGCTACATTGTGGCAGGGCAGAGCTTCAGAGGGAGTTCAAAATTCTGATGGGGAACAATCGGGATCCAGTGTCGGAGCCGGGGTGTGAGACCGGGAGGCCAGAGGGTCAAAGTTTCTAGCCAGCAGGAGATCAAGAGGAGGTGCAACGCAGTCCCAACAACAGTGACGCGGTGACTGTGTGGGAAGATGTAGAGACATCGCAGAGGCTCATCTCTAGAGCTGATGTAACAAACCCAAAATTAAATATGCAACTAATTATATCAAATATGCAATTAATAAACAACGCACAAACTATTCAACTAATTTGCATATAATTTTCGAAAAAGATGAGAGACAATTTACCTGTGTTGATGATATCCCTTACTTGTGCTTTTGGAATTGAATTCTCTTTGAATTCTTCTAACCGCAACAAAGATTTTGGAGACAACTCTCCACCCTACCGTAGGCTCAGCTGCACATAATATTTCTACAACTGGCCACCCCTGAGCCCTCTATCAACGTACTACTGCCAGGGAATCCTTTGTCTCACAATACTTTTCTCCCAAGAGAATGGATGAAGGAAGGAATGATGAATCTTATCTTTTTCAACGTCTATTAAATAGACCAAACAATGGAAAGGGTCCACATGCACACATTCCATGTGTCAACATGCAACTTTTATTTCTTTATTTTAAGTTTTACATAATTTAATATTTCTCTTAGTTTAATTCTTTCTTAGTTTATTAATTTCTTTTTACTTTTTTTTAACTTTACTTATTTTTACTATTTTTACAGTTCTCTTAATTTAACTCTTTCTTATTTTATTTTACTTTTTGTTAACTTTACTTATTTTTACTATTTTTATTGTTTAATTTTATATATTTTGATTTAGAATTCCAGTTTATTATTTACTATTTTATTTATTTATTATTATTATTATTTATTATGCATTTATTATTATTAAATTATTATTTATTTACTATTTATTTTAATATTATATCATATTATATTATATTATTTATTATTATTATTAGGGGACATTATATACTCCCCCTCTTTAAGGAACTTTGTCTCGAAGTTAAGTTGAATCATTTAACATTATATTTGTTTAGTTATTTATTACTTCACGTTTACCCAACGCCCTCTGTTGAACTAGTATAACCAACAGCATCGAAAGTTTCCACAACCCCCAGGAAATCCCAAGGAATATTTGTCATTTTTCCCACTTTCGGAACCAAGCATAAGCCTGATCGGTCTGTACCATAGCCCAAGGCTGGCCCCAACTCATGCCCGACTCAGACCTCATCTCTCCCAAGGAAGGCACCCGACTCAGTACTCGATGCAGTAGGACTCGAGGCATCTCGAAAGGCTAGCCCACTCCCTCGACACTCACTAAGGTGCACAACCCCAAGCATCGAAGTCCTTACACCCCTACCAGACTTTGGCATCCCAATCCAATACCAAGCACTTGGCCTACAATATCAGGCATTTGGCCTCCCCAAGATGGTCCCATAGCCCCTCAGGAGCTATACAAGACAAAGGAACCACTGGCATATGTAGTGTTGATTGAGTCTGTGCTCAACCCATATGGTGTTACATATTCTCCTTCGTAGGTATGGGCTCCCACGAGATCATCAAATAACTGGTCCTCTCGGCCCATTTTTGGATTTCCTGTCAAGCACCACATCTCAACATACATCCAATGCATTAGCTATAACATCATAGTATCACAGAAAATAATCCACATGCCAAGTCTTGCATGTCATCATGAGAACATAACATCGTTGTTATCATAAGATTCTGCATGTCATAAATCTACATAAAATTACCACATGCTTCACATCATAATATCATGATAAGTTATCACATCAACATTCAACATCAAAGACTTATCATCGCATAATAAATGAACCACATGTCAATATACCTCAACATAACATCATAATCCCTGCCACATTATGCATATCATATCCATTATGAGTGTACAATGTCATTATCGCAACAAAATAAATAAGTGACCACCACATATGCATCATTAACCTCTCATCAGAACTATGTCCAATTATCACATACTATCGCATCATGAAACATCATCATCATCATGAACAACTGAAACCATAACCTCATACATAGTACCATAGTCTATCAATAAAATTAAAGCAATTAAACATGATTTTTTTTTTAATCAAGAAATTTTATCTTATAAATTTCAATCACTCAATAAATTTAGTGTGACAAAGTTTTGACCCAAATTCCAAATATTCTAACTAGTAGCTTAGTCCAAAATACTCTATTCCTGTAATTAAACAATATAATTCTCACATATACCGGTTTTTACTAAAGCTCAGAGAGACATGTCCTTCCTTTTCCACTTAGTGGTTAAGTGTCTGCATTTATTCCATAAGCACTTTCAGGGAGTTTAAATATCTTTTCCTGGTTCTTTGTGGACGCATAAGTGCACGTCTACTAACATAATTCCACTATCCCCATACTTTATTTATGAAAATCAACATGTATATAGGGTTCCATCATTTCACCTAGATAGATTATGAGTGGTTTATGCCTCTCTGATACTTGGACATTTTTTTTTGAATTATCCTATTTCAGAAGTGACATACTCAAAATAAGGTTGACCAAATAACTACTCTAGATGAACTATGGTGGTGTAAGTATTATATCATCATCTTACATCATCTTTTAATTGAAGGAGGAACTAATGCAAACAACCTTAATATTTTAACACAATGTTGCAAACATCGCGATCAGGATTAAATTAGCGAGGGGAAAAATCGAAAAAAATATAAAAATCGGTAAAAATCGGTAAAAATCGGGAAAAAATCGGTACATACAAAAATATTCATTTTTTTTTCAATTTTTTTAATATCTAAAGCATCTACAACATAAAATAAATGCATTGACACAAATATGAAAAAAAAACTAATATATAAGATGTGTAATATCATGTGTAGTGCTACATCACACATAACAGTGAATCATGTCTTGAATACTATGTCCTGAGTCGCAATGCAGCCTCAAAATATCAACAAAAAATATAATAATGTATTTCATATCATGAGTCATAATGTCATATACAAAAGAATGAACCAAATAACTAATACTACTGATTTCCTCTGTCCCTCTTGCGAGAAAATGTAACAACTTTCCCTCTAGATGAAGAAGCTGGTGGGGATGGCAATGGACTTTGTTGTGCTCTAGAAGCTAAAGCACCACGAGCTATAGGAGGGAGACCACGTCCTCTACCGGTGACATGGGTAGGTGGTGTCACCTGCTGCTCCTCCCCCTCTACTACCTCCTGCTTTAACCAATCAGGGGCTGAATCCATGATAGGCATCTCGGCCTCAACCCTCCATGCAACAGTGGTGTCAATCACATCTAAAGAGATGGTCTCCATATCAGGTGTCCTATCAAGTTGTCTCACCCACAATCTAAGATTGTAGTAAACGTAGACCATGTCATTGAGGCAATGGGACTCCAACTTGTACAAGGGTCATATTTTAATTTTTAACCTGTTGCGCTTTTTGGTGTATTTTTTCAAATACACTCCAGTTGCGCTTGTAGCTTGAAGAGCTACATGTTTGGTTGAGTATTCTAATGGCAAAATTTTGGAGATTTGGTATTCTGCCACCGTAGCTCCTCCACCATGCATCTACAACAAATAAGATAAACTTATAAAGTTATAAACGTAAGAAAAATAATGAAAATTGAAAGTTGAATCAAAGAATGAAGTTATGAACTCGAAGAGACAATGAATTTTGAAACAAACTTAATCTTACTTGGCATTTTAGTATTCCTATCCTGGATAGCCATGTCAAAGCTCAATGTGCCACCTGCCATTCTGTATATCTCCATTTCTTTGGAGATATCTGCACGTTCTGTTGGAGGTGACACCATTTCCTGAACACTAGTGAAGAATCCTTCCATGACCTCAGCATCAAATAAGAAGCCACATGAGTAAGAAAATGCGGGGTTCAGGAAGATCCTTGCAACATGAATGTGACAATGAAGTGTGTTGTTCCATCGCTCATCAATTACTTTCCATACAAGAAGTTGTTTCTGAAACCCCTCATCTCCCTTACCTTCATAGTAGCTTTGAATGGCTTCTTTGGCCCTATCCATGGTATCATACAAGTAGCCCATTGCAGGCTTCTCTCCACCAACTAATCTATGAACCTTTACCAAAGGTTCGATAATGCTGCACACCTCCTGCACTCCCGCCAAGAAGCTTTTGTGATATGAAACTAACTTGCATATGGCCTCTCTCTCTGGCTTGCGGCTATATGTCAAAGCACACCACTCCTCTGAAAGGAACATTCTCTTCACATCCCACATAGAATTCAGGAGGGATTAAAAAGATATGAAACTGGTGGCAAACCGTGTAATGGCAGGGCACACCAACTTCTTGTTGTTGGTGAATGTTCCCATCAAATGAAGCATAAATGCATGATTATATATAAATTTTGAAATGTTTTTTGATGATTCAACAATATCTTTGAAAAAAAGAAATTTTCCTATGTTCTTCAACATAAAATCAATGCAGTGTGCAACACAAGGTGTCCAAAATAAGCTATGATGCCTCTCCATAAGCATCTTGCCAACAACAACATAATTTGCAGCATTGTCCGTTATGACTTGGACAACATGTTGTGGACCCACCTCCAGAATGAACACATCTAATAAATCACATAATAATCGTGCATCTTTGATATGTGCAGATGCATCAACAGATTTCATAAACATTGTCCCCTTGTGACAGTTGACCAAAAAGTTAATAAGGGTTCTACCCTTTTGATCAATCCAACCATCTGACATCACAGTGGATCCTGTGTGTGCCCATGATGCCCTTAACTCCTCCAATCTCTTGGTGTAGTCAACCTTTTCATTTTGAAGAATGCACCCTCTATAGTCATCATATGAAGGGGCTTTATGCTCTGGGCTATAACAACAATATCATCAACCACAACCTGGTAAAAGGGATTGTTCTTGGCAACACTGAAAGGAATATCACTCCAAAGAAAAACCTTGTCCAACATTTGTCAGCTTCTTCCTTCTCCCTTTTTTTAATAATTGAAGAGATAGATGGTTGTGCACCAGGTGTGGTTTAAGGAACGAAATATGATGAGGCAACTACGAGGTTGGGTGTAAAAGATGCTGATGTTGAAGAACCAATACCACTTTCATGGCCACCTCCCAATCCTGACACTCCACCCCTTGCTATTTGACTCCTTAGAGATGCCTTGGTAAGTTTAGTTGTTTCTATTCCTTCTAATGATTTGAGGGGTCTTCGGATGATTTCTGGATTAGTATCTGTGCAAGGCCCTACTTCATGTCCAGGAACTTGTGCAAGGTGGTACTTCAATCTGTATATCCCCCCTTGTAATATGGTCCCCACATATCTTGCAAGTCAAATTTGATTTGTCAAACCCCCCATCAGGTTCACCAAATTCCCACATAGGGTTCAATTTCCTTGGCGTGTTTGTAAATTTGTTGAACTCTTGAGTTTTAATGTAAGATGAAGTTTGAACTTTGAAATTTGAACCTAGGGCACAAGAAGAATTGCAAGTTAAAAAATAAAATTAAAATTTACAATTTTACATACTACATTTTGAATTTTTCACAAAAAAAATCCCCTCAACTCAATGCAACAATAATGGCAAAAAATAGTAAAATACACATTCAAACCCAAGCAAAAATAATGGAAAGAAACTAAGGGCATAAGAAGAAATGAAACAAATAAATCTAACAACCACATTTTTGCATTTTTGACCAAAATAAACCCTCTCCACCAAATGCAAAAAAAAAATGCAATAAAAAATCATAAAAAATACATGGGTGATAGAAACCCATGGAAAAACAAGAAAAAAACAAAAAAAATGGCCAAATTTGATGCCCATACCTGGAAACAATGCTTTGTTGAAGAAACTTGGTCCAAACTTCAATTTTTTTGGCTTGAGATGCTAAATTTCTTCACTTTCCTTCTCTCTTGCCCTTGTAGATGACTTTTCTTCCTCCTTAGCTCTCTCTGTTGCCCTTTGTCTGAAAAAATGACAAAAGAAAAATTGAATTCCTCTTTTAAAACTCACCATTTGCCGGACCCACAATTTTTACGTGTTGGATCACGATTTTTTTGAAATAAAAAATCGCCGAAAAAATTGGTGATTTTATAGTTTGGGTGAAAAAATCACGATTTTTTGAAAAAATCGCAATTTTATCACGATGTTCGCAACAAAGGTTTAACATATATTTCAATCAAACCCTTGCTCAATCTTAATTTCATAGGAATATTATCCTTGTAATCTATTTATTTCTCTTAATTTATGCCTAAATATCTATGCTATATTTTCATAAAAAGTCTAAAATCCATACTTCATAAATACAATCTTATTAAACTAATTTTTTTTTTCAAATAAACTATACTTTTGGCACTATCCAAAAAAAATCATATAATCCTTTTTATGAAACATTGTTACGTATTCCACCCCTTCGCCCCCCCCCCCCCACACACACATATATATATATATTTTAAACCTTCTAAAAATCACTTAGATGCTATGAAATCGGATTCGTCCTCCACACTCCACGTGTCCCAAATCGGTCGAATCAAACACAATTCGTGTCCATTTGACTGAATCCGATCGTGTCTGTATAGGACGCGTCGTGTCCCGATCATGTCCGCCCGATTTGCCGGACTCGCTTACCGCGGAAAAGCGTCCAACGTTATAAAATAAGCGATTTTTCTTCATATTATATATCTGTTGTTTCAATTCTAGGTTGAAAACATAGTGGATGAGTAAATAGCTAAGAAACCAAATACGCCTAAAATGCCCACGTATCGCGAATCCCCGTATCCGATACGCTACGTACCCGATTCATACGAGATTCACCGGGTACGGCCGTATCCGTACAGGGTACGGCATATCCTGACCGTACCTTATACATCGGGTACGGCCGGACCCGCGGGCAAAGAAAACATGCTGTTTTTTTTTTTATAAAGTGTGTTTTTGCTAATTGTTGTTCACCACTTTCATTTTGTGAAGAGAGAAGGAGCTAGGGTGAGCAAGGAGCAAGTGTGAGCAAGGAGAAAGGGAGTTCTTTCGAAGAGATTCGAGCATCCGGTAAGTAGAGGCGTCATCCTCCACACCAGCAGATGCAGAGATGACAGAGGAGGAGGATGCATCAGAGCCAGAGGAGAGCAGTGGTGAGCATGATGATCGGGATGAGGACAGTGATGCTGATTATGATGATGAGGATTGATGACTCATTGACTCTGACTCATTGAGGCTTCAGGCTTGTAGTCTTGTAGACTGTAGTGTCTTTGTATTTCTATTTCTATTTGCCATTGGCAGTGTACTTATGTAACACATTTTGATTCTGATGACTTAATGAGAAAACTACAGTATCTTAGTCTTACTATCGTCAATCTTGTCTTTCTGAGTAAATTTGACAATTGTATGAAGTATCAATGTATCAATGATCATGTATGAGTATCTAAGATGATAGATCTTAAATCTATGTTTGAATCAATGAATTTTGTATGAATTTGTGTAAAAAACATCTAATTTTTAAAATATATATATATATAAAATAATATATAATGTATCGTATCCTAGAAGTATCCTGTTCCAGGGTCACCGTACTCGAATCCGATTCCTCGAATCCCCGTATCCCTGTATCAGGTGACTTAGGTAAATAGGCTTCTGTCTGTAATGTATTGCATTAATTCCATCAGCTCAAATTTCTTAACCGAATCCCATTCCGTTAAGTTCAAATTTGGTGAGGAGTTGCTCAAGATCTGTAGGGCCAAATTGACATCTTCGGCATCTTCCATGGACACAAATCCGTTGACCATCTGCTGTGTGGGGGCAAGAAATTCCTTCATCCCTATAGGAACTGTTGTGGGAGAAATCAAAGCTTTAAATTAGCTTTGAATATATTACAATTGACTTTGAGGTAAAGCCTTAAATATCTAGTAGATTAGGTGCCCCTAATCCCATAAAAACATGGCACCACAAGCCCACCTAACAACCACCAATGTTGGTTATAACAACCCACTAAATGTGAGTTATGAATGAAGAAAGGGCCATTACGACCACAACTTCCTCATGAATATAGGTAGGCAACCTATGTATTGTCTAATACTATCATATAGGTAATTTCCTTTATCGGGGCCAATGAATGTTTATATATTATTCAAGAAATATCCTTTGCAGACAATAAAGTTTCGTTTTCAATTATACATAACGAGCCATCATCCATGTCCTACAAAATATCAGTGAATGACCTCCCAAGAACAAAATTTTAAGCTTAAATGAGATCTGATTGGTAAAATCATGTATGCTTGAGAAAACTACAGTATCTTGTCTTTCTCCTATTGGATCATTGATGAATATGTCTATTACTTTGTATGATTGTATGATGTATCTTTGTAAAACTTACATCTAGATGAAGATCTATGTTTGAATCAATGAATTTGTATGAATTTGTGTAAGAAATATCTAATTTTTAATATATATATATATATATATATATATATATATATAACGTGTTCGGACGTGTCCTGTTCCTGGGGGTCACCGTGTCTGTGTCCGACACTCGAATCCGTGTGTCCATCATGTCCTGTGTCCTCATGTCAGGTGACTTAGCTTAGATGTGTTATAAATGCTCAAAATAATTTTCATGTTATATAGTAGCACTATACTTCTATATTTTTCATAAATCATATATCTAAAACAAATGATCATATACTTATTATCTAATTTTTTTGACCATATAAATAAAATGAAATTGAATTAATTAATTAATTAATTTATTAAAAATATTCAATTCGTCCACCATTAATAAACAATAAATTTAACAAATAACAATATAATATAAAAATCAATTAATCACACTATTTAAGATGTAATTTTTTTTTTGAATAAATGTTTTTAAATTTTAACTTATTCATATTAAAAGACAATCCTATAATAAATAATAACACAAATAGGAATATGCATGATGCTAAATATTAATATCAATTACATAATATTTCATAAACTTCGAAGTTATTGCTATACTTTGTGAGCCACTTAAAAACAATGACAAGATAATTATAATTTGTTAAATATTTTAATTGATGACATCGGTCCAAACAATCCAAACAATCAACAATCAATGTCGTGAGCATCAATAAATATTAAACCAAAAGTCGAGCATGGTATTATCCTGGACGCCCCTAGACTATAGCCAAACCTTCGATTCATCACAACCTAGATCAATTCCCCCTTAACCCATAATTGTTTTCTACACATGATAATGGATCCATGCGGATAAATGCTAATTTAATCATATTAGTATATGAAAACATTTATGAATTTGATTTTATCATCATTATTATTATAAGAGTCATGCATCCTTTAAAGATTTAAGGCGTTAACTCCATATTAAAGCCTTTTCTATTTAAAGTCTTCTTATGCAGAGTTCTTATTTTCACTGGAACATTGTATCTTATATAGGAACATTGTATCTTATATCCTTGAGTTGACATTACAAAAAACTTTGGTTAACGTTAAGAGTAGTTGGAAAGTAACAACTATAGTGTATGGTGTTTAACACTTTCCTTCGCCGCAAACTATTCAAATGAAAATGGCCAACATGTGGTCTACTTTTTGTTGAAAGCTAACATGTCATTGTACTTAGTACTGAAAGCCACCCATTTAAATATTTTATGGATAAGGAATGCCAGATGCTTTTACCAAAAGTAAAATTAGAGTATTTATCTTAAACTAATAGTGATGTATTAGAAATTGGCACAGTGTCCGCTATTGGATTCTTACAAAAAGAAATTTCCCTTCAAAACGAAGAAATGCGGTTGCACAAGATGAAACAATAACAAGATATGCCCGACATGGCAAAATTGAGGATGTGCTTCAACTGTTTTAAAAACGCACAATAAGATTTCCAAATCGTCTTCTCTCAATGTTGTTTAACCATCATTAAAAATCAACAAGCATGAATTTAATCCCACACTTATGGAACACTTGGTAATATATATATTTTTTTCAATATTTTGTAGTTCGAACATTTAAGTTAAACAATTTAATTATTTAAAATACTAAACATATGATACTTTTTCTATAATAATTAAATAATATATATTTTTTCCAAACAAATAACACTTATTTTTTTGTTGGTCAAGGTCTAGATTATATTATCATATCAGACACAATTTATAGTAAGAGCCAACATGGCTGTATTACATTCAGGCAACCCAGAAGGCATGCAGTGCCTAGAAGGACTTGGGTGCTTGCCAAGGTAGTCGGTGCTCTTGGTTATTAGTCGCAAAAAATTACAAAACAAACATAATAGAATTGTCATCATGGGGAAGGGTGCAGGGGACCTGTTGGAGGAGTTGCGAAGAAACAACACTGATTGTGCATATGGTAGCTGATATGGTCCACTTGGGCCTCTAAAGCTTGGAGGTGGTTGTGAGAGCGCCTCAGAAGACGACACAGACTCTCCAAAGCTTCGAGGGTCTCATTTTGTAGGTTTTTAACAACATTAATATAGGCCACCAATTCATTACGATCATTATACCTTTGTTCACGCAAGGTGTCCGGGTTGAGCTGGATTTGTTGGAGTTGGGCGGAAATTGCTTCAAGGGTGGCCGGAGCCTCAACCTGGCTTGGTGACTAAGCCAGAGAAACTGCCATGGTTGCTACCGAATGTTGACTCTCAGTAGATTCCGAGTGTGAGCTCGAGTCCCCAGGGACCTGGCGATTTTCCATGCCGCGACCAAGACCTCCACGCTGTGCCCGACCTCGCTCGCGTGGCATGCAGTCACCTAACACTCCCTCTCGCTTTGCTGGGCGGTAGCAACAAGTCACTCCAGGTCCAACAACCCCTAAAACCCAAGCACCGTCCCTGCACCCTCGGCTGAATTTATCACTGACCACGTCCCGAGCACCGTGGACGAGAGACACAATACCGCCACCAGCCACAACACTGCCCTCAGAGGAGGAGCGAAAGCGCCACCACTTGCAGATGCGAATCGCAGGAGAGCCGGAGTGCTTAGTAAGCCCAAGGCAGAACCACCCTGGGGCTTGGCTAGTGAAAAACCCTTCCTGCGTAGTTCGCGAACTGTCTTCTGGCGCCCGGGTTGAACACCAAAACCACTCGTCCAGAGACGCTCCCTCCACAACTAATACACCCCCACCACCTTCTTCTGCCTCCTGGTGCAACATGCTCTTTCCGTTGCTAGCATTCCTCCTAGCTGCCAGGCTCTCGTCACTGCTACCTGACTGGACTAGCACCCACCTCGTCACCTGCCGGTGAAGCTCAAGCCAAGGCTTGAGAGCCAGCTTCTGCTCGTCTGCGAAATCTAGAGCACCAACCTTCACCATCGCCCGCGAATACTGAATGGCCTGTCTCACGTCCATCGCACCCTTAACTGCATCCACTGCTGTCATAGGATTGCCTGTCCCGAGGCCCATTACCTTTCAAGCATGGGAGGGTGGTGAGTTGGCGGGCGCGTGTTTGAGGGCCGGTCCAGCCTTAACTACCCACAACCCACTTGTCTGGATGATTGGACACCCCCAGCGGGGACCAAACAAATAACACAACACATATAACTATATATATTTAAATTATAAATTATATTAATTTAAACATATTTTAAATTATCAAATTATATCAATGTTCCACCAAGTAGCTTGGAGGTGGGAGCGAGGGAGCGACCTATGCAAAAACTCCCTACCAATTTTCAGGAAACGTGGGGGTACGTCGGGGTCATAAAAATTATAAAATATAAAAATATATGATATATCATTGAAAATTTAATATTTATAATGTAACTGTATTTTTGCAAGGAATGTATATACAATCATCATACACTTACATCATGAAAGATAAATCATAAATAATGAAACTAAGTTAACTTACACCAAACCTAAAGTCTCCTAAACCTAAAAAAAATCGTTTTTAAATTTTTTTTTTTCATTTAAAAAAAGTCTTTTTTTTGGGCCCCTCACACCCCCCCATGCCCCCTCGACCCCTAAATTTGAGGAAACGCCCCCCTCACGTCCCCCCCCACGCCCTCTCTACCCCTAAATTTGAGGAAACGTCCCCGCTCACGTCCCCCATTAGTTTATTGTTTTTTGGGGGTGTGGGGAAACACGCCCTAGACGTCCCCATGACCTCGGAGAGCGAAGGGGCGAGGAAACTTGACCCTAAGGTGGGGGGACGAGACCCCTTGTAAAACTGAATTATATTGATTTAAACATCATAACAACAATATTGTTTAGTTTAACGTAACATACAAGAAAGAAAGAAAGTATTTTTAAGTTATATTCTTTCATTTCAATTATCCCCAATCTTTTTGTTTTATTTTGACAAATATAATATAACAATAGGAATATAGAAAATAATAATGTGAGATAATTTAACGTTTTTCCCTTTACTACTCGTTTCCTCATAAATTTGCACGATTTTCAAATTTATATGGTTGATTATATTCATGGAGTCAACTTTTCTATTATTATTGATTGTTTGAGTGAAGGCTAGGTTCCGTTTCCGTTGTCTCCACTATATGGATGCATCTTTGACGTTTTGGGTTTGCAAGCAAGTAGGAAGATGCGTAAAATATTGGACACCTTGTTTGGGAATAACTCGATCGATGGGTGCATTTTGTTTACGGTGGCAGGTTCGAGTTTCGATCCTCTGCGACCCTTCTCTTCTGGCTTGTTTTGGGAAAGGCTTCAATCTTAAATAATGCATTTGCGATGTCGAACTTGTAGTATTGGCTACCATGCTATTAATGGCATTGTGGTTATTTTAAAAATTTCCAAATTCCTCTATATTAAAGGCATTGTGGTTATTTTAAAAACTCCCAAGTTCTTTTTCTAAAATTAAAATTTAATAAATTACTTTCTTAATTTGAAAGATAAACAATTAAGTATTATTATTAAATAATTTAACTTTTATTTGTTTCAAATAAACATGCCCATGTATGTTTAATGCAATCAAATTATTCCAAATTCCACATGATCTTTTAGTTTACTACGGTATGAACGTTGCCTTAAGTATAATGAGAGATCATAGACTATTACAAAATATAATAAATTTGGGCATGTCTTTTTACTTATTTCTTTTTATAAAGTTTCTCAAAACTAAAAGATTCATTACAATTTTCAAGTATAACACATAATAACTAGTTAAATTTATCTAAAGGACCCTAGTAATGGAACTTGCTCTGATACTATATGTAACAACCCCAAAATTAAATATGCAATTAATAATCAACACACAAACTATTCAACTAATTTGCATATAATTTATGAAAAAAACGAGTAGAGACGACTTACCTTTATTGATGATATCCATTACTTGTGCTTTTGGAATTGAATGCTCTTTGAATTTTGCTAACCGCAACAAAGATTTTGGGGACGACTCTCCATTCAACCGTAGGCTTAGTTGCACATAATCTTTCTACAACTGGCCACCCCGGAGCCCTCAATCAACATACTAATGCCAGGGAATCCTTTGTCTCACAACTCTTTTGGAATCCTTTGTCTGACAACACTTTTCTCCCAAGATAATGGATGAAGGAAGGAATGATGAATCTCATATTCCTCAACGTCTATTAAATAGACCAAACAATGGAAAGGGTCCACATGCACACATTCCATGTGTCAACATGCAACTTTTATTTCTTTATTTTAAGTTTTACATAATTTAATATTTCTCTTTGTTTAATTTCTTAGTTTATTCCTTTTTACTTTTTGTTAACTTTACTTATTTTTACTATTTTTATAGTTTAATTTTATATATTTTTATTTAGAACTCCAGTTTATTATTTACTATTTTATTTATTTATTATTATTATTTTCTTCATTATTTATTATTATTAAATTATCATTTATTTACTATTTATTTTAATATTATATTATATTATATTACATTATTTATTATTTATTATTTTTTATTATTATTAGGGGACATTATAGCTGATCAGTGCTGGATTTTCCAATGACAGGGTGAGATTGTCTCATTATATTTTTTGTCCAGTTTATCTCTCTATTGGATTGCCAGTTTGGGCTTCTAAAGACTTGTACTCAAAAACTACTACATAATATACAAACCCTCAATTGCTGCACCGGTTTTCCCACATTGGGTTTTTCCGGGGACATTAGTCCAAAAACAACAATGTCATATGTGTGTTTGTTTTCTTCTTGCTCAGTTCTTGTTTCTGCATGTAATTTAAATTAGTGAAGACTGCAGAGTGTTGGTTTCATTATTTACTGTAACAAACAGTAAATAATTTTGTTCAGTTATATAACAAAAGAGAAGAAACTTAACTAGTTGTTGTAGAAAGATTCCAATTTCTGGATTTTTCACAACGTGTGCAAAGAGGAGAGGCATCATCTGCTGCAGGAGAAGCCGAGAGTAGAGCAGTCATATTAGGAACTGAATTAGGGAAGAGGACAAGTCAAGAAGGAAGCCGAGTTGAAGTGAAAGAAGTCTCCATCCAAAAGCGAAGGAACAAGGGCACAAAACTAGGTGGTGACACTTCCCACCTGTTGCAACTAGGGCTTCTGAAATAGGTCGAGAATTGCAGGAAGTCGAAATCTGAAGGGTAGACGAGAAGGAGAAAGAAGGTAGCAGTTTGAACACCGTTGACTCAAGGAAGAAGAGGTTAAGCTAAGAAGCCGTGTGACTTGGTCTTGGAGAGGTTGTTGTGTCAAGGGTCTTGGTCATGGTCTTGGTATTTGTTAATTGAAGTCTCTATAAGATGAAGAATTCATTTGGGTTTTCTTCTTAAGTTGGAGAGGTTTTGTCCCTGGCTGATCGCCTATATTCCGTGTCTTTTGTCTCTTTATCTCTTTGATGAAGAAGAACATTATAATAATCTAAGTAAAGAGAAGATCCTAATCCTAGGAAGTAAAAAGCATTCAGAAGCAGTTATCATTAATAGATATATCACCTAATCTTGATGCCCTAGATTTCTCAACAAAAGCTCTTGGCGGTTCATTGTACTACGTGACATTTATTGATGAATTCTCCCGTAAGACATGGATATATCTATTGAAGTCAAAAGATGAGGTAATCGACAATTTCCAGGAATTCAAAGCTAAAGTAGAAAACTTGACAGGTAAAAAGATCAAGATACTGAGATTTGACAATGGAGGAGAATACACCTCAAAGGAGCTTGTTGCTTTTTGCAAGTAGGCTGGGTTTAAGAGGGAGCTAATTGTTCTCTATAATCCACAACAAAATGGTGTAGCGGAACGAAAGAACAGATCCATTGAAGAATCTGTCAAGGCCATGATGCATGATTTGGACTTGCTGTTGGTCTTATGGAGTGAAGTGTCATGAACAAATTTGTACGTTTAGAGTCGAAGTCCTCATAAAGTTCTGGAAGGTATGACTCCTGAAGAAGCCTTCTCCAAAAGGAAGCCAAAGGTTGGGCACATGAGAATCTTTGGTTGTCCTATATATATTCATGTTCCTAAGGATAAGAGGAACAAGCTTGAGCCTTCAGGAAAGAGGCATATTTGTTGGATACAATGAATCTTCAAAAGCCTACAGAATATACATTCCAAAACAACGAAAAATTGAGGTCAATTGAGATGTCACCTTCGATGAAAATGTGGCATATTCGAGGTCTAAGGAAGTCTTCGTAGATTCCTTGGAAGAAGTAAAGCAGGAGGCCTCAAGAGAGGAACACTCAAGCTCTCAAGCTCTACAGAATGTACAGGAAGGCCAGAAGGGCCTCAAGATCCTACAGAACCAATTATAGTTCTAGAGATCAAGAAGAGACCATCATGGCTTAGATCCACAATAGAAGAGGCAGAAGGACATGTAGCTCTCGATCACACATCTAGAGAAGTAAAGAAGCCTAAGAGGTTCTCCAGCTATGCAACTTTCATGACAAAACTCATTGATGAAGAACCTTCCACATATGAAGAAGCAGATAGTCAGCAGGTGTGGAAGGAAGCAATGAATGAGGAGTACCAATCGATCATGAAGAATGATGTCTGGGAGATTGTGCAAGGCCTAAAGGGAAGTCAATAGTGACTTCAAAGTGGATATGTAAGATTAAGCATGTTGCAGATGGGAGTATCGACAAATACAAGGCATGGTTTGTGGCTAGAGGATTCTGCTAGAAAGAGGGAGAAGACTATGGTGAGATCAATGTTGCATGAAGCAGGGACGAAGCGGGGATGTTTTTTGGAAGAGAAGCATCAGAAGCATCATTTTCCAAAAATCTAGGAAGCGAAGTGTCTACTACATATATTATATTTTTTTGCATTTATATTAAAAAAAACATCTAAATTACCAAATTAGTTGTAGTAGATATGCAAAAATGCATATTTGTACATAAATCAAGATAGATGTGGCATCCATTATACATCAATGATTAATTATTCGAGCATCAACCATCTAGAATCTAGATTCTTCTCCTTTTCTAGCCTTTGCCTTTACCTCAATTTTCTAGGTATATTAGTCAACATTGCCCAATTTTGATCAAACTACCTAATCCATGCCTTAAAATATGGTAGAGAAAACTTAACATGCTTGATCAATGATTTTGAATTGATTGAAAGGTGATTTTTTGCTAAGGCCATGACAAAGGAATTCAACAATTAACACTTCCAAAACTAGGGTACATATAGGGCTTACTACTATTGATTAAATGCCAATCGCATACCCTCATACATGATACAATCTAGTGAAATGCCATAATCCCATTGATCATGAATTTATGAAAACTACTAAATCTGTTGAATTTTGAATAGGATATGAAATTCTATTTTCTCCATATGAAGTTTGATGAGGCTGAAACCGCTATCAAACATCCCGAGTCATTTCATGGTAATGTTAAAAATTTAAGTAAAAAGAAGAAAAAGAAAGATAAAGGGAAATGCCACTTTTACTTTAAGAATTTAACATTACCATGAGGGAGCATCTAGGAAACATCTAAGGAGCATCAAGGGAACACCTTGGGAGTGTCTGGGAAGCCCCAATACAACTTAAATCAAAGAATTTTTTTAGAAATGGGGCGCTTGTGAAATTGCCCGTCTCCCTATGGATCCGCTCTCGATTCGCACGGATTCGTGCCCGAACCTCCATCGATCCCTGACAAATCCTTTTCCAGATCCATGGATTGGGAATCCGGAACTGCGGATCGGGTCGGTGTGGTTCTAGATTTCTATGAATCACCTCAAAACGACAAAGTAACATATCCGATTTTTAGATCCATGGTTTTGCCAGAGGATTGCCCAAGGATCCATACGAGACGCGGTTCCGACCTTGGATCGTTTGTGGGGGGGTGGGGGAGGGGGAGGATTGTGCACCACTGGGCGAGACTTTTACTCTAGTTGCCAAATACACCTCCATTAGATCTATTATCTTGCTTGCTGCCTCTATGGGATAGGAACTGGACCAGATGGATGTAAAGACTACTTTCCTCAATGGCGTAATTGAGGAAGAGGTGTACATAGAGCAACCTCAAGGATTTGAGGTATATGGAAAGGAGTCTCATGTTTGCAAGTTGAAGAAGGCCTTATATGGACTCAAGGAAGCTCCAAGAGGTTGGTATGCTCGTATTGACAACTATTTGACGAGATTGGGATTTACCAAGAGGGAAGCTGATCAAACCTCTACTTTATGGTTGTGAAGAATGCACATGTGATCCTATTATTATATGTGGACGAGTTGTTTCTAATAGGTGCCAAGCCTCTTATCATTCAATGCAAGAAGCAGTTGGCTTCTGAGTTCGACATGAAGGAACATGGGTTGATGCACTATTACTTGGGATTAGAAGTATGGTAGAAACTTGGTGAAGTCTTCCTTGGTCAAGGTAAGTATGTAATAGAGATGCTTCAGAGATTTGGTATGATGGATTGCAAATCCATGACGACTCCTATGATGACTAACTTGAAGAAGTTAAGAGGCTCCAACTCCAAATTGGTAGATCCATCTATATATCGACGACTAATTGGTATGTTGATGTATTTGGTTAACACCAGGCCAAACATTCGCTTTGCTGTGAACACCTTGAGCCAGTTCTAATTAAAACCGAGACAAAAACATTATATTGCAGAAAATCACATATTGAGATATTTACGTGGTACAATGAACTATGGCTTAAGGTATGTTGCAAACAAGGATATACAACTTTAGGGTTATACAGACGCTGATTGGGCTGGAAGTGCTGAAGATAGAATGAGTACCTCGGGAGTATGCTTCAATTTGGGATCCATTATGAATCATGGATGAGTAGGAAGTAGAGGTTGATTGCACTCAACATTGCTGAAGCAAAGTTCATTGCAACCAATGAGGCTTGTAGCGAAGCAATTTGGCTCCAGAAATTATTTGCAAGATTGTTCAACCAAGAGTTGGAATCGACGGTGATACACTGTGATAATCAGAGCTGTGTGAAGCTTTCAGAGAATCTCGTGTTCCATGACAGGTCAAAGCATATTGAGATCAAGTACCACTACTTCCATGACATGGTGCAGAGGAGAGTAATAAGGCTTGAGCACATCTCCACCAAGGAGCAGACAATTGTTATGACGAAGTCATTGCCAAGGGACAAGTTTGTGTTCTTTAGAAACAAACTGGGGCTCGTGGAGATTGCCCCTCTTGTTGAGAGGTGTTGGAAAATCAGGAGACTTAGAGATTATAGAAATTTTCCTTAACTTGATAATTACTTGTGATATGTGTTGGCCTTTTATTACTTTATTAGATCTTGTCCATCAGGTAACGACCAAAACAATGAATATCATAGCAAGATAAAGTACACAAGATATAGGCTCCAAACTAGGGCAAAACCCCTCCAAGGGGAAAACCCAGAAAAATGATTCTCTTCTTATAGAATTTGTTCACAATGAGACTTCCAAGACCCAAAGACCAAAGCCAAGATCCTTCCAAGAACCAAGCCAACCTAGTAACAAGATCTCTCTCCAATGAAACAATACTTCCAAGGTCTGTGAGAGTCACCCTACTTGCAATCCAGAATTTCGGCCCTGTAACTCAACCTACAATTTCGGCCCCTATAACATGCCTAGAAACCCTAGGAGACCTCGCACGTGTGGAAAAAAAAGATAATTTCCCAAGAGATCTTGCTTCTTTGACTTGTCACTTCTTCCTGTTTCTCCTTCGCTATTGCAAATTGAATTTGATTGATAGCATATCCAATTGAGTTGAAGTCCCTCTTCTTTATAGCCTTCTTGAGGGGTCAAATAGCCCTCCCTTAGGCCGACTCCTCCTTGACTGGGCTGACTTGGTCTTGGAGGAATAAAAGGCTTTTCTTGACTCAAAATAAATATTTTCTTATGATACAAACTCACAAAGAGTCCAAATGGGACTATAATACATGGCATAATTTCTTCTTTGTAGTAGAAATACATAGAAAGACCTAGAAGCGTGAAGGACGTGCTTTTGACCTAAAATTGAGCATGAAACCCATCCTATACAGAAAATAAAATTTTCTTTTCTTTCTTTATTAAAAGTATACAATGTCATGTTTACAAATAGGTCATTATGAAGACCGAAGCTAGTTACAATTTTCAAGACTCCCTCTTAACTAGGGAGGTATTCATAATCCCATCACATGCTACAAGGAATCTCAATCTTGAAGCATTCTTATAAGAAGTGTCGAATTGATAAGCCATCTTTGCCAAGAATCTATATCATAACCAACACTGTCATTGAAGGCCTTAACTAGACAAGCTCATCCTTATTTAAGAGCATTATGCTGGGAGGCTTTACATGAGCTGCCAGACTACCTCCAAGGCACATACCCCATCCGGATGTTCACCGGTATGTCCTTTTAGGACTATTCTTATCTTGGATTTCCAATCCTCAATCCTCAAAGAAAATTGGTCCTCTTCGACTAGTCTTATCTTGGATGCCCTACCTCATCCTCAAAGAGTATCAGTGTACAAATTCTTTCCTGGATTCTATAATCCATAAGAAGTTCCAATCTTAGATGCTTATCCAATCCTCCAGACCCCATTCTTCCTTATGGCCTTCACTAAGACTTACGACTGTTAGTTCTGGTCTAGTGCATGACACATAAAGATAAGAACTATCAAACATCACTCCCTCTCAATTAGGGAAGAGATGCCTACCAAACCAAGCTTGTCTCTCAAATACTCAAGCTTCTTGTTTGGTAATGCCTTAGTCAGAATATTTGCTACTTGTTCATCTGTAATGTAGCTGCATGACCCCATCTCGTATCGAGCTTCTAATGTAGTGGTACTTATTATTTATATGCTTCATCCTAATATCAAACACCGAGTCTTTTGTCAATCTTAAACAACTTTCATTATCACAATGTATATATGTAGGGCTAAGTGGTCCTTCAAACAAGTCTTGTAATAAATTCCTGAGCGAAACAACTTCGCGACAAACTTCACTTGCAACAACATACCTAGCTTCAACACTACTCAAAGCAACTGTATTATGCTTTCTGCTCATCCATGAGACCATGGAAGATCCTAAGCCGAAGCATCCACCTGTTGTGCTTCTCTCATCTATCTCACTACCACCCCAATCAGAATCCGTATTTCCCAAGAGTTGGATCTCATTACCATTATACCGGAGGCAGTGATGTATGGTTCCATGCAAATATCTTAGGATATGCTTGGATGCTATCCAATGGTCATGCTTTGGCTCCATCTGAAATTGACCGAGGACATTCACTGCAAAACAAATGTCAGGTCTTGTGTTTACCAAATACATCAAGGACCCAATCAACTATCTGCAGCGAGTAGGATCCATCAGACTAGAATCTGAATTCCTCAACTTCTTTAGATTAGTAATCATAGGAGTCATAGTGGGCTTGCTGTCCACCATGTCAAATTTCTGAAGAATCTTGATAACATATTTACCTTGACCAAGATATATTTCACCTGAGTTCTGGCAAACTTCTAGTCCCAAGTAACAATGCATAATCCCAAGATCCTTCATATCAAAGTCGATTGCTAATTGTTTCTTGCATTCCTGAATTCGGTGCTCTACACTTGTAACAAGTAGATCATCCACATACAAGAGTATGATGACTCGTTCACCCTGGACCACCCTGGTGTATAGGTTAGGTTTTACAAAACTCTTGGTAAAACCAAGTCTCAATAGGTATGTATCCATCCTTGCATACCAAGCTCTAGGTGCTTGCTTTAAGTCGTATAGAGCTTTCTTTAGTCTGCAGACATGAGTCTCCCATTCAGAAAAACTGTCTTAACATCCATTTGATGGATGTTCCATTCCATAGTAGTAACCAACAAAACAAGAGATCTAATTGTTGTATATCTAGCTATAGGAGCAAAAGAGTCTTCGTTATCAATACCTTCTTTCTGTGAGAAGCCTCTTGCTACAAATCTTGCTTTGTATTTATCAATGCTCCCATCCGCTATGGAATCCCAATCGGCTGTGAAATTTTCAAGTCTAAAAATTATTACTGCATTGGTTGATTTATTTTGCCTACTTATTAGATAAGTTATTTACAGATGCTTCAGTAAATTTTGAAATAAACACAACTACAGTACTTCACTCTAATCAAAAGCAGAAGAACAGAAATCACACATGAGCACAATAGAAACAACCATATGAACACAGTTATTTTTGGATAATTGTCCCCGGAAAAACCCAATGTGGGAAAACCGGTGCAACAGATGAGGGTTTGTATTTATCTTCAGCAATGAAAAAATCTTTTACATAAGTCTTGGTGAGCAAAGAAAATTAGCATACACCTGGTATGAATTTTCCAGACACTCTGGAAGAATTCCCAACTCTCGGGGTGACCTTCTACACCCTCTGCGTCATCCTGCGTAGCTGTTCTGTTCAGTCCCTCCTTGGACTGCGTAACCCTGTGTGGAGGGGTTGGTGCTGCTGCTCAACACTCCTTCCCTTCACCCTTCTGCCTTCTCCTTCTTCGTCAGCTGACTTCTCCCTCCTCCTTCTGCCTCTGCAATCCTGCCTCTACAAACTCACCCACCGAAATCGAATTCTCTTACTTTAGAATCGATTTCCTTTGGGTACTGAGAATGTCTCTGACTTGATTTCCAAATGACCCTCAAGCCTCTTCTTATAGTCTTCTCGTTGATGAATAAAAGACCAAGATTATATCTTTAATCCATGGCTCAGACTAATATATGACTTGATCTTCGTTTTCTAGAAGATTCACACTCTGCTTTATTAATACCCTTTAATTATTTAATATCCTTATGTTTAGACTTAGGGTCTGCATTAAAATAATTAATTATTTTAATAAAGCAAGATCCGAGTGGAATTTCCGCAAATGATTTATGGGTTCTTTGGATAAATGCTGTCCAAGCCTCTCCACCAGTTTTGAGACTTGGAACACTTCCCGATGCTATAAAATCAACACTCCCTCTTAGCAAGGAAAGTGTTTAAGCAAGATACCACTGTATTGCTCTGACTCTATAACATCTACTGCACTGATGATGTCCTGGCTGCTGCCCCTCATCTTTGCGCTGCTGCCCTCTGTATTGCTGCCTGTGACACTGTCTCTGCCACTGCCTCATCTGTACTGCAGCTCCCTCTGTCTCTGTAGACCACCCGTTCCTCTAATGGAAGGGGTTTTCGACCATCCCCATCTTCTCTCTAAAGTAAGTGAACTTAATATTACTTAGAGCCTTGGTAAGGATCTCTGCCACCTGTTCCCCTGTAGGAGTGTACCTCAGCTGTACTACTCTTTGTTGGACATAATCCTTGATGAAGTGGCACCGAATGTCAATGTGTTTCGATTGGTCATGATACACAAGATTATAAGAGAGCTTAATGCAACTCTGATTATCACATATAATCCTGGTCAGTTCCATCCTCTTCTTGAGTAGGTTCAAGAGTAATTTACGAAGCCATATGGCCTAGCACGAAGCTGTGCTTGCTGCCATATACTCTGCCTCAACTGAACTTAGTGCGATGGACTGTTGTTTCCTGCTGCACCAGGAGGTCATTCCTGATCCGAGACTGAAACAGTACTCACTGGTACTCTTCCGATCCACTGTGCTTCTAGCCTAATCTACATCTGTAAACCCACTCAACTGGACCTCATTTCCCTTGGTGTACTTCAATCCATACTCGACCGTCCCCTTTAGATATCTGAGAACATGTTTGGCTGCTGCCCAGTGAGCCCTCCTTGGTTCCACCATGAACTGACTGAGGGTATTCACTGCATAAAAGATGTCTGGTCTTGTATTGACTAGGTACATCAATGATCTGATGAGCTGCCTATACAAGGTGGGATCAACCTCATTATTCTCCGTTGTGTCTATCTTCTTCTAGTTAGTAATCATTGGCGTGGCCATGGGTCTACAGTCTTCCATTTGAAATCTCTTCAGGATTTCTGTAGTGTATCTTCCTTGCCCCAGGAAGATTTCTCCCTTCTGCTGCCTGACTTGTAAACCAAGAAAATACTGCATCTACCCCAGATCCTTCATGTCGAATTCCGTAGCCAGATTCCTGTTGCAGTCCTTGATGAGCTTAGATGATCCAGTAAGAAACAGATCATCTACATATAATACCAGAATTAACAGCTCATCCCCTACTCTCAAGTAGTAGAGATTGGGATCTGCGTCACTCTTGACGAACTCCATATTTTGCAAATAGCTATCAATTTGCCCATACCATGCCCTGTGGGCTTGTTTTAAACCATACAAGGCTTTCTTAAGCCTGCAAACATGAATCTTCTGCTCATGTATCTCGAAGCCCTCTAGCTATTCTGTGTACACTTCCTCCTCTATCACCCCGTTCAAGAACGTTGTCTTGAAATCCATCTGGTGAATCCCCCATCCCATTTGTGCTGCTAGAGAGATGAGGAATCTGATAGAAGTGTAGCGAGCTACAGGGGCGAATTATTACTCTATCACCTACTTATTAGATAAGTTATTTACAGATGCTTCAATAAATTTTGAAATAAACACAACTGCAGTACTTCACTCTAATCAAAGCAGAAGAATAGAAATCACACATGAGCACAATAGAAACAACCATATGAACGCAATTATTTTTGGACAATTGTCCTCGGAAAAACCCAATGTGGGAAAACCGGTGCAGCAGATGAGGGTTTGTATTTATCTTCAACAATGAAAAGATCTTTTACAAAAGTCTAGGTGAGCAAAGCAAATTAGCATACACCTGGTATGAATTTTCTGGACACTCTAGAAGAATTCTTGACTCTCGGGGTGACCTTTTACACCCTCTGCGTCATCCTGCGTAGCTTCTTTGCGCAGTCCCTCCCTGGACTGCGTAACTGTACGTGGAGGGGTTGGTGTTGTTGCTCAACACTCCCTTCCCTTCACCCTTCTGCCTTTTCCTTCGCCATCAACTGACTTCTCCCTCCTCCTTCTACCTCTGTAATCTTGCCTCTAAAACTCACCCACTAAAATCGAATTTTCTTACTTCAGAATCGATTTCCTTCGGGTAATGAGAATGTCCTGGCTTGATTTCCAAATGACCCTCAAGCCTCTTCTTATTGTCTTCTCGCTAATGAATCAACGACCAAGATTATATCTTTAATCAATGGCTCAGATTAATAGATGACTTGATCTTCGTTTTCTAGAAGATTCACACTTTGCTTTATTAATACCCTTTAATTATTTAATTTCTCTAAGTTTAGACTTAGGATCTCCATTAAAATAATTAATTGTTTTAATAAAGCAAGATCAGAGTGGAATTTCCACAAATGATTTTTGGGTTCTCTGGATAACTGCTGTCCAAGCCTCTCCACCAGTTTTGGACTTGGAACACTTCCCGATGCTATAAAATCAACATGTAGTAGTCCACCTGGTTGCCTATGTTGATTTTCCACGACCTTGGGTCTAGGTTAGAGTCTTAAAATCACTGACGCTACCAAACCAAGAATCTCAACCATGAACTACTTTGCACAACGGAAATATAAAGCAGTAAATCACATATGCACAAATATCCATAATTTTAACAAAATTGTACAATAACGTACAATCACCAATCTTCATTATATTAATCCAAAATCTGAATAATACAATAGTCTATGGTATACAAGATACAATGAAAAACTCAATGTCGTATCTCGTCTTGCCGGTCCTTCGCTTCTGTACTGCTCACTAGTAGTGCCTTAGTCCATCAAGGTCACTACACATCGAGACTCCAGGAGGGCTGCCACCCAACACTGTTGCAAGTCACTTCTGTAGAGTGTACACCGGCTGATCTAATCTGCTCTCTGGGTAGGCCTAATTCTTGAGCTCCAAGCTGCCAGGCTAAAAACCACCTTTGTCCATCAAGGTGCTACACTTTGGTACCAAACTTCACCCAACCTTCAACTCCTCTTTGTCACGTCAAGATTGCTTGTCTAGCGCTACTTTGGGTAGCCAACACACTGCCCTCCACTAGATTAATGGCACCCAATACTACACTGTCGATTATGCTCCTAGGATGTACCCTTCACCACCATAGAAGGTCCTCTACATGGAACCAACAAGCTACAACAACAATTGATCCAAATTGGTCACTCCTTGACCCAATGCTCCTCCAAAACACTACACCAATTATGTCTGCATAGTACTGTTCGTGACAATCCTGGTTAGGGCACTTGCTGCAACCCTAAATTCACCCAACAGTCAACAAACAATCCCTAAAAGAGTTGCAACACACCCTAGAAGACTTCCTCCTTCGCCTTGCTGCAACCTGGGATGGGTGTTTACCCCTGATCATCTCCTACGCAGCTCTAGCTGTGGTGCTATGGCTTGCGGCCTAGTAGACAACAACCTGTAGCAAAACAGTCCCCAAAACAGTGCCCAAACAAGCTTGGATTAGCAACGTTTTAACCCTTCAAGGGCTTGACCTAGCAGGCAACACCTTTGGCCCTTGAGAAAGCAACTCGACCTCTGTTTTGACCCTAAAATAGTCACTAATCACCACATTGTTCAACCTCCTTTGTGCTGCGGCTACGGCAAGAGATCTCCTCCCTCCACTGAATCCTTGTTTAGAGAAAACCTTGCATGGATGGATGCTCAAAATGACATCAACTCACCCTCTATTTATATCCAAATGATGGGCTCCACGAATTGAAGAAGAGACACGTCTATTGGACAATTTACTTCAAGCCTACATGACTTGAATACCAATAATTATTTGTCAACTTCAAAAATTCATTTTTCCTCTTCTACAACTCGGAATTCGACGATTCTTGAAGCGTTGGATTCTTCTTTTTGCCCTCTATTGTCGCATGCCATCACATGTAGAAATGTGTTCCCAGAAATGCCCCAAAACACATTTTGGTGCAAAACCCCATACTTGGTTTCCAAGCCCACAAGTGACCATTGTGGTGCTTTTCCCTCCAAACCCTGAACCCTAGGGCTTGGAGTACCTCCCAAGCTAAAAAAAGCAACACTCCCTCTTAGCGAGGGAGGTACCTCCAAGACGAGGAGGTAACTCATCATCATCATCACTGCTCGCAACACTTGCCTAGCTCCTGACGCTCATAATCGCAACAATCCCTGTACGGTGAAGTACACCCTTCTTGAAAGTGTCGCTGTCAGTGCTGGAAGCACCCTGCTTCTTCTTTTCCTGTATCGCTTTCTAGTCCCTCCATGATTCCTTCTGGGTAGATTTGGAAGCACCCTTGCTCCCCACTGACCACATGCTCTTCTTGGATTGCAAAGTCTCCCTCTGAATCTGCAAGCTCCCTCTAGAACTTGACTCCCTCTGAGTCTCTGGAACCTGTACCTTCTTCTCCGGAAAGTGTACCTTCTTCTCGGGAACCTGTACCTGCTCTTATGAAGCCTGCACCTGCACCTCCTCCTGCTTCTTTGGAACCTACACCTACTCCACTTGCTTCTTTCCAGGATCCACAGGCTTACTCGTCAACCTATAGAGACCATGCTCTCTAACTTAGAGTACATTCCCATCGGACTTAGAGCCTCTAGGCCTGAGTCTTTCCTTCCCATCCTGGAACAAGACCTCAAACCCCTTCCTCTCCATGGTCAAGACATAAATCACACTATATTTGAGTCCTGGTACAAACAATATATCTTGGACCCGCATAATACGCCCTATCTCCATCTTGAATGGCACCATACTCGATCCTCGGATCTCCAACTGACTCTTGTCGCCCAACACCATGTGCAACTTCGAGTCCCATTCAACTAGAGTCTCAAAAACCTCCCGTGACCCTGTCATATGCTTCTTTGCCACGTACCATCCATCCTCCTTTATTGTACGCTGCGAGAAATGATAAATCATAACAAAGGCCTCCTCTTCCAATCTCCTCGAGAGAACATCTATCATAGTTGAAGTGGCAACACCGATGACCTGCTTTCCTTTCTTCTTTTCATCATCTCCTCTCTTCATCAGACATCTTGACGAAAAATGACCCATCTCACCATAGTTGAAACACTTGACTCTACTCAAGTCCTTCTTCGACATACCCTTCATTTGCACTGTAAGTGCCACGTTCTCATCTACCTTCCTCGATGGATGAAGATCCTTGTCTCGCAACTCTTCCTGAATGAAGTCGTCCCATAGTCTATTCCAGTCTGGAAAGTTTTCCTTGGCAACGATGCCTTTGATGAAGGGCTTCCATTCCTCGATGAACCCTTTCAAGGCAATCCTTACCATATCTCCATCTGAAATTTTGACACCGACGACAACAAGCTCATCTCTGACCCGAGACAACCTCGTCGGATACGAAGTCTCTCCTTCACCCTTTATCATCTTGGTGGACTTTAACTTATCCTCCAATACTAGTACCTGATTCTCTCTCTTATTCTGGAACAAATTTTGAAGAGCCATCCACATCTCATGTGCATTGTTCTTCTCGAACAAATGAGGTATTAAGGAATCCTTCACACCATCAAGGATGATCAACCTCGCCTTTGTATCCAGATCTTCCCATATATTCAACACCTTAGGGTCGGTTGGCTTCTTGATCTCTTTCTCGACAAAATCCCATATCCCGTTGACTTGCAAGACCAACTTGATCCTTTCCTTCCAAGGAGTATAGTTGGACAACCCTTCCAACCTATCCTTATACCGGAGACCTGCCCGCAACTTCGACATTGTAGTGAATCCTTCACTCACAATGTGATCAATCCCTCTCACGTTGTACTTCATTGCACACAACTCTGATTCACTGACTTTCAATGTATCTTAGACACACTCTGATACCATGTTGATTTTCCACGACCTTGGGTCTAGGTTGGAGTCTTAAAATCATTGATGCTACCAAACCAAGAATCTCAACTATGAACTATTTTTCATAGCGGAAATATAAAGCAGTAAATCACATATGCACAAATATACACAATTTTAAAAAAATTGTACAATAATGTACAATCACCAATCTTCGTTATATTAAACCAAAATATGAATAATACAACAATCTATGGTATACAAGATAAAATGACAAACTCGATGTCGTATCTTGTCCTGTTGGTCCTTCGCTTCTGTATTGCTCACTAGTAGTGCCTTAGTCCATCGAGGCCACTACACATCGAGACTCTAGGAGGGCTGCCACCTAACACAGTTGCAAGTCACTTTTGTAGAGTCTACACGAGATGATCCATTGTGCTCTCTGGGTAGGCCTAATTCTCGAGCTCCAAACTGCCAGAATAATAACCACCTTTGTCCATTAAGGTGCTACACTTTGGCACCAAACTTCGCCCAACCTTCAACTCCTCTTTGTCACCTCAAGATAGCTCGTCTAGGGATACTTTGGGTAGCCAACACACTGCCCTCCACGAGATCAATCACACGCAATACTACACTGTCGATTATGCTCCTAGGATGGACCCTTCACCACCACGGAAGGTCCTCCACACGACACCAATAGGCTGCAACAACAACTGATCCAAACTGGTCACTCGTTGACTCAACGCTCCTCCAAAACACTGCTCCAGTTATGTCTGCATGTTACTGTTTGTGACAGTCCTGGTTAGGGCACTTGCTGCGGCCCTAAATTCACCCAACAATCAACAAATGGTGCCTAAAAGGGTTACGACACACCCTAGAAGACTTCCTCCTTAGCCACGCTGCAACCTGGGATGGGTGTTTACCCCAGATCACCTCCTACGCAACTCTAACTGTGGTACCATGGCCTGTAGCCTAGCACACAACAACCTGTAGCAAAATAGTCCCCAAAACAATGCCCAAACAAGCTCGGATTACCAACGTTTTAGCTCGTCAAGGGCTCGGCCTAGCAGGCAGCATATTCAGCCCTTGAGACAACAACTCGACCTCTGTTTTGACCCTAAAACAATCCCTAGTCGCCACGCTGTTCAACCTCCTTTGTGCTACAACTAGAGCAAGAGATCTCCTTCCTCCACCGAATCCTTGTCTAGAGAAAACGTTGCATGGATGGATGCTCAAAATGACATCAACTCACCCTCTATTTATATCCAAATGAGGGGCTCCGCGAATTGAAGAAGAGACACAGCTATTGGACAATTTTACTTCAAGCCTACATGACTTGAATACCAATAATTATTTGTCAACTTAAAAAATTCATTTCTCCACTTTTACAACTCGGAATTCAATGATTCTCGAAGTGTTGGATTCTCCTTTCCACCCTCTATCATCTCATGCCATCACATGTAGAAATGTGCTCCCAGAAATACCCCAAGACACATTTTGGTGCAAAACCACATACTTGGGTTCCAAGCCCACAAGTGACCCTTGTGGTGCTTTTCCCTCCAAACCCTGAACCCTAGGGCTTGGAATACCTCCCAAGCTACAAAAATCAACAACCTACACTCTGGCTTTACCTACTGACCATCCAAACATCTAGCCACAAACTCTGCCACATCCTTCCTCAAATTCAGCCAATAATAAAACTTCTTTACTGTCGTCAGTGTCTTCTCGTAGTTAGCATGACCTGAATACGGTTTCGCATGAAACTTTCTCAAGATAATCCTCTTGAGCTCACTGCTATCTGGTATATAGGTCCTGTGTTTAAATCTGATCAAGCCATCTACTGAGAGATGATAGTCCACATCCTGTGCACCTGTACCTGTACTTGTACCCTACTGTAACATGTGCATGAGCTCTCTATACCTATCATCCTGTTTACTTGCCTGTAAAATCCAATCCTATAAGTCTGTCCCATAGGAACTCATAGCTGCAATGTGATTCACTTATACTCGTCTGCTAAGAGCATCTGCAACCCTATTCTCTTTTCCCTTGATATACTTGATCACAAAATCAAACTCACTCATCGTGGCCAACCATCTAGCTTGCCTGACATTCAAATTCGGCTGGTCAAACAAGTATCTCAACCCACTGTGATCACTCATCGATACAAACCTACTGCCAAGAAGATAGTGGTTCCACATCTTCAATGCATGGATGATCGCCGCTAACTCAAGATCGTGTGTCAGATAGTTCTGCTCGTGCTCATTCAATTTCCGTGACTCGTAATATACTACTTGTCCCTCCTGCATAAAGACTCCACCAAACACTCTCTTGCAAGCATCTGTAAACACTACAAAGTCTTTGTTCGGGTCTGCAATAACACTGGAGCATTTGTCAACAACTGCTTCAACTATTCAAAACTTGTTACACATTCCTCTGTGTTGATTTTGTAGCACTAGAAAGTGTTCAAAGTCTCATATTTTGGGAGGAGGCTTGGACATCAGTGTTCCAGAGAACCCATAAACCGTTTGTGGAAATTCCACTCGGTTCATGTTTTATTAAAATAATTAATTATTTTAATGTGATCCCTAAGTCTAAACTTAGGGAAATTAAATAATTAAAGGGTATTAATCAATGTGGAAAAAGTCGGAGTCGGGATTAAATCGGCAGGGCTTCAAGTCGGGATTAAATTGGCAAAGTCGGGATTTTTTCGAAAAAATCGGCAAAACTAAAAAAATACAAAAATATTCATATTTTGAAAAAATCCCGACTTTTTGGAAAAAATCCTGATTTTTTCGAAAAAAATCCCGATTTTTTCGAAAAAAATCCCGATTTTTCAAAAAAAAAAAAAAAAAATTATTTAAAAAATTACCTCCCTCACGATTTTTTGGAAAAAGTCGGGATTATAACGATTAAATCCCGACTTTTTCAACTTTCAAAAAATCGAGAAAAAATCGGCTGATTTTATCGGCGCTTGCAAAAAATCGGGATTTTTTAAAAAAGTCGGGATAAAATCGGGATTTTTTCCACACTGGTATTAATAAAACAAAGTGCGAATCTTCTAGAAAACGAAGATCAAATCATGTTTTAATCTCAGCCATTGATTATGTTGAAATTTGGTTACCGGAGGACAGGTGGTTCCCTAAGGCTTTGATCTTTGGACTAGGGAAAAGTGTCCAAAAGAATTTAATTTTTCTCCTAAAGTGACTTTATAAAGTTATAAAGTCAAATCTAATTTAAAAGTGACTTTAAGTGATAAAGTTACTAAAGTCTAATTTTAAAGTGACTTTAATAAAGTCAATGTGAAATTAGAAAGGTAAAGTGACTTTGGAAATAAATGACTAAGTGAGTCTTTATTAAAGTGGGGTGAATTAAAAAATAGAAAGTGAGATTTAAATGAGCATTTAATCTCAACCCTAGATCTAAAGCTATCTCAGCCATTAGATTTAGAGATTCCCCAAAAGTCACTTAGAGTTAGGTTAAAAGAGGAAAATGAGGGAAAAGGTCATTCATTCTTTCATGAGCAGATTGAGAGAGCAGGAGAGAAAGCTGAAGAGAAATTTCTGAGCAGAGGGAGAGCAACAAAAGACACATAGCAAATCTGTACAGCAGAAGGGCACACTTCCCAAGGCTGAAAGTCCGTACAGCAGCATTTATTGGCACAGTTACCGAGGCAAAAAATTCTTACAACAGTTTGCATGCTTTTCGAGGAAAGGATAACACTATTTTCGAGGAGCAGAATCAGCAGCAAAGGAGCATCGTTTTCGAGGCAAAATTTCTAGGCATGGAAATTGAGGAAGGGGCTGTTGTCCTGTTCGTACAGAATCCGAACAGTTCGTATAGGCAGTTCTGGCATGTTTTTCGAGGCAGGAAGGACAACATTTAACGCTGTAATTTTTCTTTAAATTTTTGTTCGCTGTTTGGCACGATTTTCAAGGTGGAAGGTGGCACAAAAATCGAGATAAGTGGTTTTTAGTGTTTGCTGTAATTTTTACTGTGTATTGCTGTTCACTGTAAAAGCATTTTCCAGAAATAAGAAGAAGCTTTCGAACTGGTTTTCCCCAAGAGTTGTAGGGGGTTTTTCCAAGGTCACATTGACCAAAAATCAGCATGTCAAAATTCTGTGTGTGGTTGATTTATTTTTTTGAGTTTTTATTTCTGCATTTCAACATTGTGAAATTTCCAGAATTAGTGTTTTCAGAAAATATTTATTTTTCCAGCGTGTTGAATGTATGGCTATGGGAATGGGCATTTAACTTTATGGGAAAAATAAGGAGAAACTGAAAACCGGGGTTGGTTATCAAATTCCTACATGGTATCAGAGCTATTTTGCTGAAAAGTGCAGTTTGGGACAACAAGAAGAAAAATTACAGCAAACTGATTTTTCACACAGAAATCATTACCTTTACAACAACAATGTTATTTTCAGTTTATTAGGACAGTAAGCATGTCTTTGGGCTTGAGGGTGGAGGATAGGTTGGATGGGCATAGTAACTACAGTGTATGGAAGGAGAGAATGTAGAGTATCTTTGAGGAGGCAGAAGTCTGAGATATCATGGTGCATACCGCACAGAACCTTGTTAATGTGCCTACTGATGCTGTTCAGTTGGCAACCTTTAATAAAAAGAATAACAAGGGTAAGAGACTGATTCTAGATGGAATCAAAGACCATTGCATTCTTCATGTGAGAGGAAAGAGATATGCTCATGAGATGTGGACAACATTGACCAATCTCTACCAGAGTACCAATGAGAACAGGAAAATGGTCCTAAGGGAGAAGCTGAAGACCATTAAAATGGGTAAGACTGATAGTGTAACTGGATATCTCACAAAGATTACTAATGTGAGAGATGCATTGGCAACAGTTGGAGAGGTCATTCCTCCCACTGAGTTGGTGCAAATTGCAGTGAATGGCCTTCCTAGTTCATGGCTGAACTTCGCTGATGGGGTTTGTGCACGTGAGACTCTTCCCTCTTGGGAGAGGTTCTGGGATGATTGCATACAGACAAAATCAGAAAGAGCCAACTTGGGGTAGCCAAACCAGTTGAGCAAGATGAGGATGTAGCACTGTTGGCAGGAGGTAAGAAAGGCAAGGGAAAGAAGTAAGCTTTCACAAGCAGTGGTGGGGGCAAAGGCAAAGGTAAAGATAAACAGGGGAACACGCAGAAGGACTATTCCAAGGTGAAGTGTTGGATTGTCAGAAGATGGGACACTATGCAGTTGTGTGTCCGGAGAAGAAGAAGAAGGGGAAGAACTAGAGCATGGCAGCATCAATAGAGATAGAGGACTTTATGGATAGCTTTGACTGGGAGTTTGGGTTCATTGCTTGTGAGTCCACTAGTGCAGGATCACCTGCCACAGAGGTTGAGAGGGAGTGTGCATTTCCCTCCACTAGCGGAGCATCTTCAGGTATCTGGTATGTTGATAGTGGGGCTTCATGTCATATGACAGGAGTCCGTGAGTACTTCTCAGAGCTTTCAGAGAGTGGCACTGATATAGAGGTAGTACTCGGAGATGACAACGTTGTTAGAGCAGTCGGTGTGGGGACATTGACATTTGATAGGGAACCCAAATCTCTCTTGAAGGTGTCAGATGTTCTATATGTGCCAGGGATGAGGAAGAACCTCATATCCGTCTCAACATTGGAGGACAGAAGGTATGAGATATTGTTTAGGAGAGGAAAGGTGCTGATATATCCCAGGGGTGTTGCAGTTGATTCAGCTAGAGTGATTGGTGTACACCATGCAAAGGTGTACAAGTTTGCATTTCAACCCCTTTTGGCATTGAGCAGTAGTACTGGCAGCAGAGCTAGCAGTTCAGAGTTGTGTGAGATTTGCACCGCGGGATGGGGCACATGTATCTTGGAGCCTTGAGGACATTGCGGGAGATCACTACAGGTGTGCCAGATTTCAGTACTGATCACTTTGATACATGCAGAGGATGTGCTATGGACAAGTTTGCGAAATCCCCTTTTCCTAGCAGTGATAGCAGATCGACTGGGATACTTGATTTGATTCATTCCGATGTGAGCGGTCGGATGTCTCATGTTTCCTTGAGTGGATATGAGTATTATGTATTATTCATTGATGATCACTCTAGGAGGACATGGATTTATTTCTTGAAGACCAAGAATGAGGTCTTCAAGCAGTTTCAGGAGTTCGGAGCTCTTGTGGAGACTCAGACATGTTAGAAGATCAAGTCCTTGAGGTCGCACAATGGAGGAGAGTACACCCTTGGTGAGTTTGTTGATTATTGTGCGGAGGCAGGCATTAGGAGGGAGTTTACAGTGCCTTACAACCCCCAGCAGAGCGGGGTTGCGGAGAGGAAAAACAAATCCGTCGGAGGGGCTGCCAAAGCCATGCTACATGATCAGGGGTTACCATTGTTTTTGTGGGCAGAGGCCTACAACACTGCTGTATATTTGCAGAACAAGAGTTCGCATCATGCTTTGGGGCATGTTACTCCGGAGGAGGCTTTTTTTGGGAAGAAGCCTGATGTTGGTCATCTTCGTATCTTTGGGTGTATTGCATACTCCTACGTACCCAAGGGGAAGAGGACCAAGCTAGAGTCTGCTGCAGAGAAGGGTGTCTTTGTGGGCTACAGTGAGACCTCGAAGGCCTTTCGGATTTATATTCCTGCACAGAGGAGAGTTGTTGTCAGGCGGGATGTGAAGTTTGAGGAGGACAGGGCTTTCAGGAGGTCACGGGAGTTAGAGTATTTGGATCAGCCAGACCCTCAGTAGCCGTTGAGTCAGGCTCAGGGATCCAGTGGGCAGGGATCAGGAGGATCCGGATGTACATCGATTACGGTGTCAGGTCCATCAGTGAGCAGTGGCTCACAGAGTCAGAGGGGTGGTGCTTCGGGCAGCACACAGAGCAGTCCACAGAGCAGTTCAATAGGGAGTCCACTAATGGACAGTTCACACGGTACTTCAGCGTCTATAGGTTCAGGTTCAGACAGGAGGATAGCAGACAGACAGTCAGGAGTTTAGGCTCTTGATGATGAGGAGGAGTTTCATTCTCTAGTGGGAGAAGTGTGCTCAGGGAAGAGGAAGCCCAAGTGGCTTTAGGACACCTTGAGAGAGGCCACATCTGTTGCTGGGCTTAAGAGGCTGGTCAGAGAGAGTAGACCACCTGATAGGTTCTGTAGCTATATGGCAATGGTTGCCAACATCCTTGACTCTGAGCCTTCTAGCTATGGGGAGGCAACTAGCCAGTAGGTCTGGAGAGAGGCCATGTAGGAGGAGCATTCTTCTATCATGAAGAAGGATGTTTGGGAGGTGGTGCCGAGGCCTGAGGGCAAATCCATGGTTACTTCCAGATGGCTTTACAAGGTAAAGCATGCTGCAGAAGGCAGCATTGAGAAATTCAAAGCAAGGTTTGTGGCTAGAGGGTTCTCCCAGGTAGAGGGAGTTGATTATATTGAGACCTTTGCTCTCGTGGCTCGATATACTTCGATTCACTCCATCATATCGATAGTAGCAGAGATGGGTTGGAAGATCCACCAGATGGATGTGAAGACTGCATTTCTCAATGGCTTCATACAGGAGGAGGTGTACATTGAGCAGCCACAGGGCTTTGAGGTGCATGGGAAGGAGTCCCATGTGTGCGGACTTGAAGAAGGCGGTTTATGGTCTGAGAAGCAAGCTCCCGGAGCTTGGTACTCCGGGATAGATACATACTTGCGGGAGATGGAGTTTCACAAAGAGTGATGTAGATCCCGTGAACCTTTACTTTATTGTGATAGGTGAGGAGCCTCTCATTCTAGTGTTGTATGTGGATGACTTGGGTCATTACGGGTGCGGAGAGACTCATAGAGAGCTGCAAGAGAGATCTTGCGTCGGAGTTTGAGATGAAGGACATTGGCTTGATGCATTACTTTTTGGCTTTGGAGGTGTGGCAGGAGGAGGGGCATTTCTTCTTGGGGCAGGGGAAGTTTATTGTGGACATCCTTGGCAGATTCCACATGGAGGATTGTAGACCCATGTCGACACCGATGATCACCAATTGGAAGAAGCTTCTCGCTTTAGATTTCGAGTTGGTAGATCCCACATTGTATAGACAATTGATTGGTTCCTTGATGTATTTGGTCAACACTAGACCAGATATTTGTTTTGCAGTCAACACGATGAGTCAGTTTATGTGTGAGCCTAGGAAGGTTCACTGGGTGGCTGCAAAACACCTTTTGCGGTACTTGCAGGGGACAGTGGATTATGGTCTGGACTACAGGCAGGGGGATGGAGTGAGATTGGCAGGTTACACTGATTCTGATTGGGCAGGTTGTGCTTCTGATAGGAAGAGCACTTCAGGGTGCTGTTTTGGGTTGGGTTCGGCAGTTGTGTCATGGTTCAGCCGAAAGCAGCAGTCGGTAGCATTGAGTTCAGCGGAAGCAGAGTACATGGCAGCCAGTCTAGCTAGTTGTGAGGCCATATGGCTTCGCAAGATGTTGTTTGGCTTATTTGGTCAGTCGTTGAGACCTTCAATGATATATTGTGATAATCAGAGTTGCATTAAACTCACGGAGAATCCAGTATTTCATGACAGGTCAAAGCATATCGGCATCGAATATCACTTCATCAGAGACTATGTTCAGAATGGAGCTGTGAAGCTTGAGTATATTCCCACTGATGAGCAGGTTGCAGATATTCTTACCAAAGCCTTACCACGAGGCAAGCATGTCTACTTCAGAGACAAGATGGGTGTGGTGAGGAACACCTTCCTCGGTAAGAGGGAGTGTTGAAATTTGGTTACTGGAGGACAGGTGATTCCCTAAGGCTTTGATCTCTGGCCTAGGGAAAAGTGTCCAAAAGAATTTAATTTTTCTCCTAAAGTGACTTTATAAAGTTATAAAGTCAAATCTAATTTAAAAGTGACTTTAAGTGATAAAGTTACTAAAGTCTAATTTTAAAGTGACTTTAATAAAGTCAATGTGAAATTAGAAAGGTAAAGCGACTTTGGAAATAATTGACTAAGTGGGTCTTTATTAAAGTGGGGTGAATTAAAAAATAGAAAGTGAGATATAAATGAGCATTTAATCTCAGCCCTAGATCTAAAGCTATCTCAGCCATTAGATTTAGGGATTCCCCAAAAGTCACTTAGAGTTAGGTTGAAGGAAGAAAAGGAGGGAAAATGTCATTCATTCTTTCATGGGTAGATTGAGAGAGGAGGAGAGAACGCTGAAGAGAAATTTCTGAGCAGAGGGAAAGCAGCAAAAGACACCCAGCAAATCCGTACAGCAGAAGGGCACACATCCCAAGGCTGAAAATCTGTACAACAACATTTATTGGCACGGTTATCGAGGCAGAAAATCTGTACAACAGTGTGCACACATTTCGAGGAAATGACAACACTTTTCGAGGAGTAGAATTAGTAGCAAAGGAGCACCGTTTTCGAGGCAGAATTTCTGGGCACAGAAATCGAGGAAGGGGCTGCTGTCCTGTTCATATAGTCCGTACATGCAGTTCTGGCACGTTTTTCGAGGTAGCAAGGACAACATTTAATATCGTAATTTTTCTGTTTGCTGTTTGGCACGGTTTTCAAGGTGGAAGGTGGCACAAAAATCGAGATAAGTGGTTTTTAGTGTTTGCTGTAATTTTTACTGTGTATTGCTGTTCACTGTAAAAGCATTTTCCAGAAATAAGAAGAAGCTTTCGAACTGGTTTTCCCCAAGAGTTGTAGGGGGTTTTTCCAGGGTCACATTGACCAAAAATCAGCGTGTCAAAATTCTGTGTGTGGCTGATTTATTTTTCTGAGTTTTTATTTCTGTATTTCAGCATTGTGAAATTTCCATAACTAGTGTTTTTAGAAAATATTTATTTTTCCAGCTTGTTGAATGTATGGCTATGGGAATGGACATTTAACTTTATGGGAGAAATAAGGAGAAACTAAAAACTGCGGTTGGTATTAAAATTTCTATAGATTAGTGATCTAATTTTGGTTGTTGATTCATCAACAAGAAGATTATAAGAGAAGGCTTGAGGGTCATTCGGAAAGCAAGCTGGGCACACACTCAATACCTGAAGGAAATCGATTCTAAAGGAATAGAATTCGATTTCAGAGGGAGAGGTTGCAGAGACAGAGTTGCAGAGGCATAAGAAGGAAGGGGAAGTCAACCTCAGTTGCATGAAACAGGAAAACAAAAACGAGTTTCCAAAATGGGAAGTGATACGAAACGCGACCTCCCCAAATTTTGGAAATGGGGAAACACGGTATATATATATATATATATATATATATATAATTTAAATTTATATTAGAATTTAGGACATTTAAGAAATGTTATGTGAAATCATAAAAGTTTAAAACATTAATGAATGATAATAGACACATAATGAAAATAACAATATCGGAATATCCAAAACCAACCTTTATTATATATCAAAATCTCAAAATCAACGTTTATTATATATATGAGGCTACAAGTACAATAAAGTCAAAAGACTAATACTCATTATCAGAATCCTCATCAAATATAGCAACAGAAGCATGCTCAACAGTGGATGGTGTAGCTGAAGAAGATGTTTGGCCAATTCCACTTCTATGATCCTGGTCCTCAATATTCAAGGCAACAAGAGAGAGATCCAAATCAAGATTTTTTGGATCCACATCCCATTCCTTAGAAGGACCATTGCCATATTCTGGACCCCTACGAGTTGCAAGACGAAGGTTGGAGTGCACATAAACAAGATCCTCTGCCTTCTGTGAGCCCAACCTGTTGCGCTTCACAGAATGAATAAAACCATAGGTGCTCCAATTCCTTTCTACTGATGAAGAGCTTGCCACTTGTGAAAGGAGGCGAATGGCAAGGTTTTGCAAATGTACACCATTTTCTCCATGACAAATCCACCACCTAACTGGATTCATGGTGCTTCTCTCCTCCAAAGATGATATATCTGAATAATCATCTATTCCTGCAGCAAAACTGGCAAATTCTTCCTTCACCTCCCTGTGTAGAAGAGCTGGAAAATTTCTCATTAGGGCTTTTTTCACCCCATTAACCATCTCTCTATCCTTATGGGGTGCCTTCCTCTTCCCATTGCTTTGAGCAATAAGTTACTCATCATAAAATTTTGGGTTCAAGGCATGTGCTAATGTATGCAATGGAGTGTTGAAATTGTTCCACCTGTCAACAATGATTTTCTTGATTAATTCGAAAAAATGATCATATACAAACAAAAGCTGTGGAGACTCTTGTGAAATGATCTTCATAGTTTTCTCAACCATGGAATCCATTTCATCATATACCTCTCCTAGAAGGTTGGTCAGTGTCAGCATTCCGAAGAAGCTCAAATGCAGGGGTTGTGAACATTAGCAAGAAATCTATCTTGCTCCACCAATCCTCATCAAGGCACAATCTACGCACTGTATATCCCCGCTTTGAATCTGCCCGGCTCCACTCAGCCCAAAGTTGACTCACCACCATAGACACTAATGTTTTCTTAACTTCAACAAGGCGGCACAACATTATGAAGTTTGAGGCATATCTTGTCTCAACAACTTTTAACAACTCCAATTTGGATTACTCTCGAAATATTGCTTGACACTGGTGGTGGTTGGTGATGAATTTAATAATTTCCCTTGCTTCCCCTGTGAGTTCCTTTATCCATGGAACTTTATTGTCGATCTCCTTTAAGATCAGATTCAGATTATGGACAATGTAGGGTGTCCAAAAGATGTGGTCATACCTCCCCTCAATAATCAAACCTGCAGCGTTGCATACTGGTGCATTATCCGTGATAACTTGCACCACCCTGTTAGAACAAACTTGTTCAATAGATTTGATAATAACATCAACAATGAATTGTGCATCTTTTACCTCTCTCGAGCAGTGTTTCGCCTTTAAAAACATTTTTGAAGTGGCATTGTTATTTATCAATGGTCTACGCCTTGTATCTGTCCATCCATCTGAGACTATGGTAACCCCAGAGCTACTCCAAGAAGAATGAATTGGTGATAACACATCCTCCACAAGATCCTTCTCATTTTTGAGACGCTGAGTTCTAACTTTCTCATAGTTGGGTCCCTTGTACCCTTGAGGAGATTTGTTAACTGCCCTTATCATATCTTACCAGTAAGGAGAGCGAACAACATTGAATGGGATACCGCATGCATAGATGCACTTAGCCACTCTAGAATCAACTTCTTCTCTTGCTTGCACATTCACCATTTTAGCAATTCTGCTATCTTGAACTGTACCGAATGCCCCTCTGGATGGTGGTTGTTCTGGTTGTTGAGTGCGTCTCCTCTTCCTTGCTTCAATTACAATCCTTGGCTCAATGTTTGCTGGATTTTTAGCTTGACTAAGATCTTGCTCTCTTTGATATTTCCTCCTTGCCACAGGGTATAATGTTTTCGTGCAACCTGCAATCCCCTGTCCTCCTCCGTGCAAAAGATGTGCCTTCACTCTTGGGTAAGAGCCCTTGTAAGAGTTATTGCAAAGATTACATCGCCATTCCCATGAGCCACCACCTTCACATCTTTGCAACTTCTCAACATGTCTCCAAAGAGGATAATATTCAGCGCTTGGGTTGGCCTTGGGGTTTGAACTTGAACCTTGGATGGAAGGCATTGCTGCAAAAAAAATTAAAAAAAACAAATCTGCAAATAAAAAACGTTTTTATATAATTTTGGTAGTATAAACCCTTGAAAAATAGACGAAACAATGGGAAAAAACCAAGAAATCGAATGCTTCCTACCCAAATTAATTTTGTGTAGCTGAAGCTACCCCAAAATGCATAAAAAAACAAGAGAAATATGGCTGTAGCTGAGCCAAAAACCAAGAATGCCGTAGCTGGAAACTTCACATTCCAAATATGCTTTTGAAATCTCTTTCTCTTGCTGCTGAAATCTCCTTTTCTCACTGGTGAAAACACCCTAGCTGAAGCACTACTCTCTTCCTCTTTTCTCCTCGCTAAATCGCTCTTCTCCAAGCGAAACGACTTGTTCAATTCATGTGATGAGAGAATGAGGCGAATCGTCTTTTTATAAGTTTAGGAAGCCATCTAGAAGCATCCAAAAGACAAACAAAACAATTAAAATAATATTAAAAGGCATGAAAACGGAAAAAAAATAAAAAAAACACAACTTAAAATGCTAGTGAGGGAAGGAAATGCGACTGTACGACCTGGAAACTCTTTTTCGGCCGTACTGGAATGTTTCCCAGACGAGAAACGTACCGGTATGGCCGGAAACACGTTTCCAGGCCATACGGTACACGTTTCAGCATTTCCGTTTCGTTTTTTTGGGGAAACGGGCCCTAGACCCACGTTTTCGGCAACTTAGAAGTCAACAGACGAAAAGAAAGGCAAGATGAGGATGCAGAGGGGACAACGCTGAGCAACAGTACTGGGCCTCCACGCAGAGTGATGCAGTCTAGCGCGGGGACTGCACAAAGACCACGCAGAGTGACGCAGAGGGAGCTAGGGTGCCTCCCGGGTATCATAAATTCTTTCAAAGGGTTCGAAAAATTTATCTCAGGTGTATTCTAGACAACTGCTCGTTAAATTCTTGTAAATGATTTTCACTGCTAAAGAATAATACAAACCCTCATCTGCTGCATTGGTTTTCCCGCTTTGGGTTTTTTCTAGGACAATTGTCCAAAAATCACTGTGTTCATGTGATTGTTTCTATTGCGTTATATGCGTTCTATTTTATTTTCTGCTTATGATTAAGTGAATACTGTAGTTGTGTTTATTTCAGAATTTACTGGAAGAATCTGTAATAACTTATCATAAATAAGTAGGTGAAAGAAATTAATCACTACAACAGTATTTCAGCTTGAAAATTTTACATGGTATCAGAGCAAAAGACGAGAAACGGAAGAGGAGGTTTTGCAATGGAAAAGGTCCGACAATGATGCAATCCTCCAGAACGCATGGAGGAACAAAGGGATCATGATGTTACAGTTCTGGCATCTAGACTAGATGAGGATTTTGCTTGCGTGTCGAGCATGGCCTCTCTAGGGATTTGGTATATTGATAGTGGATCATCTGCTCACGTGACGAGAGTTTGAGAATGCTTCTCGAGTTACCAAGAGGAGTAGATGAATTTTTAGATCACTATGGGAAACAAGGCCAAATGTACCCCTATTGTAAGAGGGACCATAATATTTCAAACAGAAGTTGGCAACAAGCTTCGGGCCACCAACGTACGACATGTAATAGGATTGGGGATGAACTTGCTCTCAGTGTCACACTTTCAGAACAAGGGTTACGATGTATACTTTATTGGCAACAAAATTTATGTCAAGCACCCTAGTTCGAAAAAGAAAGCACAAATTGGAGTCAGGTGTCATAAACTGTACAAGTTACAGCTCGAGTCCCCAATGGCTCTAATAGGCAGTACTGATGAAAGAGATTTGAATGAATTATGACATAGAAGAATGGGGCATCTACATCGTGGAGCCTTGAGGATTCTCAAGAAGACTGTCATGGGAGCTCTGGAACTTAGCACCAAGAGAGACGATGTCTGTAAGGGGTGCATATTAGGGAAGTATGCCAAGGCATCATATCCAAGAAGTAGCAATAGGGCCAAGAATGTGTTGGGATTCATACACTTAGACATATGCGGACCAATGTCCACGAATGCCCTCAGTGGTGCAAAGTATTTTGTCACCTTTATCGATGACCATTCCCGAAAGACATGGATCTACTTTCTGAAGACCAAATATGAGGTCTTTAAGTGATTCAAAGAATTCAAGGCTTTGGTGGAAAACCTAACAGGAAAGCGGATCGAGAAATTGCGATCAAACAATGGTGGAGAGTACATTGAGAAGTAATTCACAAGATTCTGCGCAAAGGAAGGCATCAAGAGAGAATGGACAACTCCATATAATCTGAACCAGAATGGGGTTGCAGAGAGGAAGAATAGGACCATTGTGGAAGCTGCGAGGGCAATGTTGTATGATCAAACATGCCCATATTTCTGTGGGCTGAAGCTTGCAATACAACAGTGTATGTGCAGAACAAGGTGCCTCATAAAGCATTGGGTAAGGTAACTCCTAAGAGTGTGTTCACAGGCAGCAAGCCTGAGGTGAGCCACTTCAGGGTATTTGGCAGTATAGCGTTTTGCCATGTACCCGATGAGGAGAGGAAGAAGTTAGATCAGACTGCAGAAAAAGGCTACCTTTTGGGATATAGCGAGAATGCAAAGGCATACCGCATCTATATTCCTGAGAGTAGGAAGATCGTAGTAAGACGGGACGTGAAATTCATGGAGGAGAGAGCCTTAAGGAGATCCCGAGAGATGTCTACAGCTACGCAGTCTGATGAGGATCTGCTGGTCCAGACATAGCGACCTACAGAAGATGGCTCTAGTGCCTCTCCATGGCACAAGGATCCTAAGGAAAGCTATTCCGAGGAAGTGCAAGAAGGAGAGCAGGTGAATCCACCCAACACCAGTGGAAGGACGAGCAGAGAACTTCATCAGACTCTGAGGGATGTAGAGGAGTTTACTGGAGCTCCTAGAAATGAGAAGAGGGAACGTAGGTAGCCAAACAGGTACCAGGCATTGGTAGCACAAGTTGGAGAACCCTCTAGTTTTCGGGAGGCAACTCAGCATCAGGTGTGGGTAGACGCTATGGTGGAGGAGCACAACTCCATCATGGCAAATGATGTCTGGGAAGTAGTTCCTATACCTCAGAACAGGTTAGTTGTAGGTTCAAGGTGGATCTACAAGATAAAATATGATGCAGATGGCAACATAGAGAAGTTCAAAGCCAGGTTTGTGGCTAAGGGATATGCTCAGAAGGAGGGGATCGACTATGAAGAAACCTTCGCCCATGTAGCTAGGTACACTTCAATTAGATCCATCGTCTCTCTTGCAGTGCAGTTGGGATGGGAAATTCACCAGATGGATATCAAGACAACGTTCTTGAACGGGGTGATAGAGGAGGAGGTGTACATAGAAAAACCAGAGGGCTTTGAGACACATGAGCAGAAAACTCATGTGTGCAGGCTTAAGAAAGCCTTGTATGGACTGAAGCAAGCCCCTAGAGCATGGTTTGGGCGAATTGACAACTACTTGCAGAAGATGGAATTTGTCAAGAGTGATGCACATTCCAACCTCTACTATCTGAAAATAGGGGATGAGCCTCTAATACTGGTGCTATATGTAAATGATCTATTTTTGACTGGATCATCTAAGCTCATCAAAGCCTGCAAGGAAAACCTGGCTACAAAATTCGACATGAAGGATCTAGGGCAAATGCACTATTTTCTGGGTTTGGAGATATGGCAGCAGAAGTGAGAAATCTTCCTTGGGCAAGGAAGATATACTACAAATATTATGAAGATATTTTAGATGGAGGACTGTAGATCCATGGCTACGCCAATGATCACAAACTGGAAGAAAATCGACACGTCCGAGGATGATGAGGCTGACCCTACCTTGTATAGGTAGCTCATAGGATCATTGATGTACCTGGTCAACACTAGACTAGACATATGTTATGTCGTGAATACCCTCAGTCAGTTCATGGTAAAACCAAGGAGGGCTCACTGGGCAGCATCCAAACATGTTCTCAGATACTTGAAGGGGATAGTCGAGTTTGGATTGAAGTACACCAAGGGTAGTGAAATCTAGTTGAGTGGGTTCACTGATGCAGACTTGGCTGAAAGTCCAGTAGATCGGAAAAGTACCAGTGGGTACCGTTTCAGTGTCAGATTAGGAATGATGTCTTGGTGCAGTAGGAAACATAAATCTGTGTCGCTAAGCTCAGCCGAGGCTGAATATATGGCAGCTAGCACAACTTTATGTGAGGCCATATGGCTTCGTAAGTTGCTCATGAACTTACTCAAGAAGAGGATGGAACCGACCAGAATTTTGTGTGATAATTAGAGTTGCATCAAGCTCTGTGAGGATCCCGTGTTTCATGATCGGTCGAAGCACATTGACATTAGGTGCCAATGGGAAGCTGTACAGTTGAAGTACATCCTTATAGGGGAACAAGTGGCATGCATCCTCACAAAAGCTCTGGGTAAGATTAAGTTTACTTACTTCAGAGAAAAGATGGGGATGGTCAAGAACCCATTCCAGTAGAGGAACGGTTGGACTTTAGAGGGAGTTGCAGTACGAATGAGGCAATGACAGTGTCACAAGCAACAATACAGAGGGCAGCAACGCAACAGATGAGGGGTAACAACCGAGACATCAACAGCGCAGTAGATGCTTCAGGTTAGAGCAGTTGCAGTTGGTATTTTTCTTGAACATTTTCCTTGCTAAGAGGGAGTGTTGATTTTGTAGCATTGGAAAGTGTTCCAAGTCTCATATTTTGAGAGGAGGCTTGGACATCAGTATTCCAGAGAACCCAGAAACTGTTTGTGGAAATTCCACTCGGTTCATGTTTTATCAAAATAATTAATTATTTTAATGTGATCCCTAAGTCTAAACTTAGGGAAATTAAATAATTTAAGGGTATTAATAAAACAAGGTGTGAATTTTCTAGAAAACGAAGACCAAGTCATGTTTTAATCTCAGCCATTGATTAGAGATCTAATATGGGCCATTGATTCATCAACGAGAAGATTATAAGAGAAGACTTGAGGGTCATTTGGAAAGTAAGCTAGGCACACACTCAGTACCCGAATGAAATCGATTCTGAAGGAATAGAATTGGATTTCAGAGGGAGAGGTTGTAGAGGCCGAAAAGGAAGGGGAAGTCAGCAGATGAAAAGAAAGGTAGGAGGAGGACGCAGAGGGGACAACGCTGAGCAACACCATTGGGCCTCCACGCAGAGTGACACAGTCCAACGTAGGGACTGCGCAGAAGATCATGCAGAGTGACGCAGAGGGAGCTAAGGTGCCTCCCGGGTGTCAGAAATTCTTTCGAAGGGTTCGAAAAATTGATCTCAGGTGTATTCTAGATAGCTGCTCATCAATTCTTGTAAGCGATTTTCACTGCTGAATAATAATACAAACCCTCATTTGCTGCACTGATTTTCCCGATTTGGGTTTTTCCGGGGACAATTGTCCAAAAGTAACTGTGTTCATGTGATTGTTTCTATTGCGTTATATGCATTCTATTTGTTTTTCTGCTTATGATTAAGTGAATACTGCAGTTGTGTTTATTTCAAAATTTACTGGAAGAATCTGTAAATAACTTATCATAAATAAGTAGGTGAAATAAATCAATCACTACAATAGTATTTCAACTTGACAATTTGCATACTTTGCCCATTCAAATTTCTTACCTTTTCTTTGTAGTGACGTAATAGGATATGCAATGCGAGAGATATTCCTAATGAACCTCCTATGATAACTTTCTAGCCCCGTGAATGATCTTACTTCATCCACGTTTTTAGGAGCTTCCCACTCCATTATCTTCTCTGGATCCACTGCTATGCCTTCCTTGGAGATCACATGCCCCAAGTAGTGTTCCTTTGTTTGAAAGAAACTGCATTTACTAAGATTAGCGTACAACCGATGCTCTCTCAACAATCTCAATACTGCTGCTAAATGCTCGACATGCTCTTCCTCATTTTTAAAATATATCAAGATGTCATCAATGAATACAATAACAAACTTGTCCAGATAAGGAAGCAACACACTATTCATCAAGCACATAAAGGTAGCTGGAGCATTAGTCAAACCAAATGGAACTATAACAAACTGATAATGCCCATACCTGGTCTGAAAAACTGTCATGTAAATGTCCTCTTCTTTGATGCGTACCTAATGATATCCATATTTCAAATCAATCTTTGAGAACACTACTGCTCCCTTCAAATGATCAAATAAGTCATCAATCCTTGACAACGAATACCTTTCTAGTCACCTTGTTCAATTGCATGTAATCGATGCACAACCTGAGAGTACCACCCTTCTTCTTCACAAACAATACCGGTGCACCCCAAGGTGATACACTTGGCCTAATGTATCATTTGCCAAACATTTCCTTTAACTGCAACTTCAGCTCTACCAACTCTGGAGTGCTCATCCTGTATGGAGCTTTTGATGCTAGTGCTATCCCTGGTATCAACTCAATAGAAAAGTCTACTTCCATGTGAGGTGGCAACTTTGAAATCTCTACGGGAAATGCATCCTGAAACTGCTGTAAGATCGGGTACCCGCTGAATATCTCCGCATCCTCATCCTCCTTACCTTTATCACTATAAATGTGTGTTGCAAATAACACACACCCTATTCTGCGACTGCGTTTTGTTTGCATAGCTATCACCATCCTAACTGATGTTGCTTTCTTCTTACCCTGTAAGATTTTTCTGCTCACCATTGTCATCCAAGCACTCAATGGCTTTGTCGTAACATTCCACTTTGGTCCTATGAAGATATAGCTAGTCCATACCAAAAAGCATACTATAGGATCCCAACGACATTCAAATGTGTTGATGTAGGCATACCATTCAGTTCAAGTGCACAAGCTCTTACCCAATGATGAATTATCTTCTTTGTACCTGTAGCCAACTGCACTAACCAAGACTCTGCATGCACTTCTTTATTCAAACCACACTTATCCACCAAGTTAGGTTTAACATAACTATAATTAGATCCAGGGTCAATCAAAATATAAACAACTTGATCACAAAGCTTAAAGTCCATCTCAATGATAGATGCCTGATGATTTGCCTGCCTATTATCCAACAGTGCATAGATATGAGGAATGCTCTGCCCAACATCTCCAACAATCTGCGCTTCCTGTGCACTATATATCTGAGGTCTACCACCCTAATTCTGCAGATAATCCCTTTTAAGATGCTCCTTACCACATGTCCAACACTCCAACCGTCCTGTGCCATCACCTTTATTCTGCTGTTGTGACCCATGTCCTTGTCTAGCTGCATTGAACTTCTTAGGTGGTACAACATTCTCTTTCTCTTCTGCATTCTGAGGCCTTGTTCTTTTTGGCTGCCATTTACCTTTACCCTTATCTTTATCTTTTCCTTTCCATCCTTGTTGAGATTCATTCCTACGCTTTGACTGCTCATAGCAATGCTTCAGTTTCCCAATAACTTCTTCAAGTGACTAAGGCTCATCATACTCAATCCGATCTCTAAATGCTAATGGCAATCCACTGACAAATCTCTGAAATTTAGCCTTCTCATCCTTAAGATACGGTACATACCTCAATAGCTACAGGAATTTGGTCATATACTTTTCATCTGTCATTGATCCCATTTTAAGCTCATAGAATTCCTTGGCTTTGCCGTCGTAATACCTTTCTGACAAGTACTTCTTTTTGAAGAGTCTCTTGAATTCATGCCAACTCAACTCCTTTGTTCTGATGTCTTTGACCTGTTTTACATCTTCCCACCAAATATCCGCTTTCCCTTTGCAACTGAAGATAACTATTCTGACCTTCATATTCTCTGTACACTCATGCAGTTCAAAGAAATTATTCATGCCAAGTAACCAAGCGTTTGCATCCTCAGGCTTCTTCAACTCCCCATCAAAAGTAGGTGGCTTCGCTTTCTTAAACTCATCCGGCAAGCACCCCCTATCACTCCTCTTGTAAGGGTGATAATGATGACGATCATAGTGCTTGTCAAAACCATAACTTCTTTTTGAAGAGTCTCTTGAATTCATGCCAACTCAACTCCTTTGCTCTGATGTCTTTGACCCGTTTTACATCTTCCCACCAAATATCCGCTTTCCCTTTGCAACTGAAGATAACTATTCTGACCTTCATATTCTCTGTACACTCATGCAGTTCAAAGAAATTATTCATGCCAAGTAACCAAGCGTTTGCATCCTCAGGCTTCTTCAACTCCCCATCAAAAGTAGGTGGCTTCGCTTTCTTGAACTCATTCGGCAAGCACCCCCTATCACTCCTCCTGTAAGGGTGATAATGATGACGATCATAGTGCTTGTCAAAACCAGAACTAGAATAGTACATGTGTCCATCACCTCTCCTATCCAGAGTATCCAAAAATCTACCATCTCTGATAGTGTCATCTCTATTTGACCTGTGACCTACTGCCTTTGCCCCATTAGTCCCATCCTCTTGTGCATAGCTGATCTGGAGTGGTCCTTGTCTCTTCAATTCTGACAAACTCTGAAGAATTACTGCATTGACTTATGCTTGTTTTTCTTGTGCCTGCATGATTCTGTCATTATCTGTGTTGCAAATCCTTATTTCTTCCTTCAAACCCCTCATTGTGTCTGCTACGTCAGAAGAGTGCCCAACACCACGCTACTCATTTGATTCATAGGGAGAATATTTGTAGTTTACCATCTTGCTAGTCATCTTGATCTCTTCCTGCAAGGCATACTATGTCAGCTAAACCAAATCATAAACAATCCAACATACCTTAGTATAACTCGGGGAGGACATCTCATCTGCAAGATGGACCAGATTAGCACAATACATATATAAACATAATCATATCAACATTTAATCATTATCTCAAACATTATCCAGTTGCCATGCATGATACTACAACCATAACACCAACTAGACACAATGCATACATAATAACATATGTGTGACACACACGCTACACATTAAATACAAACATTGACATGCATATCCAGTGCATAACTGACATAAACTCATAATTAACACATCCATCAACATTTTATAACATTTCATTTCATGTTAGATATTGTTTGTTGTAATGGTTACACTTAGCTTACAAGTACAACTTTGGTGATCAATGATGATAAATGTTATATAATGAATTTTGAAAGCTTGAAACTGTAGGATTGATGAATCATGAGACTCAATATGTTATATGTCACTAACTTGTGGACGTGGTTGATGAAGGTTATAACTTCTAGATGATTGTTGTTATATGGTTCAATCTATGTCTTTATGTTTTTTTATATCTAATTCATCATTCTACATGCTTTTGTTGATACATATGCATCAAAATCAATGTTGCGAACATCACGGGATTAAATTGGCGAGGGGAAAAAATCGGAAAAAACCGTAAAATTTGAGAAAAAATTGGTAAAAATCGGGAAAAAATCGGCACATACAAAAATATTCAATTTTTTTTTCATTTTTTTAATATCTAAAGCATCCACAACATAAAATCATTGCATTGATACATAAATATGAAAAAAAACTAATATATAAGATGTGTAATATCATGTCTAGTGCTACATCACACATAACAACGAATCATGTCTTGAATACTAAGTCCTGAGTCCCAACTCAGTCTCAAAATATCAACAAAAAATATAATATTAAAAATCTCTTATCTACATGAGTCATAATTGTCATATACAAAGAATGCACCAAATAACTAATACTACGTTCCTACTGCTCCTCTTGCGAAAAAATGTAACAACTTTCCCTCTAGATGAAGAAAGCGGGTAGAGTGGCAATGGACTTTGTTGTGCACTGAAAGCTGACACCGAAGGGCGAAGCACTAGGAGCTAAAGGAGGTAGACCACGTCCTCTACCGGTGACAGGGGTAGGTCGTGCCACCTCCTCCTCCTCCTCCCCCTCCACTACCTCTTGCTCTATCCAATCAGGGGTCAACTCCATGATAGCGCTTTCGGCCTTAACCCTCCATGCAACAGTGGTGTCAATCACATCTAAAGAGATGGCCTCCGTATCAGGTGTCATCTCAAGTTGTCTCACCCACAATCTAAGATTGTAGTGGACGTAGACCATGTCATTGAGGCGCCGAGACTCCAACCTGTAAAAGGGTCATAAATTGTTAATTTCTGGACATGTTCTATGCCATTTCAGATTAGGGCACAACACTGAAGAAGATAGAACATACTAATAGATCGATAGAAGACAAGCCAAAACAGAGATAGAAAATGATAACGTTACGGCGATCAGCAGGATGCTTCTACCAGCAAAGTCTCCAATAGGTCATTCAGCCAAGCGTGTCACACATAACCCCAGAACAATCCAAACAGAGAATATGCTATCCAGAGAGAGAAATCCTCCATCTCAATGTGTATCAAATGAACTCCAAGTCTCTCCAATATATAGGAATCTTTGGGGGTGTGTGACACGTCCTTTAAGACATTTAAGTCAATATTTTATTCCAGGCCGACCCAGCACATAAGTGGAATAAATTCAAAGTACATGTTCTGCTCATCCGATCAAGATGATCTTTAGATCAATCTTACACCTCTCCGAAAGAGGAATCCAATAAAAAATATTGCGATCGTCATGCGAAGCGACCCTGGCCGGAGTTTGGACCTAGTTGTCCAAATTTAACACTCCCTCTCAACTAGGGAGAACTCCATCCATCAGTGCAATCAAACATCGTGCGTCATCCCGCCGTAACTTGCTTTGCTGGCCTCTTTATTTCGGAACAGAAGTGGGTCAGTCACAAAGACATCATCCCCCGACTGACATAATCAGTCCAGAGGTTCGAAACCTCTATCAGACTCACAAAGAGTCTCCAACCAACCCGAAGTTGGTTCATCTGACTCGAAGTCAGGCAGAGGTCCCAGACCTCACTATCAGACTCACAAAGAGTCTCCAACCAACCCAAAGTTGGTTCATCTGACCCGAAGTCAGGCAGAGGTCCCAGACCTCACTATCAGACTCACAAAGAGTCTCCAAGCAACCCGAAGTTGGTTCATCTGACCCGAAGTCAGGCAGAGGTCCCAGACCTCACTATACTTGATCCCAGATCAAGTGGTTGGGCCGTGCCATCCTAGATAGAGAGTATGGCAAGTTCTGATGCGTCCATCAGTCTTTGCTACTAGTCTCTAGCCTTTCCCATCTCATTGGCCAAATGAGAGGTACTTCCCATGAGCCCTGAACTCAATGGGTAGGATGCATATGGGGCACAGATAAATGAGAGGCGAACCAACTCAATAATCACAACGGTGGGGCAGAAGCACCATAAGTGCTTATAGCTCCGAGAAGCTATCCCCAAAACCCCCTTTGAGCTCCCAGAGCTCATCGTCCAACGGGACCCTCAGAATAGGGTCGTTCCATGATTCCAAGATTCTCACGGAAGGTTAGGAACATGACCTTCCCCAAGGGCATTGTGAGAATATCCGCGACCTGCTCATCAGTTCCTACATGATCGAGCCTTACGGTGCCTCGCTGTACCATATCCCAGATAAAGTGGTACCAGCCATCAACATGCTTGGATCAATCGTGGAACCCGGGATTCTGTAACAAATGAATCCCCCTCTGGTTATCACAAAGTATAACGGTGGCATCTAGCACATGCTCGAACAGCTCACAGAAGAGCTTTCGCAACCAAGATGCTTCACAACAGGCCATACTTGCTGCAATGTATTTAGCCTCAACGGTGCTCAAAGCCACCGACTTCTGCTTCCTGCTCATCCATGAGATCGAAGCAGAACCAAGATTGAAGCAGCATCCCGATGTGCTCTTACGATCCACCAAACTGCCAGCCCAATTGGCATCAGTATATCCACGGAGTGTCATACTCCCGGCAGTGTATCTTAGCCCATGGTCTATCGTGCCTCAGAGATATCTCAAGAGATTCATGGCACCAACCCAGTGAATGTTATGATCAACCATGTGTTGACTCAAAGTGTTCACTGCACAACATATATCCGGACGGGTGTTCACTAAGAACATCAGTGCCCCTACGAGTTGACGATACTCAGTAGGATTTGTCAATACGGGCCCAGCAGCGCTGCCACTCAACTTCTTAAAGTTGAGTTCCATGGACTTACAGTCCATCAAACCAGAAAAAATCATAATGTATTTTCCTTGAGAAAGGAAAATCTCGCCCGGTCTCTGCTAGACCTTTAGGCCTAGACATTCGTCCTAGGTCCTTCATCTCAAACTCAGCAGCGAGCTCCCTCTTGCATTGATGAAAGAGAGGGTCAGCACCTATCAGGAAGAGGTCATCCACATACAGCACCAGAGTGAGAAGCTTCTTTCTATTAACCTTGCAGTGAAGGTTCAGATCAGCAATACTACGAGTGAAGCCCAGCTTCATCAAGTAGCTATCTATGCTTTCGTACCAAGCTCAGGGTGCTTGTTTCAGCCCATAGAGGGCTTTCTTCGATCCGGCAGACATGGATGTCCCTGGACTTCCAACCCCAAAGGTTGCTCCACAAATATCTCTTCCTTTACCAAAAAAATGTGGTCTTCACGTCATCTGGTGAAGACTCCATCCTTGCGTAGCAGCAAGGACTATAATAGATCGAATGGTGGTATCTCGAGCCACAGGTGCAAATATGTCATCATAGTCTATATCTTCCTCACAGGCAACGAATATTGCCTTGAACTTTTCAGCACTTTCAACAGATCCATGCTTGATCTTGTAGAGCCATTTCGAGGTGACAACTGCTTTGTCCTATGGTCTTGGGATCACAGCATAACATCCTTCCAGGCTTGATGCTTTACGACTTCTTATAAGGTATCCAAGGTCAGATTGTACAAAAGTACTCATGGCTGCTAGATACCCTGTTATTAATATGGCTTCTTGGTTTTCCTTCGGAATTTCCCCCTCTGAAGCCATATGACCCTGAGCCATGAGGATCTTCTTTCGTTTGAACAAAGACATCCACTCAGGAGCATATACATATATATCTCCCTCTTAATGTCAGCTTCTCTCTCGAGAGAAGACATCTGTTTTAAAATGAGGGCATTTCAGACACCATCTTGGAATTGATCTCCCACAGTCAAAGCCATCCAACAGACTTTGCTGATCATGATTCAAGATTCCAACCATGTAACCAAACGCTGCATAAACTTTCTAGTTCACATTTTAAGTTTATCATAACGCTCCAATGTAGGACTGATACAGTCACATGCTGCTGCTACATAGGTGTCTATCTATGCCACTGACATACAAGGGGAACATCTCAACAAGCCTCAGCTTGTGTTAGAAGTCCTTTCAGCCACTACCTGTTATTCTGTGAGTAGCTTCTTCAAGCAGCCTTCTAAGACTGCAGCTTACAAAACTAGGTATCCAATCTACCTTAGTTTATCCTGCACTTGAGGCATTGCACCTTGAATTGCTTCCAGATCTGCCCATTTCTGGTTATTTCAGCAGACAACTTGTAGGGCTGAAATTTTTTTTGACCATTACATAGAATTTCCCCAAGGACTTCTGCAGTCAACCCTTAAAACTTCCATCTCCAAACATTGGTGTCTGTCTATGTCACTGTCATCATAATGACAGTGACATAGAATCACAGATTTAGAACTATCACATTCATCACAGCTGCTGAATATGAACTTCACTTACATCCCTTGGACTCTTGTTCTTGATGTACCAGGCAGGGTTCTCTTCCTCCTATACCTGCAAAAGTACTGCTTCTCCAATACTTTTGCCCTAGCTGTTCACAAGGTCCTCTGCTGCTGATCAATCTGCCTTCTTTTAATGACAATGGTCCTCCAATGTCACTGATCATAGGTCTAAAATTCACCCCCTTGAGTTGCTGACATTAAATATGATACACAGGCGTATTTCAGCATACATGGTAGCGTGGCACTATTCCAGCTGCAAACTCTGCTTCTTCTATGCCCAATGTATGAAATTTGATCTCATCAGACAGCAGCGTCCAAGACTTGATAAAATCGATAAAAGTACAGCTTGAAGGTAAGTCTCTCAGACAAATATGTGTTCCACAACTACAACAGACCTCAGATTCAATCTTTTCGATGCATTCCTAGATATCAGCTTTCCCTGTCACTGAGCTTTTACGAGTTGACCAAAAATGATACACTGTTTTAAATATAACAAATCACGAGTCCTGCAGCTTACAGGCCCTGATCCGAGTTGACACTCTGACAGAATATGCAATCATCATCTTCTAAAAATTGTTGTATATGTTGTTGTAAGTATGGCAGGCAGAAGTGTCTCCATCATTTGCTTCATTGCTATTGCATGGACTTCATATCCAATTATCCACCATAGATTTACCGATATGGTTCTCATTCGGTTGAACACTTTTTTCCTTTTTTTTCTTTTTCTTTTCGAACAGGGGCGAATAGGACTGTGATTGAGCGTTGAAGCGTTTAGTACAATTTTGCTCATGTTATGTTCTTCTGAGCGACCAAGAAGCTGAGAAGCATTTAGAGAAACTTCGATGTCACTTCTTTCTTTCACAATCGTTTCAAGGCGTTCTGTGACGTGGGTTTTATGATATGTAACCAAATCTCCTCCTTCGTCCTGGCTCTGCTTGTACATCATCGAAGGGGACCACCACGAGCCTTTGTTCGGTGAGCTTGGGATTGGTGACTTATCCAATGGGTCACATATGTGATTGACATTTTGAGCTTTTGGGGTTTCTGAACCCTGTAAATCCTTTGAACCTTTACCATTGTCAATCGTTGAGGACTCATCAGGAGGCCTCGGAGTCAAATTTGAACTCTTAGCAAGTTCCTCGCTCGGGCTTTCCGAGGGTTTACGATCCACAGAGGTCTTCTGCGATTTCTTAGCAGGACGGTCATATGAGACTCCCGGGCGCTTGCCACGGGCATTCTCGAGATCCTTCGTAGGGCAGGAAAATGTGGTTTCCGGGGGCTTACCGAGAGCTGAGATGTGTTCATTTAACGCATTTCCCTTGCTAGGATCTTAAACTGATAAAAAAAATATTATGGTTTGCAGGATTTCTACAGGGAAACTAGTATTTCAGAGCCTTCGCCCGTTCTGCGCCTTTGCACTGGGGATTTCGCGAGCGGGTTAAAATGGCGATGAGAATCTGAAGATGTTGAAAACCGCTGGCCAAAAAATAAAGCTGGAATCCCCACGCAGTGCGAATGTAACGAAGTTCTTTGCAGTCACACTACAGTGTATCCGAATCTGCAAGTATTCGGCGCTCTTTTTTTTTCATCCGCAAATTTTGCCCTGATGGCTCGGACTTCCGTTTCACCTAGTCTCGACCGCTGCCTATGCCGTCTTTACAACAAGCCCTTTGATTTGTTGTTTCGAAGCTCCCAGGGTCACGTTGTGTCGATAGCGTATGCCACAACTTCGAGTTATATATTTTCTGTAATGTTCGAGCTTCCATGACAGAACATTTTTACCACTGCGATAAGAAGCCTAGCGATGGGAAATTTAAGTGCAGTATAACGACAAAATGATCGTGACTCTGAGACTGACTTTTATCTGCCGGAGAGCTGTAAATCTTCCATTTTCTCATTCACAACTCCGTGCGATGTTTCCAGATTTTGTAGCCGTTCTTAATTTTTTTTTTTTTTTAATAGATCTGCGGCCAGTTTCGATTGAGTCTCTGCAGCCGATTCCGACTGTGTCTGGAATAAATTTCTTACTCCACTACTACGAGATCTGCGTAAACAGTGCCACACAATCTGTGCATGCTAATGCAGTTCTGCGACCAACGTTGTGTCCTTCTTCTCCTCGGCTTACATTTCAGCCTTCCAGCTACCCACATATGGTAGCATTTTGTATAAATGTACCTCGGCCAATTAGCTCAGCAAGCTAGCCCTAAAAAACATCCCTTTTCAAATCTACAGCTTTTTCCACGTAGATTAGGGCAGACTTTTTCCACGCTAATTAGGGCAGACTTGCTCAGCCTAGGGCATTGTCTTCAACCAAATGCTCCGATACCATGTTAATTTCTGGACATGTTCTATGCCATTTCAGATTAGGGCACAACACTGAGGAAGATAGAACATACTAATAGATCGATAGAAGACAAGCCAAAACAGAGATAGAAAATGATAACGTTACGGCGATTAGCAGGATGCTTCTACCATCAAAGTCTCCAATAGGTCATTCAGCCAAGCGTGTCACACATAACCCCAGAACAACCCAAACAAAGAATATGCAGCTCCAACGCCATCAAGAGAGAGAGAATTCCTCCACACCAATGTGTGTCAAAATGAACTCTAAGTCTCTCCAATATATAGGAATCTTTGGGGGTGTGTGACACGTCCTTTAAGACATTTAAGTCAATATTTTATTCCAGGCCGACCTAGCACATAAGTGGAATAAATTCAAAGTACATGTTATGCTCATCCGATCGAGATGATCTTTAGATCAATCTTACACCTCTCCGAAAGAGGAATCCAATAAAAATATTGCGATCGTCATCTGAGCAGCACAACCCGGAGTTTGGACCTAGTTGTCCAATTTTAACATAAATTAATAAATTATATAATATATATTATAAATAATAAATTAATAATTATAAAAAATAATTATTTAATGAATTCAAAAAATTATTTCGAATATTTTAAGTTTTTAACCTGTTGCGCTTTTTGGTGTGTATTTTTTCAAATACACTCTAGTTGCGCTCGCATCCTAAAGGGCTACATGTTTGGCTGAGTATTCTAATGACAAACCTTTGGAGATTTGGTATTCTACCACAGTAGCTCCTCACCATGCATCTACAACAAATAAGATAAATTTATAAAGTTATAAACATAAGAAAATTTAAAATTGAAAGTTGAAGCAAAGTATAAAGTTATGAACTTGACGAGACAATGAATTTTGAAACAAACTAAATCTTACCTGGCATTTTAGTATTCCTATCCTGGACAGCCATGTTAAAGCTCAATGTGTCACCTGCCATTCTGTATATCTCCATTTCTTTGGAGATATCTACACGTTGTGTTGGAAATGGCACCATCTTTTGAACACAAGTGAAAAAGCTGTCCATGACCTCAACATCAAATAAGAAACCACAAGAGTAAGCAAATTCGGGGTTCAGGAAGATATCTACAGCATGAATGGGATGAAGTAGTGTGTTGTTCCATCGCTCATCAATCACTTCCCATACAAGAAGTTGTTTCTAAAACCCCTCATCCCCCTTATCTTCATAGTAGCTCCGAATGACTTCTTTGGCCCTATCCATGGCCTCATACAAGTTGCCCATTGTGAGCTTCTCTCCATCAACTAATCTAAGAACATTTACCAAAGGTTTAGTAATGCTGCACACGTGCTGCACTCCCACCCAGAGGCTTTCCTGATATGAAACTAACCTGCATATGGCCTCTCCCTCTGGTTTGTCGCTATATTTCAAAGGATGCCACTCTTCTGAAAGAAACATTCTTTTCACATCCCACATAGAATTCATGAAAGATTAAAGAGATATGAAACTGGTGGCAAACCATGTAATTGTAGGGCGCACCAACTCGTTGTTGGTGAATGTTCTCATCAAATGAAGCATATGTGCATGATTATATATAAATTTTGTAATGCTCTTTGATGATTCAACAATATCTTTGACAAAATGAATTTTTTCTATGTCCTCCAACATCAAATCAATGTAGTGTGCAACATAAGGTGTTCAAAATATGTATGCTAAGATGCCTCTCCATAAGCATCTTGCCAGCAACAACATAATTTGTAGCATTGTCCATTATGACTTGGACAACATGTTATGGACCGACCTCTAGAATGAACACATCCAATATATCACATAATAATTGTGCATCTTTGACATGTGTAGATGCATCAACAATTTTCATAAACATTGTTCCTTTGGGACATCTGACCAAGAAGTTAATAAGGGTTCTACCCTTTTGATCAGTCCAACCATCTGACATCACAGTGCATCTTGTGACTGCCCATGATCCCCTTAACTCCTCAAATCTCTTGGTGCAATCAACCTTTTCATTTTGAAAATGTGCCCTCTATAGTCATCATATGAAGGGGCTTTGTACCTTGGGCCATCAACAACAATAGCATCAATTGCAACCTGGTAAAAGAGATTGTTCTTGGCAAGACTGAAAGGAATATCACTCCAAAGAAAAAGCTTTTCCAACAACTTGTCAGCTTCTTCCTTCTCCCTTCTTTTAATAATTGAGAAGATAGATGGTTGTGCACCAGGTGTGGTTCTAGGAACAAAATATGATGAGGAAGCTACGGGGTTGGGTGTAGAAGATGCTGATGGAGAACCACTACCACTCTCACGGTCACCTCCAAATCTTGACACTCCACCCCCTACTATTTGACTCCTTAGAGCTGCCTTGGTAAGTTTAGTTGTTTCTATTCCTTCCAATGATTTGAGGGCTCTTCGGATGATTTTTGGACTGGTATTTGTGCAAGGCCCTATCTCATGTCCAGGAACTTGTGCAAGGTGATACTTCAATTTGTATACCCCCCTTGTCATGTGCTGCCCACACAACTTGTAAGTCAAATTTGATCTGTCAAACCCCCCATCAGGTTCACCAAATTCCCAGATAGGGTCCAATTTCCTTGGCATGTTTGTAAATTTGTTGAACTCTTGAATTTTACTGTAAGATGAAGTTTGAACTTTGAAATTTGAACCTAGGGCACAAGAAGAATTGCAAGTTAAAAAATAAAAATAAAATATTGTACATACAACATTTTGAAATTTTCACAAAAAAATTCCCTCAATTTAATGCAACAATAATGGAAAATAATACACATTCAAATCCAAGCAAAAATGATGGAAAGAAACTAGGGGCTCAAGAAGAAATGAAAAAAATAAATCTAACAACCAAATTTTTGCATTTTTGACCAAGATAAACCCTCTCCACTCAATGCAAAAAAAAAAAAAAAAAAAAAACAAAAAAATGCAAACAAAAGCATGGAAAATACATGGGTGAATTCATGGAAAAACAAGAAAAAAACAGAAAAAATGGGCAAATTTGATGCCCATACCTGGAAACCACACTTTGTTGAAGAAACTTGGTCCAAACTTGAATTTTGTTGGCTTGGGATGCTAAATTCCTTCACTTTTCTTCTCTTTTGCCCTTGTAGATGACTTTTCCTGCTCCTTAGCTCTCTTTCTTGCCCTCTGTCTGCAAAAATGACAAAAAGAAATCGAATTTGCAACTTATTGGGTCACTGTTTGATGGAACCACGATTTTTACTTGTCGAATTGTGATTTTTTCATAAAAATCGCATTATTTTCACAAATTTTTGAAAATAAAAAAATCGCTGAAAAAGTTGGCGATTTTATCGGCTGAGTGAAAAATCGCGATTTTATTGCGATGTTCGCTTCACTGATATATATATATATATATATATATATATATATATATTCGCTCCCCAACCAGGAGTTTCTGAAAATGTCGCTTCCGCTCCCACCCCCTGTTTTCGCTCCCGCTCCCAGGTAACCTTGGTATCGAGATACCATACAAACTGTTTTATACGAACTATAGATGCTCCACAGAGATCATAACTCGAATCATAGAGAGACCATCCAAACTTCAGACCACCGAAAAATCTCATACCCTTGGAGGAAGCCGGCATTGAAGATTTTGGTGGGAGATTTATAATTCAAATTTCAAATAATCATTTGCTTTTGAAAATAAAAATTTGTAACAAGTAATAATATCTTTATCAATTTTGAATTTCTTCTTATGGGTTTATTGGATTTGTCAAGGGAAATTCTTCCTAACGTTGCCCCATATTTTATCGCCATAGACTCCGTTAGCCCTCTTAATCGAGGAAAGCACTAAAACCATTTTTTTTTTTTTTAGTAAATTATCACTAGGTTACGACAAAATCTGCATTTTATAGCTTTGTTTACATTGAACTTGATAGTCTAAGGGTGGGGCTTTGCATTTTTTTTCAGCCATTAATTAGCAGCAAGTCTAGGTTTTTTTCTTGCTGTTCTATATGTTTTCAGCCGTTTAAAATTTTTTGCAATCTATTTCTTAGTTTATTTTATCAAATAGCCTTTGTTTCTCACTTGTCTATTATCAATTTTAGGATACTTTTCTATTGCTGTTATAAATTTGCATATTGTAATTGTGTTTACTATAAACCTTATTTTATAACACCAATGCATAATTTAAAGATAACTTGTGTTTGGTAACCTATTAGGCTATTTGAGCCAGTTACCCACCAAAAGTGGGTGACCCCATGGGATAAATTTTTCTCCTATCATCTCTTCCAGCCGACCAACTTGCAACCCTTGACAACCAATAATAGCCGATGATGATGTGTTATTCATTCCTCCGCCACCTGCATCAATCATATGTTTTCTTGCCTTGGAAAGAGCACTTGTTGGAAGGTAGGATTCTCATCAAAATGTACTTTATTCATTTTGCAATCAGGTGGTTATGCTTGTTTGTATTTTGGGAATTTGACATGGATTTTGGGGTGAGCTAGAAGGAAGAGGGGTTTTGACAGTGATCTTGTTCTCTCACTTTAAATGGGGCATTAATCAATGGGGCATTAATATTTCTTCTTACTTCAATGGGACCTCCCCTAATGGCCTAATGGGTATAAAGGGGCACTACTTGGGAAACCCCGATTGAGATAACGTAGTCCCATTTATCCCTATTCGTACTTACCACTTTCCATCTTACATTACAAACCCTTTATTCCACCTCCCTTCTTCGGGTTCAACTAACCATTGGTTCTCTAGGATTTGACACCATACATCCTCATACCTAGGTAGGGCTTGGAACTTGGCCCTGGGAGGTTGATGCAACTAAAAGAACAAGAAAAATCATATGATGGCCAGAAGCAAAAAAGAAAATCAAAGTGTAAAAGATAGTTGGGACATACACATTAGCATGTGGGAAAAAGTCTAGCATGAGCTCTTCCTCACCCATTATGGCCATCACTTTGTTCTTGAGCACATGTTGCTCTTCATATTATGAGAGGGAACTCGTGCATGTCCCAAACCCTGGTGGGTAATGAGTTGCCTCACCATTAAGGGGGTATTTAGTATTACTGCTATACATGTACAAAACAAGCTCCAACCCTTGAGCTACAAGTAGTAATACGAAGGAAAGTCAAGAAAGAGTAAAAGGAGTAGATGACCGGTGGAAAAACAAAGGCCGAGTTTTTAACTCATGCATCCATGATTGCTCCTTCCCCACATTTATACATTCAGGATGAGAAGCCCATCATAGCTGGTCCCTTTAACCATGGCACTTGGCCATGAAGTCTTCTCCCCTCCATTCCATCATTATTCACATGACACCTATCAGTTGAAGGTTGGATCAAGGACATGTCACTTCCCCCTAGTGGATGGAAACACATAATAGGGTGGTCTATTAGCCTCATTTGAAGTGTCAAATTGCCCATTACTTTCAAGCTTGGTTCACTTAGATGCAAAAATGATTTAATTTCCGTAATGATGTAGTTGCTAGCAATGGATATTGTGTAACTGTCAGGTGGGTTCCACAACCATGGCTTGGGCAACTTAACTAGGGCTCAACTCTTTTAGAAGAGCATATTGACATCCACAGGTGGAGCATTGAGAGCCATGGGATTCCGAGCAATAACAAAGCATCACACATAGCCATGGGCACCTTTAGCACCCACAACGTTCTAGCACTTTGCCCTACGTTGATGCTGTTTATACGATGATGCACTTGGGACCCAACATGCCTCCAACCGACTTAGCACTCTTAGAGGGAGGATAGTTGATCTAGGGACTATAGGAGGATGGTCTCACACCTTGAGACATGGGACGACTAGAACCAATGTGAGGGCCCCAAATGTTGGAGTAAAGAGAGGCCCTTTGACCCCCTGGAGACCCATGAGACCAGTTTTGTGCCCCAAGATGAAAATTAGGGTCCACAAAGGAGCATTGACAGAGAGCTAAGGGCCAACCCTTAGGAGTTAATTTTTGAGTGTTTTTACTCACATCTTGTTATCAAGAAGCCTCAGCGCTAGCCCTAGAAGGGTCACACATGCATAACGTCATCATTCTCTCTCTTATGACTCACATGTGTGGGCAAGAGTTATGCTTTATCATTGGCTACTAGGTCGGCTTGTGACCTAGCTTGTGATTAGCACATTATTTTGTTATTTTGAGGGGCATTAGGCAAAAATTAGAAGTCGCAGTCCTCATATAAGTAGAGGAGACATTTCATTCTTATAAGTGATCATGACAACTTGGAGATTTCAACCTCTCTTTAGACAATTTCAACCCTCTTTTCTTGTGGTAGAGTTGTGACCTATGAATGCACTTTGATGTTTGGAGCAAATCGTTTGTCTTTGGAGATATTGTCTTGGATCAATGAATGAAAATATTTGCATGTCATCTTGTAAGTGAACTTGTTATTGAATAATTATTTTTCTTTATGACTAATGTATGGAATATATTGAATCTAGGGTTTTCTATTGTATCCTAATTTGTTGAAAATCTATTTGGTAAAATCTAGATATCATTATTGCATGCATTACTCATTAAATAACATGTGAATGATAATCCTCTAGCGGTGAACTTTGATTAACTCTCCCATGAAACTTCGTGATCCATTGCATAGGTAATTGCAAGGGTTGTTGGTGCTAGGGCATCAATTATCCTTCCTCCTTAACAACATTTTGGTCACTTAATCAACTCATAGAGTCCATCCACCCAAGGATAAGGCATCGATCCTTGTTTGTTGATGATCACTTTACTCATAAATTCTTTATCCTCTTTCCCTTATCCTAATTCGACCCTTTCAAGGCCAAGCTCTCAAATTAGGGCATAGTGCGAATTCCTAGGCAAGGTAAATTTTTGGCGTTGGAGAGTCTAAATGGCAAGAGGATAGTGGTTTCCACAAAATCACTTCTTTTGGTAGGCATTCACTTCAATTGCATTCATAAATTTCTTTTCCCTAGTTGTTTGCCCTAGGGAAAACCCTAGTTTGGTATTGCTTCAACTTAAGGTCTTATTTGAGGGTTTCACGTGCCTCTATTTTGTTGAAAATCATTGTTGGAAACCCTTTCTCCTCGCCTTGACCTTGGGCCATCCCAACTCTCAACTTATTAAACAAACCCTAGATCTTGTGCCTCATCAAATAGGTCTCTCTCAAGAAAGTGAATTGCCTCCTATTAGAGCCTTGAGCCTAAATTATGTTTTTCTTGAAGAAGGCCTCCTTAAGTCACCTTGTACCCTAGCATTACAATATCTCTTAGATGACCTTCTCACATATAGGGACTCCTCCTGTTAGCAAATTTCCATAAAGAGCAGGGGGTTTTGGTTGTGGTGACAATGGGCTATCACCACATTGGTGTCACTTGGTCTAATGTTAACCTTGTATGGTGGCCCTCTCCAAGGCCTGCTAGATTTTGTAGCAACAAAGCCTTTCCAGGACTTGCTAAGCTCTCTAGATTTAGCCATAGGGTCCTTGAATTTGTCTTGGAATTACATCTTATCTTACTCATAACCCTAATTATTGAACATCTATACTTGGGTGTAGTTTATGGTTAAACCCTTTGGGGTGTTGATAAATGAAGATGCTAGTAGATTAGTGTAGGTTTCTCTTAAGTTGATAATTACTTGTGAATGTTTGTTGGCATCTTATTAAATTTATGTTCTTTTTATCAAGCAATTACCAAAATGTACAAAACATGAAGATCACAAGAGATATAACACAAGAAATGAGGCTCCAAACCAGGGCAAATCCCCACAAGGGGGAAAACCCCAAAATCCTCTTCTTATAGAATCAGATCCCATAAGTGAGATATCCAAGACCCAAGACCAAAACCAACACTGCCACAAAGACCCCAAGTCAATTGTAATATTCCTTTTTCTAGTGTCCCTTATGGCATGGTTAGGATGGACCTTCAGAGTTGGGGGTAGACATGTCATAGTGGCGGGTTTGTGTCATCGATGGGTCCAAGGGCTTTTGGTGGGGTTTTAAGGAGTTTTTATGAGGTCTGATGGCGTTTGCTTGGTATATTCCATCATCCGCACAATTTTCCTTTCATTCCGTTTCATTTCGACAACTTTCAAAAAACAGAGTTATTAATGGGCCTGACTTAATTAATTACGCTTAAGGTGACATTTCAGGAGGAATACTTGGCATAACACCTTAGTGTAATAGCTTGTTGGAATTAGAACGAGAAGATCTACAAAGTGGGATGGTTAGAAGTGATTTTCAGTGGCCTGAGGAGGCATGGTGGCCAATTTACCATTTTTCCACATTAAAAAGAATATTTTAATTGAGGGAAATGTGCTCAATGATTAAAATAATAATAAAATTGGAGCTTCTAGAGGGGTCCATCATATCTATAAAAAGAGGAGGAAGCCATTAGAGGACATCTTGGATTTGATATTTCTTCTTATATGAGAGGTTGAGAACCCGTTTCTCTACTTCATTGGTAGCCCCAGGATGGAAACCCTCGAGTCTGTTGTTGACTGTTGGACAAACTCAAGTCTCTTTGAAGAGACTTCATCCAGGAGTTTCATAGAGCTTCAAGGATATTGGTGTGAGGATCATTCAGGTCCTCAATTGGTGCTTCATCGTCTTTCAGTTGATTTAGTGGGAATTGTTGTTGGAGGGAGAGTGCAACAATTTTGGAGTTTTGAGAGATCAGGATCAGCATATTAGCAGAATATTTGGTGGTCTTCTAAGCTATTGCTTGGCATGTAATCTTTCTCCCATATTATAATAAAATAAAGCTGAGTTTCTTTTTGCAGCATTATTCGCTGTTTCTTGTGTTGTTGAATTTTCTGGTGATTTTCTCTTAAATGGGTGAAATTTTTATATGAAGAATTGTGGTTCCAGAATTGGCAAAATTTTCTTTCTGGTACATTACATCAACGCTCCTCCAAGTCTCTTCAACAAGTCAAAGTTAATAAAAGTCAACGCTGGTCAAACTTCTAAAATCTAGTCAATTCCTGAAATTTTGGCCCCTGTAATTTCGACCCCTTGAAATTTCAGGCCTGCAGTGCCTCATACACATTCACACGTGTGAGTAGAATTAGGGTAGAATTCAATTCATCTTCTCTTTCCATTGACCTCCTTCTCTCGTGTTTGACTTGGCCAATTTTTCCTCTTGTCTTGGCACATAAATCGATGTGGATAAATGAGTGAGTGAATGATGTTGAATTTCTTGTATTTATACATGTCTAGTAGGTCAAATAACTGCCTCTTTAGGCCCACTTGTCAAGGAGGGCCAACTTGGTCTTATGGATGACAAAATGACATTTTTGACTCTAATATTTTTTTTTCGTTTTCTTTACAAAAGTCCAAATGGGACTTTGGACTCAATTACATTTCTTTGACTCATAATGAATTTTATTTTTAACTCAATAAGCCCTATATGCATGAAGAGCGTGTTTTGACTAGAAATAAAATAATAATAGTGAATGTAATAAATACATTAATAGCACATTTGAATTTCATTATGAAGAGTGACACGAGGGTATTTGGCTTGGAAACACTTGGGTTATCTAATCTCTAAGATTTTCTAAAGAAGCCTCCTTTGCGGGGATAGTATCCAACCACAAAACAACAAGGGAACAATTGATAAGGAGATGGTGGTGGTTGATTCCATTGTTGCTCATAATCTAGAGTGCATAGGGAGGCTTTGTGCTATGGTGCTAGATTTTGTAGTAATAGTAATAAATGTGATTTTCCCATTTTCCTTTTGCATCCAAGAGGCACCAATGTCTATTCAGCTTCGTTTGAAGAGGAAAATAATTATTGAGGCATCAATATATTTATATAGGTTTGTAGATCCCTACGGGATTATCATGCTTATACATCCAATCTTGCCAATTAGGATTTGGAATGAACATGTTCAGCTTGTATATCTGATTTGGTGGAATCAACTATTGAATACCATGAATAGTAGGAGTATCATCTGATGGAATTATTTTAGTTTCTTGAGAGGTATCGTGCCAAGTCTTCCATGATTTAGTGCCCTCATCCCAGATATCTCTCCTCTGAAAATCCCTTTCATGAATCGTCTCTTAGGGAGGTTTCTATCCATAGTTCTTTGCAAGGCTAAATTGAATAACAATCCAGATCCATTCCTCTCCAAAAATCATTCCAATGCCAAGAAAGTATAGGAGTGGCTTTCTTCCATGCTTCCTAGGTATTTTCTAACAAGCGAGCCATCAGTTTTGGAATCTTGCTGAGCAGCAATGACATGACTGAGAAAAATCTGGTCCCTATCCTGTTTTGGTGTTTCCCATAAGATATTCCATGTTTGAGATTATTTCCAATGATTGTCACCAAAAGGAATCTAACATTCCCTTTGGTCAATAGAATAACCCCCTGAAGTCTGATATCAATATGATCCTCATCCAACCCACCTCCTTGTTTTGGAAGAGTACAAACTGTCAAAGGCACTAAAGGAAGCAAGCGGTGACCCCCAGATTTGGACTGCAGGAAGACTCTATGTATTTTTTGCAATCAACCAAATGAGCAAGTGATAAAAACCAACCAGGGACATAATAGATATGAAGAGCTTGGAGAATGTTTCAAATAAATCTGAGTTTTCTATCTGGAGGAAGGTCTCTAAACATCGAATTTTATTTTTCACTTTGAAGTCTCTGTAAACACCATAGCTACGTGGACAAGACATAAAAGTTGATTCCGAGGGTACTCCCAGGTAGCAAGCAATGTCACCATCCCTCATATGATACAAAAAGTGCCTTAACCATATTGGTCTATTGTCTGGCCGTTGAACCAAAAGTTGGACTTGGACACTTACTACTACCCCACCTGTAATGCAGAATATATCCAAACATTCCATTGCTCCTTCACTTCAATCATGGGAAAGTTTAATGCAATAAAGAGAATCATTAACAAAGTGGTTCCTAATTACTTCACCTCCCCTGGAATAGACACACCCCTATCAGATAGAATTCCTCTGAAGAAATCCATCAGAGAAGGAAGCCCTCTGGTTTTATATGTGCTGGCTGTTGGATGTCTTGTGATACCTTCTTGATGGTTATAGAGTTCGAGGAATAAAACATCTTGATGCAATGAAGGAGATCACTTTATATTTCATTCATTAGGTACTTGTGCTACCTACTTGACCTAACTAGTTCGTACTAAAGACGCCTTATTAAACTTTACTTATCTTATATTGACTTTCATTACATATTCAAGTCACTTTATTAAACTTGGACTTTTAAAACTGGGGTGTTAAAATTTCGAGAACCATATCTATCCAGAACTAAACTGGAGTGTTAAAATTTCTAGAACCATGTCTATCCAGAACTATGTATTAATCAATGTTTCTATTTACTAATTAGGTTTATACCCAAATAGTCTCTGCTTCGCCTCAATTGAGCTTGCCTGCAAGAAAGTTGCTGATCCTTATAGCTTGCTTACATTACATTCTTTCTTTTGATTCTCTTGGTATACCCTAAATTTGTTGAAATCTATATTAGAAACCTGCAGATATTTACGACACATGGATCCTAAATTGATTAGGATATTCCCTTTGTGTTTGCATGTTAGTGAATGCTAGTAGTGCTTGTAAATCTCTGTTTGAACATCCATATAAGAGAAATTGCAGGGTTTCTTGTATACTTCTTAAATTTGGTGCTTTGATCCAGCTGCATTTTAAGATCGAAAGTTTATATGCATGTCTGTAAAATGCAGGGATGAAGTGGATGATGAGCTTAGCAGGGAACTTGAATTACAAATTCAAGGAGCTGAAAATCCATCTTTTTGGAAACTTTTTGGCACTCGATTTGTACTTCTTCCATATACACTTGGAAAGGTTTGTCATCCGTAATTTAAAAAAATACATATGCTACATTTTGGTTCCCTGCATGTGGTTCTAATACTTAGTTGCATTCTCTTTATTTCTAAAGTGAATGTAACTACCTCTTTGGTTTCTATTATTCTGTCCTATGAACTAGTTGCATTTCCTTTGATTTTTGTATTTGGTGTTTTTATCATTAAACAAAACAAATTGTATTTTCAACACTCCATATGGTCCTTGCCACAGTTTCCATAAAGCATAACCTAGAAGAGATTATTTCAGACATAGAACATAAGAAACTGCTTGATCTGCAGGAGGAATTCAAAAATATGTTTCATCTCAAAGAATCTGAAAGAAGAGTTTCAGTAGATTCAAGTATGAAAGGCTAGTGATTAACCCAATCTATAGTAGATGAGAGAAGAATTAAATTTGTTAAAGGTTATCTTAAAAACATTGGAGAAAATATGGGAAGGACCTTTCTGCAAGTAGTTCATAGTCATACCCGTAGCGCTCAGAACCTGCTTCAAAGCATTCCCATAGCCAAATTATTAGGTGCAGGATAGTTTTATTGTAAAGGGAAATTAAACTACTGTTGGGTTAGGCACAACATGTATTATGATGGATGTGTGACTAGAGCTCATGTTTTATATCTTATTGGCAATCTATATGCTATTTGATTATTGTATCAATATATGTCCACTCTACACTTTGAATCATGTGAATGGGTTAGTGTTTCATTGAAGAAGCATTTAAGATTTTACGTGATGATTTAAGGTCCTCCCGATGCTAGTCTTTTCAACCGATGCCAAAAACTTGAAACTATTACTATGCCATTACATTGACGTAAAAGAGCAACATGATGGCTGAAGGCCTTTTAGATGCAATTCACTCACTTTTCCAATTTACATTTGTTATGTACCTTAAATCTGAAAATGATATCACATACAATATATCTAGAACTGCTCCACACTTCATTAATATCAAACTCTTGAGTCAGGGAAAAATCTTTAAATTGATCCTTTTATGAAAGGAATCCAGTCTTTCTTACTTACCACTTCAAGAGGGCAGCTTTCTAACGAGCTAAGCTCCAAATTATATAAACTCCACACCACTCACAAGGATGTTGAAAAATCAAATGTTCTATGCTGTAACAATCAGTTATGACAAAACTTCTTTATGCTGCAATATTAGTTAAGCAATTGTAGATAGAACATAAACCGACTACACAATTGAAGACAAACAAGAACAAGATAAGATAGAGAATTTAGGTCCAATGACCAGGACAAAACCTACAAACAGAAAACCCAACCAGATTCTTCTTCTATTAGATTTCAATTGTTCAACAAAGATACAAAGTACAATGAAAGATCAAGAGAATGAGTAAGTTCACCCAAATATGAACAAGCTGTAGCATGAAAGTCACTGGTAGCAACAAATAGAAAGGGACAACAAAAGATGTATTAGCAGTAAATAGAAAGGGACAACAAAATATATTTCAGCGGTAAATGAGCAAAAGAGAAGAGATATTCCAGCAGAAAGTGAGCAGTGAGTAGAAGGAACAGCAAGTGATATTTTAGCAGAAAATGAGCTGCAAATAGTGTGGACAACACTTGATATTTCAACAGAAAATGAACTGTAGATAGAGTGGACAACAAGAGATATTTTAGCAGAAAATAGAGTGGAAAACAAGAGATATTTTAGCAGAAAATGGGTTGCAAATAGAGTGGAAAATCCTTGATATTTCAACAGAAAATAGAGTGGACAAAAAGAGATATTTTAGTAGAAAATGGGCTGGAGCAACACTTGTTTTCTTGAGTTTGTCTTCACCAAAGCTCTGATACCATTTTGAAAATCAGATGTTATATGCTATAACAATCACTTATGACAAAACTTCTTTATGCTGCAATATTAGTTAAGCAATTGTAGATGGAACATAAACCAAATGCACAATTGAAGACAACCAAGAACAAGGTAAGACACATAATTTAGGTCCAATGACCAGGGAAAAACCTACAAGGGGAAAGCCCAACCACATTCTTCTTCTAATAGATATCAATTATTCAACAAAGATACAAAGTACAATGACAGATCAAGAGAATGATTAAGTTCAGCCAAATCTGAACAAGCTGTAGCATAAAAGTCATTAGTAGCAGCAACTGATGAAAACAATAAATCAACTTTCAAGTTTTGCTCTTACTCTCCAAGTCTCTCCCTCTCTCACAATCTTCTTCAAGTCTCTCCAACTATCTCTCTCAAGTTCGAATCCTTCTTTCATAATGCACAAGTAGTTAGAAGAGAGGATGAGAGGCACATATATATATATAAGGGGCAAGGAGTTTGAATCATAAAGGAGGAGTAACTCGCATGCCTTAAGGGAGAGTTACATATGCCAATTACATAGTGTAACTCATGCCATTAAGGAGAGAAATGCATGCTTTAGTAACTTATGCCATAAAGGAGAGAATGTAGCATTTGCATTAAAGAGTGCGTAAGATGAATCTTTTATGATATGCTCTATTGAGTGGGTAAGGGGAATATGCCATGCTTTTAATGAATGCGTAAGAGAGAGTGCAATGTATCCATTATGTGAGAGAGAGAGTAACATATGCATTAATTGAGGGGAGTTACATATGACATGATTGAGTCCCATGATTGAGTGACTTGAATTTCTTTTTAATATTAATAATGATAATAATAATATTGATGATTAAGTAAAAATTGAACAATCAAGTTTTTGATTAAGAATAAGTTAAGTGATTTTCCATCATCTATACTTGATTACCAATTGAAGTAAGGTGATTTGCTATTGCTGGAAAGTCCTTGAGATGATAGACATGACTTTCTATTTTTAGAAAGTCACTCTAGAATAGTTAGAAATGAGATTTTATGCTAGGAAATTCATCCCTTAGCTGTCAATTTTCAACACCCCCTCTTAGCTAGGGATGAATTTCTTTCTGACACAAGGATCTCCGCAACCTCTGCTTTGGAACTGTTGAGAAATCAATAGGGCTTAAATTGGAGTGATTTCCCTTTAACTTGATAACTACTTGTTCTTTTACTTTTCTTTATGATTAACTTCTTCTTCTCTTATTATTATAATGTTCTTATCATCAAACAACTACCAAAACATGAAGATCAATAGAACAAATGGACACAAGATGTAGGCTACTATCTAAGGCCAAAACCTCTCCTAGAGAGGAAAACCCACAGAAATATCTTCTTTTCTTATAGAATCTTCAAATGACCAATTCCAAGGCCCTTAGACCCAAGACCATGTTAAATTTTGCATATTTAAAATTTAATTTCTGAGATCATAAACCATAGATGACAGTCAATGAACAACTAGACATAGGATTTGGTTGAAGACTAGGGTAAAACCCCACTATGGGGGAAAACCCTTTTAAAATGCTCTTCTATTAGATCGTCTGCAAATGTTTAGTAGAGATATGTAATCAACTTCCAAAACACCTTTTGCAAATAACAATAGCAACAACTCTTTTTAATATGATAGCTTAAAAATACCACCACAAGCCTCCAAAGGTTTCCAAAACAAGAGTAGTAGAGACAAGTGCGTGAAAAAAGTGCACCAATGCGAGAGTTAAATACTGAGAGCAATATTCTCCAAATGCAAGATCAGAATGCTACTGAAGCGAGGGCAATATACCATAAATCAAAGTTTGGAGCGAAAGCAATATCAAGAATAGAATATCTCTGGAGCGAGAGCAATACAATAGCTAAATACTTCTGGTGCGAGAGAAATATCAACTGCACAATACTTCTGATGCAAGAGTAGAGCAAGAGCAATATACTGCTAGAGTGAGAGTATCAACAACAATAATTATACCTCTGATCTGAGAACAAAACTAGTGTAATATACCTTTGGAGTGAGAGCATTAAGAACAACAAATAACAAGAGAAGAAACCACTGGTGCGAGAGTTGAACGAGAGAAATATTCTTCTGATGCAAGAACAATATAAGAGTAATGAGAGTAATATGATCCTTTCAGTCAACAAATGTAAGATAGTAATAAGCCTCTATGCGAAGAGGTCTAACCAGAAATATGAGAGAAATATCCTCCAAGTGCGAGAGTTGTAGCTTGAGGGTTCTAAGATTTGTCAATAGATCTTCTAAGTGATAGATCTGCCAAACAGTAGATATGTCAAACAATAAATCTACCAAATAATAGACAGTAGATGTGCTAAACAATAGATCTGCCAGATAATTGATCTCCCAAATAATAAACAATAGATCTTCCAAATAATAAACAGTAGATCTTCGGAACAATAGATCTTCCAGAAAATAGATCTGCAAAATAATAAACAGTAGATCTGCAAGGTAATAGATATGCCAAATAATAAACAATAGATCTGTTTGCAAGAGATAAAAAATAGTTTACTAATGTAAGGGCTTGATCACAAATGCGTGAGAGAGATAAATCACCAATGAGAAAGTCAGATGAATCACCAATGCGAAAGCTAGATAGTTTGAGCACCAGTATGCGAGAGAGAGAGAGAAAAGACTTGATGATGATCACAATGATGCCTTCCTTGCAATATATAGAATTTTTTTGAGGCAAAATCCCTACCTCGAATTAAGTGGTTTGGAAGCTCCTAGAGCGATCCATTCAAATTAGATAACTTAAGTGATTTTATTTTGCACATGTCTAATTGAATCACTTAAGTGATTTTATTTGGCGTATGTTTAATTGCTTTACAAAATAATTTAGAAATAACTGTTAAAATCTGAAAGTTCTATGCAGAAATTTAAAAAATTCTTTGCAGAAACTTGAAAGTTATATGCAGAAAACTGAATGTACTTGAATGTACTTTGCAGACAAATGAATGGAACTGAATGTTCTTTGCAGAAAGCTTAATATACTTTGCAGAAAATTGAATGTATTTGGCAGAAAGTTGAATGTACTTTGCAGAAAATTGAATGTACTATGCTGTTACAATTACTTGAAATGAAGATTTTTTCTTCACAACTTTCGGATAAGCAATTGTAGATAGAACATAAATTTAAGGTTCATATGAAGACAACCAAGCACAAATATGAGACACTGAGAGCTAGGTCCAATGACCAGGGAAAAACCCACAAGGGGAAAACCCAAATGATTTTTCTTCTATTAGATTTCTTCAATTGTTTAGCAGAGAGAGAGAGAGAGAGAGAAAATGAATAAAGTCACCGATGTTTTATCAACTTGCAACTGAAGTGCTCTTTCTCTTTGCTTGAAAATCTCCTCGTTTTCTTGATTAGATCTTGTCCTACACACTTGCTCTAGCTCTTCCCTTGTTCTCACACTTCTCTTGCACACACTCAACTCTAGCTCTCCTTATTCACAATGAACATGTTACTCTCAACTCTCATTTGCTCTTGCTTAAATAGATGAGAAAGGAGATGAGTTGCAAAATGAATTCATTCCTTGAGCCAATAATAGGAGAATTGAATTCCATGAGGGAGGAGTTACTTGAGGAGAAGTGTAACTTATCCCAAGAATAGAGAGAGAGGTATACTTGTCTTGAGAAGTTACAATTTGAATTAGGGAGAGAGAGAGAGAGAGATTTACACTTCGACATGAGAGAATATTTGGTGAGAGTTACAAATCGAATTGAATGAGGGAGTTACGAGTGCATTTAATGATGAGTTACACTTTTTCCATACATTGAATTAGTGAGGGAGAGTTACATTCTCTTAAGTGTGGAGTTACTATTTTATTCCAAGAGAGAGGTTCGATTTTCCAATTTAGAGATTCTCAATCTAATTTACTTATTTTATGAGAGAATTCATTTTTATTAATCCATTAAAGGTGAATGACTATAGACTATGTTATAAAGAATACTATGATATTATAATACTTGTAATGATAAAAATATTAATTCTTGACTTGTATAATCATGATTTATTTGATTTTAAAGTGGATTCCATATGTAGAGATCATCCTTGGTCGTTTAGACATGAATTTCTATTTTTAGAAGGTCACTTCCAAATTGAGATGTGACTTACTATTTTTGGAAAGTCATATTAGAATTGTTAGAAATGAAATTTTATTATAGGTGGTTTAAACATAATTGAAAGATATCATTTATTCTAGGAGAAATTCATTCCAGAGTTGTCAAATTTTAACATTCCCTCTCAGCTAGGGAGGAATTCCTTTCTGCATCAAAGATCTCTGCTTCCTCTGATCTCTTTCATTCATCTCAGTTCAACTTTTCTTTGTAACATCTGTAGCAATGAAGTCACAATCTAAAGAAGAATCATCCACTTGACACAAATTTGGAAAGGAAAGAACCATCACATGTCACATAGACAAGGATTATACTCAACCAATTTTTATCTCAAAAAAAATAGGTGATAGAACACATACATCACATAGGAAAGACTCAAACAAGTCACACAGACGAGAATCAAACATAACCAAGTGTGAAGTGGTGGAACACCTATTTGCCGGATAGGTGGCTCTTCCCACGTCCCAGACTGTGGTCAGATGCATACTGAGGCCTACTCTTGTGGCACACACTACACAAGATGTCCCTCATCCTTAGGAGCTTCTCGACATCATTTCCTAATCCTGTGAGCTCTAACAGGGGGGAAAGGCAGCTCAGTGTTCTCGATCAGCTGTGACCACCTCTCGGAAGGGTCACGTGACACGTCCATAAGTCCAAGCTGCTCTCTAAAAACCAAGATCTCCCCTTTCGGTAAAGGCTTGGTAAGAATGTCAACTATCTGATCATCAGTGGAGATGTGATGGAGCCTCACTGCTCCTCTTTGCACCATATCCTAGATATAGTGATACTTGATCTCAATATGCTTGGACTTGTCATGAAACACATAATATTCTGCAAGACAAATCCCGCTTTTATTGTCACAATATATAACTGTTGTGTCTGGAACTTGCTCAAATAGTTCCCCAAAAAGTTTTCTTAGCCAAACTGCCTCACAGGTAGCCATGCTAGCAACAATGTACGCAACGTCAACTGTACTTAGTGCAATAGAATTCTGCTTTCTACTCATCCAAGGGATCATGGCAGATCCCAAGCTAAGCAACACCCAAAAGTGCTCTTTCTATCAACATAATTACCTGCCCAATCAACATCAGTATATCCATGAAGTCTTACATTTTTAGCAGTATATTTCAATCCTAGTTTCATAGTTCCATGTAATGAGTACATGTTTTGCAGCAATCCAGTGGGTATGAAAGGGATCAATTATATGTTGACTTAAAGTGTTTACAATAAAGCATATATCAAGCCTAGTGTTTACCAAAAACATCAAAGCACCAATGAAATGTCTATACTCTGTGGGATTTGCTAGACTAGGTCCTGCAACTTTGCCACATAATTTCTTAAAGTTCATTTCCATAGGAGTATGCATGCACTTGTTGAAGAATGTAACTAGGTTTGGTCTTCATAAATGTATTTGAGTCATCATGTAATATACTTATCAGAAGATTGAAAAGAAAATTTTATTATTAGTATTATGACTTATTAAAGCATGGGTTTCATGCTTGGGTCATCATGTTTTTAGGTCAAAGTCCCCATTGAGGACTTCTAGGATTTATTATGAGTCAATAGAGTCATTGTACATTTAAAGAGACCCTTCTTGGGATTTTGAATCATGTAAAAATTATTATTTTTGAGTAAAAAATAAATTATGTCACCTCCACACAGGTCGGCCTCAAGGAGATCAAGTCGGCCTCAATCTGGGCAATTCGACCCCACCAGAAGCGTATATATAGAAGAAGTTTGAATTCATTTGGAGCATACTCTCTCACACTAGTTCGATATCAAGAGGGAAGCCTAGAAAAAGTGCGAAGTAAGGGAAGGAGGGCTAAAAGAAGTGCGAGGTTGGAGAAGAAGGAAGATTTTGTCAAAATCGAAGTGTTAAGCCATCTATCTCTCACACGTGTGGGCTATCTAGGAAGATTGAAGTATTTTTCTGCTACAACGAAGTTGTTGCTGCCAGTTGATGCTAGGTGCTTCTAGATCAAAGTTGCCTCTACTAAGTCGAAGTTACCGCTGCTAGTTTTTGCTGCCTCAAGTGAAGGTGTTGTTCGAAGATCGAATTCATTGCATCAAGATCAAAGTTGTTAGGTTGAAGATAAGTGCTCCATCATAGTTTTGCTGTTGCAAGGTCAAAATTCTACATCAAAGAGAGAGTTGACTTGGTGTGGATGAAGTTTTTATCTAAAGTCTGGAGTCTTGGATTATCTCAGGAAAGCTATTGAAGGAAGAATTCTTGACTGGGTTTTTCCCCTAAAGTGGGGTTTTGCCCTATCTGTTCGCCTATATCTAGTGTGATTGATCCTTTTGCTACTATTTTGGTGATTGCTTGATGAACTAAGATAAAAGAAGAATACAAAGATAATAAAATTATAGGAACATCACAAGTGATTATCAAAGATAAAAAAATCTTTTTTCCTTTCTGATTTTCTAACATGACTTACATTCTACCATAGCAAATCTTTCAAGAAGCTTAACAACATATTTTCCTTGAGAAAGATAAATTTCACCAAGTCTTTACCAAACCTCTAGACCCAAAAAATAATGCATCAAACCAAGGTCTTTTCTTTCAAATTCAGAAGCTAACTCCCTCTTACACTGGAGGATAAGAGGTTCTCCTTCTGTCAAGAATAAATCATCAACATACAATACCAAAATCAAAGGTCTACCTTGGACTGTCTTGAAGTAGAGGTTTGGGTCTGCACTGCTTCTTGTGAAACCAAACTTTCTCAGGTAGCTATCAATGCGAGCATACCAAGCTCTTGGAGCTTGCTTCAACCCATATAAGGCTTTCTTTAGTCTGCATACATGAGTTTCCCTGTCATGCTCTTCAAAGCCTTGTGGTTGTTTCACAAATACCTCTTCCTTGAGGTAGCCATGCAAGAAAATAGTTTTCACATCCATTTGGTGAAGAGTCTATCATTGGCTAGCAGCTAAGGCAACAATAGATCGAATAGTAGTATATTGAGCTACAGGTGCAAAAATCTTATCATAATATATTCCCTCTTTCTGAGAGAATCCTCTAGCTACAAATCTAGCCTTATATTTTTCAATACTACCATCTGCACCATGTTTAATATTAAACAACCATTTGGAAAAGACAACAAACATACCTTGAGGTCTAGGAACCACTTCCTAGACATAATTTTGGATGATGGACTCGTATTCTTCATTTATGGCATCTTGCCAGACTTGTTCTTTTGCAGCTTCTTCAAAGTTGCATGGTTTTGCCTGAATGATGTTGCTCATGGAAACAATGTACCCCTGAAACCGACTTGGCTTCTTACTTTCTTTAAACGTTCGTCTTGGGGCAACATGTTGTTCAACATCTTGCAAGGTATCTCACCACCATAGTGGTCTCTTTCTGGTAGGAGGATCATGTGGTGGAGGATTTAGAGGATTCGTGGAACCCATTGGATTATCAACAAGCTAATTCTCAGGTTCCGGTTCAAACTCAGATGCATGCTATTTTTCATTAATAACTTGTCTTTCAACAATGGCAGGAGGAGGAGAGTCTTTTGCTTTTCTAAGAGCTGCATCTTCATCAAATGTTACGTCTCTGCTAAACTCAATAGTTCTTTGACCAACTACATAAATTCTATAAGCTTTTGAATTATCACAATAACCAACAAACGTACCTTTCTTATCTAAAGTTTCCAGTTTGTTCCTTTTCTCTTTCGGCACATGGAAGTACACAGGACAACCAAAAATTCTCAAGTGACTCACCTTAAGCATTTCACTAGTGAAGACTTCTTCAGGAGTCTTATTGTTTAAGGCTTGATGACGAGTTATGTTTTGCACATAAACAACAATATTTGCAGCTTCTCTCCACAGAAACTTTGGTAGTTTTTGATCATGCAACATGGCTCTGACTGCTTCCATAATGGTTCTATTCTTCCTCTCATCCACACCTTTTTGCTGTGGATTGTACGACACAATGGTTTCTTTCTTTATTCCAACATCTTTGCAAAGATCATTAAACTCATTGGAGGTGAACTCTCCCCGATTATTAGATCGAAAAGCTTTGATCAACTTTCCTGTTTGATTTTCAATCAGAGCCTTGAAATCTATGAGCATGTCAAATGCTTGCCATTTCCATTAACAAAAACAACTTTCATTCCTTTATCTAGAGCAAATATGGATACAAGATTCTCTTTTAAACCATGTACATACAAAACTTCTTGCAGAAAAAAAGATTTGCCATCATCTAATTGAAATGAAACTGAACCATAACCTTTAACTTGGTGAGTAGAATTATCTCCAAGAATAACATTTAAATTAGTCTCCCACTCAACTAGATTAGAGAGTGCCTCTTTGTAACCAGTAAAATGTTTGGAAACACCATTATCAACTAACCAGCTATCAAATGAATCTGCAGAAGAACTAGAAAGAGAAGAAACAAGAAAATATTCTGATTGAGTTTCCATTGCATTATTTCTATATCTTGGGTTTCTTGTTTTCTTACGATGCCATTTTTTTTGATTTTCAGAAGAGTCTTTTCTATAATCAGATTTGTTTTTGAATCTAGGAGCTCTTCTTCTTTCTTTACAGTCATGAGCAAAATGACCATGTTTTTAACAGTTAAAGCATTTAACTTTTATCATGTCTAGATCTCCGTTATTTGATTTGAAAGTAGATTTTTTTTTATTACCTTTATTTCTTTTGTCATAGGCTGAAAATGCAGTAGGTTCTCCTTCTTCATGATGTGAAATTCTCCCTCTAGAGATCATTTTGGCCTCGTCTTGGATACAATTTCCTAGGAACTCATCAAATGTGGGAATAGTGTTGATGTTTCTGATGGTGGTGATAAAAGTCTCCCAAACAGGAGAAAGGCCTCCAAGCGCAATCAACACCATTTCTTTGCCGGGTACAACTTCACCATCTGTTGACAGTTGATTCCCGATTTTAGTCATTCTCATGAAGTATGCTTGAATCGTCTCTTCTTTATTCATCTTGATGTCCTTCAACTGATTCTTCAAGACAATAATATGGTTCAAGTTACTAATTGCAAACATGCCACTTAGTTTGTCATACATTTCTTTAGCTTTCTTCAAACCAAAAACATAAGTAATGAGATGATCACTAAGAGAATCAAGGATATTTTTTCTAGCTATGATTTCACCTTTTTAATATTTGGATTTGACAACAACATTTGCATTCTCTGGTGGATCAACTATTGTGTCTTCAATGTATTTCAGAACTCTGTGTTCTTCAAGAGTGATATCTACCCTTTTTTTCTATGGACCAAAGTTTGAAGCATCATTCAACTTCTCCTCTATCTTGAAGTAGGATGAAGTCATCTTGATCAGAAAACTTTGGCAGCAAGTGGGGTCACTTCAGGTGATTTATGATCTCCTTGGACTTGTTTTCACCTCTAATGGTCCAGTGTAAGAGGGAGCTTGCCACTGAATTTTAAATGAAAGACTTTGGGATAATACATTTCTTTTTGGGCTTGGAGGTCTAGAAAAGACCTGGTGAAATCATTCTCTGCCAAGGGAATTATGTTGTAAAGCTACTGGAAAGGTTTGGAATGGTTGAGTGCAACCAACGATTGTTAAGTGACTTACATCAGGGCTCTTGCCTGTAAATACTACTTCAAGAGTCTTGTCATATAACGCTCGATGAGGTACATATATTACAATGTTTGTTGCTTCTCCCCTTAAAAAACTTGGTACATTCTGATCATGCAACATAACATGAGCAAACTCCATGATAGTTCTATTCTTTCTTTCTGCTACACCATTCTGTTCAGGATTATATGGTACAATAGTTTCTTTCTTAATACCAGCTTCTCTGCAAAAGTCAATGAATTCATTTGAGATGAATTCCCCTCCATTATTTGATCTAAAGACTTTGATTTTCTTTCCGGTGTTATTCTCAATCAAGGCTTTGAAATCTTTAAACATATCGAAGGATTCATCTTTGTGCTTTAGAAGATATATCCATGTTTTCCCAGAGAAATCATCCACAAAAGTTATATAATACAAATATCCACCTATGGATGTCACTGGCATAGGTCCACATAAGTCTGAATGGACTAGCTGCAAGATGTCATGTATTTTGGCATTGCTAGAAGTGAAAGGTCCTCTTGTCTTCTTTCCACTTTCACAGCTAGGGCAAACACCATCATGTTTTGATTGGATTTCTGGTATTCTAGAAACCATCTTCTTTACTTTGGGAAGTGCTTTATAATGAGGATGAGCAAATCTGTGGTGCCATAATTCGATTTGATTGAAATTGCATTCTTGGGCCATAGCTCGAACAGGTCTCCCATTGACCTTATAAAGCCCTTCGATTCTCGATCCATGAGTGAAAGCATTTTTCATATTTGTTTTCTCTAGCTAGGTTAACACTTTTCCTTTTATGAAAGCCACCTTCATTCCTTTATCATCTAGAGTAGATATAGATACGAGATTCTTCCTTAGACCACGTACATATAAAACATCGAATAGTTTCTCCAAGATCCAAATGAAAAGAAATTGAACCAAACCCTTTTACAGGGTATGTTGTGTTATCTCCAAGGAGAATATTTAAACCAATCTCCCTCTCAACCAAATTAGAGAGGACTTCTTTATAACTAGAAAAATGCCTAGAGGCACCACTATCCACTAACCAACTATCTAAATAATCTAGAGGAGAAAAACTAGATAGAGCTGAAATTAGAAAGTACTCAGATTGAGAAACATTAATATTATTTTCATACCTGATGTTTCTATATCTCTTTTGAAGACGAGGTTCTTGATCACGATCTTTCCGAGCTTTGCTTCTTTCTTTGAATCTACTTCCTTCATTTCTCCTTTCTTCATAACTCCTCTTTCGATCATGAGATCGATTATTGAAGTTGCTGCTACTCCTTTGATTATAAGAGGATCTTCTTTTTGGGCAATCTCAAGCATAGTGGCCATGCTTGTGACAGTTGAAGCATTCAATATTCCTCATGCTTCTTTTGGAGAATTTGGGTTTAGATTTTGACTTAGAAGGTTTGCCCTTGTTGAAAAGTGTAGCTAGGTTTGGTATTCATAGTACTTGTAATTATGAATTTATGTAATGAAGAGACATAGATAATAAAGTGTATTTTGTAATACATGCCTTATGAGTTTCACGAGCAAGGAGTTTTTATTATACGTCCAAGACTTCTTCTTGATATCTTTAGGAGTTTGTTGTCTTGTCATAAATATAATTTAGAGTCATGTATATGAAGTGATGTTACACTTGTAAACGGGACAAATTATTGATGTAAATATATGCTCCAAGACCTTGTCACTATGCTCCATGGAAGTCAGCTCAAAATATGTTGGAGATCTCCTTGATAAAGTCAGCCTACACACAGGAGGACATGTCGACCCAGAAAAGGAGAGACGACCCCTATATAAAGGGTGTACTGTGGCCTCATTAACACACCATTAGTTCAAACAAGTTCTGTGATAAAAACTACGAGTTAAGGGTTACAGTTGGTGTGAAATAGAAGGACAAACAACGAAGGAAAAAGAGGGACAATCTATCTTTGTATTGGGTCTAATGATTAATCTATCTCGGTCATGCTCTGTGATAAGAGTGCAAAGTTCAAGTCTGCAACACAGTGCGTAAGGAGAAGAATATACAACGAAGGAGAAGGATGCGAGAAGGAGATCTAGTCAGCTATAGTATGCAAGGAAGATCAATGCAGAGGAGAGGCAGTGCTAGCCTCTGTCATTGATCTCTCACTCTCATAAGCTGAGTGATATACACAGCATAAAGGAGAAGGCATCACAACAAGGAAAAATATCTCGGTCTAGGGCATCAAGGGTGTAGGAAGGTAGGCCGAGGAAGAGTCTCTTTGAGACTGAGAAGGAGCACATCATTTCGGGCTGCTAGATTGGGGACAGAGTCTCCCTAATGCTGGCGCAATGCAGTGCAAAAATGAAGATCAACATAAGGAGTCTAGAAAAGCAAGTGAAAAGGGTCTTGGAGGCATACTAGTGTCAAGCGTCTATGTCATGGTCATGGTACTTGTCAATTGAAGATCTATAAGAATAATTATTATCGGGTTTTACTCTCCAAGAGAGAGAGGTTTTGGCCCTGGCTTGAAAAGCCTAAATATTCGTGTCTCTTGTGCATTTGATAATTGGCTTGGTGAAGAACGTAATATTCTAACGAAGATAAGATCTAAGTAAAAGAAGCATAATGAAATCACAAGTAATTATCATGAAAGAGAAGGATGTAAGATCCTTGGGAGATGGTTTGAAGGAAAGCAACAAGGCATAGAATGAGAAAGACTGATGAATCACTTTCTGCTAGATGACATGACTCTTGGATGAAAGTGATGGATGATCTATGCCCTATGAAGAGATCATAGAGATGAAGACTCCTCAACTACGAATAAATTCATGACATTGAAGGGAGGAGTTCTTCATGAGCAGCTGGGTGTTTTCATCATTGGTGCCGTAGGTCCCTGGTTAAGCCTGGGAATGAGTTTCTTACTTGGAAGAAACTTGAAGTATGTCCTTCCTGAATTAAAAGGAAGTGACAGATATGATTCTCTAAATTCATGTGTCATGCACTAGACCAACACTACTCGCTTTAAGTCTTAGTGAAGGCCATGAGGAGAGAATGGATAGACAGATCATTTTGGTCTTCACCCGGGAAGATAGAGTGGAGGATTAGGTAATCATCTGGCATCCGATACCCTTTGAGGATGTATTAGGGCCTCCAAGATAAGAGTCGTTGAGGAAGGACCGATATTCTTTGAGGACTGGGAATCCAAGATAAGAATAGTCCTGATGGACATATCCTGATTGAACCTGGTTGGGATATGATCCAAGAGAGACAATGATGTAGGTGTCTATTCATCATTGGTCTGCCAACATTGAAGCTCAAGATCTCGTGGAGAGATAGAGCTGTTAGTCAAGGCCTTGCACTAGGACAATACTAGTTGATATGATGCTATACAGATGCGATTACTAATCCGATTCTTCTTATGAGATTCTTCAGATTGAAAGTGATCATGTACCATTATGAATACCTCCCTAGTTAAGAGGGAGTGTTGGAAAGTGTAACTAGGTTCGATCTTCATATTGACTATGTAATTATGTATTTATGTAATAAAGAAGACAAAGATAATAAAATGGATTTTTGTTAAGCTTGCTTAATGGGTTTCATGAGCAAGGAATTTTATTATAGGTCAAAGACTTCTTCTGGATGTCTTTTAGGGATTTGTTGTCTTGTCATAAATGTATAAATTAGAGTCATGTATATGAAGCAATGCTACACTTGTAAATAGTCAAAGAAACGATGTAAACACCCTTTTCACCTTGCTGGAATACTCCTTGGAGAATTCAGCCTCATAACAGTTGGACAAGTTGGCTCAAAGATCAGTCACACATATTCATACACAGGTCGACTTATTACAGGTGGAAACAACTATTTATACCCTAGTATATTGCACAGAACAGAGAATAACACAATTCAGATCATCTGATATTTTCGGACATGCAGTTCAGGGATAAGGTCTGCAATTTGGCACGAGATAGACAACGAAGAAAGGTGTAATCACAACGAAGTGAAGGAAACACACTATATCACTGTATTGGATTTGCAATAAAGCAAAGGAGGCCGAGACCTATTCAGTGAAGGGAAAAGTTTGTAATACAGTTCTAAAGAAATAAGGAGGTCGAGACCTACCTCAGTGAAAGAAAGGGTTTCTCATCCATGCGTATCACAGTGCAAAAGAAGGAGGAGACATAGCGTAGAGAAGGAATATCATTGATCAAAGATAAAAGTATGATATCTCTGTTTTGGGACAACAACATATGTTTGAAGAAGGTCAAAATTAAGAAAAAGGTAATCACAGTGATAAGAAGGGATCTCAGAGTCAAGCATATTAAAGACCAAGAAGGAGTTTTGAGGAGACTAAGAAGAAGTACATTAATCAAGGATATTTGACAAGGGACCGAGCTTCCCTTGTGCAAGTGTAAAATGGTGTAGAAAGGAATGTTATCGTAAGGAGCTAAGAAGAGTAGGTGACAAGGGTGTTGGAGGCATTCTAAGGTCAAAGGTTTGAGTCATGGTCATGGTACTTGTCATCTGAAAGTCTATAAGAAGAATTACTTGCGGGTTTTCCTCTCCAAGAGGGAGAGGTTTTGGCCCTATCTTCAACAGCCTAAATTTGTGTCTCTTGTATTTTGATAATTAACTTGATGAAAGACCTAATAAGCTAATGAAAGAGAAGACATAAGTAAGGAATGTAAGCTCACAAGTAATTATCAAAGTAGAGAATTGAATTAAACACTGCCCTACCAAATTATCAACACAGGCTAGGCTGGGCTTGACAATTGCGCAGTTGAGGGACTCAAGAGGTCAGGTTGAGGGCTTGAGGCTTGATGTTCCCCACTGCGCAGTTCTGGAGAGACTAAAGCCAAGGGATTGCGCAGTTCAAGAGCTAAAGGTTGAGGCTTGATGCTTGAGACAGTGCAATGCGTAGTTTAGGCAAGCCAAGGCAAGATAACTGCGTAGTTGAGGGACTCGAGGGGTCAAGATTGAGGTGTGAGCCTTGAGGTTTCCCATTGCACAGTTATGTAGGGACAAAGACCAAGAGATTGCATAGTTGCGCAGCTCGAAGGCTCAAGGCTGAGGCTTGATGCTTGAGACTGTGCAGTGCGTAGAGGATACTATCTGAAGGCAAGGATTGCACAGTTCTGGAGCTCAACGGTCAGGACTGAGCACTGGGATCACGCAGTACATAGTTTTGGAAGGCAGAGACTGTGCATTGCGCAGTGCCAAGAGGTAATGTTGAGGCTTGAGGGCTGAGACTGCGCAGTGCACAGTTCATGAAGGCTGAGTGATGCTAGGTCCCTCAGTCGGGAAGTTTTCCAAATTTGGCTAAGTGTGGGATTAGTGTAACCAAAGTGAATAGTGATAAGACTTGAGTGTGATCACACACTTAGAATACTTGATGACACAACATAGATCACTCAGAACACATTAACAACATACTCTCCTCAATGTGACAAAATTGTGACAACTTTCCCCAAGTGCGACACTAAAGGTACACTTTGCGGCGACAAAGACGACGCTTGTGTGACAGTGCTTGAAACTTTGGGAATGAGTGCGATACATGTCTACATGATAAGAATGACTCATTAGCACCAAGGTTACCCTTGAAACAAGCCAAAAGTACATTTGTGCGATGTGTGACACTTGCCTTTGTTAAAAGACGACACTTTGATTTTCTTACAAACGAGACCAGAACACTTAGAGAAAACACATGCGATGACGCTTAATACTTGTGATGATAGTGTTGTCACACAAAATGTTTAGGCACTGCGACAATGGCTCAGATCCGGGGTTGTCACCCTGATCTCCAATCTCTCTATTTAAGCTATCTCCTTATAGCAGACTAAGCGGTGTAGACCCTATGGAAATGGAATGAAGGAGAACTAGTTGGGAACCAACCAGTTCGGGAGACATAGTTAAACGACCAAATACTTGTAAAAGATCTAGCAAGATTAAAAGGATTCGATTGAATTTGAAAGAATGATACGAGTGCCTTATGGAGTCAACTATCCTGCTAAGAATTTAGGATCAAGTACTTAATGAGAAACTGCTGCTATGCAATGCTAATGCAGAATGCAAGGAAAATGATTAGGAGCGAGATGAAAAAAGCTTCGAAGATGAAAGGTGATGTTAAAAGCCTAAAGCCATTAGATTATTATAAATAATCTGATCTAACCATTAAGTACTCAAGCGAGGGTGCCAATTATGAAGATGCCAAAAGATTACTCAATTAAAAGATATACAAATCCACAATAGAGTTCTCAAAATCAGATATCGATCACACTTACTTAAAAGAATTTTCCAAACATTAATATTCAATAAATATCCAAATTCGAGTAAATGAAACAAGAGCTAATTAAACATTAAATGATTTTAATCGATAGGAAACGTTCCAAAACTCAGATGCCAATGATCATCAAACTTATCTGAAGCACACAAAATAATTAACATTTAAACCTCAATAATTAATCATCAATAAACCATGAAATTTTAATGCTAATAAAATACTTCGTCAAGTAATTTATGGATTAAATGATATTCTTAAATAATGCAAATCCAAAAACTAAATTTTATAGTTAAACTTAGGATATTAAAAAAAATTAAAATGCGTTAACTATAGAAATTTCTCCAATCCAAATTTCCAAAAATTATAATTCCAAAATTTATATACAAAAAGAATTAAAAATTAAACTATAGACAAATTTTTGATTTTTAAAATTTTAAAAGTTAGGATTAGATTTTTTGAAGTTTTTGAATATTTTTATAAAGTAAAAATCTAATTTAAAAAAGAAAAATCAAAATGTTAATAAAATGAAATGTTATGATTTTAAAAAGAAAACTTAAATTTTAAATTTTTGTAATGTTTGGCAAAGGTCCAAACTAAAAATAAAAAATTTAAAATCAAAATCGAACCCTAGGATCAAACTTTACAAAAAAGAATTAGAGATTTAAAAACAATGAAATGCTATTTATGTGTGTTATGCATATGTTAGGAAGGGAGCGGAAGAAAAAGGCGAAGACGACAGAGTGAATATGCGGGAGGAAGAGTCGTGGAGGGGAGCTGGAGTCAACAACATATGCAGCTAGAGACTGCGGGAGATAGCAGAGGTGAGGACGCGCAGAGGAATGGCGACGACTACGTGAGGGAGATGACACAAGCGTGAGGAGAAATGAGAAAAAACCTAGGGGCAACGCTATGGAAGGGAGATGGCTACGACCAGCGATGGATATGCAACAGTGAGGAAAGAGTAGAAGGGTTATGGCAGCGAGATGAAGGAAACTGGAACAACGAGCTGAGGGTAGAGTGAGTAGAGGAGGACAAAGCAGACAATGTGAGGGGATGGATCCGCCAATAGGGAATGAAAATGAGAAAAAAAACGCAGGCACAATGGGTGCATGAAAAATAATTTCGAATTTTTTCCTTTTACCTAGCAGAATCAGAGATTTCTTCTTTAAATTTTAATTAAAACGAATGCACCTGCAATTATATAAATTTTGAGGCACAATGCTGCCCAGATCTGCGAACAAATCCGATCCTGAGACCAGATCTTAATTTAGGCACAAGCCCTAGAAAAACTATGCAAAAGTAGAATTTAAGATCTTATTTCCGTGAGAGTCAGCTAGTCTAGCTGAGGACTTCCCCAAACACCCAATTCTAAATCCGAAAGATTTCTGCACACTAAAAGCTAAACTGTTAAATCAACAGAGAAATAAGATAAAAGATAAAATTTTCAAGAGTTAGAGATACCTGCTAACTCAATCCAATTAATATTCTCACCCTAAATCCAGTAACCTAAGCAAGATACCTGTGCAATAGATTACTCTAAAAGAGCCATTAATCAACAATCCATTAAAATAATGACCGAAATAATATAAAGAACAAGTTTACCATAAATGCTGAAGAGGAACATGATGATCACATAAAACCCCAAAGACTTCGTTTGTATTATTCCATAAAGTATTATAGGAGAGCTTTAAGAGCAAGCACATGATCAAAAGATTGGATGCAAATAATAGACAAAGACCTCTAATTTATAAGATAAAATCTCCAACGGCTAGTCCGGTTGATCTCTGTTAAAGTAATCTCGACTGTTGAAAAAGATTTAATCATCTTTTAATCTCGTCCGTCGAAATCATAAATTTTTGAGGAAATTCGAATTTATCATTTAATTCCCTTTTAATTAACTCAAAAATAATAATTTTGAGTTAATTACCTCAAAAATTTGACTTTGACTTAACTACCAAGGACCAAGGGTCCAAAATTTCTCAAAATTCTCAATATTCCCTTTGCCTGGGACCTAAAATTAATTAAATTTTTGGCTTAGGATTTTTAATTTAATTTGGCCAAAAAATTTAATTAATTGACTCATGAGCGGGATAATTATTTTTCCAACCCTTTTTACATAAGATAAATACATGTTGACACATGAAGGGGGAAAACCCATTAGTGATAGACTCTCAAAGAGTTACCCAATTTTGCGACTCAAAACATGATCTAGTAGACCAAGTAGCTTGTAATAAAATAATCTAGCCAATTAGCTTGGATTATTCCCAAAATACTTTTACAAAGACTCGATAGAAAACACTAGGACTCACTTAGTATCTTGACGACAAAATCCACCTTAGCTTTGGGGTGAGTCTGGAGGGGAAAACTCTGCCGATCACTTGTGTCGAGAAACGCAAATGAATCAGTGAGACAAAAAACCTTCTAGGATACAAATCACCACCAAAATACTAGGCTTACCTAGGTTGTTCATACATGATGGTCTTACTTAGATCATTTACATCATAAACATGCAGAATGGGTTTACATTATTTACAAAACTATCGACTGATGATGAAATCTGAATGGCGCGAACACCTCGAACATGATAAATCCTATTTGAAAAAATGGGGGTGTATTGCTATGGGGTCGTTGACACAGAGTGGTCAACAGACAACATGCAAAGTCAAATTAGGCTCCAAAATTTGGATGTAGGCCAAAATTTTGGAGGGTGTTGTAGAAGCGAAAACAAGTATGTAATCTTGAGGTATGTATAGCATGTTCATTTGTTAAAAGTCTAGTATGAAAGGTTTAGTTGCTTCCAGGGTTTGCAAGTTTTCATTGTGATAAAATTTGTTAATGTCTAGGGATTGTAAATCCTATATAGAAAATATGGAAACCCTGATCCTAATTCTCTTGTTCCTAACTTATGATATCTAGGGTTTGTAGCTACATACTACATAGAATGGAATGATTTCTAGATTTTGATATAATGCCCCTAGAGGTAGTTAGGGTTTGTACTCAAAATCCCATGGAATTCAATCTCTAAAAGGTAATGGAGACCGTAGATAATCATTACGCAATTGTACTTGTATATTTTGGTTGTGCTTGTCAATAAATATTGTAGGTATATATTGAAAGAAGCAAGATAAGCTAAACATGCTGATCTTAGGAATGGTGACTTGGTAAATCAAGTTGGATCCTTGGGCACAAGTTGACTCATATGGAAATGAAACATGAAGATGCTGTCATAATAAGGAAGACTTATAAGAAGCCTTGCTGCAGAGGGAGTCCTTCAATAAGAAATCTTATAAGGTTTGTTACAAGAGCAACTCAAGGTATGTAAAATTGCAGGTTTTGTAGCAAGGTACAATCATTTTGCAATTTTCTTTATAATGTCTAAGGTTTTTAGTATAAAATCATGGAAGATTGTCATTATGATAGATGATTGATTTCTAGACTATATCAACCCTCGTCTTACTATCTATTGTTCACTTTGGTAAAACCCTAACCTTTAGGGTTCACTATAAAAACCCTAACCTTTTTGATGTTTAGGGTTTGTAAATGACACCCTAGATTTTTAGGGTTTGTTGTTAATGTCTACGTTATATGATGAAACCCTAGATTTTTTAAAGGTTTGATGAATTAGGGTTTATGACAAAACCCTTGCAATAGTTAGTGAAAGTTCATAGGAATGAAACCCTAGGTGTATGTGCTTTCGTATAGATTGATATGAGATTGTAGTGGATGATAATGAAACCCTAGATGTAATAGTGCTTTCACTATGACTTGTTTTAAGTGTTGTTTTCTAAGGCTTTAGTCTTGATGATGGAATCTAGGGTTTGTGACAAAAATCCCAACATAAATGATTGTGAAAATCTAGGACATGAAAGGTGTAACCTTTATTGATTATGAATCTAACTAGGTTAAGGTTTTGGATATCTAAAGTATGATTTCTTAGTTTTGATAACCCTAGATGCTCCCATTGTGATGACATGTTAACCCTATATTGATAAAGTTGACTTCATGCTCTATATTTGTGCTTGGTTGTACTTGTTGAAGATTTGCAGGTACATAGTCCTCAATATGTTATAGATGCTTACCTACCTCAGAGTTGATGATGACTGGACAATGATGTTGAGCATGATGGAAAGAGGGAGTTACAAAATCTTGATGGCATTATTGATTAGTAGATGACTTTGCTTCCATGTGAAGTTAGAAGCAATGATGATCCGAAGGTTGAAGTTCTCCGATGATATTGGCCCTTTCATTGAGAATAGAGTCAACAAGTGCAGATCCTTCTGAAAAATTAGTAAAGGCCTTAGGAGACTTATCTATAAGCAATAAAGAAAATGAAAGATTGTTATTAACACTGCAAAAATTGGAAAAAAACAAAATTAAAATTGATAATGCATACTTATCAAAAGTACAAAAGAATATCAAGGTTACTAAGCAACTTGAAAAATATGAAGACCAGTCATTAATACTAAAAGTACAAAAATTGGCAGAGGCAAAGCAAAGAATCTGGTTAAATATTAATGAAGACATTACAGAGCTTTGGTCATCGTTTGAAATAATATCTGAGCAAGAGCAGTTGCTACAAAAGGTCAAGACAACGATAGATGAAACAAAGAATGAAATAGAGCATAAACCAACAAAAGCACACAAGATCATAAAGGTGTTGAATTCCAAAACTAAGGATGAACTCGAAAATTTGTAGATTCAAGACAAAACAGACACAATGATGGAAGTTAAAAGGATTCTAACTACGAAAAAACTCATGATATAGTTAGAAAATAAGTGTAAAGATTTAGAAGTGCAAATTAAAAGTTTCAACAAAAAATTTAATATATTCCAGCGGAAAGGACTTCCATCTTTAAAATATTCTACTGGCAAATTCATCCCACTAGAAACTTATCAACAACAATTATACATCATAGCAGTTGATAAATCCAAGTTTGCAAAAGTAAGAGGGATGATAAGTGGAAAAGCTATTATGGAAGGTTTACAATCTGATTTATTCATCCAGCATGAAGTTCATTACTTATTTCTTAACAAACCGACTTTTGAAACATATAACGGAGGTAGATGAAAGATATAGGAAAAATTATAAATTTTTGAATTACAAGTGAAAACTGATGGGATAAGTTACTTGAGCTATTCGAGTAAAAAGAAGCAGAAATCTAGTGACCAGTCACAGGAAAAAGAAGAGCAGAAAGCAGAAAATTAGTTGAAAGGCAGTAGTCATCAAACAACACCCTTAAAACATGTGCTAACTATTTGAATCAGTTCCGGAACAACTATTTTCTAGATCTATTTTTGTAAATTAGAAACAATTTTTGATATTATATGATTTTGTAATAAAGTTTCATCTAAACTTAAGATATTTTTAGAATTTCGGTCTATAAGTCTTTGGTAGGTCGAAGAGATTGAGGTTGAACCTTTGTGATGGACCAATGATATGACTGTAATTTTCTAAGTATTTCTGAAGATAATAGGAGGATTCTGGACTCATTCTGAGCAACTTGTGTATCTTTGTGAGTTGTTCTGGTTATTCATTTATGTTTCCATTTTTATTTTCTCTGCACATGTTCAAGGTAACATAGAAGTTTGGGTAGGATTAGATTGAATGTCAATCTCTCTAAAAGCCCCTGCAAAGTTATAATCATTAAAGGAGATTAATTAACTGAAATTGTTTGTCTTAGTTAATTCCTCTAAATCTTATAATTGTTAACTTCTGTCATCTATTGGATATGTATTGTTTGGCTGTAGAAAACTTCTACACACATCTACTGTATATAACAAATTAAAAATTCAATATGAATGAATAAGGAATTATATATCTTCTTAAATTTTTCTTTCCAAATCATTTTAAAGATTAATTCTGTTAGGAATGAAGAATCAAACCTTCTATTTTCTCTGAAATACTTAGGATTTGCATTTGTATTTAAAGTTCAAAGCATTGTTCATCCAATTAAAATCAAAATCAAAACTTAACTTGGATGCTTTGGCACAGTTCCTCAGCCTAGAAATGTCTACAAAGGAACAACATCAAATTGGCACAATTGTTGGGGAACGAAGTTTGAAGTTTGTTTTCCTTGGGACAACGATCAGACTTGTCTCTTAATGATGGATAAGAAGTCAGTAGGCGAAAATCATTCACCTGGCGACTTCACAATTTAAAATCTCGCTTCACGCAGGCATATCAAATCGCATTCAGATTCAAAGCTTCTCTCTGGTTTATCAAATCCAGAGAAACTTGTGAGAATTGCATCCATTTGACGAAGGTTAGAGGCCTCTCTTGCCTTTTCTCTGTTTACCTCAAGTGCCCTCACAATCAGACCCTTTTCAGTTAACCCTAATACCTGTTGAATCATCAGATCTTCCTCCTAAGGTTTTAGAACTTATTTCTAAAGAAGTAGATCTAGAATCTGCATTATTAGTTCATCAGCTTGAGACCTTTGAAGTTCCCTTCCCTCATCTAGAACTATTTGACACAAAAGAAGATCTGAAACTTACCCTTCCTGAATTTAAACCAATTGATTTTATGTCTTCTGTGATACATACTTTCCCTTCAACTTCTACTAAACCTGAAGAGGAGCTTAGTATTTATACTAATCCTCTAGGTTTTGAAGATTTGCAAAGGGAGGATTTTGAAGTTCAAAAATTAGTCATTAATCCTCACTTTTTCCAAAAACCTAAATCACCGCTGCAACCATCTTCTAGTAAAGTTGTATCTCCAAAACATACACCTTCATCACAACATCAAATGGATGGTATTCAACCAATTGTGACAACACAGTATGCAACATTAGTTCTGCGTCCAACAGCTCAACTTCATGCTTTTCCCGATGGATATTGAAAGCATTTACCTAGATTTAATGGAGAAATAGGACCTACTGTTGAAGACCACTTTGCTGTATTCCTTGATTTTGCTGAATCCATCACACTTGAATCCATGTGCTAAGCGCTACAAATCGATTTCCAAGCTCCTTTGCACCCCTTTTCTACTAATTCCCGCTTGGAGATCTATCATAAACTTACATTTCCCCAACGAGCTGGTATTTTTGAGTCATTCCTACTTGAAAATTTTGAATTGCCTAGAACCAATCTGCCCTATTCCACTGCAATTTTTCGAGAAATGTCAAGGCAGTTTATTTCCATGGTCACCTATTTGTTAGGTTATCCTACCAATCAGTGGGCAAGTGAAGTGATATTGGGATTTTTGTCAGTTTTCTTTGTGGGTAATAAGCCTTCATTGATTTTTAATCACAGTCAGTTTCTGTCAGATATTATTCATGATTAATTTATAAAGTTTTATGCTGAAGGTTCATTCAAACAACAATCTGTTCTTGTATATTTTCTTTTGTTTCATCAAACAGAAAGTTTTAAATTCCCAATGCAGAAGTTAGATGCACAAGGAAGTCTCAATGTGTTATTCACTAGACTTCCTTGGTAAGGAAGAACATATAAGAGTATTCCTTCAATGAATTTGTAAACATGTTTTTTCAAAAGTCTATCTCTTACAAACTCAGAAACTCAAGCTATAGCTTTCAAAGTCTTCAAAAGGAGTGTTGAAGATTGTAACTAGGTTCGGTCTTCATAAATTGTATTTGATTCAATATTTATTGTACTTGTCAAAAGAATAAAGAAAAGAATTTTATATTATTATTAAATGACTTATTAAAGCATGGGTTTCGTGATTGGGTAATATTATTTTAGGTCAAAGTCCCCATTGTGAACTTCTAGGATTTATTCTGAGTCTATAGGGTTATTGCAGATTTAAATTGACTCATACTAGGCTTTTGAATCATGCAAATAGGTCAAGTATTGAGTCAAATATGATTTATGGAGCCTCCATGTCAAGTTGGCCTTCAAGTGATCAAGTCAGCCTCAAGTCTAGTAATTCGAACTGATCAGAAGCCTATAAATACATGGAGATCGAATTCATTTGGAGACATCTCACTCACATAAAAATTCGATAACATTTGCTGGATTAAGAAAAAGTGCGAAGTGAAGGAAAGGGGCAATTCGAGTGCCGTTTTGGGCAAGCTAAAGGAGTTGAAAAAAATCGAAATTTTGGTGCTACTCTCTCTCTCTTACGTGCTATACTTTGGAAGATCGAAGCCCTTTGTTATTTGCTGCATTAGTTACTGCCAAGAGAAGATTGGGTCGAAGTTGATTCTGTTGAATGTTGCTGCCTTGAGAAGCTGTGTTGGGTCAAAATCGAACTCCTAGAAGCAAGATCAATGTCTTTCCCTCAAGATCGAAGTTCTAGGTCGAAGAAACTATTGCATAGTGCTTCTACTGCTGCTAGATTGAGGAAGGATCAAAAGGAAGGTTGACTTGGTGTGGAGGAAGTCCGAGTCAAAGTCTAGAGTCTTAAGAATTACTATTGAAGGAAGAATTACTGACTGGGTTTTCATCGAGAGTGTGGTTTTCCTTGGCTATTGGCCTACATTTGGTGTCCTTGATCTATGTGTATTTGCTTTGATATTTGCTTGATGAACTGGGAAGAAAGAACATAAGAAGGACATAATAAGAAATAAAGAATATCACAAGTATATAATCAAGAATAAGAGAATATTTCTGCCTTTTTTATTCTCTAACATGGTATCAGAGCTTTGGTGAAAGAAGAAGGAAAAGGCAGTCTCAAGGATTTGATCAAGGAGACATAAGAAGTTCACTAGAGGAAAATCTTTAAGGAAAGAAGTCTTTACTACCTTCAAGAAAGATGTCTAGCAATATCGAGGGAGAAAACAAGCTTGAAGGAGCTTCTAACTATATAGATCTTGGAAAAAGAGGATTGACCTCCTCCTTGAAAAGAACAAGGTCTTAGACTTGGTAAAGGGAAAAGTGAAGAAGCCCACAAAAGAATCAAGTGATGTTGATAAGGTAAAATTCAAATAATTGGCATTAGTGGCTATGAATTTGATGGTTGAAGGCATAAAAGACAACCTTGTCCCCCTCATAGAAAACATTGATCATGTCTAGGAAATGGATGATGCCTTGTCAAAACTATTTACCATCAACAATATTGGAAAAGTGGCAAGCCTAAAAAATGAACTAAGGACTATTAAGAGGACCAAGGAGGATACTGTATCTATTTTCTTTGTGAAGATAACAAGAATAGGAGATGACCTTCTTCCCATTGATGAAATGGTGACAGATAAAGAACTTGTGATCACAAACATTCTAGGGCTACCACCTACTTGGGGTGCATTTGCTGCAGGTCTTAATAGCTGGAAAGAAACTCCCACCTTTGAGGAACTATGGACAACCTGCAGTCAAGAAGAGTTAAGAATCTCAATGGTAGCCAATAATGGAGAAGTCTTAAATGCTTATGTTTGCTCATCCCAAGGGAAACTTCAAGAAGAAAGGGCCAAGAAAGAAGGTTGATATGTCCAAGATTGAATGCTATTATTGTCACAAAATAGGGCATTATAGAAGTGAGTGTCCCAACAATCCTAGAAGTAAGAAAAGAGATAGAACAAATGTCGCTGAAGAAGTATCCCCTCCCAAGAGAGAAAATCCTGAAGAGAATGACATAAGGGACTTACATTACTAAGCCCCTTGCTCCTAGCTTTAGATTTCATTTGTATATTTTATTTTTAGTTATAGGTTTAACATCTTTTTGGAAGGACATTTTCTTGTTTTATAAGTTTTTAGGTTTCCCTCAAAGCTTTGGAGGGAGCCCACAACAACTCCACAGGATAAGTATCTCATTCCCTCTCTTTTTGATTTCATGTACTTATTTAAAGTTTTGATTATATTAAATACTAATCACCTGTCTACCTCTATTTCCTTATCTAGGAATTAATCTGCTCAAGAATTATGGAAGAAGGCCTCAAAGATTAAGAAGGAAGCCCTCACTAAACAAAGCATTGGAATCAAAAAGGTTTGTCAAAGAATCAAAGGTATGTCTTAGATTATAAAGTCTTGTTATTCCTTTTTGGTATATCCATTCTACATTACTAACCGTTGGTGTGTCTAGCTCTCATGAATCTTAAAATATTCTTGTTTGGGATGATTCATCATTTGATGAATCTACCCACCTTATATACCTCAAATTGTTTGCATAAATAGAACCCTAAAAAGGTTCTCTGGAAACCCTAACCTAAGGGTATGTTGATAATGTGTGAAACCCTAAACCTACTTAGGGCTATTAATGAAGAAATTGCTATTCTGTTTAATATATTGATAATTTCGTGTTTGGGATTTTGATATGATCATGGAAGCTCTAACTAATTAGGGTTGAAAAGACGCTGTTAAGAATCTCGAACCTTTGAAGTCTTGATAAAATAAGGGTTTGCTTTGACATGAATCGAAACCTTAAGTTTTGGTTAGGTCTACAAGCAAAATCCTTGTTTGAAAAGTCCTAGGAATGAAACCCTAGGTATGTATTTCTTTGATTGAGTCCCTAGCTTAGTCTAGGTCAATGTATGTTTGATATATTAAATATTGTTTAATCATATGATATGCTTATGCATGATGGTAATCTCATAAGTTCTAGGGTTAGAATCAAGCTCTAGTCAAAGTTTGGAATTCTAGGATGATGATTGAAAAGTCTAGGGTTTACAACTAAACTCTAGTAGTGGTTAAATTCTCTAGTATGTGTATTCATCTGAGTCTATATAATGTTTGCTGAAAATTTATAGATGGAAAATCTAGGGTTTACATAAAACCCTAGTAGATAGTCTCTCATATGGCTTACGAAGGGTTATTAGATATCTTTATTTTTCTTTTGAGTTATTTCTAGGGATCGCTATATGACAAAACTAATCTTTTGTCATCTTGATTTGCTAATATGATTTAGGGTTTGTATCAAACCTGGGCTAGATGATTGAAGTATTGAAGTATGGTCTCTTATTGATTATGAAAAGTCTAAATGCTTCTGCTACTATAAGTTTTTGTTATGACTAACTTCATGCTTCTATTGAATTGGTTGTACTTGCTATCTAAGTTATGTAAGTACATCATATTGGTGAAGAAGTCCGTAAGAGAAGTTAATAGGATAAGAATGAAGGAAGCCATGAAAGATAATCCAACACCGAAGGAAGAAGTTAATCTTCCTACATTAAGAGGGAGCCTAGATAAAAGAACTCTCCTTAGTTAAGGGGGAGAGCACAACATAACTCTCCTTAGGTTAAGAGGGAGGGCACAACATAAGTCTTGATTGGAGAATATATGCTAGAAGAAATGTTGCTACATGTGAAGTAGGGAAAGGAATCTTCTCTCAAAGATTTAACTGATAGACCTACTAAGATTAATTGAAGAGCAATATTGAAACCCCGAAGGTTTGCTTTGATTATGTATTTGAAAGTATATTGTTGATTGGGGCTGTGTTTGTACAGGTGAATCTCTCGAAAGTTTGGATAGCATGTTGGTTACCAATCATTTTGATTGGGAGAAATTGGTTATCCTTGATCTGTTGGATCAAGTTGTGTTGAGGCTTTGTGAGTGAAGCATTTCCTGGAAAGACATTAGGCCGACACTTTCTATTGATGTCTGGTAGGGAGGGTGACATTGGGTGGATGTGCACCTAGGTCCCTGGGTTGATGGTTAGTAAGTAAGCCCGATGGTACCTATAGAGGCTGAAAGCTTTAGTCCATCTTAGTCTCACCTGGATAGATTGCACTGGTCAGGGATCTAGTCCATGGCATTGCGGTGCTTAAATTGTTGAGTGACCAATGGATAGATTTCCCTGGTCTGGAATCTAGTCCATGACATTTAAGTGTCCAAAAATTTATCATAGTTCAAATAGTTGAGATCTACCTTGTACTATTGTATTATGAATACCTCCCTAGTTAAGAGGGAGTGTTGAAGATTGTAACAAGGTTCGGTCTTCATAAATTGTATTTGATTCAATATTTATTGTACTTGTCAAAAGAATAAAGAAAATAATTTTATATTATTATTAAATGACTTATTAAAGCATGGGTTTCATGCTTGGGTCATATTAATTTTGGTCAAAATCCCCATTATGGATTTCTAGGATTTATTTTGAGTCTATAGGGTTATTGCAGATTTAAATTGACTCATATTGGGCTTTTGAATCATGCAAATAGGTCAAGTATTGAGTCAAATATGATTTATGGAGCCTACACATTAAGTCGGCCTCAAGTCCTTCCTGTAATTCGAACACATTAGAAGCCTATAAATACAGGGAGATCGAATTCATTTGGAGACATCTCACTCACACAAAAATTTGATATCATTTGCGGCATCAGGAAAAAGTGCGAAGTGAAGGAAAGGGTCAATCTGAGTACGGTTTTGGGAAGCTAAAGGAGTTGAAGAAAATCGAAATGTTGGTGCTACTCTCTCTCTTACACGTGCTATACTTTGGAAGATCGAAGTCCTTTGTTATTTGCTACATCAGTTGCTACTAGTTGCTGTTGCCAAGAGAAGATTAGGTCGAAGTTGATTCTGTTGGATGCTATTTCCTTGAGTTGGGTGAAAATCAAACTCCTAGAAGCAAGATCGATGTCTTTCCCTCAATATCGAAGTTCCAGAAGCAAGGTCGAAGTTCCAGGTCGAAGAAATTGCTGCATAGTGCTGCTACTGCTGCTGTTGCTGCCAGATTGAGGAAGGATAAAAAAGAAGGCTGATTTGGTGTGGAGGAAGTCCGCGTCAAGGTCTAGAATCTCAAGAATTACTATTGAAGGAAGAATTACTAACTGAGCTTTCCTCGAGATTGGGGTTTTTCCCTTGCTGCTGGCCGACATCTGGTGTCCTTGATGTATGTGCATTTGCTTTGATATTTGCTTGATGAACTAAGAAGAAAGAACATAAGAAAAACATAATAAGAACTAAAGAGTATCACAAGTAAATAATGAAGAATAAGGGAATCATTCTGCCTTTCTGATTCTCTAACAAGGAGAAAGACAACAAACACTAATGAAGAGTCCTCAGAAGGAAAGAATTCATAGGAGTAAGCTACAGTAGCGTTGTTAGGATTTATACTACCTCCTTTGAAGAGATCACAGTAGATTCGCCCGTGTCATCTTAAACTACAACACAACAAAATATTTTTGCTAGATATAGAGAAATAAAAAGGGAGAATGAAGCATTAAAGGCCTCTACTTATTCTAAATTTTGGAGACAGTCTTCAACTACCCGACATAGGCTTTTGTCTGCACTTGATACTGGAAAGGGACAATTTCAATTGGCCTTCTTAGAACCAAAGGTTCCAGTCCCTAAAAGTGCAGAAGATTATAAAACATCCATATTTGATTTTGATACTAAGAAAATTCATGAAATTTATCAAACTGACCTTCATAAGCAAGCAAATGAAATGATATATTCTACATTGACAAGTTCAGCCATGGTAGCCTCTAAGTTGCAAGCTTCCTTGAATAATATTCACACAGAGTTAAAAATAGAGAGGATGTCATCCTTAGCTAAAGATACTAGAACCAAATCACTTGAAGATTTGGTGATCAAACTAGGATATCATCCTAGTGATATCAAAGTAGGAAAGTAGATGATAAAGAATAAAAATGTCAACATTCAATCATTGAGGAAGCCACTTAAACTTCCTACTACAAAGCATCCACAAGCCAAGGAAGTAGGTCAACTAGAAAAGGAAAAGGAAAATATGTTCAAGTTGATAGTGGAACAAAATGTCCAAATTCAGAAGATGGAAGCTGACATGGAAATACTCTTGAAAGAAAAATAGCAACTAGCAGCCACAGGTACATCTACATAGCAAACAGAGGCAGGAACTTGAACAGAAAGAATAGAGTCAACCGGTGCAGATTCTTCCAAAAAATTAGTAAAGGCCTTGGGAGACTTATCTATAAGCAATAGAGAAAATGAAACACTATTATCGGCACTACAAAAATTGGAAGAAAACAAAATTAAAACTGATAATGCGTACTTATCCGAAGTACAAAAGAATTGCAAACTTACTAAAGAAATTGAAAAATATGAAGACCAATCATTATTAGTACAAACATTGGTAGAGGCAAAGCAAAACATTTGGTTAAATATTAATGAAAACATTACAGGGCTTTGGTCAACATTTGAAATAATAATTGAGCAAGAGAGGTTGCTACAAAGAATCAAGACAACGATAAAGAAAGCAAAGAATGAAATTGAGCATAGACCAACAGAAGCACACAAGATCATAAAGGTGCTGAATTCCAAAACTAAGGATGAGCTAAAAAATTTGCAAATTCAAGACAGAACAAACACAGTGATGGAAGTAAAAAGGATTCTAACTAAGAAAACCTCATGATACAGTTAGAAAACAAGTGTAAAGAATTAGAAGTGCAAATTAAAATATTCAACAAAAAAATTAATATATTGCAGTAGAAAGGACTTCCATCTTTAAAATATTCTAGTGGCAAATTCATCCCACTAGAAACTTATCAACAACAATTATACAACATAATAGTTGATAAATCCAAGTTTGCAAAAGTAAGAGGGCTGGTAAGTGGAAAAGCTTTTATGGAAGGTTTACTATCTGATTTATTCATCCAGCATGAAGTTCATCATTTATTTCTTAACAAACTGACTTTTAAAACATATACAAAGGTAGATGAAAGATATAGGAAAATGGTTAATTTTTCAATTCCAAGTGAAAACATATGGGATAAGTTACTTGAGCTAATCGAATAAAAAGAAGCAGGAATCTAGAGACCAGTCACAACAAAAAGAGGAGCAAAAGCAGTAAATCAGTTGAAAGGCAACAATCATCAAACAACACCCTTAAAACAGGTGCTGACTAGTCGAATTAGTTCCAGAACAACTATTTTCCAGCTCTATTTTTGTAAATCAGAAACAATTTTAGATATTATATCATTTTGTATTAAAGTTTCATCTAGACTTAAGATATTTTTAGAATTTCGATCTATAAGTCTTTGGTAGATCGAAGAGATTGAGGTTGAACCTTTGTGATGAACCAATGATATTACTGTAATTTTCTAAGTATTTCTGAAGATAATAGAAGGATTCTGGACTCATTCTGAGCAACTTGTGTATCTTTGTGAGTTCTTCTGGTTATTCATTTTATGTTTTCATTTTTATTTTTTCTGCACATGTTCAAGGTAACATAGAAGTTTGGGTAGGATTAGATTGAATGTCAATCTCTCTAAAAGCCCCTACAACGTTATAATCATTAAAATAGAATTATTAACTGAAACTATTTGTCTTAGTTAATTCCTCTAAATATTTTAATTGTTGAATTCTGTCATCTATTGGATATGTATTGTTTGGATGTAGAAAACTTCTACACGCATCTTCTGTATATAAAAAATTAAAAATTCAATATGAATGTTTAAGGAATTATATATCTTCTTAAATTCTGCTTTCCAATTTATTTTAAAGATTAATTCTGTTAGGATTGAAGAATAAACCCTTCTATTTTCTCTGAAATACTTAGGATTTGCATCTGTATTTAAAGTTCAAAGCATTGTTCATCCAGTTAAAATCAAAATCAAAACTTAACTTAGATGGTTTTGCACAGTTCCTCAGCCTAGAACTGTCTACAAAGGAACAACATTAGATTGGCGCCATTGTTGGGGAACGAAGTTTGAAGTTTTTTTTCCCTGGGACAACGACAGACTTGCCTCTTAATGGTGGATAAGAGGTCAGTAGGCTAAAATCATTCACCTGGCGACTTCACAATTTAAAATTTGGCTTCACATAGGCATACCAGATCACAGTCAGATTCAAAGCTTCTCTCTACTTTATCAGATCAGAGAAACTTGTGAGAATTGCATCCATTAGACGAAGGTTAGAGGCATCTTTTGTTGCTTCTGCCTTTGTTTTACCTCAAGCGCCCTCACAATCTGACCCTTTTCAGTTAACCCAAATACCTGTTGAATCATCAGATCTTCCTCCTAAGGTTTTAGAACTTATTTCTAAAGGAGTAGATCTAGAATCTGCATTATTAGTTCATCAACTTGAGACCTTTGAAGTTCCCTTCCCTCATCTATAACTATCTGACACAGAAGAAGATCTGAAACTTACCCGTCCTGAATTTAAAGTAGCTGATTTTATATCTTCTGCGATACATACTTTCCCTTCAACTTCAAATAAACCTGAAGAGCAGCTTAGTATTTATACTAATCCTCTAGCTTTTGAAAATTTGGAAAGGCAGGATTCTGAAGTTCAAAATTTAATCATAAATCCTCACTTTTTCCACAAATCTAAATCACCACCACAACCATCTTCCAGTAAAGTTGCATCTCCAAAACAAACACCTTCATCACAACATCAATGGCTGGTATTCAACCAATTGTGGCAGCATAGTATGCAACATTAGTTTTGCCTCCAACAACTCAACTTCATGCTTTTCCAGATGGATATTTAAAGAATTTACCTAGATTTAATGGAGAAACGAGACCTGTCGTTGAAGACCACTTAAAACATTGAATATGAAAATGTCTACACAAGGCTTTTTGTTCAATCACTAGAAGGAAATGTTAGAATATGGTTCAGCCAACCTCAAGCTAATTCTATTAATTCATGGGCTGAACTAATCAACATTTTCAAGAATCAATGAGGAGTCAAAAAGGATCATGTTTACTACTTGACAAAATTTGAAGACTTGAGAAGAAATCCTGGTGAACCTGTTGTTGATTTCATTAAGAGATTCAATATAGTTTAGAATAAAGTGCCTCCAGAATGTAAGCCTCCAGTTACTACTGCCAAAATTAGATTCTCCAAAGCATTTGAAGATGATTTTTTGTAATACTTAGAGAAATAAAATCCGAAACTTTAGCAGATATGAAAACTAATGCAATTGAAGTGGAAGCCAAGATGTCGGCATCTGGTAAACTAAAATCAAAGGCGGAGAAAGCTGAAAGGAAAATGAAAGCTAGAGAAGAAAGTACCTCATCATCAAAAATTAAAGATGAACATAAAATTGATGAAATAACTTCTCTACTTAGAAATTTGTCTAACAAAATCTCTAGGATGGAAGCTCAACACAGAGTAATCCAACAAGTTGCAAATAGACCACAAGTTCAATATAGAAGACATTTTCAGCCGCAAATCTTGGAAAGACCACATAATGAGAAGCAAATCCAACCCCCTTTAATGATTGATGATCAAGATCCTGAAGAAACCATTCCCATTGTTACAAATGATATCAATCAGTTTGAAGATTCATCATCTCACAATGCTATTGTTCCAATTTGTCAAGGTCAGTTGCCAATCCAAAATCAAGAAAACTCTCAAATTTCCGCTTTTTCTGAATTTCTCATTGTTGAATTAAACAGAAGGTATGAGTTAAGACCAAGACCAGGACTTGGTAGACTAGCCAGCAAAGTTATCTTTGAATAACCTCAAGTAAAAACAATTGAAACACAAACATCATCAGTTCAATCACATAATCAGTCACAAGAACAAAATACTTTTGAAAAATCCGTTTCAACAATTTTCAATGTTGAAAAAGAGTTATAAAGAGTTAAAATTCCATTTCCATTATCTGAACTCTCTAAAAATCCAGGTTATAAACATCAAGTTTCTAAATGGTACAATCTTTAGGGGTTGATGCAGAGGAAGATGTCATAAGTTTACAGGATGAAAAACCTTTAGTGGTTTTTGGTCCTACTTCTGATATGATTGAGGAAAGTGTTCCTCCTTTTTATGTCACATTGAAAGTTCGATGATTACCTTTTATACAATTGTATGTTAGATTCTGGCGCTTTCTATAATTTAATGCCTAAAGTAATCATGGATCAACTTCAACTGCAAATTACTAGACCATATCATGATCTGCACACTTTTGATTCCAAGAAAGTACCCTTTTTGGGATTAATTAAAGATTTAGTTGTAACACTTGCTCAAATCCCCGTCAAAAGTATAGTCGTGGATATAGTTGTTACAGATTCCTCCAAATTTTGGAATGCTATTGTCAAGATCTTGTTGTGCAAAGTTGGGAGGAAGTTTACAAATGGACATATCTTTTGCTACAATTCTAGTTTATGGAGGTGAACATTTAACAATCAATCATTAAAGCAAATAATCAAAGCAAATTAGGCAATCAATCATCCAATTTATGCAGTTGATCAGAACTTTGGATGCTTTACTTTAGCTACTAATGATCTTTCTAATCCTCAAATTAGTATTGAAAAAATTGTCAATACGCCTCACATTTCAAACACTGATATTTGGAAAATGTATTTTGATGTAGTGTTTTCTAAAATGGGGTTGGTGCTGGAATCGTACTCATTTCTCCTGATAAGAGAAACATAACCTAATCCTTTAAATTATATTTTGAAGTCACAAATAATGTGGCAGAATATGAAGCCCTAATTTTAGGATTGAAATTAGCTAAGAGTTGAAAGGTGCAAAATTTGGCAGTATATGGTGATTCAGAGTTGATTGTAAAACAAATCAGAAACCTTTGTCAAAATAAACATCCTAGACTCAAAGCTTGTAGGAATGAAGTATGGGATTGTATAGAAAATTACTTTCAAGCCTTCACCATTACATCAATCCCAAGAGAAGAAAATATTCATGTTGATCCTTTGGCAATTTCTGCAAGTTCTTTTAAAATACTTGATTCTCTTCAATTACATTACCAGATTGAAATTAAATACAAACCTTCCATTCTTGATAATTTAAAATACTAGCAAGTTTTGAAGATGATGAGCAGTTAAAGAATTTTTTGCAAACACTTGATGAATTTTCTGCTACACATGTTGAAGAAGAAAACATTGATGAAACTAAATCAAATGAACATGATTCAGATTCACATTTAAAACAAAAAATTGTTGATCATGATATCATTCAATTGTCAAATAATTATATTCCAAAGGGATTGGTTCCCCTTGAAAAACTTTTTGATCATAATGATGTGTCAAAGACTTCATTGCTAAATTCACAACAGGAAGATGTATAGGATTGTAACATTGGCACCTCTGAAGAAGTTTGAAATGTTAAACTTTCAACATCATTACCTCATGAAACAAAGGAAAAATATGTTAACATTTTCAAACATTATAGAGATGTATTTGCATGGTCATACGAAGAATTGAAAACCTATGACACAACCATTATTGAGCATAAAATTCCTCTCAAACAAGGAGCTACACCATTCCAACAAAGGCTAAGGAGAATAAATTCAGTTTTACTTACTATCATTGAAAAAGAAGTAAAAAAGATATTAGATGCCAAGATAATTGTTTCCCGAGATATTTTGAATGCATAGCTAATCTAGTGCATGTTAGGAAGAAAAATGGAGAAATAAGACTGTGTGTTGATTTTAGGAACTTGAACAAATTATCCTTAAAAGACAATTATCCATTACCAAAGATGGATCAATTACTTCAAAGAGTATCAGGTTCTGATAGGATTTCAATGTTAGATGGTAAGTACAAGCAACGACATGATCAACATCAGGTGCCACACAAGTTCCAGGTGGGCAATAAAGTCTGGCTACATTTGCAGAAAAAGCACCTCACTGGGCCCCACCACAAGCTTCGCCCGCTCTGATATTGGCTGTACACCATCACTAAGGCTGTAGGGGACAATGCCTTCGAGTTGAGCATTCCACTGTTCCTTGGCCTGCACCCAGTCTTTAATGTAGACTGTCTTCGACCATACTTTCCACCATTACTGGACACATCTGACATTGCAGAACAACTCACACCAAGAGAGTTAAACCCAGATTGCATAGAATAGACCACAACTGATCGGATCATGGACACGCAGATCAAGAACACTCGTGAACAAAAGATCCAACAGTATCGGGTTGTGAAAGCTGGCCAACTCCTGCACCAAGGCAAGTGGCTCACCAAGGAGCAAGTTCAACAAAGTTTACCTATCTCATGGAGGCTCTCAACGCAATGGGGACCATTTCTTCCTAAGGGTGGAGGACTGATCCAGGTGGATATTTGTAGCCACCCGCCTATTGCACTTAGACCCCCACCATTGTTTCTTTCAAAGTTTTTTTTTTAAATATATATATATATATATGTATATATTTTTTAAATTTCAGTTTCCTTAATTGTAGCAAAGTTTACTATTTTTGGCAGTTTTTTTGGGTCTTGAACTTTAGAAGCCGTTTTGAGGCCCTAAATGATGTTTTTTGGAAAAGAGGGAAATGGCAGTCTTTGATAGACATTTTCAGTCGAAAGTTGTATTCCTTGGATAAACTTTTCTAACGAGGTATCGTGTGCGTCAAACAGAGATCGTATGCCAAAGTTATGACCCCGAGAAGTTGATGTACCAATTTACCCCAACGGGGCCCACAATTTCGGCGCTTCATCTCCTAGGGATAGGTTTTTGGATGTTTAAGGTTTTCCATTGTTTCTCAATGATATATAGGCCTTCGAGCCTCATTGTAACACAGTTTAGAGGCATGTAGCCACCACATCTCTTCTCAGAGATAAGCTACCATCGCCCGAGCTAGTTTATTTCCATTCTATATGTAAGCATATTTCAATTATTTGATATTAATGAAATGAAGTGTTATTTACGCTGCAATTCTATATTTATGATTATATCTGTATTTTGTTGCATTCCTGTTTAAGTTCGGATCATAAAGGCCCATTGTCAACATATCTTAAGAACCCACTCTTTATTTCCAATTCCTACCAAAGGGCTATGGGAGTCTTCTCGTGATCTAACCTCAACCAAGTTACTCCAAAAGTAGTGCCTAGTAATGGAGTCAAATGGTTGAAGGGAGGATTTTTTCTTGTTGGCCTATTGGCTTAATATAAAAAATCTATGAATAAAATAACTAAACGAACACACAGGCACACTAAATGTTGACAAGATATGGATATAAGTGGTCTAATTTAATGCATAGAAAATATACTAACTAGAAATACAATTATATCACCTAGTTAGAAAAGTTTTTGTATAGGATTCCTTCTTGTCCTGTTTGACAGGTCTGCAAAATCTTTAAGTAGAATACTAATAACAAGCCAATACACTCGAAATTTTGTTAGATATAGGATTCAAATAGTCAATTTTGGTGTACTAAATAACCGAATATGTAAGTGTTTCTATGATAAAACACTTGGTTAGGGGGGTTGTGTAAAATTGCTTGCTTCCTTGATTTTGACAGGTTTGTAATTTCTGTAGAAAATGTAGAAATCTGCAAGGCACCCCTTGAAAAACCACCCAAAAGTTCTAGAACACTTCTAGATCTTGGATCTAGGGGTGGCAAGGTTAAAAGACTAAAGATTGATCAAATTTAGACCAAACCTTAAGCCTCAGATATGCAATAAATTGGTATTTCTAGCAAGTTGGAAATCCACTTTTAGAGGTCTTGGTGTCAAAACCCCTTGGGTATAATACCCATAAAATTATTTTAGCTTTTAATAGAACTTTTAAAGGCTGAAATAAATTACTTTAAGCTACAGAATCAAGATAGAAAATAGCTGAATAGATCTAAGCTAATGCAATGCAAAAACAAAATACTTACTTGATATACAAAGCCTTGTTGAGTACCTTGTTGGAGAAATCTGCAATCGGAGAATTTATAACATCAATATATACTTGCAGATATGTGCATTGAAAACTAGATATACCTGTGTAAAGTATGAAAAATAAAGTCATGAAAAACAGATATATTTGTCCCTTGGTTGATATCTAAATATAGGTTCTTTTCTCCAAGGGTTTTACTAGCTAGAAAGATTGGAAAAATTCAGCAAGCTAGTAAAATAAAATAAAAATAAAAGAAAAAATAGTTTTAGATTTTTTGAAATAAAATGGGGTTGAAAAGTGAGCTTTTACATTTCCTTCTTAATTTACTAGTTTGTAAACTCCAATCACAACCCTTCTTTTGTCAATCCTCATCTTTTGAGACTAAATGGTGAGGAGTTGGGGTTGAAACTATCCCACTCTCCTAGCCTTGAATCTGCTTGCTAGAAATTGTAGTTCGCTAGGAGGACCTGATCATTTGAGATGCCCCAATCGAGGTAGAAACTATAACACCAATAGCCCACAATTTTGGATAGAGTTATCCCTAGAGGGCTTGTCCACCACTTGGAGAAGTGTATTTTAGTGGCTACCAATGGGCAATAATTTAGTCTTCTCTTCCATGTGACCATGTCCCTCAATGGATTCCTACTTTGATCTTATGATGAAAGAATCATACCTTCAAAACAAATTCAGAAAGCACAGTGATAGAGGCGAAAGATTAGGTGAATAGAAGAATCAACTCAATACACCTGAGTATCAACGGACGATTTTTTGCATACTAGTTTCTTTGCATTATGACATCAAATGATCTTACAGACAACAACAATTACTCGAGAGGTTGTCCTTTTATAAAATCTTGTCTAAAGGCTAGATATTAATTAGCTGGACCTCCTCTAGAAAATACTATTCACTAGTCATCCACATGTTGGGGACTTAATATTTTTTAATAAAATATTACATTAAATTCACGACTTTGCCCACTAGGGGATCGAATTGACTCTCACAAAACCTAAGGAAGCCCAACATTCCACTTGTAAAGGATATGGAAGACGACATGATGAAGAATAGTAGCCTTTAGTGCTTTAACATTTTATTTGACCTTTCCAACAACTATCTCATCCTTTGACTTGACTTTTCCATGCATAGGAACTCGACTTGACCACCTTTTTCTAGTTCTCCAATGAGTTGATGAATTTGCTAATTTTGCCACCTAGGTTTGTTGTAACTTGACTTGATTTCATTTAGGTATTTCTTCGTTTGACGAAATTATGCCCTGCGTTGCCACACCATCACTACCTCCCACGTGATCATGCCCAAGTGGATGATCTCTAACGTCCTTGATGATTTGGAAAATTGAAAACATGGATTTTATTGACCCCGATCTATCCTCTTCTTTGCAGGTTGTCCTGATGATGAGTCTTGATTTAGACTTGAAACGTAGACTAAAAATGACGACTGTGGATATTCTGAGTTTTACATCTGAAAAACATGGATTTTGTTAGTTTTGTTGAGTAAAACACTTTTAATGTAGTGCATGTGAAAATCTACCCAACACTCCCCTTGCTTTGCTACCTAAAAACCTATGGCACCTGTTTGACCAACTTTGACCAGCCATATATTGAGAATTCCTTCACCAAATGGAAAAATTCTACATGGCATGTCATCCTCTCATTGAGCTCTGTAATCTGAGATCCTGTTGACTTTTTGACTTTAGGAAGTGTGAAATTTCGGTGATTGTGAGACGCAATGTTTGAGAAACATCTGAGGGATACAATAACTAAGCCAAGGCCACCTACAAAATCTACAGAGTCATATTCATGTGGATAGACATAGGTGCATCCAACATTGGCTAGACTAGCATCTACATTGGTGATCACCCCTTTATAAGCAAGGCTACCGCAAAACTATATGTCCTCATATAATCTCATCCAAGGCCCTCCAATCCCATTCAGGATGAAAGGAATTCGAGATGAACTCAAATGGATTGGCCATGGTTCGACCAAAAACAAATTGACTCAATATGCACAAAGTCTAGGATGCCTACAGGGCCTCACATGGCTGTACATGGATTTTGACTTGTGACCTTGGGTTTACAATGGTGCTTAAGAACATTGCAATAGATATAGGTGCCCCTATTGAAAGAAGGGTAACAAGACCTATTCTATTATGCATGCACCAAGTGCATTAGAATTGCTCCCCACTCTATCAGAAATTTGGTGAATGATAGTTAGATAGAATGTGCACTATTGAAATTTTCTTAAATTGCAATTGTAAGCTGCCTCTTTGTGGTTCTTGCAGAAGCAAGAAACTGGCTATTCTGAAATAACTATCAATGGGAACGCATTTTTGATTTACAAATTAATTAAATACATTCAGGAGAATGCCATTCATTTAATAAAGAATTGTAATCGATAAATAATTAATTATAGGCTAGAGAAATTTTCCTTCAAAAGTTTGATCCTCCAAATGTTCATGGGTTTATTGAGTCAAGAACATTATAATAGTGTAATATTATTATTTTTGGAAATTCACATAGTTCATATCCAAAAATAATAATATTACATTATGTAAAACTGTGGAAACTTGCTTTAATAAATGTTACAATAGAATCATCAAGGAATGCACCTATAATGCATTTCTTCAATGTTCTACTTAAGCTATCTCTCACAATTAATAGATACGATGGTGTGGCAATCAAATATTAATACAAATTGGTATGAAAAAAATACGTAATGAAAAAACTAGTGTGGGTCCAATATGGAAGTATACTTTTCACATATATGAAAATATGCATTTGATTTAACCTTCATTGAATATTATATACTTTATTGTACATTATTGCATTATAATTTGATGTAAAATATATATGATATAACTTAAATATATTATACAAAATAAACCTAAAAAGTACATTGTGATGTTCCTCCACTACCAACCTTCAAGCATTGGCATGGTATTAAAAACCGGTCGGTCTGAACTGAAAATTGGTCAAAATGATCGGTTCATTGGCCAAACCAATTGAACCGGTCAAAAAACCCAGTCAACCGCCCTCCCTCGTTGTTTTTTTAGACAAACCAGGCATAAATCAACCAGTTTATGACGAAACCGACCAGTTTTCCCATAAACCGGTCAATTTCGTAATAAACCGTCCGGTTCATTGCTAGGTCGACCGTAAACCCACCAGATGCATTCTTGGAGGCTTGTGAGGTGGTTTGGAGGGAAAATAAGGGTTGTTTCCCTCCAAAAACAACCCTTCCAAGCCAATAAAAGGTGGTACCCTCTCATTTCCCCCAGAGATCTCATTTGTGTTGAAGAATGTAACTAGTGTCGGTCTTCATAATTGTATTTGAGTCATGATGTAATGTATTTATCAAAATAAAGAAAAATAAATTTTATTATAAAAGTGTTAGACATGACAGGAATGTGGACCAAATATGAATGATAAACATGAGATACCTTGTTATTCATAATGATAAACATTTATATACAAGTTTGGTGACCCTTGGTTTCATTTTCCAAGTGGTCTCTTGGACTCCCTTTGATCATTCAACTTCCACACCAACCCTTAGAGGATTAGGTGTCCTACATTCCCCCCCTTAATCCGAAGGGGTATGTATGAGTCCAAGAGGAGATCTATATTACAAAATGTGCAAAATATGCATGGCAACACTAGGGTAAATGTGCTCTTTGAAATGTTGGCATAAGGAGGTGGTTTAAGGATGACCACCAACACTGGAACGCTTAGTGCAATTCCAGAAACTCTTCGAAATTTGGCAAGAAGCTGAAGTCTTCTACTAGAGGAAGTGCTCCTAATGCTTTGAAGAGGGAGACCTTCAACATGGAAAATGGAGGTCTGCAACCTACATAAAAAGGGAGAACCTCAACCTGAAAAGGGAGGTCTCAACCTGCGGTGGTTTAAGGATGACTACCAACTTTGGAATGCTTAAGGCAGTTCCTGGAACAATTCCAAAACTGGAAAGAAGATGAAGTATTCTGCTAGAGGAAGTGTCCCCAATTCTTTGAAGAGGGAGAAGCTCAACCTGAAAAGGGAGGTCTCAAACTTGCATAGATGGTTTAAGCATAGTATTAAAAATCGGAACCGGTGACTGGACCAGTGGACCTAATGAATCGGTAACCGGACCTGAACCGGTCTAACCGGTACTGGTCAGGTCTAAACAAACTGGTTTTTAAAAAAACACATTAAATAATTATTTTTTAATAAAAAAACTATTTTTAAGATTTGCAACCATGATTCGAAGCCAATAGAGACAAAATATGCAAAGTTAGCTCATTTATATACCATGTAAAGGTGAATATATCAAAATGGCATTATGGCACCGAATGCAATACATATCATCGAAAAAATACATAAGCAATGAGGCTCCAAATGACCCATAAAGTCCAAAAACAATGCTACAAGCTATGAGCATTGAGGCCATTGGCCTACGTAATACAGTGACGGTCTACTACAAATCTACATATATGATATTACTAAATTCTAATTAATGATCAACATTATCACTTGAAAGTTGAACTTCTAATCATGATCAAAATTCAAACTCAGTTGGTTGAACTTGAGTCTCCTGACTCTCAACTGCCAAACTTTGCAACTGCTCCAATCACAAACATGTCTATTGGTTCAGTGAATTGAGTCTCAAACTTCTGAAGGTATTCTTCCCTAATATGCCCTATTACTTCATTTGGTGCTCCACATGGCTTTACATGGCCTCCTATCCCAACCAAGTGTTGCTTGAACTTGTAAATACCCCCTCCTGCAATAGATTTTTGACAATATTTGCAAATTATTTTGCCATCGATCATATCACAATGAGCCCATGCAGTATCCTTGCCTTTTGGAGGCATGATGGCTACTACTTAGCTCTAGCGGCAAGCCTCAAACTCTATGCTGTTCCACTACTCCAGCAAAAACTCAACACTGTCCAAGCTCTCAATCAAACTCACAAAATCTCCAAATGAGATGATGTGAGACAAATGAGAGGCTGCCCCTGCTTATAAAGGATTAGAGAGGGTCTCCAATATAGCTCCAACTCCAACTCCAAGCCTCCAAGATCGCTGCTCCAGCAAACACTCAACACTCTCCAAGCTCTCAATCAAATTCACAAACTGCAAATGAGATGGTGTGAGACAAAGGAGAGGTTGCCCCTGCTTATAAAGGATTGGGGAGGGTGTTTTTGGAGGGAAACAACCCTCCCCTTCCCTCCAAATCAGCGCTAAACATCCTTGTTGGCCGTCCGTGGGTCCCTAGAGCAACTTAGGTGCTAACCGACCGGTTAAGGACGGAACCGGCTGATGAAGGACGAAACCGGCCGGTCAACATCGGTTAACCGGATTTTCAGGCTAAATGTACACGTTGACCGGGTTTTTCAACCGGTTTTGACCGGCCAGTTTGACCTGACCGGTTTTTAATACTATGGGTTTAAGGATGACCACCAATCGACGACATGTTTAGGAGCATCTTTGTCTCTGGCTACAACTCTGAATCTGGTATGGAAGGTTGTGGCTCAGGCTCGCTTGAACTTCTGTGTCTCTAGCTACAACTCTAAAACTGGTATGGCAGGTTGTTGTTCAGGCTCGCTTTGATGTGGCTTTGAAGCTTGTATATGACCACCACTTCCCTCGCTGTCAGATACAAGGTGAGAAGATGGAGAAAACTCAATTGCAAGACCTTTTATTATTCTAGAAGAGATTCTGACATATGACTGAAATATCTTCTTCGCTGTTGAAGCCCATTGCCAAGAAGCGATCCATCCAAGATGAATCTTTGTTCTTGCAGGAGGCTTTTTTTGAAGCATCTGTTTGAAGAATGAGTGGTTTTATGACAATGCTCACATGGATGAAGATCAAAACAATGATCTTTCATATGGCCAACTCGGTCACAATGTTGGCATATAAAAATCTTTTGTGGTTGTTGTGAAAGAGGAGTGGAATTTGGAACAATTGAAGGTGAGCTGTCATGAAGAAATCCAACCCTCTGATACTGGATGGGCTTTGAGTAATCTGGAATATGAAGGGACGCATCTTTGTCATATCCAAGACCAGTTCTGTGCTTGTTATGGACAAGCTCTTCCCAATGTCTGATGATGGGCTTGGGAAGTGCAGGTTGGATTTTTGCATCTATATGTAACTTTGCTGCTTCATTGGGTACTGGATCTGAATCAAATTCAAGTTTATATTCTTGGTGTTGATGGGAGTTTGTCTCAATGTTCTGAACATAAACAGATTCAGAATGATGACCCCATTGTTGTAATTCTTCTTGTTGAAGTTGAGACTCCAATTGCAGAAAGTCAATCTTTTCATGTGCATTTTGTAAAAAGGCTAGAATATTAGAGACATTGTCGTGACCGATTTGGATTGTGTTGTTAGCAGTTGACATGATTAGAGTTCTCAATAACTCTAATAATCCATGAATTTTTGTCATTGTTCAAACAACAAACAACTCTAGTCAACAAATGATCAGAAATGTACTTGCAGTATTCTTCAAAATTAAATTTGCCCAATGATAAGAGGGAAATATACTCAATCGGTAATCCATTGCAAGCAATAAATATTGTCCTTGAAAAAAGGATTCTCCTTGTGTCTAACTATCAAATAAGTTCCTCTTCTCTATGTCAACAAACAACAAGTTCATTAAGGTATCCACAATGGAAAAAAACTCGCAATCTACTATGATTTCAAGATAGAGTTCACATGATGTTCATTTATCCATTGTCTCAAATAATCGCCTTATTCCACCAACTTCAACATATATAGCCCTCTATAATTAACACCACATTGACATTCTTCTGGACCACATAAAATTATTTGACAAGACTTGAAAGACTTTACAAGATTCCTCGGGTATTTTCCTTATGGAGCGCACCACACACACACAAACATATCACAAATAAACTTCATGGTATTCATTCCACCAATGCACATACCAGATTATGGCACCTCCCATTCTTCATTTCCCAACAATTATTTTCATAAAACCTTTTCCAGCGACTGGTATACTAGGTCGCTGTCTCACCTCCTGGAAATTTCTAGCACTAAACCTACTCTCACAGTTATTTCCGCAAGCTGCAGGAGGTTTTCGACTGCTTTCCCTCTGCTTAAGGTCTCACTTTGCGAGCGAAAAACAATGCATGTGAAGATTTTAGTGGAGTATGCAAAGTCGGGTAGGGCAACTTGCAAAGGATGTGGAAATACAATAGCTAAGGGTTGCATATGGTTAACGTAGGAAGTGAGTAATATGGGCCAGCATAGGAGTGGTATGACCGGATAGAAAAACCCGATACTTATGTGAGGAGGACAGGTGAGGGGAGCATTGTTTGATGCTGGATTGGGGGCAAAGGACTGTATGTCGAGGGAGGCAGCGTGCAACTGGGTTTGGTAACAGATGATTGTGGGAGAGGAGCAGTCCGAGCAACGTGCAACCATGTTTGTATGTTGAGGGAGGTGGTCAGACACCGAAGGAGCGCATATGCCAAGGGAGGGGAGCACGATCGAGGAGCCAAGGGAGGGGAGTCACAGTGCCGAGAAGCAGAGCGTGCTTCGTAGGGTGTATAGGAGTATGAATTTGCAGGGTTAACAACGGAGGAGAGGAGTCGAACTGGTGCAGTGAGAAAGTCCAACCAGTGCCGAGGTGGTATGGTGCTACAAGGAAGATGCCACAAGGAGGAGGTCGGATGCTGAGGTCGAGGAGCTGTTAAGGAGGAGCTTATTGTGCAAATACCTTGTCGGCTCCTCCCTTGGTGCTGCGCCTTATATGTACACCATATTCCATTTGTCAAGGGGCTTGAGTTACATGTAGGAGGTATGAGAGGGCCGAAGGGATTCGAGGCAACGATATCGAAGTCGACCGAAATGACTGTGTATAGCGATACAAATGGCCCGATGACTAAAAACAGTGATAGGAAATGAGGACTCTCAACACAAGCCGTAGACGTTTCTGACTACTCTTCCCATTTGTTTCGATTTCAGACAAGCACGATTTCTTAACACGATTACCATTTGTTCCACACCATGCAGTCACACGAATTACAGGAGCTACCATCGCACCAAGGCATCAAGAAACGATGTACAAGGAAAGAGAATGCAAGAGTGCTTCTATTTTTCGCAGTCCCAACCTCTCAACAGGTCTGACTCAACAGAGTCAGATGTGCAGAGAATCATGGCCAGAATGGTAGGACTGAAATGACCACAAAGTCTAGTGGCCCAAATTGGAGCAAGGCCAGCAATTGCCCGCTCTGATACCATGTTAGACACAACAGGAATGTGGACCAAATAGGAATGATAAACATGAGATACCTTATTATTCACTATGATATACATGTATATACAAGTTTGGTGACCCTTGGTTTCATATTCCAAGTGGTCCCTTGGACCCCCTTTGGTCATTCAACTTCCACACCAACCCTTACATGATTAGGTATCCAACAAAAAGAAATTAACTTATTAAAGCATGGATTTTGTTGTAGCATAATTTGACTCAGCTAAAAGTCAAGAGAGGTTCTGAGCAATTCAAGGTTGTTGAGAAATATAGATGGACAAAAGTCAGATAGGGATTCTTGTGCTCTTGTCTAAAGAGATGGTATCAGCGAGAAAGTGCAAGCAAACACACTATTTGAATAGGGGTCTCAGACAACCCCGATGGATGCATAGACCTGCTAGTCCAACGTTTTAGTGATTCACGTTGTATGCACATGGATGAAAGGATGCCAAGTGCACCTAAAGCAAAATTTACGTTTTCACCTTGGAACTGGACTAAGATCATACAGAACCTACTATTGCTGGAAGTTCATCTTCAAGGCCAACACTAAAAATAAATCACTCTACATAGAAACATGGAACATAAGAAGCTGAACTGGAATCTCATAATCTGTCAAACCTTGGTCTTAATGTTCTCGGACAGGGTTGTCAAAGACTGGAAAAGCTGAGTTTAATATGGTGCTCTGCAGTCACGAGTTTGGGCCTAGAATCAATGGCTCAACATTGTAGGGTTTTGAAGGCCTTAGATTTACAGGGTTGCTATGTAAGTGATCAAGGTCTTACAGCGTTAGGAGAACAATGCAAACAACTTGAGGATTGGAATCTTCAGTTTTGTGAGGGTTTGACAGATAGAGGTATGACAACAATAGCAATTGGCTGTGCAAAGACACTGAAAGTGCTTGGCATTGCAGCATGTGCAAGGATAACTGATAAAACTATAGAAGCTGTTGGAGTTCAATATCACTCTCTTGAAAAATTAACCTTGGATTCTGAGTCTGTTAATATGTTGGATTGCTGGTAATAGCTCAGGGCTGCACTGCTTCAAATTATCTGCACTTACAGTGTGTAAATTTCACAGACAAAGCCTTAAAAGCTGTGGGTCGATTTTGTATCTCAATAAAGACACTTATATTATGCAGCTTCCAGAAATTTATAGACAAGAGTCTTCAGGCAATAAGAAATGAATGCAAGACATTAAATGTTCTTTCTTTGAGTGATTGTTACTTATTAAGTGACCAAAGTTTAGTTGCAATTGCTAATAGGATGTAGCTAACTTAAACAACTTGAACTAATGGTTGTCACAACATTGGTACTAATGGCCTTGGATCCACTGGGCGATATTGCTGGAGGCTTACTGAGCTCGTGGTTAAGTATTGCCAAAATATTGGGGATAGTGTCTTCTTGGAGATTGGAAATGGTGTACACAATTACAAGCTCTTCATTTGGTTGATTGCTCAAGTATTAATGATGTTGCAATTTGCTATATAGTAAAAGGCTGCAGAAATTTGAAGATATGAGAATGCGACCAAGAAAAGCTATGAGTAATCACATATGATTTGTGGGAGATCATATTTGCACATGCGTTTAAAATTTAAAGAGTTGAGCAAGTATACTGATGTAATGAAAAGTCGAAGTTCATAAAACGCACATATTCTTAGGATAGTGAATTTCGATTTCTTATTTTGGGCAAACAGAGAAAAATTTCAAAAATCCGCAACATGGGTTTTTTGCAGAATATACCCAATTGACTTTATTGTGGGAATTGTTCAAAATTTCAAAGCGGTTTAAGAGATTTCATCAATTCTTTAAAGGCCAATTTTTACAGAAACGTCTTGCAAAAATTGGGTTTGATTCATTCTATGGGAATTTGATTTGCATGATGACAGTTTCCTTCTCAGACAAGACTTGGAAGTTGGAGTCCAATAAGATTTATTTTATATTGATTCTAAAAGGCCAATTGGAGATACTCAATTGCAATGGCAAACAAATTTTTTGAAACCCAACTAATGGAATCAACATCAACTTGGTTATGAAAACTCAGAGAAAGAGAAAAGGAAGTCAATGATAGATGATGTTCGCTTTTAATTGGATAAATTTTGAACAAAAAGATGAGCACTTTGCATTCAGATGATATTTAAATAAAACTCAGTACAATTTAGATTGTAATTTTGAGTGCATGCAATCACAAAGATCAATGAGGCTCTGCGTGAAAAAGAAGAGAAGCAAACAGGTTAAAGTTCTGCCATATCTCATAGAATCATATATTTGTATCGTTCATGTCCAGAATTAACATTTTCCCGGCATCACAAACTGCTCGGAACTTATGTGAGAGAGTGCCCCCGTAGAGTGGTTTGGCCTGAACCACTGTTCGCAGATCGACAACTACGGTGCAATGCAGCATCACTCAGCCCTTTTTCAAGAAACTACTACAAGTGCTCCTGTAGGCAGTAATTGGTTTTCAAAAACCATGTGCGATTTTGGCTATATGCATATGAGTACAACGGTGGGACCCAAAATGTATTATTTTTCCTTTTTTGGCTTGTAGCAAGGCGGGATTTTATTTTTGTTTTATATTATATATTATATATATAATATTAAAACTATTATTTTGTAAATTTAATTGATTCAAAATTTCCTAAACTACTTCAAGAATCAGTTTTAAAACTGATCATAGTAATTAGGAAGTTAGATTGGATAGCAGATATAAAAGCAGAGGCAATAAGAGGGGAGGGGGTTTCGAGTTTTGGACCTCTGCAAGACTACTATTTTGTACTTACTTTTCTGATGAGTTAATGAAAGAAGCATCAAGTTTCTAGCAATTGTTGATGGTGATTCGTGTTTCCTGTGTCATCTTGTGTTATTTCTTCTTTGAATGAAGTGAAGTAAAGTAGCTGTTGGTCTCTTAATTACATCTGTAAGTAAGAGTTAAATAACCTTAATATGCACTCCTTCACTCCAACTTTCTCTCTTCATAAATTCACTCTCAAACTTAAAGTAGTAGATTCTGTGTAACAACATATTATTTTGAGTTTCCCTTAGTTCCTCTTTTCCATTCAGATATCAACAATTAATGGCATTGTAAAATCTTTCATTACTTCAGATCATTAAGGGTTTTAAAGAATTAATTTCCAAAGGGATAGAATAAAGACCAAATGATAAAAACCATTTCCATAAAATACTTTGAAAATGTCATAAGCACTGATCCCTTTTTACAACCAAGGGATTGTCTCTTAAGAACCAACAGGTTTCATGCTTTGGTCAGTGATTTTTAGGTCAAAGCCTCCATTGTGGGCCTCTAGGGTTTATGTCAAGAGTTCTTGTCCTTGTCATCATGTAAAAGACCCTTCTTGGGCTTCATCTATCAAGAAAGAAATTTATTTTGATGTAAATTAGGTCTTTTAGGTCTCCTCCACCAAGTCGGCCTCAAGAAGGACAAGTCGGCCTTATCAAGCAAAGGCGACCTCATAGATTCACTATATAAAGGCAACAACTCGACCTCATTTGGAGCACATCTAAAGCAAGTTCGATCTGCAATAGTTGGAGGAAGAAAAGAGAGCAAAATCCCTAAGGAAGAGGAAAACCTAGCGAAGGAGAAGGAAGCATTTGTTAAACAAAACAAGTCGAAATTTCTCTTTCTACTACCACACGTGTGAAGGCTCTGGGTTGCTGGAAGGGCCAAAATTACAGAACTGTAGCTTGGCTGAAATTCTGAAGTAGCTGGGCCAAAATTCTGTCTTTGATGCAGTATTGTTGCAGTTGATCTTTGGAGCATGGGAGGACAGTTTGAGGGATGACTTGGTGGAGTGAGAAGAGTCTTTTGGTCTAAGGTCTTGGTCTATCTCAAGTTGATTTACTAGTGGAAGAAGTTTGACTGGGTTTTCCCTTATAGAGGGGTTTTAGCCCTGGCTGAGTGCCTACATCTGGTGTTGTTGATCTTCATGTTTTGACTTGATGATAGTTTGATAAAAAGAAGATAAAAGAAGAATATAAAGAAAGTTAATAAGACCACAAGAATACCACAAGTAATTATCAACATAAGAAAATATTTCTGCCTTTCTTATTTTCTAACAATTTGGAGTTTTTGTGAGCTTGGAGAGTGTTGAGTTTTTGCTGGAGTAGTGGAACAACAGAGAGTTTGAGCTAAGTAGTAGCCACCATGCCTCCAAAATCCAAGGATACTGCATGGGCTCATTGTGATATGATTGATGGAAAAATGATCTGCAAATATTGCCAAAAATCTATTGATGGAGGGGGTATTAATAGGTTCAAGCAACACTTGGATGGGATAGGAGGTCATGTAAAGCCATGAAGAGCACCAAATGAAGTAATAGGGCGTATTAGGGTGGAATACCTTCAGAAGTTTGCGAGTCAAGTCACTAAACCAACAGAGAAGTTTGTGACTCAAGCAGTTGCAAATTTTGGGAGTCGAGACTCAACCAATTGAGTTTGACCATAATGAGAAGTTTCAATTGATAATGTTGATCACTAATATCCTATGTTGCACGAGTTTCTGGTATGCGGGTACTTCAGGAAACGTTAGCTAGAATTTTTTCCCAAATGGCAGGAAATGTCAAGTTGGGAGCGACAATAATATAATATATTAAAATTTAATATATATTAAAAATAAAAATAAAATAATTTATTTATTTCCATCCAAATCTTTCCAATTAGGATTCGCCAGGCACCTCATCTTCATTTGGATAGAAGGGATTTCCATAAACGGGTTGTTTCGCTTACTTCCAAACCCATATCCAAATCTAGACCCAACGACATACCCTTCCCTTCGCACAGTTCCATTATTTAAGCAGTACCCAAGATGGTAGCGTCAAATAGGCCTAAGTTTGCACTTATTCATTTGAGTGAAGCTCCCAAAACGTCAAAAATCTGTTGCAGTGAAGCTCCTGAAAAGCTCCAAAGTACCCGTTGAAGCTCTTGGCGGTTTTGGAGCATTTCCTACAAGCTCCCAGGCTCCCAACAACGGGGGAGCTTGGGGTACGTGCACTCCAATGCCTAGGAGTAGTACCCATGTAACTATGATAATATCATATATGTAGAATTGTAGTAGGTCGGTGGCCCCATAGCTTGTAGGCTTTGTTTTTGGACTCTAGAGGCCATTTAAAGCTTGATTGATTATATATTTTTTTTCTAATGTGTATTGCACTCGGTGCCATTTTGATATATTCACCTTTATATGGTATATATATGAGCAAAATTTGCATATTTTTGTGTCTATTGGTTCGGAATCATGGTTTTAAATCTTAAAAATAGTTTTTTTCTTTAAAATTAATGATTTCATGTGTTTTTTTAAAACCTGTTCATTGAGATTTGTTAATTTTTCATCAATTTGTTCTATCTTGCTACTATCACTCCAACAATATCCAATAGCATCCAATTTAACAATTTTACTTCTTCAATTATCCAATGACAGTAGAGCAATAGTATATAGAAAAATTAGACAAATGCACAATGAAAGACAACCAAGAGGTAAGAGACCCAAATTTTGATCAATGACTAGGGAAAAACCCACTGTGGGGAAAACCCTTGCAAATCTTCTTCTATGAGATTGTCTTCAAATGTTCAGCAGAGAGAGTACATCATCCAAGGGTCAAAGTCATCGTTTGACTAGCCAAATATCCAAAACCAATATCCAATAATGTTAATATGCCAAGCAACTATCCAAGAGAGAGAGATGGAGTCAACTATAGTCAAATTTGATTTTCCTGAAATTTGCTCAAGTCATCTGCAGTCAACTTTTGTCAAAGTGTGCCCTAGCCAGAGATAGGACATCAGTCAAAATGGTCTTCAGAGAGCTCGGTTCAGGAGCAATTAATGTGGCCTCCATAGCAGATTGAAATGAGGCCAAAACAGAGCAATTGGTGTAGTAAAACCTGGTCAACGTGGAGATGGCGCCTGCGGTCAAACTCTACAATTAGGGCTCTAGTCAAGGAGCATAGATTTCCTTGAATTTAGCACCAATAGTTGCAACCTACTAGAACAAAAAAATTTCACCCAAAAGCACAGTCAAAACATGCTAATTATGCCCAAGTCAACGTTGGAAAATGCCCTGTAATAGTCTTGCAACTCGACCCAATCAGAATCAGCCACCTGCCCTTCGCTCATGTGAGAGAAACCTTCAACTTTTGTGTTGTACGAACCAATAGGAAGAGGAGAGAGAAGATGTTTTGTGTGATGATGAAGTGCCAAATGAGGTTTGAGCTCTATTGTATTTATATGAATCCATGCGGGTGAAGAGACATGTCTTTTGGGATTCATGAGCCTACATGATGTTGTAGCCGACCTTGGTAATTTGCACGAGTGGGTTTTAATTTAAAAACTTACTTCTCCTTGTCCGATTTGAGTGATATTTAGGTCGATTTTGATCCTCTCGAAAAGAGGAATTCAATGCAAAATTTATCTCCATCAAATGAGCTGTCCAAAGTGGAATTTGACTCTAGTTGCATAATTTAACACTCCCTCTCAACTAGGAAGAATTCCACCAGTCAATATCTGTCCGTCGATCATCATGTCATCATATACCATATCTGCTTGTCTCTGCTTAAATCATGTTGAACATTCTTGAATCTAAAGAAAAAGAAATTTTGTAGGGGAGCTCCAACTACCACCCTATCTCTATCACCATCGGGGAGACTTAGCTACCACCCAAGATCATCATCATCATCGTCGTCGTCGTCGTTGGGGAGCCATGGCTACCATCTGAAACAAAAGACAATGGGTGAGATCAACCTACCCCAATTCGTAGGGATCACCACGGGGGCTTCACTCAGTGAACCTCTGACATATCATGTGCATTCGTGACATACTAAACAATACCCTTAATTTGACTACATATTGGAAAATACCTCTAAAAATCACATTATTTAACCTCCTACCAATATGAACCCAATACACCTTCCCAATGAAAAAAAACCCTACTTTCATTAGATATTGTAGGTATCCATTTTTTCATTAACATTTTTTATAGCCCTTTATATCTTTTCATTAACTTTGAGCTCCATTTTTTATACCTGACAATATAAAAACCCTTTAGCCCCTATATATCCCCCAATGTATTATGTCGTTTTTTCCTCAATATATATCCCCCAATATGAATGCACGTGGTATGGTATTGCTCCCCAGTGAAGCCCACGTGGGGTTCACACGCTATCCCAAAATCCCTGAAAATATGTGAGATCAACTTATCAGAGGTAAGGATCACACTCTACCTTATTTTCCATGATCATCCATCTTTACCCTAAAGATTCAAATGGTAGAATGCCTGCATCCACCAACTTGGGCGAAATCCACATATTGTAAGGGGTAGAGATCACACTCTATCCCAAGTCCCTCAACCCATTGGCTAGATGGGAGAGGTTATCCCACACAGTGGGAAAGATGCTAACTAGGGCATACTCTGACTAGGGGAGATCCCAGGTCTCAACATCCTATCGGTCAGAGGTTTCTCATCCCCAGGAGCCCTATAGCTCCATTCTTGACCTTGAGAGCTCAACCAGGGGGAAAAAGCACTGCTTAGTGTTCTTGATCAGCTAGGACCCTTATTTCAAAGGGCCATCTCAACCAATCCAATCTGCTCCTTGAAGACCAAGAACTTCCCTTTTGGCAAAGGCTTGGTGAGGATGTCGACTATTTGCTCATTTGTTGAAATGTGAAGAAGTCTCACGACTCCTATCCTCACCATGTCTCAGATAAAATGATATCTGATCTCTACATGCTTGGACTTGTTGTGGAAAACATGATTCTCTGACAAACGAATCCCACTCTTGTTGTCGAAATAGATAACTGTCGTGTCTAGAACCTACTCAAATAGCTCTCCAAAGAGCTTCCTCAACCAAATTGCGCCACAACTCGCAAGGCTAGTTGCAATATGCTCGGCTTCAGTAGTGCTAAGGGCTACGGATTTTTGCTTCCTGCGCAGCCACGATATCATGGCAGATCCTAGACTAAAAGAACATCTGGAAGTACTCTTCCTGTCGACAACATTGCCAGCCCAATCTGCATCTGTATATCCATGTAGTCTAACGTCTACAACATCAAATCTCAGTCCAAGGTTAATAGTCCCATGTAGATATCTCAATACATGCTTGGCAACGACCCAATGTACACAGTGAGGCTCAGTCATAAACTGGTTCAAGGTGTTAACTGCAAAATATATGTCAGGCAAGTATTTACGAGAAACATCAGAGAACCAATTAGTTGTCTATACTCAAAAGGGTTTGCTAGGTCCGGTCTAGCAACTTCTCCACACAACTTCTTGAAATTCATCTCCATAGGTTTAGCAAAGGACTTGAGCTCAACCATGCCAAATCTCTCTAGAAGTTTCACAACATATTTTCCTTAAGAAAGGAAAATCTTGCCCCACTTTTCCCATACTTATAGCCACAGGAAATAGTGCATCAAACCAAGGTCTTTCATCTCGAATTCAAAAGCCAACTTCCTCTTACATTCTAAAATGAGAGGGTTTACACCTATCATGAATAAGTCATCAACATATAATACCAAAATGAGGGGCATATCTTGGATTTTTTTGAAGTACAAGTTTGGATCAACATTGCTCCTTGCAAATCCCATCTTTATCAAGTAATTTTCTATACGAGCATACTAAGCACGGGGGGCTTTCTTCAATCCATAAAGAGCTTTTTTTAATTGACATACATGGGTCTTCCTGTTGAAGAATGTAACTAGGTTCGGTTTTCATAATTGTATTTGAGTCATAATGAAATGTATTTATCTAAAGAAATGAAAAAGAGATTTTTATTCTTATGACTTATTAAAGCATGGGTTTCATGCTTGGGTCATCATTTTTTAGGTCAAAGTCCCCATTGAAGACTTCCAGGTTTTATCTGGAATCATTAGAGTCATTTTCCATTTTATGAGACCCTTCTTGAGCTTTTGTATCATGTAAAAATAATTATTATTGAGTCAAATAAGTCATTTGTCAGCTCCACGCCAAGTCGACCCTTACCTGATGAAGGCGACCTACATTAGGGCAATTCGACCCACAAAAGAGGCTATATACTAAGTCACCGGGTTCGGTGAATTTCAAGGTTGAAATTCGAAATTCGTCAAACCTTAAACCAATTTGAATTTATTTGTTTAAATTCGCCCATAAAATTCGACTAGGGTTTAATCTTAGACTAAATCCTAATTTCTAAACACCACACCGCTGGCATTGCCCTCCCAGTTTTTATGAGTCGTGACTGGTCTCGTGACTCTGCAATCTCAGAAGCTTAGACTCCAGAGAATGACGATATGTGACTTGCAATGGTGAATCAGTGACTGTCGAAATTTGTAGTGTCAATATTTGTACAGTGAAAGTGCCTGATGCCAATGCAAAGATGATTGTCGAAATCTGGGTGTCGAGATCTATGTAACACGTACGGTACCAACACAATGATGTCCAAGTCGTATTATGTAAAAAAAATTATTTGCATGACTTTTAGTAAACATGGTCTACATTTATATAACTTATTTATATTTCAATATATTTATATGTAAAAAAAAATATTTACATAATAATTTAAAGTTATACATAATTTATTTATTTATCATTATAGTTATATATAATAATATACGAATTTTAATATATTTAGAAAATTCATGAAATAATGGGTTCATAGGGTGAGTCACATAGCATGAAGATGAGGAAATCAACGAGACATACGCTAAGTCACTGTGTTCATTTAATTATTAATCATGGTGGCAACTTGGCAATGCTTTTTTTTTTTTTTTAATTTCTCACATTTGTGTTTAAATTATATATATATTATGTCGAACTTAATGCCGAATTTTGTCGTCAAATTTTTAACTGTCGAACTTTATTCGAATTTCAAAGTTGTCGAACTCGAACACGAACGCGGTGACTATGGCTATATATAGAAGTGAAATTCGATTCATTTGGAGCATCAATCACACAAATTCGATATACATGAAGAAGAAGCATAAAAGTGTGAAATTGCAGGAGAAGGAGAAGGATTGCAGAGAAGGACAAGATCAAAGTTTTTGGGCCATCTGTCTCTCACACTTGCGAAGTTACTGGGCAATTGCAGGAGGTCGAAATTTTGCTACTGCAGGATCAAAGTTCTAGGTTGAAGCTGTTGTTTGAAGGTTATCATTTGTAGAGGAAAGGAAAGGATGAGTTGGTGATTGGAGGAAGTCTGTGTCTAGGTCAAGGAGTCTTGGATTATCTCGTCTTGTCTTGTGAAACTACTGAAGGAAGAGGTTTGACTGGGTTTTCCCCTCACTGGGGTTTTACCTTGGCTGTGTGCCCATAACTTTTGTTTCTTGTTCTTGTGATATTTATACCCATATAATTTGGTAATTGCTTGATGAAAGATAATCTAATAAAGAAGTAAAAGAGGCCAACATAATTCACAAGTAATTATCAAGAAAGAGGAATCAAACCCTAATTCTACTAGCATTGATTTCTCAACATGGTATCAGAGTTAAGGTCAAGGAAGATTGGAGATCACTTTGTTGGCTTGAAAGGAAAGGTTACTCCCTCTATGATAAGATACTTGAAAATGGGATTCAATATTGCAAGAAGCTGGATTAGAAGAATCATCTACAACTTATCCAATAAGGTCAAAAGTAAAGGGTTCTTGGCTGCACTCACAGGTTCACTCAATGATGACATTGCATGGATCATTGATAGTGAAGCTTCAAGACATATCAGAGGGGAAAGTAAACAACTTCATACTCTATCAAAAGAATCATCTTCTCATGTAGTGGAGTTGGGAGACAACAACAATTATGTAGTTAAGGGCCTATGATCAACTTCATTGAAGCTAGAAAATGGAGCAAAGCTACATCTCAACAATATACTCTGTGTTCTAGGTTTGAAAAAGTATTTGCTTTCAATTTCTTATTTAGAAGATAAAGGAGATAGAATTTCTTTTGTAGATGGTAAAGTTCTAGTATGGGGAAAACATTCAAGCATTGACAAAGCATTGGTTATTGGAGTACGTGAAGGAACTTTATATAGAGTCATAACACCATCTCCTCAAGCCCTAGTTCACATGGAAATCAATCGCATTGAACTATGGCATAGAAGATATGGACATTTACATTATAAGGTCATCCCCTCTCTTAATCAAATGGTAATAGGCATCCCCAATATCAGAGAAGATCATGAAGGAATATGTAAGGGATGTTCTTTGGGAAAGAATACAAGAAAACCCTTTACAAGCAGTGGAACAAGGTCTAAAGAAATATTGGATCTCATTCATTCAGATGTATGTGGACCTATGTCTGACAAATCTCTTGGAGGTCATCTTTATTATGTGACCTTCATTGATGATCACTCTAGAAAGACATGGTTATACCTTTTCAAGAAAAAGGACTATGTATTTGAAAAGTTCAAGGAATTTAGATCTAAAGTGGAGACCCTAATTGAAAGAAGAATAAAGACTTTGATATCCGACAATGGTAGAGAATACACTTCCAAAGAAACAATTGCATATTGCAAAGAAGCAAGAATTAAGAGGAAGCTCATTGTTACCTACTATCCCGAGCAGAATGGAGCTGTAGAAAGAAAAAATAGGACAATTGAAGAACGTATACGAACAATGATTTTTGATCAATGATTACCAAAATTTCGATGGGGAGAAGCAACAATGACTGTAGTATATATACAAAATAGAAGTCCTCATAGAATTCTTGATAATATGACACTTGGAGAAGCGTTCACAAGAAAGAAGCTATGTGTGGACGATCTCTGAATCTTTGGGTGTCTCGCATATATCCACCTTCCAATGGAAAAACAAAAGAAGTTAGACTCTACAAGCATTAAAGGGATCTTCGTTGGCTACAACCTTTCTTCAAAAGCATATAGAATCTACATCAAGGAAGGAAGACAAATCGAAGTAAGCAGGGATGTTATATTTGATGAAAATCATGCCTACAAAAGATCCAAGGATATTCCTATTGATTCTGATGACGAAGACATACTGCTATTTAAAGAAGAAGAGCACCATGACAAAATTACCACAATCCAAGAAGAAGAAGAAGAAGGACCAAGTGAGCCTATTCAACCTACGAACATACCCGACACAAGTGATCCAGGAGGATCTTGATCAGTACAGGTCAACAGAGTTCCAAGCCAACTCCAACAAATCGACGTCGAGTTCAGTCTTCAGTATCGACAGTTTCGCCAGTGAAAAGGACCTCCAGATGTCATAAGGATCGAATGTTTTGTAAAGGGTTTTAATCCTAAACTAAGGTTTAAAAGGACATTGTAAAAGTTTAAGGTTAAAATTTATACCTAGACCTAAAACCCTAATACCTTAGTCTAAAACCCTATCCACATCATCTAATACCTAAGTGATGGCCTAAGTCCTATTCATAAGTTTTAAAACTATGCATTAAACCTAGGACACTATGGTAAAAGATTTATTAAACCTATGTCTAAACCTACACCTAAAAATACAATGGTGTAATACCTAAGTCTTAGCGCAAATTACAAAAAAGCAATGCTAAAATAAAACCCTAAGTCTAAAGTCTTAGCGCAAATATATTCAAAAACCACATTAAAAAAACCTTACCATAAACCTTTTTATAAGGTTCAGAAGATTAGTTTAAAAAACTATGGTGTCAAAAATCTTATTACTAAGGTTCGGGATATTGAAATGTTGATTTAATAAAACTTTAATAACAAAACCCACAGAGTTAAAGCGCTAACCACTAGCTGCTAGCTCCAAAGCCATGTCGGAGTTATGTTATAGCATGTGAACAAAGAAAGAAGACCGCGGTTTATAAATCCCGTCGGAACCATCGGGTTATGTCAACCATGTGACAGGTTGTAAAAACCACGTGTATAGACTGCGTTGGATAACATGTGATAAGGTCGTCATGTTGACCACACTTTGTCAACGACCCCATAGCAGTACACCCCCATTTTTTCAAATGGGACTTATCATGTTCGAGGTTCACGCCATTCAGATTTCATCGAGCGCCGACATTTTTATAAATGATGTAAATCCATTCTGCATGTTTATGATGTAAATGATCTAAGTAAGACCGTCATGTATGTAACAACCTAGGTAAGCCTAGTATGTTGGTGACGATTTCTATCCTAGAAGGTTTTTTGTCTCATTGATTTACTTGTGTTTTTCGACACAAGTGATCGGTAGAGTTTTCCCCTCCAGCCTCACCCCAAAGCTAGGGTGGATTTTGTCATCAAGATGCTAAGTGAGTCCTAGTGTTTTCTATCGAGTCTTTGTAAAAGTAGTTTGGGAATAATCCTCGCTAGTTGGCTAGATTATTTTATTACAAGCCATTTGGTCTACTACATCATGTTTTGAGTCGCAGAATTGGGTACCTACTTGAGGGTCTATACGAATGGGTATTCCCTTTTCATGTGTCTAAATGTATTTATCTTATGTAAAGAGGGTTGGAAAAAATAATTAAAATCCCCTCTCAGTCAATTAATTAAATTTCCTGGCCAAATTAATTAAAAACCTAAGCCAAAAATTTAATTAATTTTAGGTCCTAGGTGAATATAAAATTCTTCAAAGGCAAAATTCTTTGGTCCTTAAAAAAATGAATTTTTAAAGGCCCCAAGCCAAAGGAATATTGAGAATTTCAAGAAATTTTGGACCCTTGGGCCTAGGTGGTTAAGTCAAAGTCAAAATTTTGAGGTAATTAACTCAAAAATATTATTTTTGAATTAATTAAATGGAATTAAATGATAAATTCGTTTTTCCTCAAATTTATAATTTCGACGGTCTAGATTAAAAGATGATCAAATCTTTTCGACGGTCGAGATTATTTTGACATGGATCAACCGAACTAGCCATTGGAGATTTTGTCTTATAAATTAGAGGTCTTGATGTGACATTTGCATCCGATCTCTGAATCGTGCACTTGTTCTTGGAAGCTCTTGTGATTTTTTTTGATGAATAAAGCATAAAGACTTTGGGGTTACAAACTTTGGTGTTCCTCTTCCAGATTTATGTGGTGATTTATTTTTAAACTCTGTTACTTTATTTGGCATTTTTATGGTTGATGGCTTTCATGGATTAATCTGCATACAGGTATCTTGTGCAATTTTCCTGGTTCATAAAATGACATTTTTGATTTGACGGAAAGGCTAGTTATCTATTTTTCTGAAAGGTCTCATGTTTATTTTCTTAAATCTCTATCAATTTAAATTTCAGATCTAAGTGTGCAGGGAATTTTTTTTTAGGTTTGAGCGTTTGGGGAAGTCTTCAGCTAGACCAGCCGACTCTTAGATTTCGTAAATCTAAAAAAGCTCATTGTTTCTTAATTCTCAAAGCTATCTTACAAAATTGTGTTATTACAGGGTCTTCTAGAGCTTGTGCCTCTCTTAAAATTTTCTATCTTCTAAATCGTGCTGAAATGGGTTTAAATCTGGCCATGAGGGCCTCCGATCTGTAAATCAGCATTGTAAATTTGTATATTTTCTCTACAATGTAAGGGTTTATTAATTTTTTTGTGCATAGTTTTGGATCTGTTCTGGTTTTTTTTTTGCAGGTTCGCAGAAGGATTCTCAAATTTTTTTTAGGATCTGAGCCAGATCTAACCCCCAGAGGGTAATATCTGGCCTCAGGATCGTTTCTGCTGGCAGATCTGAATGTTATTTTGTTAATCTCAGGTGCATCTAAATCATTTTTTCTAAAATCTGGGTTACGTGGGAGAAATTTAAATCTGCTGGACGAATTTTAAGTGTACTGGGTTTTCTTTGCTGCCTCTGCCCTTTTTTTCCTCCTCTACTGTTGTGTAACCAGCTCCAAAGAGAGAAGAAAAGAGATATTCACGCCTTAGAAATGAGCCACTTCGAGGGGGCAACCTCCAATACATTACATGAATGAACAATTCTTGGATGATACAAATGAACAAAACCTCCTTCTATATATAGGAGTCCATGGGGCCATAATATAATCCTAGTGGGGCCGCAATGTAATCCTAGCCGACCTAACAATAATAATGTAAGGGCACAATAATAACAATATGGGGGTTACAGGCGTACAATAATAAAAATAAGGGGGGCTACACTAACATAATAAGGGGCTACACTATTAATATAGGGACTTAACATGCCCCTCTCCTTCAAACAAGTGTTGTCCTCAACGCTTGATTATTTCTTGATGCTTCTGTATAAAATTCTCTTCCTCCCATGTGAAATCTTCTACAAGAAAGTTCTTCCACTTGCTGAGATACTCTGAAATTGATCGTACTTGTCGAGTTCTTGTTTTTATGACTACTTCATAACTTCTTTCGATGTGATGTTGATCTTCCTGTTGTTTCATTAGATTCTGCACCAAAGTTGGGTTATCCTTTGAGAGTTGGAGAACTTGTTGTCGATGCTCGATGTGATCTTCCATTAATTTATCATCCATATTTGCTATTATTTGATCCTTCAAACCATTCAACTTAGCCTCCATTTCTGCTTTTAAACCATCTATTTCATCTTCAATTGCTCTTCGTAAGATTGAAACTTGTTGCACTTGGTACCATAATTTTGATATCTCATACTGCAATACTTCCTCTTCATGGGTCATAGTATAGCTTTTTGAGGGCTTAATGGGTGTTGAATTCTTTTAGTGGCCATTTTATAATCCAATACCGAAGGTATTATGGCAATATGCCCTTGCAATCAATTCAACTGATTCTTCAAACAAGACTTATGCAATTCGGAAAAAATTACACACCTTTTACTTTCTTTTGGAGCTCTACATGGAAATTGAATTATCTCTCCGTAATTAAAAATCTTAGATATCTCACCCGCCCCGTAGTAGCCCTCTGAATTCTCTTTTGAATGCCATAGGTTTGACCTGATTTGGATTCTCCAAGACAAGGTTGTGTCCAATCTCCCACAATGACCTAATTATGGAATAGTTCAGTAGAGCGAACTTGTACGACTTGCCACGTGTCACTGTTTTGTCCTTTGTCTCTAAAATCGATAGCCAAGAAACTATTGTGCCGTACCGCTACCAATTCTTGACGGCACTCCAATCCAATCTCCAGAGAGAGAGTTATTGAACTTTTCCCACGATCACCTCTTTGAGATGCAATTCTGGAGCCTGAAAAAGCACTACCTTCCACAGATCATATCTCCCAAAATATTGCGAACCAAGATCTGAAATTTTTTGACAAATTTCCTCAGGATTTCAGCTTTGCACCATACGCATTTCAGATTCTGAACCTTCGTAGAAAACGTTTTATAGCGAAAATTCCACGATGACCTGTTTAGGAGCATCAAAAAAGACCTAACTTCCACAGATGATATCTCCGCAAATGTTGCGAACCAAGATCTGAGATTTTTAGAAAATCTTCCTCAGGATTTCAGCTTCGCACCCTAAAAATTTCAGCTTCTGAAACTTCGTAAAAAAAAAGTTATAGCGAAAATGCCACGATGACCTTTTTGGAGCAGCGAAACCCTAGAATCCCAAGCTCTGATACCAAATGTTGTGTAACCAACTCCAAAAATAGAAGAAAAGAGATATCCACGCCTTAGAAATAAGCCACTTCGAGGGGGCAATCCCACACATTATATGAATGAACAATTCTTGGATGATGTTAAAAATGAACAAAACCTCCTTCTATATATAGGAGTCCATGGGGCCATAATATAATCCTAGTAAGCGCAATGTAATCCTAGCCGACCTAACAATAATAATGTAAGGGCACAATAATAACAATATGGGGGTTACAGGGGTACAATAATAATAATAAGGGGGGCTACACTAACATAATAAGGGGCTACACTATTAATATAGGGACTTAACATCTACGCTGCCTTTCAACCCCTCTCTGCTGCCATCCAACCTACTGTCCTTACATTCCCTCATTTCCTGCTCCTTAACCACAATAGATCTTTCTCTCTGCTATCAATCCCTCTATCTGCTGCCTCGCTTCCCCCTTTGCGTCGACCCTTTCCTGCAAACAAACTCACTTACTGCTACCTCGACCATCTTCTCCACCGTCCAGTCTCCATCCCTTGCCATCCTCCTTAGCCGCTGTCGTGCCCCTCTTCTCCGCCGTCCAGCTCCTCGATCTGCACGAAAACAAAACCAAACAATTGCACGCACATGAAAAAATAAAACCCCAAGTCACGTTATATAATATACGTTTTATTTTTTTGGGGGTTCGGTTTTAATTTTTTGAAATTTGGATTAAGAAAATAACAAAGGGAAAAGGGTTCAACAAATTAAATTCGATTTTAATGTGTAGTGTTAGTTAGTTCCTAGGTTTAATTCGTTTTTTGTTTATTAACTTTTAGTTTTTAGTTTTGAATTAACGTTAGTTTTAGTTTAATTTTAATTTGTTTTAGAATTAAAATTTTTTAATTTAGAAGAAAAATCAAAAAATAAAAAATAAAAAATTTGCCTTTCAGGATTTTAGTTTAATTTTCTTTTTTTTTTGGTTAGATTTTTTTAATTTTTTAATGTTTTAGATTTTGGTTTTTACTTTAGCTTTAGATATCTTTGCTCGAGATAATTTTGTTTTATTTTAGATTTTTTAATTTTTTTTAAGAGATAAAAAAAAAAAGGGAATAAAAAAAAAAAAAGGTCCAAAAATTTTCTAAATTTTCAACTTTAGAAAATTCTCAAAAAAACATTTTATTTCATATTCAAAGTGAGCTTTTAAATTTTAATTTCTGGATTGGGTTATTTAGAACATCATAAATTCGGAAATATTGCTGGTCATCTCATGATAACATTGCTGTGGGTTCAAAGTACTTTAATGCATAGTTGTGGTGCGTTTTATCGAATATCATTGTGGTGAATCTATTTTTCATAGCTGCAGTTGCATATCAGATACTTGACTTTAATTTTATAATGGGATATCTTGACTCCATAAGGCACTGGTTTTAAACTTTGTAATCTAATTGGATCTATAAAATCTTGTGAATCTTAACAAGTATTTGATTATCTAGCTTTGTCTTCTGAATTGGTTGATTCTCAACCAGTTCTTTTCCTTCATTTTTGTTAGGGTCTACCTCCCTTAGCTTGGAAGGAGACAACTTAGATAGAGAGATTGGGGATCAGGGTGACAGCCCCCCGATTTGAGCCATTGTCGCGGTGCCTTGACATTTTGTGCAACAACATTTTTTGGCGCCATTGTCGGGGACCCATTTATTGGACTTTGGCTTTACGACATTCATCTCTTTATTCATCTTTCATCTCAGGTGTTTGAGTTAGCTTCCTGTCCTAGTGGCGACTCCATTGGCTTTATCTTCCACAAGAATTTGTACTAGAAGACATCCATGTAGCTTGATTAATCCTACTCCGGATCCTGAAAAGGTTCTCAAAGTCCGATTACACAAGCTCTCTTCTCGTACACTTCTTGTTAATCTCGACCAGGAAGCTCTCTCTGATATCCATTCCCTTTTTTGTGATCCGCCTCAGTACGATATCATGGAGTTATTTGCCCCGTGTAATTTTGCTAATATTCAGGGTTATCCCCATGCTTTCCCTCAAACTGGAATGGATAAATTACCTTCTTTTCAAGGAAATAATGCAGTTAGTGTCAAATCTCATTTGTTTGCTTTCGCTAATTGGTGGAATAGATTTGCGGTTGCAAATAACAATTTCGATGATGTAAAGATGAGGCTCTTTGATCTTACTTTTGAGCAAGATGCTGCGGAATGGTTTACCGAAAAACCTGATAATTCATTTGATACCTTTGAATCAATTGTAGTTGCCTTTAAGGACAAGTATGGTGATAAAAGGGAAGATAGGCATTTGGTGAAAGAGATCAGTACCATGAAAAAGAAAGAAAATGAAACGATTGAATAATTTAACAGGAGGTTTAATGGTATCCTTAGAGAAATACCTCAAACTCATAAACCTCCTGATGGATCTCTTCTGAATTTTTACATTGATGCTTTTAATTTTGATACTTCATATGAGTTAAGGCGTGCTAAAACTGCAAATTTTAAGGCTTGCCAATCTTTAGCTGAAGAGCTTGAAAAGGATAAAAGGGCATCAGGGAAGTCTGAAATTCTTGGTTTTGATAGGGCTGCGACTAAATTAAAAGGGCCTAAAGGTAAAGAACCTCTAGAAGACGATGACAACCCTATGAAAAAGTTAATGCAAAAGCTTGAAAGCATGGAGCTTAACCAAGCGAAATTAATCTCTGACCATGCTAAGGAAATAAGCACTTTACAATCTAGGTTGGTCCAAATGGAAAGGGCTCAAACGTAGAATTACCAACCTAGGAATCATAATAATAACAATCGAGGTAATAATACTTGGCAGAAAAAATGACAGTCGAGTGAGCAGAGACTTCCTAATCCGCTTGAATCTACTAATATGGTTGATGAAGCCCCGCCTTATTGTAGAGCTTGTGATGCTTTTCATGAAGAAGTTACTTGTCCCACTGTTAAGAGAATCATGAATAGTGGAATGTTTGGGGCAAGTAATCAGATAAATGTTGTTGGTAAAGAGTTCTCTTTGTCTATGGAAGATTGGATGGAAGTTACGGAAAATAGTCAAGATGTTAGGCCTTCCACATCTTTGCATAGTATCAATAATTTTGATCATGAGAGGGATTTGATGATTGAACTATTTGGTGAAAAGCCTTCTCCTGATCAAGTTTTGGAAATTGCTAAGGACAAAGGATTAACTTATCAAAGAAGGGATAAAGAGCAAGGTCATAATCAAACTCCTGGTTTGGTTTATTGATTTGGGTGCATGGTTGAATAATTCTAAGATTTTGGTGCCTGTTACTGAGATTTTAAAGCTTCCTGCTCAGAGAGCTAAAGTTTTAGATGTTCTTGGAGTTTTGCATGTTAATGTTGCTCAAGATAAGACTCCTAAAGTTTCTTATCAAGATGCCCCTATATATCTGCAAAAAATGGAGTCGGATAACAAAGATCATCAACCATTTTTTGTTACTTTGATGGTTAATGGTTATAAATTGAATAATTGTATGCAGGATTCTGGTGCTTCAGCTTGTCTCATGACCAAGAGGGTCATGGAACAACTTAATTTAAGAGTTTCTAGACCATACTATAACATATGTGCCATGGATTCTAAGAAAATTGAAGTTCATGGGTTAATCAAGGATTTACAGTTCATTTATCGGTTTACCCTGACATCATGATTGTTATGGACATAGTTGTAGTTGATGTTCTGGATGCTTGGGGTATGTTGTTATCAAGAAAGTGGGCTTCTGATGTAGGAGGAAGTATTCAGATGAACTGGTCTTATGCCATGATTCCTTCCCCTAGAGGTGAAGGGTTTGTGAAGCTTAATAGAGAACCTGAAAGAAGATTCCATGTAGAAGATCCTAAAAGACCCCATAATGAAATAATTAAGGAACAACCTGGCATGGGGAATTATGCTATTATGTCTAATTTCACGGTTCCCTTAGATGACAAGGTTGATGAGAAATTTGAGGACCTAAAGGATCAGGTTTGGTACATGCTTTTTGATGGTGCAGCATCTAGGTATGGTAAGGGTGTTGGAATTGTTTTGAAGTCTCCCCTTGGTTGTGTTTTAAAGTTTGCCTATAGACTTGAGTTTGATGCAACCAATAATGTGGTTGAATATGAAGCCTTGTTGTTGGGTTTTGAATTGGCAAAAGCTTTGAGGATTAAGTTGCTTAGTATCAAGGGAGACTCTGATCTGGTTATCATGCAAGTTAAGAACAAATTTACATGTAAAAATCAAAGGTTAAGGAATTATCGAAATGCTCTGTGGGATGTTATGGAACACTTTGATGCCATTAACTTTGAAGCTATCCCAAAAGAAAAGAATGCCTTAGCGGATGAGCTCGCTATGGCTGCTTCTACTTTACAATTATCTGATGAATTAATTAAGGAAAAGATAAAAATGGAAATTATTTTCAGACCTTCAGTCCCGGATAATTCAGAGCATTGGCAAGTTTTTAATGATGAAAAGCAGGCCATTCGTTTTCTTAATAATTTGGATGAGTTTGAAAATTTTCGGATAAGTTCTAAGGAGGAGGGATCTGAGGATCATGATGATATTATAAATCCTACTCCTGGGAATATTATTGCTTTAGAACAACACTTTGATCGGCATGATGCCACAAAGCTGAAAGAGGAAAATAAAATGGATCCGGGTGAATTCATTGAAGTTAATATTGGTACTTCTAAGGACCCTAAGATTGTCAAAATTGGTAAAGGTACCAATGAAGAGGAAAGGAAAAAGTTGACCAACTTACTTCAAGAATATAGGGATGTTTTAGCATTTTCATATGATGAGTTAAAAGGATATAGGGAAGATGTCATGCAACACATTATCCCTTTGAGAGATGAGAACGCTAAACCTTTTCGTCAAAAGCTTAGGCAAATAAATCCTAAGTTAGCCCCTTTGGTTCAGAAAGAGCTTTCAAAAATGCTCGTAGCCGGAATCATTGCTCAAACTAGACATTCAACATGGTGTTCCAACCTAGTGATTGTTAGGAAGAAGAATGGTACCATTAGACTTTGTGTCGATTTTAGAAACCTTAATCTAGCATGTAAAAAGGATAATTACCCTTTGCCCAACATGGAGACTATGTTGCAAAGAGTAACAGGTTCAGGAATGATGTCATTACTAGATGGTTTTTCTGGATACAATCAAGTTTGGGTTAAAAAAGAAGATCGTCACAAAACTACATTCACCACACCATGGGGTGCTTTCGAATACATTAGAATGCCTTTTGGGTTAACTAATGCTGGGGCTACTTTTCAAAGGGCTATGGATTATGCTTTTAAAGGTTTAATTGGAAAAACTATTGAAATCTATAAGGATGATCTTACTGTTTTTTCTAAAGATAGTATTACTCACATAGGTCATCTTAAGCAGGTCTTTGATAGATGTAGAGAATTTGGGATTTCCTTGAATCCGGATAAATCTGTTTTTGGAGTAACTGAAGGGAAATTACTTGGTCACATCATCTCCAAAGATGGGATCAAGATTGATCCTGAAAGAGTTGAGGCAATCCAAAAGATTCCTCTACCTCATAACCTTAAATCCCTTCAGTCTTTTCTAGGAAAGACTAATTTTCTTAGAAGATTTATTCCAAATTATGCAGAAATAGCTAAGCCCATTCAAAGTCTTCTGAAAAAAGATGTAAATTTTTTGTGGAAAGAAGATGGTAAAAAGGCTTTTCAATGGATTAAGGGTGCTATTGCTCAAGCTCCTGTTTTGGCGAGTCTTGATTATTCAAAGGATTTTATGATTTTCTCTTTCGCTTCTGAAGATACTATTGCTAGTGTCTTGTTACAAAAGAATAAGGAAGGTCACGAACAGCCTATTGCTTTCATGAGTAGAGTGCTTCAAAATTCTGAATTAAAGTATACTACTATGGAAAAGCAAGCCTATGCTTTGGTTAAGTCTCTTAAGCATTTTAGGACTTATGTGGGTTATTCTAAAATTATTGCTTTCGTCCCGCATTCCGCGATTAAAGATATCTTAACTCAAACTGATTGCTTAGAGACTCGTGCTAGGTGGGTTACTAAAATTCAAGAGTATGATCTAGAGATTAAACCCACTAAGCTAGTCAAAGGTCAAGGCTTGGCTGAAATGATGACTGAAGGTAATGAGAAAGCGCTTGGTTTGATCTGTCTAAATGATGCATCTTCGCCAGAGTTGCAAATGTTAGGAGAGCATAAATGGTATAAGGACATTATTTATTATTTGTTAAATCTTACATGTCCTAACCATTTAGTTGCTCATAGAAGAAGGGCTCTTAGATTAAAAGCCACTAAGTATTGCCTCATGAAGGATGGCCTTGGATGGAGAAATCCCGAGGGGATAATACTTAGGTGTGTTGATGAGATTGAGTCTAAAAAGTTGATTTCTGAGTTTCATTCAGGGTTTTGTGGTCGTCATTACGCTGCTAGAACTACTGCCCACAAAATTCTGAGAGCTGGTTATTTTTGGCCTTCGATTTTTTCAGATGTGCATAAATTTGTCAGAAGTTGCCAAGCCTGTCAACTATTCACTGGGAAACAGAAGCTAGCTGCCCTGCCCCTACAACCTGTGGTTGTTGAGGCACCTTTTCAGCATTGGGGTCTGGATTTCATCGGGAAATTCCATGAAAATTCTAGCAATGGCTACTCCTGGATCTTAACTGCGACTGATTATTTTACTAAATGGGTTGAAGCCATTCCTGCTAAGAATGCCAATGAAAAGGTCATTATGGACTTTATTGAAAATCAAATCATTACTAGATTTGGTGTCCTTGCCAAGATCACTACTGATAATGCCAAGGCTTTTAGTTCTTTTGAATTTTCATCTTTTTGTTTTAAGTATGGCATTACTTTATCTCATTCATCTAACTACTATCCTCAGGGTAATGGCTTAGCTGAATCAAGTAATAAAAATCTTATAACCATTATCAAGAAGATAGTAGGAGATAATAAGCGATCTTGGGATAGCAAAATCAAGTATGCTTTGTGGGCAGATAGAATTACTAAAAAGAAAGCTACTAGTAAAAGTCCTTTTGAATTAGTTTATGGCTTGGATGTAACTTTGCCTGTGCACCTTAAATTACCAGCTTACCAACTCCTTCAACATTTTTCCACTGATAAAGATGTTGTTCAAAATAGAATTGATCAGATTGTGGAGTTGGATGAAACTCGTAGGAAAGCTTTAGATAATATGTGTAAGAATCAATCTAACATTAAGAAAAGCTTTGATAAATCATCTCGATCTAGATCTTTGCAGGTTGGAGACATGTATTACTTTGGGACCGAAAAAATGAAAAGCTCAGAAAACACAAGAAATTTGACAGTTTGTGGCTAGGACCTTATATTATCAGAGGCATTGTTGGACCAAACTCATTCCACTTGAGCACGTTGGAAGGCAAACCACTTCAGTTACCTGCGAATGGCCAACTTCTCAAGTTGTTCTTCAAAGATGATATATGATGCCATTGGGCATCCTCTGTATTGTATTTCTAACCCTACTCCTTGTCCTTTCAGCGTTTCATTTTGTAGTATGATTAAATTTACTTTTCATGTCAAGTAGAATAATAAATGTTAGAAGAGTTTCTATTTTTCATGTGCTTAATGTTATATGATGATATTTGGATGGACACTACTTATGTAATTTTGTGTGTTGCTTGGATGCAGATTCTGGATTCTCACATTCCTTCAATGAAGCAACGTGTCTCCAAGTAGAGCCAGATGTTGACCACACTTTGTCAACGACCCCATAGCAATACACCCCCATTTTTTCAAATGCGACTTATCATGTTAGAGGTTCACGCCATTCATATTTCATCGACAACCGACATTTTTATAAATGATGTAAACCCATTTTGCATGTTTATGATGTAAATGATTTAAGTAAGACCGTCATGTATGTAACAACGTAGGTAAGCCTAATATGTTGGTGACGATTTCTATCCTAAGAGGTTTTTTGTCTCACTGATTTACTTGTGTTTTTCGACACAAGTGATCGGCAGAGTTTTCCCCTCCAGCCTCACCCCAAAGCTAGGGTGGATTTTGTCATCAAGATGCTAAGTGAGTCTTAGTGTTTTCTATCGAGTCTTTGTAAAAGTAGTTTGGGAATAATCCTAGCTAGTTGGCTAGATTATTTTATTACAAGCTACTTGGTCTACTAGATCATATTTTGAGTCACAGAATTGGGTACTTACTTGAGAGTTTATACGAATGGGTATTCCCCTTTCATGTGTCTAAATGTATTTATTTTATGTAAAGAGGGTTGGAAAAAATAATTAAAATCCCCTCTCAGTCAATTAATTAAATTTCCTGGCCAAATTAATTAAAAATCCCAAGCTAGAAATTTAATTAATTTTAGGTCCTAGGTGAGTATAAAATTCTTCAAAGGCAAAATTCGTTGGTCCTTAAAAAATGAATTTTTAAAGGCCCCAGGCTAAGGGAATATTGAGAATTTCAAGAAATTTTGGACCTTTGGGCCTAGGTGGTTAAGTAAAAGTCAAAATTTTGAGGTAATTAACTCAAAAATATTATTTTTGCGTTAATTAAAATAGAATTAAATGATAAATTCGTTTTTCCTCAAATTTATAATTTCAACGGTCCAAATTAAAAGATGATCAAATCTTTTCGATGATCGAGATTATCTTGACATGGATCAACTGGACTAGCCATTGGAGATTTTGTCTTATAAATTAGAGGTCTTGATATGACATTTGCATCCGATCTCTGAATCGTGCACATGTTTTTGGAAGCTTTTGTGATTTTTTTTTATGAATAAAGCATAAAGACTTTGGGGTTACAAACTTTGGTGTTCCTTTTCCAGATTTATGTGGTGATTTATTTCTAAATTCTGCTACTTTATTTGGCATTTTTATGGTTGATGGCCTTCATGGATTAATCTGCATACAGGTATCTTGTGCAGTTTTCTGGATTCATAAAATGACATTTTTGATTTGACGAATAGACTAGTTATTTATTTTTTTGAAAGGTCTCAAGTTTATTTTCTTAAATCTTTATCAATCTAAATTTCAGATCTAAGTGTGTGGGGAATTTTTTTTAGGTTCGAGCGTTTGGGGAAGTCTTCAGTTAGACCAGCGGACTCTCAGATTTCGTAAATCTGAAAAAGCTCATTGTTTCTTAATTCTCAAATCTATCTTATGAAATTGTGTTATTACAGGGTCTTCTAGAGCTTGTGCCTCTCTTAAAATTTTATATCTTCTAAATCGTGCTGAAATGGGTTTAAATCTGGCCATGAGGGCTTCCGATCTGTAAATTAGCATTGTAAATTTGTATATTTTCTCTACGGTGTAAGGGTTTATTAATTTTTTTGTGCATAGTTTTGGATCTGTTTTGGTTTTTTTTTTTGCAGGTTCATAGTGGGATTCTCAAATTTTTTTAAGGATCTGAGCCAGATCTAACCCCCAGAGGGTAAGATCTGGCCTCAGGAACGTTTCTGTTGGTAGATCTGAATGTTATTTTGTTAATCTCAGGTGCATCTAAATCAGATTTTCTAAAATCTGGGTTACGTGGGAGAAATTTAAATCTGCTGGACGAATTTTAAGTGTACTGGGTTTTCTTTGCTGCCTCTGCCCTTGTTTTCCTCCTCTACATTGCCTTTTGACCCCTCTCTGCTGCCGTCCTTACATTCCCTCATTTCTTGCTCCTTAACCGCAGCAAATCTTTCTCTATGCTATCAATCCCTCTATCTGCTGCCTCGCTTCCTCCTTTGCGTCGACCCTTTCCTGCAAACAAACTCACTTATCGCTGCCTCGACCATCTTCTCCGTCGTCCAGCCTCCATCCCTTGCTGTCCTCCTTAGCCGCTGTCGTGCCCATCTTCTCCGCCGTCCAGCTCCTCGACCTGCACGAAAACAAAACCAAACAATTGCACGCACATGAAAAAATAAAACCCCAAGTCACGTTATATAATATACGTTTTATTTTTTTGGGGGTTCGGTTTTAATTTTTTGAATTTTGGATTAAGAAAATAACAAAGGGATAAGGGTTCAGCAAATTAAATTCGATTTTAATGTGTAGCGTTAGTTAGTTCCTAGGTTTAATTCGTTTTTTGTTTATTAACTTTTAGTTTTAATTTTTAATTTTTAGTTTTTAGTTATGAATTAACGTTAGTTTTAGTTTAATTTTAATTTGTTTTAGAATTTAAATTTTTTAATTTAAATTTTAGACTTAGAAGAAAAAAAAAATTGCCTTTTAGGATTTTAGTTTAATTTTCTTTTCTTTTTTTGTTAGATTTTTTTAATTTTTTAATGTTTTAGATTTTGATTTTTACTTGCTTTAGATATCTTTGCTCTAGATAATTTTGTTTTATTTTAGATTTTTTAATTTTTTTTTAGAGATAAAAAATAAAAAGGGAATAAAAATAAAAATAAAAAGGTCCAAAAATTTTCTAAATTTTCAACTTTAGAAAATTCTCAAAAAAACATTTTATTTCATAGTCAAAGTGAGCTTTTAAATTTTTATCCTAAATTTGACTATATAAAATTTTTAATTTCTGGATTGGGTTATTTAGAATATCATAAATTCGGAAATATTGCTGGTCATCTCATGATAACATTGCTGTGGGTTCAAAGTACTTTAATGCATAGTTGTGGTGCGTTTTATCGAATATCATTGTGGTGAATCTATTTTTCATAGCAACAATTGCATATCAGATACTTGACTTGACTTTTATAACGGGATGTCTTGACTCCATAAGGCACCGGTTTTAAAGTTTTGAATATAATTGGATCTATAAAATCTTGTGAATCTTAACAAGTATTTGATTATCTAGCTGTGTCTCCCGAATTGGTTGATTCTCAACTAGTTCTTTTTCTTTATTTTTGTTAGGGTCTACCTCCCTTAGCTTGCAAGGAGACAACCTAGATAGAGAGATTGGAGATCAGGGTGACAGCCCCCCGATCTGAGCCGTTGTCATGGTGCCTTGACATTTTGTGCGACAACACGCCGGAACCGTTAGAGGTAATCGTGACCGCCAGGGGAAAACCGTAGCCGTCGCATCCGCCGTTTGTTCACACGCAAAAGTTTAACGAATTCGCCCGGTTTGCTGACTGCCAAGGGTATATCCCTATACAAAGTTTTAAAATGGGTTTTTGAAATTGATTTAGCGCTAAGGTCAACACATGATCCTAGGAATTGAATATGGAGATAGGATTCGATATCCTAATCACTTCATTTCCTCAACAAATTGCTAAATGAAGGTTCGAGGCAGCTTATAAAAGACATGGAATTCTTCATGAAAGGCAACTTGGTTTTATGTGAAGACATTGAGATTTTGAGTGCAATTTCAGGAGGTTAGAGGCAAAATTGTTTGCAACACCGCTCAGCCGTCGGTGGTCGGAATTGAGCACGGAGACAGGCGTCGGAAAGGCGAGGAAGAGTACTTTCTGTTTACAGGGTTCAGAAGTGCCTGCGAGCACAGTCTTTCTGTTCCATTTCAGTGTAAAGATTCTTCAAGGTTAATCCTAATAAAAACGGATGGCCACTTAAAAGCGGACCCGGAGATGTAGTCCAGGAGGAACGAACTCCGTCATCAAATTGTTTGCCTCTTCTTCTCTCTGATTATCGCTGTTAATTATTCATTTATGCTGCTGGTTTATGTCATTTATCATTAAAGCATACTTCAGTTAACAGTCAGTTTAAAGGACAAACTAATCAAAACTGCTTAAGCACTTTATTCGATCACATTCAAATAATTGTTGGTATCAAAGCAGGTTGTGCTTGTAGTTTGTTTGTCAGTGGATGTTAACCAGGTTGGGATTGCAACATGGAAAAGGCGAGCTTGAGGAATTCGATCCAGAGATCGGAAGGCAGAAAGTTGATCATCAATCAACGATGACAGGGACTGAGACTGTTGAGACTCCTGAAGCTACTGAAAAGAAACCCATGGATGAGAATCAAATCCAACAGATGTTTCTAAACATGTAGCAAATGTTGGCAGAATTATATGAAGACAAGAAGACAAGGGATGCAGCCTCATCGTCAAAGGAATCAAAGAAGGACAAGGGTAAAGGCAAGGCAGATAAATCTCCTTCTCCTCCGTCATCTCCATCATCTTCTTCTTCCTCTTCTACTTCTAATTCTGAATCAGAAAAAGAAAAGAAACATAAGAATCCACTTTTGAAACTTGATGTTAAGCTCGAATTACCTGTGTATGATGGTGAAATAAACCTTGAGAAACTAGATAATTGGGTAAAATAGTTAGAAATCTATTGTCGTATTCAAGATATTACTGATGATAAGACAAAGATCCAATTAGCTACTCTTAGAATGGGGGGTACTGCTTTGATATGGTGGGAGAGTAGGACACAGATAGATTTAAAGCATAAGGGAAAAGTTATCACCTCATGGACTAAGTTTATTAGAGCTCTAAAGAAACAATTCTATCTGTTGGGTCACACATAGCAAGTTGTAATTGATTGGCAGCACTTGCGACAAGGTAAGGGATAGAGTGTTCAAGAGTTCACACAGGAATTCAGAAAGAAAGCATTAGCACTTGGTATTTCATTGGACACAAAAGAAACTTTGTTGAAATATATTGGCAGTTTGCACTCATATTTGCGGCATACATTATTAATGTTCAATCCTAATGATTTTGATGAAGTTTGTGTTCAAGCAATTCATGTCAAATCAGGTGGTAGACCATTCAAGTTTACACCAAAGACATCCAAGCAGATGGAAACTGAAGACAACAAAAAGAAGGGCAAATCAAAGGGAAAGAAGACTGCCACAACTTAAAAGGAAGAAGATAGACCTACGTGTACACATTGCCAAAGGATCGGCCATGATGAAGCTAGGTGTTGGAAACTTCATCTGGAACTGAAGCCGAAGAAGTTTCAATTGAAGAAGGGTGAAAAGAAGGCTGAAACAGCAGTCCAGCAAGGCTTGGACTTGGGATCCGATTCAGGTGATGAAGGTAAAATCACTGCTATGGTTACAACAGGTAAAATTTCTGATGCTAGTACTTCTGCTTCAAACATTAAACAACAGAATGAAGATAAAAGAATCGAGTTATTTCATATAAGGGTAACTTCAAAGCATACCAAGATAGATACATTATTCGATACGGGATCACAGGCAAATTTGATTTCTGAGTCATTGGTTAAACAATTGGGTTTGAAAACACATAATCATTCAAAGCCATATCCTTTAGGGTGGTTAAAGGAACAAAGTCAAATTCATGTTACCAAACAGTGTTGGTTAAAATTTGCAATCACAGCTAACTATATCGATGAACTGGAGCTAGATGTGATACCGTTAGACATTTGTGGAATTGTCTTAGGTAGCCCTTATCTCTATGACCGTGATGCAGTATTTTATAGAAAAGAACATGTGTATCATCTCAAGAAAGATGGGATTAAGTACATCGTTCGGGCACATAAAAACAAAGATCACTTGAATTTAATTAATGCTAATCAAATGAAGCACTTAATAAGTTCAAGTAGGAGATACATAATCATATCGATAAAAGAGCAACATAAGGATCTTATTGATACTTGTTCAGGTTGTGAAATTCAGTATGAAGGTAATTTGGTTAAAAAGGTAGATTCATTTCAAGATCTAATTAAAGAACCAAAACATCTACTTCATAAAAAGAAAACATCACATGAGATGTAGTCGATGTTTGATGCCTCTAATAATGGAATGTGTCACAAGTCAGTTGTAGAGTGTAAAGAAATAAAGCAACAAATTTCAGGGATGGAATTCATGCGACACAGATCATCTCCATACAGTTCACCCATATTTTTGGCTCATAAGCAAAACAGGGCAAGGGGATTAAGTGTCGATGTTAAAGTTGATTCAATTAAGCAGAAACATTTTACAGCATTGATAAATCATCAACAGCCATATGAAATTAAAACAGATGTTAAAGGATATGCAATGGAAACAATGATTCACATAGATTATCAGCTGCTTCAATACTTTCAGTCATATACTAAGATGCAACAATCTCACTACAGTTGGATGGGATTTCTTCAGCAAAATCACTTAGTAATGAAGGACAGGGAAAGTGTAACAAGTAAAGTAGTTGATATGTTGTCTTTGAATGTTTCAGTAGTATTGCATAAAAGTTCATTGGTTTATGAAAGTTATGTAGAATAGGATAGTACTGAAAATGATTTCGAAGAAAATTATGAATCACTAACTCATAATGCTCAGATAGAAAAGGTGCAGGTTTTGCGGGAAATTTATCTTTCTCGGATTGTAGGCATAAGCAAGACTACGACACAAAGTCAAATATATTGTTACTGGCCTCATATGTATGAAACAATTGTGAAGTACATAAAGGGATGTGTAATGTGTTCGACAAGCAAGCCATGCAATCGAAAGATTGGTTTGCACATACCACTTCCAGTTCCTTTGCAACCATGGGGCAGCATGGATTTGGTTCAAGGACAGATGGGAATGGTGAACACGACCGAGATACATATTCTTCGAGGTAACTGCAGTATACATCCTAAGATGTGGGATCAATTTGTAATTTATGTACAGCAAGCTTACAATCAAGCCTTACATTTTTTTGCGCCACGAAAAGCATTGAGTCAAGACAGGATCAAATTGCGCCATGATAAGCATAAGTTTCAGGTCAACGAGCAAGTATGGTTGTATGCCATCAAAGTCAAGATGAAAGTGAGAGAGCTGTATTCTCATTTATTGTCAGTTTAAAATTAAGCTTTTGTGGTATAAAAGCTTTTTAAGTGGAGAGGATTGATCCAGGAGGATCTTGATCAGTACAGGTCAACGGAGTTCCAAGTCAACTCTAGCAGTTCGACGTCGAGTTCAGTCTTCAGTATCGACAGTTTCGCCAGTGAAAAGGACCTCTAGATGTCATAAGGATCGAATGTTTTGTAAAGGGTTTTAATCCTAAACTAAGGTTTAAAAGGACATTGTAAAAGTCTTAAGGTAAAAATTTATACCTAGACCTACAACCCTAATACCTTAGTCTAAAACACTATCCACATCATCTAAGACCTAAGTGATGGCCTGAGTCCTATTCATAAGTTTTAAAACTATGCATTAAACCTAGGACACTATGGTAAAAGATTTATTAAACCTATGTCTAAACCTACACCTAAAAATACAGTGGTGTAATACCTAAGTCCTAGCGCAAATTACAAAAAACAATGCTAAAATAAAACCCTAAGTCTAAAGTCTTAGCGCAAATATATTAAAAAACCACATTAAAAAAACCTTACCATAAACCTTTTTATAAGGTTCAGAAGATTAGTTTAAAAAACTATGGTGTCAAAAATCTTATTACTAAGGTTTGGGATATTGAAATGTTGATTTAATAAAACTTTAATAACAAAACCCACAGAGTTAAAGCGCTAACCGCTAGCTGCTAGCTCCAAAGCCATGTCGGAGTTATGTTATAGCATGTGAACAAAGAAATAAGACCGCGGTTTATAAACCCCGTCGGAACCATCGGGTTATGTCAACCATGTGACAAGTTGTAAAAACCACGTGTATAGACTGCATTGGATAACATGTGATAAGGTCGCTGGAACTGTCGGAGGTAACTGTGACCATCGGAGGAAAACCGTAGCCGTCGCGCCCGCCGCCTGTTCACACGCAAAAGTTTAACAAACGCGCGCAGTTTGCTGACCGCCAAGGGTATATCCCTATCCAAAGTTTTAAAATGGGTTTTTGAAATTAATTTAGCGCTAAGGTCAACACATGATCCTAGGAATTGAATATGGAGATAGGATTCGATATCCTAATCACTTCATTTCCTCAACAAATTGCTAAATGAAGGTTCGAGGCAGCTTATAAAAGACATGGAATTCTTCATGAAAGGCAACTTGGTTTTATGTGAAGACATTGAGATTTTGAGTGCAGTTTCAGGAGGTTAGAGGCAAAATTGTTTGCAGCACTGCTCAGCCGTCGGTGGTTGGAATTGAGCACGGAGACAGGCGTCGGAAAGGCGAGGAAGAGTACTTTTTGTTTACAGGGTTCAGAAGTGCCTGCGAGCATAGTCTTTCTGTTCCATTTCAGTGTAAAGATTCTTCAAGGTCAATCCTAATAAAAACGGACGCCCACTTAAAAGCGGACCCAAAGATGTAGTCTAGGAGGGACGAACTCCGTCATCAAATTGTTTGCCTCTTCTTCTCTCTGATTATTGCTGTTAATTATTCATTTATGTTGCTGGTTTATGTCATTTATCATTAAAGCATACTTTAGTTAACAGTCAATCTAAAGGACAAACTAATCAAAACTGCTTAAGCACTTTATTCGATCACATTCAGATCAACGAGGAAAAGGCCAAATTGTTTAAAAGCTACTCTCGAAGATGCCTAAGGACATGGAGCTGCGAAAGGAACTTTTAGAGAAAGCAAAAGACCAAAAATATATTCATGATACGCTGCATACATGACAAAACTAACAGAAGCCAAACCAACTTCATTTGAAGAAGTTGTTGATCAAGAAGAATGGAAGAAGGTGATGCAGGAAAAATATCAATCCATCATTAGGAATGGGGTTTGGGAAATTGTTCCCAGACCAAGTGACAAATCGGTTGTCACTTCAAAACGGATTTATAAAATCAAACACGCTATTGATGGAAGCATAGACAAATAAAAAGCTAAATTCGTTGCAATGGGTTTCTCTCAAAAGGAAGGCATAGACTATGAAGAAAGCTTTGCACCTACTGCAAGATATACTACTATAAGATCTTTGGTTTCGTTGGCTGCAAGAATGGGATGGAATATCCATCAAATGGATGTAAAAACAACATCTCTGAATGGAACCATCGATGAAGAAGTGTACATTGAACAACTTGAAGGCTTTGAAAGAAATAGCAAGAAAACTCATGTTTGCAGACTCAAGAAAGCCCTATATGGCTGAAGCAAGATTCTAGGCAATGGTACGCAAGAATGAATGCATATCTTCTAAGAATTGGGTTCGTCAAGAGTAATACTGATCTTAACCTCTACATCAAAGTGGTGGATAATGAACAAATCATTATTCTACTATATGTGGATGATTTATTTATTACAGGTGTGGAGCAAAGGATACAAGAATGCAAGATGTTGGCAGTCGAATTTGGGATGAAGGATCTAGGACTTATGCATTATTACCTAGGTTTGGAAGTATGGCAGAAACCTGGGGCAAGGATACACAACCAAGTTATTGCAGAAATTCGGTATGATGGATTGCAAGCCCATGACTACTCCCATGATCACCAATCTTAAGAAGTTGAGAAGCTTTGACTCCAGTCTCGTAGATCCTACTAGCTATCGTAAGTTAGTGGGTTCTTTGATGTACCTAGTAAATACTAGACCACATATATGTTTTGCTGTAAACATTCTCAGTCAATTTCAGTTGGAGCCTTGTCATGATCATTGGATAGCTGCCAAGCATATATTACGATGTCTACGTGGCACTATACATCACTACCTAAAGTATGACAACAAGGAAGTCAAATTAACAGGTTTTGCAGATTTTGATTTGGGTGGCAGTGACACCGATGGAAGGAGCACTACAGGTGGATGTTTTAGTTTGGGATCTGCTATGATTTCATGGATGAGTAGAAAGCAAGATCCTGTTCCTTTAAGTAGTACTGAAGATGAATATGTTGCTGCATGTGAAGTAGGAAAAGAAGCTGTATGGTTGAGGAAACTTTTTTCAGATTTGTTTGGGAAGCCTCTAAGTCCTATTGTGATAAATTGTTATAATCAAAGCAACATCAAGATGTTTGAAGATCCCGTGTTCCATGCAAGGACGAAGTCTATCAACAACAAGTACCACTACATTAGAAGCTTAGTACAAGATGGGATCGTGAAGCTACTGTATGTCCCCACTGACGAACATGTAGCTAATGTGTTAACAAAGTCTCTTCCTAATAAGAAGTTTGAATATCTTAGAAGCATGCTTGGTTTTGGTTGATATTACTGATTTTGTTGATGATAAGTGTTGAAGAATCTACATGTGTTTGATTCTTGGAAGAGTTTTGATGTTACTAATTTAAGTAATCGGGAGTGTTGAGGCTTCGTGTATGCCTGGGAGGACATCTACATGTGTCTAATGTCTAGATCCCGAAGTAGGGAGGGTGTCGTTGGTCATAGAGCTCTGACCTTGCATTACACACCTAAATCCCTGGGTTGATGGTTAGTAAGTAAGCCTGATGGTACCTATAGTGGCTAAAAGCTTTAGTCCATCTTAGTTCCTACCAGATAGATTGCCCTGATCAAGAATCTAGTCTGTGGCACCGTGTCTGCCTAAACTCTTCGTAGTTCATGTGCTTTGAGATCTTCCATGTACTTGTATATATATTTGATTATGAATACCTCCCTAGTTAAGAGGGAATGTTGAAGAATGTAACTAGGTTCGGTCTTCATAATTGTATTTGAGTCATAATGAAATGTATTTATCAAAAGAAAAGAAAAATAAATTTTTATTATTATGACTTATTAAAGCATGGGTTTCATGCTTTTGTCATCATTTTTTAGGTCAAAGTACCCATTGAGGACTTCTAGGTTTTATCTAGAATCATTATTCATTGTCCATTTTATGAGACCCTTGGGCTTTTGTATCATGTAAAAAGAATTATTATTATTGAGTCAAATAAGTCATTTGTCACCTCCACACCAAGTTAGCCCTGTTACCCACCATTTTGTGGTTGATATCCCTAGGAGAAAATTTTCTCCAAGATGGTCCTCAGCCGACAGCGAGCAACCCCTTACAGCCACCAACTAGCTCGATGTGCCATTTCTCCACCACCTGAGTCAGCCATGTGGTCCCTCACCCATTTGTCATCATCGTATGTTTGAAGGTGGGCCTCTTGAACCTAAAGGTATGGCTTGTCATTTGGTAATTGAGTATTGTAGTTTACTTATCATGGAAACTTTTAGGCATGGATTAATTGGGGGATTCGGCGGAAAGAGTGGGCTAGGTCTGTACTCTTGTCCCTTTGACCTCTTTTGGATGTTACCCTTCGGTCCTATTCCCATGGGATCTCTTTTATTGACCTCTGGGCTTTAGAGATGGTACTACACGGGAAACCCTAATTTTGGTTGTGTGGTCCTGCTCCCTCATCCTCATATATCATTCCCCTTCTGTTCATTACAACCCCATTCATTATTTCTCCCACCTTGGTCCACATAGGGTTAGCCTCCCCTTCGCCTTGCGCACACATTGGGTTGGGCCTGAAATGATGCCCCAGAGGTTGATGCAGCTAAAAAGAAAAAATAAAAGCTTAATTGGCCACATTCGACAGGAAAATGTATCACAAAATGCAAAAGATGGCCAGGACAAACACATCTAGCACATGGGCAAAATCCAATGCATGAGCTCTACCCCATTCCCATGGCCATCACCCTGGTTCCTACAGGCCCTAGATGAGCCTCCTTCATCATTTAGGAACCCATGATTGCCCCAATCCCTGGTTGGCAATGAACTGCCCTACCTTAAACGGGATATCCACTGCTATACCTTACACATCATGCTCTTATCCCTTGAGCCCCAAGTAGCTAATCAAAGCAAAATCATAAAAGTAAAAAGGCATATGAAAAAGGGTGGAAAAATCAAGGCCGAGGTATGTCATGCACCACGATTGCTCCCTCCTATACATTATATACCCAAGTGTGGGATTTCCTTTGTTAGCTACCCTTGTGCCTCGACATGTGGCCCAGGATTTCCCTTTTCATTCCCTATTCCATTCATCTCTTTATCATATGGCACCACTATTTGAAGAATGTACTTTGGACATACTGCCCCCTTTAAAAGTAGAAACCACCTAATAGGGTCCTTGATTAACCCCCCTTGGAGCTTGGAGACATTAGCACATGCCAAAGCCCACTATGGAAGGGCATGCCATCATGAAGTGCCCACCTGTTGTCCATGGTTTGTAAACTCCTTAAGATTTCTTTAAATGACTAGTTGTACTGGAAGGCAAGGGGACGCATTGGATCTTATGTTGGATTGCAGATGGTCTCCACTTTGGATTTGGTCTACCAATAGCTGCGGCCTGCCAAAATGGAAAAGTTTCACCCAAAAACGCAGTCAAAACATGCCAATTATGCCCAAGTCAACGCTGGTCAACACCTTGCAAAATTCTTGCAACTCGACCCAATCAGAATCAGCCACCTGTGCTTCTGAGCTGTATGAACCAATAGGAAGAGGAGAGAGAAGATGTTTTGCGTGATGATGAAGTGCCAAATGAGGCTTGAGGTCTCTTGTGTTTATATGAATCCATGTGGGTGAAAAGACATGTCTTTTGGGCTTCATGAGTCTACATGATGTTGTAGCCGACCTTGATAATTTGCACGAGTGGGTTTTAATTCAAAAATACACTTCTCCTTGTCTGATTTGAGTGATCTTTAGGTCTATTTTGGTCCTCTCGAAAAGAGGAATTCCATGCAATAATTATTTCCATCAAATAAGCTGTCCAAAGTGGAATTTGACCCTAGTTGCCTAATTTAACAAGATCTAAGCAGTGTATGTAGTTGGATAGAAGAAATACAGATCACCATCATAGTGTTCTATTAGGATGATTACACCAATTCTTATCATAAGGCTTGAGACTAGCAAGCACAATCCATTGTGAGGGCATAGATAAAACCATTGTTCAGGGAAAAGAGAAAAAATGTTGTCCGAGCAGGGCATAAACCACTATGCTATAGCATTAAAACTGTTTTCTAGGGAAGAGAGAACAATTGTTGTCCAAGTAGGCATGATCTGTGTTAGGGTGGTTGGGATTCAAACTCTTGCCTAAAGGTGAAAGGTGGACAGCCAAGGAGCAACTCTCAACAAATGCTTATTCAAAATTTGTTGGGAAATTAAGATTAATCTTGCTCATTGGAAACAACAAGGCGTAATGCAAGTATCCAATTACGGTATGATCTAGAAACTTAATTATTGCATTAACCATTGTGAAATCACTTCAAGCTAATTTCACAGCATCAATTATTGCATGCACAAGAATGTGGCTCTTTTTGAGACAGCAGAAAATATATGGGTTTGACAAGCACAATGTTCAACTTTAAAAGCACCAAACTGCAGCATATAATTAAAATGGAGACAGTAGAATCAAATCATAGTGTGTAAGCAACCATGAGTGATTTGAAATGTAATTTTGATTTACGTAAGCAATACTTCAAGGGAAAGTACAAACCAGTGCTTATGCACTTTTCACCATAGCAGATTGTATCATAAATAGCACCATAACTCTGGTTAACTGAGTGATATCTACCAGAAACCCAATATCACTTGAATAGCAGATTTAATGGGATAAAATTTATCTTATTCTAAAACGTTGGTCAAAATTATGCATTGTAAGTGCTGATGAAAACATGTTCTTATAAACCAATTTCAGGAAGCAATGCCTCATCTAAAGCAGTATCTTTTTTGCATTATTCTGATTAAATAACCATACTCAAATAATGTTGATCATTAGTGCTACTGCCACAAAGTATTCAGAGTGGAGGATCGGTAACACAGCAGCGAACACACCTAGGGTATTACCAGAGTTCTGTTTCCTATGGTAAATACCAGATGCAATAAATTCTGAGTTACATGTCTTTGTGAGAAGAAATGCTAGCAATTGAATGTAATCAAATTTCAGATTATGCACCAATATGTTCACCCTTCAGATTAAAGTAGACCACCTAATCAGAAATATGCAAACTTGCAGCATATAATGATGAGGTGCTGACCAGAAAACTAAGCTGTTTTACCATAAATTGCAGTGATTCAACCAAGAAAATGCTAAGAATATTGAAGATATAAAAATGTCACTGAAATATCATTCATGACGTCATACCTTTAGATAATCATGCAAGTCTAGACACCCATAAGAAATGAAGTTCAGAAACCCTACATCATCATATTACTTATTTCGTTGATAAAGTGTGTTAACCAAACTGCAGATCGAAGTGTTCATTATTTTAGACCATGGCGATATATAAACTCAGCATAACTTGTGTCTAAGCAAAGACATATGCATTAGGGGGATTTTGAGGTCTAAAATGGGCCTCCTAAGAAAAATGTACAACCAAAATAAATTTTATAAGAACCAATAGGATTTAAGATGATGATGTCAACCATGTGGGACGTTTCACTATTTTTTAAGTAAAAGGATAAAATGATTAAAAAATAATAAAATAATAAAACTGTTTTTTCAACTTGTATTTTAAATTTATCTCCCAAAGTTTTTACTCAAATTTCGAACGGAAGTACTTGTTGGATGTAAAATTTAATTCCTCATCCAAGGAGTACCCATGTTGCATACTTTTGATGGACCCTGCTACATGAAAAATGAGAAATACATTAAAAAACGTGATTGCGAAATACATGAAAAAACGTGATTGCAATCATGTTTTTCATGTATTTCTTATTTTTCGTGTAGTAGGATCGATCGAAAGTATGCAACATGGGTACTCCTTAGGTGAGAAATAAAATTTTGTATCCAATGAGTACTCCTGCTCGAAATTTGAGTAAAAACCAATGTTCCACCAAGACTCCGGTGCGGGAAGACGCGGGTGCGGGGAGACGCACAGGGGGGGCGTGTGGGAGTACCCTGAAATTTTAGGGAAATTTCGGGGGTGCGGGCAGTCGTCGGGGTATATAATTTTTTATTATATATATATATATATATATATATATATATATATTTCAAGTTCATATTCATTGTTAAATAATAAATAATGAAAGCATAAATATTAAATAGACTAATAATAATATACTACATACTATATACTAATATGAATACCAATAGTAAATACATTGAAAATTGAAATTTGATCTACACATGATAAAATTTAAATTCATAATTGGATTGAATAATGACATACATTGATCCATCCTCATCTTTCATTTTGATACATACATCATTCATACGACATACTCATTATTCTAATATTCATCCATAATCATTGATCATTCAATAAATAAATTCAATAATGAAATCTTCAAATACATTGATCCATGATTCCATATCATTCATCATTCATCATTCTACAATCTACAATGTACATTGATTTAAAAATTAATTTCATCATTCATCATTCTAGAATCGAAATTGAAAGAAAAACATACTAGAAGTAGATAGTAGATACTAAGTTTGAACTTTGAACACTAAATAGTAAATAGTAAATTTATATAACTCAAAGTTTCAAACTCAAAAATAGTTAAGAGTCAAGAGTTAGGAATCAGTGTGAGGTCAACAACTGAAAAGTAAAAATAGATAATTTATTAATTAGCACTGAAAATAAAATCAACATAAAGGACACAGAGAGGTCAAGGTCGAAGTAGCAGAGGTCAGCTGGAGGTCGAAGAGCTAGAAATGAAATGAATCATTGAATAATGAATAGTAAACTTTTTTTAAACTTACAATTTTTAAATTTTTTTTTCTTTTTTCGAAGCACCCTTTTTGGGGAGTCGCGGGGAGTCACGTCCCCCTTCAAAAGGGGGATGCCCAGAAGCACCCTTTTTGGGGAGTCGCGGGGAGTCGCGTCCCCCACACTGGGGGGACGCGACTCCCCGCGACTCCCCGCGACTCCCCAAAAAGGGTGCGCGGGGAAACGCACCTCCCGGAGACTCCCCGTCCCGGGTGCGAGGGGTGCGGGGGTGCGCGCACCCGACCCTGGGGGACGCGACCCCGTGGAACACTGGTAAAAACTTTGGGAAATAAGTTGAAAATATGAGTTGAAAAAATAGTTTTTTCTTTTTTCCCTCCAAAATTTGATGATGTAATCAAATCTTATTTTATTATTTCCACTATTATTTTATAATTTACTTAGGAGGCCCATTTTAGACCTCAAAATTCTCCTAATGCAACGTTAGAATCATATCTTAAATTGTGAGAACATATATAATATCAATTTGATTAATACATTTTGCTAGACATCGTTATAATAATAATAATAATAATAATAATCTAATTTTAAGGCCACAACCAAGCTAGGGATTGAATTGGTGTATGAGACCCCTTTGTTTGCGGGACAAGGTGTTGAGATTTTGGGGTAACATTGGATATGCTCTAGCTTCGAAACTTTGTGGAGGGGCTAGAACACATGATATCTGCAAGACTCAAAAAGCGTTTGGAGAAATTCCATCTGGTGTAGAAGTTATTCAAATAATTATTTTTTTTTAATGGGACCATAAGTTTAACCTAGGGAAATTAAAAATTAAAGTGAATTAATGTACACATGTGATGAGAACTTTCTAAGTGATGTGGATCAAGCTTCTTTTAATCTTAGTCATTGATCAGAAGTTAGATCACGACTGTTGATTTGTCAATGAGAAAAGTATAAAGGAAGAGCTTGGGGTCAATTGGAGAACACACACAGAATCTAAGAGATCGAATTCTTGTGACAGAGCAGTGCTCGAACAAAGATCAAATCTGAGTGATTCAGAGAAGCAGTGAGGGGCAGATGCAATGATTGGTCGGAGGACCAAGAGTACAATGCAGAGCAAGGGTAGCAGAGATACAGTGGAGGCAACTGATCCAAGTGGATATTGGTGGTCACCCGCCTATTCCACTTGGGGCCCCACCATTCTCTCTTTCAGTTTTTCAGTTCGGCACAACTTACTATTTTTAGCAGTTTTTCGGGTCCTGAACTTTTGGAGCCATTTTGAGGCCCTAAACGACGTTTTTTGGGAAAATCGAGAGCAACATGGGTCCATGGACCGATGTTGCTCACTGAAAATTTGTAGTCCTCGGATAGATCTTTCTAACGAGGTATGGATCGCGTCAAACGAAGATCGTATGCCAAAGTTACGTCCCCGGGAAGTTGAAACACCAATTTACCCAAACGGGGCCCATAGTTTTGGCGTTTCATCTCCTAGGGTTAGGGTTTTGTCTGTTTAGGATTTCCCATTGTTTCTAAATAATAAATAGGCCCTTGAGCCTCATTGTAACTCAGTTCAGAGGCCTGTAGCCGCCACATCTCTTCTCAGAGATAGCTACCAGCGCCCTAGCTAGTTTTATTTCCATTCTGCCTGTAAGCAAATTTCAGTTCTTTGATTAATGAAATGAAGTGTTATTTCCACTGCATCTTTGTATTTATGGTTATATGTTTATTCTGTTGTGTTCCTGCATAAATCCGGATCAGTGTTATCAGAGCAGTCTGTTTTTTCTCGATCCTTCTTTGCATGTCCCCAACGAGGTCGGGGTATAAGGAGTTAGGGCTCGATTTGGTGGAATCTTTGCAAGATCAGCCTAACAAACCCCAACGGACGCCCATGGGGGATGAAAAGAAAGATGAGGGAGCAGGAGATCCTATCAAAATATTGCTCGAGGAGGCCCTCGAAAAACAAAGGAATGCGATGATGGATAACTTTGCCCTTCAACGGCTGCCCACCGGCGGTGCATCTACATCCAACGGCCACTCTGGAGGTGCGACTCCTTTTAAGGTACAAGTAAATTTTGACATTCCCATATTTGAGGGTCAAATAGATGCAGATGCCGTAGATAGATGGTTGAATCTATTAAAAGGATATTTCTCGGTTCATGACTTTTCCGACCGGGGGAAGATTATTTTTGCACTGCTCAAAGTTGCCCCCTATGTCAAGGACTGGTGGGAAACCCACAGTGAGAAAAAGGACGAGACAGAACCCTCTCTATTCTTGGCCGTACCCACTTGGAATTCTTTTCGAGATGCCATCAAGGAACAATACTATCCCGTGGGGAGCTATGAGGACAAGTATATACAATGGACCATGCTGCGACAACAAAGGGATTAAGATGTGCATGAGCTGACGAATCTGTTCCATACCCTGCGCACAAAGTTGGGTATCAAAGATTCAGAGAAACATCTGGTGCTAAAGTATTGTAGTTGTCTGCACAGATACATTCAGGAGGAAATGGAGTTCCTCGACATCTCCTCGCTTGGTACGGCATACCGGTATGCTGCCAAGATTGAGCAGAAATTCAAACAGAAGAAGCGAGACTTTGGATCGGCGAATCAAAAGCAAGGAAAAGGTGCTTCCAAACCGCAGAACAAAGGACAGAGCCAAGGCATGGCGACTAAAGACAACCCGTCAAAGCCACAAGAAAAGAACAACACCGTAAAGCCAAAGAAGGACACGGGAAAGTGGTGTGAGTTCCATAAGAGCTCCACTCACAACACAAGTGAGTGTCGGGCAAAGCAGTCGCTAGTGGCCGAGATGAGGGCTTCTGAGTCAGATGCATGCTCTGACTCCGAATCAGAACCTGAAAAGGCGAATGAAAAAGGGAAACAGATTATTGATGCGGAGCCCAACGCCACTGTTGCCACTGCAAAGATCCAAAAGGAGGAACCGGAAGATCCAGAGGAGGAGGAACGTCTCTTCCACTCCCAGATGGGGGTAAAGGGCTCCCCGGTACAGTTCATTGTCGACAATGGGAGCCAAAAGAACCTCATTTCAGCAGACGTCGTGAAGCGGTTGGGCTTGCCGACCACAGCTCACCCACATCCATACACCATCGGGTGGCTTCACCAAGGACGAGATCTCCGCATCAGCCAGCAGTGCCGCCTTCCCTATATCATCAAGCCCTTCACGGATGAGGTATTATGTGACGTTGCTCCTATTGATGTTTTTGATGTATTATTAGGACAAGCATACTTGTGGAAGCGTCATGCTGTGTATGAGTCTCGGCCTCGCGCTGTTATTGTTACTTTGGGAAATAAGTTGTACAGGATACCAGAGGTACCACCTCCTGCCGCTATCTCTTTGGTTACTACAAAACAATGCAGTAAGCTCATTTCCCAAACCAGAAAATTCGTTTTCCTGATGATCCGCCCCTAGGGCAAGAAGAAGACTGTGGCCACGACCTCCAGACAGGGCTCCTTTACACGACAACAACAAATGGATACGGTTGTGGAGGAATACGGGGACATCTTCACCTCACCCACAGGGGTTCCTCTGCACTGTCAGGTCAAGCACCCGATTGATCTGACCCCAGGTGCGCCGCTACCCAATAGACCGATTTATCGGTGCTCTGTTATAGAGAACGATGAAATCAAGAGGCAGATTCAAGAGCTGTTGCAGAAAGGTCACATCTGACCAAGTTCATCGCCCTGTGGGAGCTCGATCGTGTTGGTATAGAAGAAGGATAGGACATGGAGACTCTGTATTGACTATCGGGTGCTGAACAAGATCACTGTTTGGAATAGGTACCTGATCCCACGGATTGATGACCTTCTGGACCAACTCAAAGGTGCAAAATATTTCAGCAAGATTGACTTAAAGTCTGGGTATCACCAGGTACCAATTGAACCCTCCGATGTGTGGAAGACTGCCTTCAAAGCCAAGGAAGGCCTTTTCGAATGGTTGGTCATGCCTTTCGGGTTGACGAATGCTCCCGCAACCTTTATGAGGTTGATGGACGACATCTTGTGGCCATTCACCAACTCATTTGTAGTAGTGTACTTGGATGACATTCTGATCTTCAGCCAGACTTGGGAAGAGCACCTTCACCACATCCAACAAGTCCTCCAAATACTACGACAACATAAGTTGTGTGCCAATTTGGAGAAATGCACTTTTGGCATGACCCAGGTTCAATATCTGGGATACATTATTGATGAAAGGGGGGTGCATGTGGATCCAACCAAGATCCAAGTCATTCGGGATTGGCCAGCCCCAACCACTATAACAGAGCTTCGCAACTTTCTAGGTCTTGCTAATTTCTACCATAGGTTCGTGTTGGGATTCTCTCATATCACTTGGCCCTTGAGTTAAGTCACCAAAGGAGGAGCGAGAGCAAAATTCTTTTGGTCAGAACCTCAACAGAAGGCGTTCACAGAATTGAAAAATCGCCTCTGTTCTACGCCAGTGCTCACATTACCAGACTTGCAACAGCCATTTGAGATAGAGACAAATGCCTCTGACTATGCTATTGGGGCAGTTCTTACTCAACAGGGACATCCAATGGCATATCACAGTGAGACATTGTCTAACACAATTCACAAGTATCCCACTTATGACAAAGAAATGTATTCCATTGTGCAAGCTTGTTGACAATGGAAGCATTACATTTTGGGGAAGGAAACAATCATCCACACAGACCACCGGCCCCTGCAGTTCATACAGACACAAGGGAAGTTGCAGAATGATCGCCATCAGAAGTGGTCCACATATCTGCAACAGTTTCATTTGAACATCAAGTACAAGAAGGGTAGCACCAATAATGTTGCAGACTGCCTCAGCCGACCACCAATCGTGGCGCTCACCACTGTGCTCAACTCTTGTGGGCACGAGACTTCTGATTGGCCGCTTCTCTATGAGAGTGACCCAGAATTCGGCCACACTTACAAGGCACTCTTGGGGGGTAAGCAAGCTCCAAATTTTCACCTCCAAGATGCACTTTTATGTCACCTGGGACACCTTTGTGTTCCTTCAAGCGAGCGTGCCAAGATGATATGGGAAGCACACTACAGTCGAGTCGCTGGGCATTTCGGGGTCGAGAAAACAGTAGCAATACTACAGAAGTATTTCTAATGGCCGAACCTTCGAAAGGATGTCGAGAAGCACATCAGATCCTGCACTGCTTGTGCCATTGCCAAACCGACCATCAAGAAGCAAGGCCTATATACTCCACTACCTACCCCTAGTCGACCGTGGGAATTCATCTCCATGGATTACATGTCGGGCCTGCCTTCTACTAAGAATGGAAATGACTGTGTTTTCGTGGTCGTTGACAGATTCTCGAAGATGGCCATCATGGCGGCCTGTAAGAAGAATATCACAGCAGAAGCCATTGCTAAACTCTTCTTTGAACGAGTGTGGGTGCACTTTGGGATCCCACAGTCTATCATATCAGATCGGGATAGCAGGTTCCTCAGCACATTTTGGTCCAGCCTCTGGTCGATGTTGGATACCAAGCTCACCAAGTCCACAGCTTTCCATCCCCAAACGGATGGCCAGACAGAGGTCGTCAACAGAATGATTGTACACATTCTGCGCATGTACAATTCAAAGCATCCACGCACATGGGACGAGAGCCTCCCTTATGTACAACATAGTTATAACCGGGCTCTCCACAGTTCAATTGGCCATAGCCCCTTTCAGGTGGGCTTGGGATTCCGGCGACTATGTCCCATTGACGTAGCCATGCCATTTGCAGCTGCTCAGGCCGATTCAGCTCATGTCCAGTCTGAAGTTGACAAAGCAAGTAGCTTCATCGAGCGCATTCAACACATTCGCCAACAGGTTCATGATATATTGGACAGAGCCAATGCCAAGTACAAGCAACACCATGATCAACACCAGGTGCCACACAACTTCCAGGTGGGTGACAAAGTATGGCTACATTTGCAGAAGGAGCGCCTCACTGGACCCCACCGCAAGCTTCGCCCGCTCCGATATGGGCCGTACACCATCACCAAGGCTGTAGGGAACAATGCCTTCGAGCTCAGTATTCCACCATTCCTTGGTCTGCACCCAGTCTTCAATGTGGATCGCCTTCGTCCTTACTTCCCACCTCTACTGGACACTTCGGACATTGCAGAACAACTCACACCAACAGAGTTAAACCCAGACTACATGGAACAGGCCACCAAAGATTGTATCATGGACATGAAAATTAAGAACACTCGCCAACAGAGGATCCAACTGTATTGGGTTGTCAAAGCTGGCCAACTCCTGCACCAAGGAAAGTGGTTCACGAGGGACCAAGTTCAGCAGAAATTTTCTCATCTCATGGAGGAACTTAACGCAATGGGGACCATTGCTTCCTAAGGGGGGAGGAATGATCCAGGTGGATATTGGTGGCCACCCACCTATTCCACTTGGCCCCCCACCATTGTCTCTTTCGGTTTTTCAGTTTCGGCATAACTTACTATTTTTAGCAGTTTTTCGGGTCCTGAACTTCCGGAGCCGTTTTGAGGCCCTAAACGACGTTTTTGGGAAGCGGAGCAACATGTGTCTATGGATCGCGTCAAACAGAGGTCTTATGCCAAAGTTACATCCTCGTGGAGTTGGTTTGAAACACCAATTTACCCAAACGGGGCCCATAGTTTTGGCGCTTCATCTCCTAGGGTTAGGGTTTTCGTTGTTTAGGATTTCCCATTGTTTCTAAATGATAAATAGGCCCTCGAGCCTCATTGTAACTCAGTTCAGAGGCCTGTAGCCGCCACATCTCTTCTCAGAGATAGCTACCAGCGCCCTAGCTAGTTTTATTTCCATTCTGTCTGTAAGCAAATTTCAGTTCTATGATATTAATGAAATGAAGTGTTATTTCCGCTGCATCTTTGTATTTATGGTTATATGTTTATTCTGTTGCATTCCTGCATAAATCCGGATCAGCAGCGCAGCCATCAGAGATTGTGATGCAGACCTTAGAGAGGGTGACGTAGGCCCACGCAGTGCTCACGTAGGGGTAGCACAAAGCCTCAAAGGAAAAGTCTGAAACTCACTAGAGACTGGGGTTTCTAAGCTGGCAGGGCTGAAACCAGACTCCAGGAGAAGCTGATCAGCGTAGAGCAAGGGTCACGTAGTCCCTCAGTCAGGGCCACGTAGCCTTATGCAGTGGCAGCGTAGATACTACACAGAGCTAGCTGGGGTTTCACCAGTGACTCATCCGAATCAGGCGAGACTTGCGGGAGTGAGGTCAAACTCATATTTTTCTCTGTAGCCGAGGTTTTCTCTATTGGGTGAGCCAGATAATGGCACCCTAAATGTACTTATAACACTGCTGCTTAATAATAATAAACCCTCAGATCTACTGCACTGGTTTTCCCAAACTGGTTTTTTCCGGGGACATTTGTTCGAAAAATCATGTGTGTCCTTTGTCATATGTGCGTGATGTTCAGTAAATGATCTGTATTTGTGTAGGTTGCTAGTTGTGTTTACTTCGATGTTTTTCTGAATATTTTCAGTTAAATAACTTGTGCATAATAAAACAAGTAGGAGAAGTAAATCAATATTTAGCAGTAGGATTTTAGTGCTTAAATTTTTTTCACATGGTATCAGAGCATTGTAGATCAAGCTGAAGCCATCAGTAAGGGGCTGAAGGTTTTTGCTGCAGGAAGGGCAGCTGAAGCATCACATATCCGAAAGAAGGCAGCACAACACTAGAGGGACAACATAGACCCTGCAAGGGTGACGTAGAGTCAGTCTGCTCACGCAGAGGCTGATGCAACTCTAGAAATATGATGCAGAGCCAGTCTGCTCACGCAGAGGCTGACGCAACACTAGGAGAGTGATGCATTGCCAGTCTGCTCACGCAGCACAAGGAGGGTGACGCAGTCCAAGAGGGAGTGATGTTGTGCTAATTGTCGAGGCTGGAAGTGCAACTTCTGATCTTTAGAAGTTTTGGTGAGGCATTGGTTCTGTCAGTGCAGAATAATGCCTAGAAAAGGTGAAAAAGTAAGGGGAAATAGTCCCTCAACAGACTTTTGCCAAGAAGTCTAAGATTTGATTAGGAGGGTGATCGTAGAGGGATGATTCGACAGGATTGGTGGAGGATTTCCAGGAGGGACATCAATTGTCAGAGGGAGCAGTGTCTCTAGAGGGTTTCTAGCGCCAAGAAACCCAGATCCGGTCTTTTGTTGAGTGCAGCAGTAGTAGAAGGGAGAAGAGTACCTGTTTCGACTGTTTGAGCAGAGATGGCCCTGTACGAACTGAGAGATTAGGATAGGTTGGACGTGTGTCCAACTTTGCGATTTGGAGGGCCACAATCCTGACAGTCCTGGAGTAGTACGGTATCAGAGACCACGCGGAAAATGTCCTCGCTGTGCTGACTGATGTGGATGCTCTGAAGAGGTTCAACGAAAATCAGGCGTGGGCTAAGCACTTGATCATGGATGGAGTGAAGGATCATGTGGTCCCACACATTGTTGAAAAGAAAACAGCAAATGAGGTGTGGACAACTTTGACCACGGTGTATCAAGGAAGCTTCGTCCTACGAAAGATGCTTCTAGAGAACTAGATGCGGATGTTCTAGATGCACAAGGGAAAGGAGATCGATCCCTTCCTCTTCAGATTGCAGACTACCCAAGATCAGTTGATTGCCATGGGGACAACTCCAAATGATGGGCTCATGGTGAGGACTGCCTTGAATGTAGTCACCGATGAGTGGGAGACCTTTGTCCAAAGCATCTTGGGTAGAACACAACTCCCAAATTGGGGTGACATGTGCGCTATCCTTCAACAAGAGGAGATCCAGAGGGTGACTAAGAGGGAATTCAGCAGCGGAGGAGTCAAGGTGAAGGAGGAGGAGGAAGATGAAACCCTAGCATCTAAGGGACAACGACAGTAGGGGAAGAAGAAGAAGGACCTATCCAAGGTCCGGTGCTTCAAATGTGGCGAACTTGGACACTTCGCCAACACTTGTCCTAAGTAGAAGGACAAGGAAGCTTCAGATTCCGAGGCAGCAACAACGAAAAGGGACAGTGGTAGTGAGGATGATGTGGCCATGAGTGCTCATGTGCCTCGAGAGAAATGGTGGGGCGATATAGATCTGTAGAGCAGCTACAGATGGTGGCGGGATTCTTGAGGTGCCCAAACTCTTGGATTACATACGAGCTACGGGAGCCTTAAGACAGTAGCAGGATGACTGGAGTAGTGGGTGCAAAAGATCATGGTGAAGCAGAGGCAGTGCTGGGACGTTGAAGTTTGGAGCATCACAGAGGAGAGGCAGCAGCAGCGCAGAGGCTGATGGGATTTCAGCAACGCAGAGGCAGTGCAACAGAAAGCGCAGTGCTTCAGAGAGACAATGCAGAGTAGTAGCAAAGGGTGCTTCAGTGATGAGATGCAGCCCGACTGACTTGTCTGTCAGTAATTTGGTGATGGTCCTTCAGTTGCTTACTTCTCAGCAACTAAGTTGCAGTGAAATAGTTAGCAGTTGCAGTGCTATAGGCAACATGATGCAATAATTTGAGAGGGAGCTGCAGTATAAATGTGGCAGTGACATGGGCAACAATACAGAAAGCAATGGCGCAATGGGTGGAGGGCAGCAGGCCAAGCAGCAGCAACACAGAGACCGATGCCAGAGATCAGGGTGATGCTTCAATGGTGAAGTATTGCTAGAGCACACTCCTCGCTAAGAGGGAGTGTTGAGATTTTGGGGTAGCATCGGATGTGCTTTAGCTTCGAAACTTTGTGGAGGGGCTAGAACACATGAGATCTCCAAGACCCAAAAAGCGTTTGGAGAAATTCCATCTGGTGTAAAAGTTATTCAAATATTTAATTTTTTTTGTAATGGGGACCCTAAGTATAACTTAGGGAAACTAAAAAATTGAAGTGAATTAGTTTACACATGTGATGGGAACTTTCTAAGCGACGTAGATCACGCTTCTTTTAATCTTAGCCGTTGATTAGAGATTAGATCACGACCGTTGATTTGTTAACAAGAAAAGTATAAAGGAAAGGCTTGGGGTCAGTTGGAAAACACACACAAAATCTAAGAGATCGAATTCTTCTGCCGGAGCAGTGCTCGGACGAAGATCAGATCCGAGTGATTCAGAGAAGCAGTGAGGGGCAGATGCAGTGATTGGTCGAAGGACCAAGAGTACAACGCAGAGCAAGGGTAACAGAGATGCAGTGGAGGAAGCACAACCACCAGAGGGTGTGACACAGACCCTAGAGAGGGTGATGCAGGCTCACGCAAGGGCAACACAGAGCCTCCAAGGAAAAGTCCGAAATTCACTGGAGACTGGGGTTTCTAAGCCGTCAAGGTTAAAACCAGACTCCGGGGGAAGCTGATTAGCACAAAGCAAGGGTGACACATTCCCTCGTCAGGGCCAGCCTTACACAGTGGCAATGTAGAGACTGCGCAGAGCTAGCTGGGGTTTCACCAGTGGCTCATCCGGATCAGCCGGGGCTTGTGGGAGTGAGGTAAAACTCACATTTTTCTCTGTAGCTGAGGTTTTCTCTGTTGGGTGAGCTGGATTATGGCACCATAGATGTACTCAAAATATTGTTGCTTAGTAATAATGAACCCTCAGATCTGTTGCACTAGTTTTCCCGCATTGGGTTTTTCCGGGGACATTTGTCCGAAAAATCATGTGTCCTTTGTCATATGTATGCGTTGTTCAGTAAATGATCTGTATTTGTGTAGGCTGCTAGTTGTGTTTACTTGGATGTTTTTTCTGAATATTTTTAGTTAAAAAACTTGTCCATAATAAAACAAGTAGGAGAAGTAAATCAATATTTAGCAGTAGGATTTCTGTGCTCAGAAATTTTCACACAAGGGACCTGCCTCCATGCAGTGATTTAGTTGCTAAAGTCTACGGATGTGTATTGTGTAGATACTCCACCCCCTTTGGATTTGAACCTCTGACCTCTTAGCAGAAAATACATGCTCTTAAGTTTTAACCATTAGGACCACTCAAGATGTACCTATGGAATATTCCAGATCGAAGCTGCATATATATGGGACGTGTGATATGGGATATGCTCAAATGATGCCCATATATGGGATATTCTAGAGACTGCGTAGAGCTAGCTGGGGTTTCACCAGTGGCTCATCCGGATTAGCCGAGACTTGTGGGAGTTAGGTAAAACTCACATTTTTCTCTGTAGCCGAGGTTTTCTCTATTGGGTGAGCTGGATTATGTGCTTGTTATGTATACTTTATTAATTTTTAGTTAGATATAGTTATCTTAGGTTTATTAATGTGGAAGGGCATGATCAAAGATCATGCCTCTTCGCCAAGGGACACCATAAGGCTGTATTTAAAGCCTTGGTGATCCTCATTTGTAATCATCTCTTATCTATCATCAATAATAATATATACTTATTCAAGTTTACCAGAGTTTTTACACTCCATTGGTATCGGAGCCATCGCTCTTCTGGATCTGTGTGATCATCAGGTTAAAGAATTTGTGAAATTTGAATTTTTAAAAACTGGTACGGTGTACACTTCGAGTGATGCATTCGGAATTCAACACCCGAGTCTCCTTCTAAGATTAAGGCTATAAGGGAATGGAATAAACCGGTGAACATATCCTAGCTCAGAGGATTTTTAGGATTAACGGGATATTATCGAAGATTTATTAAAGATTATGCGCATCGAATTGCACCTCTTACAAATCTTTTAAAGAAAAATTCGTTTCAATGGAATGAGGAAGCAGGGAAATGTTTTGAAGATTTGAAGGAAGTAATGGCTAATGCACTAGTATTGGCAACTCCTGACTTTTCTAAACCATTTATCATTGAATGTGATGCCTCTGGATTCGGTATTGGTGCAGTATTAATGCAAGAAGGGCACCCTATTGCTTTTGAAAGAAGAAAACTAAATAAACGTGAGCGTCTCAAGTCCACATACAGTAAGGAAATGCTCGCAATTATGCATGCATTGGCCAAATGGAGACAATATCTGTTAGGAAGTAAATTTTCCATCCGAACCGATCATAACAGTCTTCAGTATCTCCTTCAGCAAAAAACACTCTCTGAAGAACAACAAAAATGGATCGAGAAGATTGTCGCTTTTGACATGGAGATATTACACAAGAAAGGGAAAGACAATGTAGTAGCGGATGCCCTGTCCAGAAAAGATGAGGAATCAGCATTACTTGCAGTTTCGATTGTTGTGCCTAAATGGCTTAATGAGATTAGAAGTGAGTACGCCAAAGATCTGGAAATGTTGGCTATAATCAATAATCTCCCAGGGAATTCAAAATTTGAATGGAAGAACGATATCTTATGGTACAAAGGGAGAATTTATCTAAACTCCAAATCCAAGTTTATATCAAAAATACTCAAGGAATCACATGATTCCATGTCATCTGGGCATGTAGGATATTTCAAAACCTACTACAATGCACGTCAGTGATTTTTCTGGAAGGGTATGAGTCACGATATTCAAAAATATGTTGCAGAATGTGACACGTGTCAAAGAAATAAAAGTGAAAACATTATGACACCTGGCTTACTTCATCCCTTAAATATTCCGACTCAGAAATGGGAAGAAATATCGATGGATTTTATTGAAGGATTACGTGTATCAGATGGAAAGGATAAGATCTTCGTCGTAGTAGATAGACTCACTAAATATGCTCACTTTATCGCTATTAAAAAAACAGACTCTGCAAAGCAAATTGCGGAGATATTCTGCAAACATATTTATAAACTACACGGTTTTCCGAAAGTTATTGTCAGTGACAGGGATGCCAAATTTAAAGGGAACTTTTGGAAGGAATTGTTCAACCATGTTGGAACCTACCTCAACATGAGCTCAGCTTATCACCCTCAAATAGATGGGCAAACAGAGGTTGTTAATAAATGTTTGGAAGCTTACCTACGATGTTATGCTACGGAGAAACAACATAAGTGGGTCCAATGGTTGCATCTTGCCGAATGGTGGTATAATTCTACTTACCATACATCGACAAAAATGACTCCGTTCCAGGCTCTATATGGATATGAGCCTCCGAAGTGGAAAGATTTTGCTTCAGTTCAAACTAATTTTCCAGCAGTAAAAAATCAACTAGAAGAACACCAAAAGGTCGTCCAAATTCTAAAAGAAAATTTGAGTGTTGCACAGAATCGTATGAAGCAACAAGCTGACCGTAATCGCACTGAGAGATCATTTGAAGTTGGAGACTGGGTGTTTGTCAAGCTTCAACCATACAAGCAGTTGTCCCTTAAACAAAAAGGAAAAAACAAATTAGCTCCAAAGTTTTATGGTCCGTATCAAATTATTAAAAAGATCAGTCAAGTCGCTTATGGGTTGAGCCTTCCCGATACCAGTCGTGTTCACAATGTTTTCCATGTGTCCTGCTTAAAAAAGGCATTGGGTAACCATCAGTTGCCCCAAACAACACTTCCCATTTTGGATGATGAAGGCAAGCTCATTCTAGAGCCCGAAGGTATCCTATCTACCCGTGATAAGAAGCTGCGCTCTCGTGTTATTACCGAATATTTAATCAAGTGGAAGGACTTGCCCATTGAAGAAGCATCTTGGGAGTCTGAAGCGTTTCGCCAGCAACACCCATCGTTACGTATGCTTTGAGGACAAAGCATCCTCTTAAGATCTTAGGTTTATTAATGTGGAAAGACACGATCAAAGATCATGCCTCTTCGCCAAGGGACACGATAAGGCTATATTTAAAAACCTTGGTGATCCTCATTTGTAATCATCTCTTATCTATCATCAATAATAATATATACTTATTCAAGTTTACTAGAGTTTTTACCTTGAACTGCTAGATGTACTCAAAATGCGTTGGCAATAGTAATAAACCCTCGGATATGTTGCACTGCAATGGTTTTCCTAGCATTGGGTTTTAAAGGGGACATTTGTCCGAAAAATCATGTGTGTTCTTTGTCATATGTGCAAAATTTTCAGTAAATGATCTGTATTTGTGTAGGCTGCTAGTGGTGTTTACTTAAATGTTTTTCTGAATATTTTCAGTTAAATAACTTGTGCATAATAAAACAAGTAGGAGAAGTAAATCAATATTTAGCAATAGGATTTCTGTGCCCAGAAATTTTCACACAAGGGACCTGCCTCCATGCAGCGATTTAATTGCTAAGGTCTACAGAAGTGTACTGTGTAGATGCTCCACCCCCTTTGGATTTGAACCATAGTTTTAAAAATCAGCCAAGCCAGCTCGAATTCGGCCGAGTTGACCGAGCCACACCCCCGGCCGGTCCGACTCGGTGGAAAAACCGGTCCGGTATCCAATTTGTGACTGAGCCAGCCGAGCCGTACACTGACTCGGTCGGCTCGGCTGGACAACTCCCAGTTGGCCGTGGGCCACCAAAACTAAAAAAACGGACTTCAAACCCGGTTTTATCTTGCTGTTAAGTTTTTGTTTGTGTATCTAACCCCTCTCCATCATATTTAACCTACCCAACCCCTCTCAATACCTCACATCTATCTCATTGAATTTTAGTGAGCATTTGTGAGGAATTTGTGAAAAGTTGTGGAGTTGGTTTTGGAGCAGCTTTGAGGAGTCTTTTGGACAAGCTTTGGAGTAGCAGTGAGGAGCTTATTGGACAAGCTTTGGAGCAACATTGAGAAGTTGGTTTGTTGGAGCAGTATTGAGGAGGCTAGAGGTATTTATTTTTTCTCTTCTAAAATCTGCCTTTGCTTGTTTTATTTATTTTGCAAATTTGAAAATGGTAAACATAGTTTTTGGTGAAAGAAATGAACATAGAATGAAGTCTTTTTTTGTTTTCATTTTCGGATTTAAACATTTTCTTTCTTAGTCAAAAACTCAGTGCAAAATGGCCCCTAGAATGAAAGATGCTGGTTGGGCATATGTTGAAATGGTTGATGATCAAATGCATTGCAAATTTTGTAAGAGAAAAATTAAGAGGGGTGGAGGGGGCATTCATAGACTGAAACTACATTTGGCTGGTCTTAGAGGCCAAATTACTCCATGTGAAGCACAAAACATTGGGGAAATTAGGAAGGAATTGAAAGAGCAATTTCAGAAGTTTGAGGAAGACAAAATTAGGCAAAAATAAATAGAGGCTGAAATTGGGAGGAAGAGAAATATACAACACATGATGGCTGCCAACCCAAGTTTTGATTATGAGGGTTCTTCATCTATCCCTTACACTAATGCATCAAACCCCTTTCGCTATGTTCCTCCCTCTATGGAGTCTATTTCTGAAAAGGGTAAGGGTGTAATGAGAAATAAGGGTACTATCAAAAGTTTTTTCATGCCCTCTTCTCCTTCTGATAGTGCACATGGTCTTAGTCCTCCAAGTAGAGGTCAAGTGCAGCCCACTTTAGATGCTCATTGGAAAAAAGAATTGAGAGATGTTGCTTGTGATTACATTGCTAGATGGTGGTATGATGCAGATATTCCCTTCAATGCTACTCGTTCACCATATTATGAACTTATTTTTGATGCCATATATGCTGTTGGAAAGGGCTTCAAAGGCCCTACTATGCATGAGTTAAGAGGATCTCTTTTGCAAAAAGAGATTATGTCCATTGATGATTATTTGAAAGAGTTCAAAAACTCATGGGCACATACAGGATGTACCATCATGTCAGATGGATGGACTGATCAAAGGAACCGTACCATCATAAACTTTCTTGTCTTTTGCCCACGGGGAACCATGTTTCTAAAATCAGTTGATGCATTTGATAGGGTGAAAGATGCACATTTGTTGTTTCATCTTTTGGATGAGGTTGTTGAAGAGGTGGGGGTGGCAAATGTTGTTCAAATCATCACAGATAATGCCTCTAACTATGTTCTTGTTGGTAAATTGTTAGAGGAAAAACACCCAACCATCTTTTGGACCCCATGTGCTGCACATTGCATAGACCTCATGCTTGAGGACATTGGCAAAATAGTCTGGATTGAGAACACTATAGAGCATGCCAAAAGCATCACAAAATATATTTACAATCACTCATGGATTCTGAATCTAATGAGGAAACACACAGGGGGCAAGGAAATTATTAGGCCTGCAATCACTAGATTTGCGACACATTTTTTGACATTGCAATCTATGCTTGCCCAACATAGAAACTTGCAAAAGTTGTTTTCTAGTGATGAATGGAATGAATGTCAGTGGGCTCGCAAACAAGATGGCAAAGATGTGAAAAGGAAAGTCAATGAAGAAACATTTTGGAAAAAGGCAGCAGAGATTGTGAAACTTGCTGAGCCACTGGTTAAGATGTTGCACTTGGTGGATGGGGAAATATTGGCTATGGGCTTCATTTATGAGGCAATGGATCAAGCAAAGGAGAAAATAAGGGCAACATACAAGGATAGAGCGGGTAAGTATGGGCCCATTTGGACAATCATTGATCAGAGATGGAACAATCAACTCCATTGCCCTATACATGCAGTTGGGTATTTTTTGAACCCAAGGTATCATTATAAAGTTCAGGAAGCAAGAGCTTTGAATGAAGAGGTTAGAGATGGATTGATTGACTGCATTGATCGCATGATCCCCACAGAGAGTGCGCAGTTGAAGATACGCAATCAGATCACTGTGTTCAACCAAGCCACAGGTACCTTTAGCAAGAACAAACAAAGAATTTCAATTTTTAAATTCATATTTTATTATTTTGTATAATTGTTTATAATTTCAATTTCAAAGTTGGATATAAATTGTTGAGCTAACTGAAACTCATTTTTTGCAGCACAATGGTGGGAGGCAGTGGGTAGCCATTGTCTTGAATTGCAGAGGTTTGCAATCTGCATTTTGAGTCAAACTTGTAGTGCTTCTGGGTGTGAGCGGAATTGGTCTGTCTTTGAGAGGATTCACACAAAGAAGACAAACCGTTTGGAGCAAAAATGGTTAAATGATCTAGTGTATGTCTAGTATAACCTCCAACTAAGACGCAACCAATTGTTGAACAAAAGACTTGATTTAGATCCCATTGTGTTGGAGGATATTGATCCAACATCAGATTGGGTAGTGGAGACTTGTCTACTAGAGTTTGACTTTGATGAGGATATTGGTGTGGGGATGGACTTCGATACATAGGTAGAGGCTATGCTCAATGCAGATCCACTAGTAGTAGACCCAGTCCCAAGCCCTTCAGTTGCAGGCGCAGGCACTTCCTCTAGTCAGCCACGACGGAGGTGCATAATTCGTCATCTCAGGGTGGTAGGGCTATAGTTCCAGTTGAGGATGTTGATTCAGAGGAGGAGCGAGCGGTTTCCCCCTCTGGTTCAGAGTTTGAGGAAGAGGACATTGGCTTGTCAGATGTCTAGCAATAGTGATTATTCATGTTTTAACTTTTGTTGTGGAGACCATTTAGAACCTCCTTGTTTATGTTTTTTGTTTTGATCTCTATCTCATCATCATGTATTGGACAGTGCACTGGGTGCAATTTTGATATAATGGATATATTCATGAGCCTACTTTTATCATATGTTGTCTTTTGTCTATATTGTAATGCTTTGTGTTTTGGAAACATGAATAAAAATCTTTAAAATTATGTTTTTCACAAAAAAATTAATATTTAATGTATTTTTTACAAAAATCGAGTCATTGAAACTGAACAGGCCAAGTCGATACTAAGTCGGAGTCGGAGCCAACCCTTGACCGAATCGGAACCCGAGTCCGATTTTTAAAACACTGATTTGAACCTCTGACCTCTTAGCAGAAAATACAAGCTCTGAAGTTTTAACCATTAGGACCACTCGAGATGTACCTATGGAATATTCCAGATCAAAGCTGGGATATGGGATATGCTCAAATGATGCCCATATATGGGAATTTTAGAACAAACTTGGATTATTATGCAGACCTGTAAGTTCTTATCGCAGATTCCCAAAGGATTGACTCAGCAGATTTCTTATGTATTTAAGTGAGCGCTGGAATTATTAATACGCCACAAAATTGTTAATTTTTCTGATACCAGATCTGATTTATTTTACTTCAACAATTTATTTAAAACCCCAGAAAATATTTCTCTAATATTTTACTTTGTTTGTATGGGTGTCAATTGTTATTAAAAACAGATTCATCATCACTCTTTTGGTATGTATACTTTAGTGAGGTAGGGTGTCAAACTCCACCTCTTTTCACATTTGGTTAATCATTGTCTATACTTCATGTCTGCTGTTTAGTGGAAGCTAAGGCCCATCCCCTTTTTCAAGTTTTATATTCATTTTCTAAAATAGCGTAAAATCTCCTTCATTGCTCATATACATTCTCACCTAGACTGTGGGGAGAGGATGCTCATATACATTCTGGCATTTCAGATTATTTCTTTAGAATCGTTATAAAGTCAATTCTACCGAATAAAATTTCATGATGTTGATTTGAAATTAAATTTCTGAATTTTTTTTTATATAAAGTCAAATCTCCCGAATAAAATTTCATGATCTTGATTGAAATTAACTTCCGTTAAATTTTGTTGAGTTTTATTCATGGACTGTAGTGCCATTTGTAAACAAGATGAGCAGTATGCTATTGTTTTCTCTGTTCCTTTTTGATAGGAACGTATGATGCTTGCGATTTCCTTGTATGTTCCAGTCAAATGGTGCGGCTGTCTTGTCTTTAAAATGACTTGTAAAGGGGATGCGAATTAGTAATTGATATTTACAAATATTTATGATGATGTGGTTTTTATCGATTTCATTCTGCATAAATTAATTCATAACAGTGATCTTAGCATAGCTGCATGATTTTTTTGTGACTCTTTCTTTTTGTTGTTTCAGTTGGTGTTATGGGCGTGTTGTTGGTGTTGGAGGTACAGGATAAAATGCTTACCCTATACTTGGGATGATGCATGCTATTTAACAAAAGGATGTCTTGGAATCCCTTTTGAAACTTGGATTTGTATGGGTAAGTTAAAAAGGTTTCCTTACAATTTCTCTCTCATCGCTTACCTTGCTAAATTTATGTTTTCAGTATGATAATGGTCGACCAGGTTCTGTTGTACAAAAATATTTCTTAGTGGTTTTTTATTGCATTCTTGAGCTGATCAAAATCCAATAATTTTCTTTCTTTCTCTTTGTCAGACGAATCAGTAAAGGAGGAGCTTGTAAACAAACGATTATGGGTCAAAGCAAACATGGAAAATTATCGCTCCGAACTGAAGAAAGATCCAGTGAAGCGTAGAAGATAAAATAATATGCACATTAACTAATTTAGTCATTCCTTATTTTACAAGGGGGAAAAGGTAAAAAAAAGTGAGAGGTGCACCCTGCATATTGCATTACCTCCCTCCAGTTTAGAGAAGTTTGGTAGTTAGTTTTAGGATTCATTTTCAGGCCTGGAACGGGCAGTGTATCGTTGCTTACGGTGGATATGGTCGGTAGGAACGCAGTTTAAATGTAAGAATGAAGCTGAAGGCCACACCAGAGTGATACAAATGGAGAATAATTGCTGTTGGCATCGAGAATAATATTAACGCCACCATTGCATAGCCCTCCAACACTGCATTTGTGTTGATTACTTTCCCTAATTTAGTTGTCATATTACTATAAACCATTGCCTCCAGATCGGTCATTAGAACTCTTTCGATAATGAGAGACAAATCTTCATAGAAAATTATAAATTAAACATGTGCTATCAATATTTTTTTTACCGATAAACCATTACTTCGTCGCATGATTTTATTAATAATTTATTTTATTTTAATGTTATTATGTTAAGGGTTAGTATTTTTTTCTTTCTTTATCATAATACTCGTACAAAACGATAACAGATGTATAAAGTTAGACCATACAACTCAATAAATTATGATACAATGTTACGAAATCTCATGATACAATGTTATGAAAGGGGCTTGTCAAGGTGGTGGAAGTGAGATACAATAAATGCCTCACTATAGGTTTAAGTTGCTTAAACAACATGCGGTTCAAGTGACTTAAACAACATGTTTGTTTTTATTCGACTTTTATTTATAAAAGAGTTTTGTCAAGGTGGTGGAGGCGAGGTTCAAGTGACTTCAACAACATGAAGTTTAAGTGATTTAAACAACTTATTTGTTATTATTGGGCGTCTTTTGTTATCGCTTGTGTTTGTGTTTATGTTTATGGATGGATTATGGTAGATAATTTCTTTAACTTTTTATAAAATATTATGTAAAGACATTATAATATACAGAGTATATTGACAATAAATTTTGAATAAATGTTAGAATTTAATAGAGAAAATAAATATGTGATATTTTATATGGTTATTTTGTATTTATTTATATAAAGGTGTGTATTATATAAGTTCAAATTGTATATCTTGCAACATTTTATTTACCGCAAGTGATTAATAAAGATAAACATCCAGCTTTTTGAAGACATCTTATTAGATGAATATAATCAACAACCAACTTGTTAAGAAAACATTATTAGCATTAATTGATAATAATGAACAAATATTTAGGAATAAATCAATAGTGAATAGAAAAATCCTTGTTAGATGGGCATCTTGTTGAGAAAATATTATTATCATTACATAAACATCGATAGAGTAAGGTTTTAAAGTTGGCTAATTTAACACTTGTAACTTATAAATCCATATTGCATTGTTTCAATTACTTAATCAACGAATCCTTCAAAGTGACATAATAATAACTTTGAAATTGAATCTTCCGTCATTAGGGGCTAAAACACTAAAGTTACATCTCAAACTAAAACCTTGTGACAAATAATATTGGATTTGGCAAATGTGTGAAATGATCCAAAGGGTCTAGGTAAGATGGCTATGATGGGGTGTGCAACCTTATTGGACAACATTTTTTTTGTTTTTGTAAATCAAGGTTCTATTCATTCATAAAAAATGTACATTGGTATCAAAATGCAGGTAGTCTCACCCTGACCAAGTTTTTTGACTACCGCTAACAGTAGATGGAAAATAAAGAGAAGTAGAACTAGGGACACTGCCCATAACTTAGTACACCAAAAGCACCAAAAGAGAAATAAAACAAGCAGGATGCTTGTAACCATGCTCAGTCATCAAATGCAATAGAGGTAGGATTATCCACTCCAGTCCATGGAGGAGGAAAGGGACGATAGGTGCACTGGATGTGCTGCTCGAAATGAGCCATACATGTCTCCAACTTTTCCACCTTCTTAGATAGCAAATTTTGTCCATGCTAGATCCACCACGACTCTCTCCCGGACATGACATTGGAAGTAATGCAACTGGTTGAGTGTAGCAATGACAACACCATGTTCTTTCCTAGCCTTATCATGAGTTTCCAATCGATCCAAGACAAACTGGACCAGGTCTTGGCAATTCTCGAAGCAACACTGTCGACCAACAGTCCTTGAATGTCCATACAGGTGCGTCTTACCTCGTCCACTAGGGCCGCCCTTTCGCGTCACACTACCTAGCTTCCCAATCACCGCTGTTCGCCCACCTCGAGATTCTCTCAAGCCTCTCCTTCCACCACAGACCCCCGAGACCACCCGACCCATGCTGCCAGCGGTTCTTCCTCCCCGCGCAGGGCGCTCAGGCGCTTGAACTGCCACGACCACCTTCAAATCTCGAAGCTACCCCGGTCGCCCAGGTGAAATTCCCTTCTACTGGGGTGGGGAGTAGGAGTTACAACAAGGGTCGCATTATAAAAAACATAGGAACCCAAAGTTAACAATGTTACCACCCAATTCACCAAAGTTCGAAGCTAAGCAGCTTTTTGCCCCGAGTTTTCCCAAGGACTTTGACGGTGAGGAACAACCGACCCACTGCCTCCAGCTCGAAGAATTACAAATAAGACCGACACTAGGAAACACCAAGCATATCAGAATTATGCTAGCGCCTCTGACAAAGGAAGCAATAGGAAACAAAGACGCAAACCAGGAAACAAGACAACTAACCACCAACCCAGTAGGTACAAACGCTCCTTGAAAGCCCACAACCGTAAACACCTTAAGACAATTATCCCCCCGCCAACCTAAATAACAATTCACCCAATAATAGGTCGTTGGAGGCCACATAAACACTGCAAAAATGCAAAACCCTAGAAGAAAACCAACTGATAAGATACACAAACGCCCTCGCAAACACAAGAAGAGTCCAGGAAGAGAATTGACAAGCAATACACTAAAGGGCTCAAGGGTTGACCTGATAACCAGACACAAATCACTTAAACCTCTAAACAAAGCAGGAGACCATGCACAGGAAAGGGCACTTAGTGTTTTTATAACCTAGATGCTGAGGAAGAGACATCGACAGAATCACCAGCAACCCCATACAGGACACCAACCAGAGAGACCAGGAAGACCACCCGAGCTCAATCCTCGAACATCTAGCTACCAAATGATCAGAGTATAATACCACACCTGGAGATCAATGATCACCATATACCAATGACCCACACCCACTCGCAATTCCAACGAGATCGATTGAAAATTTGCATGTCGCACCTTCACTTCCCTCGTATTGCTAACACAATGGGAGGACGATATGTCCAACCTCCACACCATCTGGCAAGTGTTCACCATCATAAACCACACATCTGGGTATCCCCGATGTTCTCCATGATTTTTCCCTAGCCTCCATGCATCACATGAGAGTAAGTTTGCAATTTCATCCAAGGTGTTAACTCTTTTCTTGATTTCTTCTTTAGGCGTGGAACCTTAGTGCTACCTCCACTTTCTTCACAACAAGAACCACTACTTTTACAAGAAAAACCATCAAATTGTCATGCACAATGTTCTTGGCTAGGGTTTTCTTTCATTACACAAACTCTAGTATCATCTTGCTTGTCACAAGAGCAAACTCTCCGAGAAAATTCAAGCCATTTCTCTCTTATTCATGTCTTCTACTAGGGTTTATGCTACAAACACTAAGTCTTGCTCCCTACCATATTTCGCAAAGGCAATTATAAACATATAATAAATATTACATTGGTATGTTAAGACAAAGACTCTTTCCTCCCTTTATATAGAACAAGTGAGGGAGACCAATATAAAACATGGATATGTCCATATAAGTAATCAACAAGGAAACTCCATATGAAGTGCTAAACAATACATCAATGAAACATGGACTTCAGTCCATACAAGTATCAACAAAAAAACTCCACATGGAGTGTTATACAATACAATGATGAAAAGTGTCATGCTAGGGTTGTACAAAACACCAAGGTGGTGCACCCTCCAAGCATGATTTTCCATGAGTTCAATGCCCCTCCTCCAACATGGTGTGCTCTACAACAAGTTATATGCCCAATGTTCCCTCTTCCATGGTGTTTTGTTGTCCAAGTATTCTTCTTTATCTATGTGCCACATGCCTTATTGTGCATAATGCTCCTTAACATATGTGTTAATGTGGTTTTTAGGCTCCAATGTTTCTCCTCAACAAATGGGTTTAGGTCCACAACCAATCTCCATGAATTATGCTCTTCAACCCAAGTGTCAACACATCAAATTTCCAATCTCCAATGGATAGGCCACACAATCCCATGCTCTTAATTCTAAGTGCCCTACTCCAAGTGCCTAGTTCCCCTTCTCCTAGGTTGATGTCTCATATTGGAGCAATTAAGTCCCCCATTATATGCAACAAATTAGGATAACAATGTCCTAGGTAAGCACATTGTTCTAGCACTCTATTCAAAGTGGCACATCCGCTCAAACTAAGCCACCAATATGTCTATCACACATCTTCAAGGGACTAAAAGATCTAAAACTTAATACTTACAATAATCTCTTTTTCTAAGCTAGCTTTCTCTCTATAAATAAAAATATCAAGTGCAAATATATGTAATTATATGTATACAAGTTGTAATAAAATTAAAATTAAAAATATCCATATATATAGAGATGTGAAATTTATATAGATATACTTAATATTATTAAGAACCAACATAGATCCATCTTAAATCTAGATTTACCAAGGGCTAAGAGGGGTAAAATCTCTCAAGATGCAAACCTCTTTTTGAGCTCAAATCTTTAGGAAAGGGTTGCACCTCAAGAGATTCGATTCCTCTTGGTGCTTGGTAGATCTAATTTAGTTAAAATGGATCTATGTTGGTTCTTAATAATATTATGTTATATAACCTTCACATCTCTATATATAGGAATATTATTATTTTTAATTTTATTAAAACCCTTATACATATGGTTACATATATAGGCACTTTTCAATTTTCTTTATGGATAGAGAAAGATAGCTTAGAAAAAAAAATTATTGTATGTTTTTATATTCTTACTAAATAAATTTAAATATGAAGTTGTGAAATATAATGGTTACAAATATAATTTTATTTTTTTATGGTAAATTGCATCTTAATTTATAGCTACGATTTATATTTTATATATATTTCAAATGTATATAGAGAAATATTCTTATTTCTAATTATATGTTTATTTTAATTTTATTAAGTTTTCATATGTTTATTAGGTGAAAACATATGTTTGTTATGTTTGGAGATGTCTATTAGACATCTCCAAGTGGCTAAGAGACCTAACTCTTCCTCAGCTAGGTGAAAACACTTTTGTAGTAATCACAACAACTAACACTCTTTTTACAAGAAAAAAGTTTTATGTGACACCAATCAATTACATTCGAATATACAACCTATAAATCATGTGCCTTGGTGATATTTGAAGAATACTCCATCATGAAAAATCACCATACCTACCCTATAAGCAGATGTGAGGGTCACTTGCACAAATACATGTCTACATAACTCATCATTTAGGCAATCAATGCTTACAAAGGTGTGTGCCTCAAAGCAATTAACTAAGTCATCTATAACCTAGGCTCATGCGAGGAGAACAAAGTTAAAGCAACTTGGCTTACACCATTGAACCAAGCTACTCCATATTCATGTCAAACTTCCCCTTTGATAAGCGTGTTAAAAGAATAATGACCCTCTATGAAATTGAAGGAATATAGCTCTAGATCACTACTTCTTGCCAAACTCTTAAATCACTCTAGATGAAGGAAGACATCTATTATAATATGTCAAAAATATTACGTCCATAAATTCATCATCATGGTCCAAAATATTTTAGTGTCGCATAACAAGTTGTTTTAGACACCTTGCAAAGATATAACCACATATCTAACAAGACCAAGACAAGTGGATCATATTTATAAAAAAACACTAGAAAAAATTTGCATACATCGCAACTCATCAATTATGAAATACCAATGTCTTGGTACAAGTAATAAAAACCCATAAAGGGTTGTTATCCATATGTAAACTTAAGAATCCCTCTCATCCACCTCAAAACCTTTGGAAGTCTAAGTAACAACTTGAATAACTTCACTTTCCTCTTAGGAGATTCTTGAAGCAAGAATAATGTTGGTCCTCATTGTTGTTTCCTAATATCCATCTAAATAAATGTTGTTTCGTCCATAATAATCCCATTACCCTTCACTTTTGTCACATTTTGCTTCCATCTTGACCACAAAAACCACCAAAAAAGTATGTTTATCATTTCATTTTATTTTTAGTTATTTGACAATTTTTATGCACTGAAAGATCATTTTTAATAGATTTTATCACAAATAATGTGATTTGGAAATTCTTCATTCATAGAGATATATGTAGCCATCTTGGGAGAAACTGAAGACATGGGTTTTTTTCTCAATGTTCACTAGATGGATGGTTTCCTCTTGGATTAATGAAAAACCTCTCACATATGCGTGGTCAACATGGCTACTTAGGGGGGGAATCACATTGTAGCAACGAGTAAATATTCTCAGATCTTAATTGCTCACAATTTTCCACAATTTTGATGATCACCGAGGCTGAATCTAATGGGGATCATATGCTGAAACATTCAATCAATTAATCTATAGAGGATTGTTATCATTTCAATTTTGTTTTGTTTGGTATAAATGCACATATAAGTGAAGATTGGGGATTGAGTTCCTATTTATATATACATGTTTTATTAAATATTTGTACTATGTTTCTTTTATGAATATATGCATCAACTTTGAGTTTCTACAATAGATATTTTCTTAGTGTACAAGTCGAGGATTGGAGGGCCCCCAATTTCTTGACCTATGCACCATTTTCATTCATGTGCATATTTTAATTTGTTGTACATTTCATTGTTGGTAAATCCTTCTTGAATATCCTTTCAATTATTTGTTATATATGTGTAAATTGTTCAATTTTCATATGCAGTATTAGTTTCCTTTGATTAGAATAAATATTTTCTTTTGAAACCAAGTTTAAATTTACTTGATTGAGTAATGATTGTGGAGTCTATGAAGTATTTTTGCAAGTCTTTAATTTACCCATGGGAGTAGAATAAAGAGACTACAACCACATTTTCTAAGTCTAGTAGAGGCCCTAATGGATGTCTGATCAATCAATTAGACTTGAGTCAGTTGTGTTCTTCTATTTGATTTAAAATAGTTTTTGATTCAGAGCATGTGTGATTAAAATTTCTTCCTCAACCAATAATCTACATAAGTGAAAATAGTATTGTTGTGTGGGAGTTTTTAAAGCACAAAATACCATAGACTGGATTTCTACTTGTGTAAGCCTGTTTAGTCTAGATTGGAGAAGATTAGTTCCTTTGTTTGCCTTGAAAATTATATTACAAGTTTAAAATTTTTCTTTGCATTACAATAGTTTAAGTATAGATAATTTTTTTTTTTTTTGCCTTCGAAGAATTGATGACCGAAAAGAATCTTGGGAGAAGCTAGAAACCATATTTGGTAAATACATTGAGATCCAAGATATTCAAATTGAAAATCAATTAATTTATTTAAATACAACTGATTTCTCTTACTTGAAGATTATGCAAGTTCAAAACAATCATACTTTTACTTGAAAATTGTGAAATAGAAAAGAAGGATGACCAATGAATATATGTTAATATTTCTAAGATTGGTAGTGCATATTTTGCTTTTTTACATACTTTTCACTCCATTAGAGAATCTTGAGGGAATGCTTAAAAACCACCCTTTCTTGAATATTTTTGTGATTATTTGATTAGAGATCAAGATAAGCTCTCACATCTTCGAGGAATCAACACTACATGTACATCTAAAAAAGCCTTAGTGTAACAATATAAGAATAAATCCACACATTCAAAGAAGTATCTTCCTTGCAACAACACACAAAAAAAGGGTCATAAACCTTGTTAACCAACTTCAACTCCCAATGGTCACATGAAGGAACAAAATCAACATGTAAGAGGATTGAGAGACATTGCAATTTTTCTGAGAAATATGGTTGTCTTAGAATCTAAATACTTTTAGGAGATGGAGGCCTTAAAAGAAATAATGAAGCAGCACAACATCTTTCTTGTTTCTTCTTCTTCTTCTCACGGGCTTGCACTTTATTCTTTTGTTTTTTTATTAAGTGCAACATCTATTATTGTAATAAGCGACTTATTGATTTTGGAGCATCTTATCATATGAGTAAAGATTAAGAAATTTTTTTTCTCTTAATGAATGTATCACCCAAAAAAAAATTGTTGGTAATGACAGAAATTTTAGCATTGTAGGTTTGCAAAAATTAAACTAGACAATGGTCATTTATGATGTATTACGTGTTCCAAGTCTCTCACACAACCCTCTATCAATATCTCAAATCACTTATTTAGGTAAAGGTAAAATAATAGAGTTTTCAGCTCACCAAGTTGTAATTAATGATTGAAAAGAATGTAAGCATGTCTTAGCAACTATAATTTGGTATGATATTACTAGGTTTTATAGATTCCATTACTTTAGATCATTGTCTTTCTGAAATATTCAAAATTTTCTCTTCCAAACACTTTTGTGAAGATGTTTTCAATTCGATCACTTGTCGAATGATTTATTGACTGAATAGCCTTGGACCCTACATGATGTAAAATTAAATGGCACTCTGTGTTAATGTGCTTGGTAGATTGTTTCCTCTAAGTTTGAAGGATGGGTTCTTATGAAGAGCCATAGGCTTATATATGAGTTGTTGTAGGAAGAGACTCAAAGTGGATTTGGATTGCATAAATGTCTATTGCATGAAATTATCAACGATGAGAAGCTCTTTATTTAATTTTGTTTGGACACTTGCAACTTCATTGTTTTCCCTTTACTTGGATTGTACATGGGATTATGGAGTCATAGGTGGATAGGTTGGAGGTAGTATGAAAGGACATTAATTGAATCATTTCTGAGAGAGTGTCTAGTAGGCATAATTTGTATGAGAAACATTACCTTCTTTGTGTCCATTGTGGGAAGATGGGACATGAGGCAAAGACATGTGAGATCCTATGGGAGAAAAACTAAGGTAAGAAGAAATAAAAGGAAGGAAAATGTAAAACACCTAAACCTAATCAAGTTATTCACTGCAATATAAGAATAATTAATGAAGATTTGTTAACAAATCCATATACTTACTGGAGAAATGTTAGGTTTCTTGTCTATCATATGGGAGAAAAACCAAGGTAAGAAGAAATAAAAGGAAGGAAAATGTAAAAGACCTAAGCCTAATCAAGTTATTCATTGCAATATAAGAATAATTAATGAATATTTGTTAACAAATTCATATACTTATTGGAGAAATGTTAGGTTGCTTGTTACTAGTGCAAGTTGCCACATGAAATTTTGGAGAGATTTCTTTGAAGAATGGAATGAAAATGTTGAAGCTGTAGTGAACTTTTGCAAATGTGTCTTGTCTTCAACCTATGAGAATTGGCACCATTAAGCTTAAATTTGTTGTATTCCCATCCTTTCTTTTGCATGATGTTCTCCATCTTCATGAGTTGCAGAGGAAGTTGCTATCTCTTGTGCACATTTGACAGAAAGGATGATTTGGGCTAATGGAATTCTTTGTGTGATATATGTGCAAAAAAGAGTGCCCATCTCATGGTCTTGGAAACAAGAATCCATATAAAATGTGGAATGGTCACATTCCTTTGGTGAGAAATCTCAAGGTTTTTGGTTCCACTTGCTATGCTTCAATTCCTAATGAGAGAAAAAAAAAAAACAAACTTGGTTCAAGGAGTCAAAAGTGAATCTTCTTGGGGTACTCAAATACCACCAAGGAACCTTGTTTTCATGATAAGAAAAACAAGAAGTTCATTCTTTTCAAAGATGTGATTTTTCTTGATTCCAACAAGAATGACAACAATGTTGAGAGACAACTTGATCATCCACATGTATTTACTCATCAAAATACATATTATGAGTTTGATGTTGAGATTCCACATATTAAATAGGGGATCCCTATCCTAGATCAATCTCTAGAATCTCCTTTTGATGTGCATCTATCCCTTAGTAAGAACATATAGCCACCTCATTAGAACATGAAGGTCAGTTAGAAGATGTTATTGGGAGGATTGAAAGGATAAAAATAATGAGAATTCAACACCATCTCAATCAACAAAACAACTTGGCTCATAAAGACATTTGAAAGTGTTCACTCCGATGAGGTTGGAAAGACACGAACCAGAAGTTCGACCAGCCAAGATGGAGGTGAAGTAAATGAATCAAATTAAAGTGACGTAAATGATATGGACGCTTCATATGATTGTGAATTCAATTTATCTACTAGCTTTAAACCAAAATCCTTTGAAGAATCTGCTAATTCTTACGATGTATGGAAAGAAGCCAAGTAGAAGTATAATGTTCTCATCAAAAATAAGACATGGAAGTTGGTGGATCCTCCACTTGGATCCAAACCAATTGGTTATAGAGGGGTCTACAAGGACAAGAACAAATCATATTTCTCACTTGAAAAACATAAAATGATGCTTTTGGCAAAAGGAGTTTCTATAAGTTATGGAGTATGTGGATACATTCCCCCCATACAAAAATGGGCTATCATTAATGCATAGATGACTTTGGATACAAATAATAGGTGGGAGATTCATATGGATCTGAAGATAACGTTCTTGGATGGAGTCTTGAAAGAGAATTTTTACATGTGTCAACCAAAAGGATTCACCATGAAGGGTAAAACAAAATGTATGTAAGATGATAAAGTCTTTGCATGGAATTCAACAAGAATCTCATGCATGGCATGAAAAATTAACCTGGCATGTTTTGAAAATCAATTTCTAGCATTTTAATTTTGAAGATGAAATTTTGTTATTCAAGAAAGTAAGAACATTTTTTATATGTCTTCTGGTGTATGCAGATGATCTTTTGAAAAGAGGTAAAAACAAAGCATATATTGCATCCATAAAGAAATAAGTTTAAAATGTTTTGTAATGAAAGACACATTCCATCTATACCGCCACTACTACTTGAGTATTGAAGTAAATCAAAGTCCAAAGTATGTATTCATCTCACAAAAGAAGTACAATGGATAATTTTTGAACAAGTTTGGCAAGGATGATTGTAATTCTCTCTTGACTCCAGTGGAGCAAGATATCAAGATTATAGACAAGAAGGGAATGAATTTATCGATGCAACTAAGTATAGAGATCTTGTGGGGAGTCTTATCTACTAGTCCGCTACTAGAAAAAGGGAGTTCTAAAGTACTTGTATGGAAATAAAGATTTTGGAGTCAAATAGTATAAGATAAATTAATTCAAACTAAACAGGGATTCAAATTCATACATTGATGGGGAAAAGGAGAATGGAGTATCTACTTCAGGATACCTCATGAGTCTTATATCAACAACTATCTCTTGGAGATCATGCAAGAAATACATTCCAATATATTCCACTACAAAGGAAGAGTATGTGGTAGTTACAGAGGTAGCAAAGGAGATTGCATGGCTTAGGAAGATACTATAGGATTTTCAGGAGAATCAGGTGAATGCTACTCTACTTTTGATTAATAACATTTTTGCAATGAAGTTGGCCAAAAATCCTATCCTACATGATTGAAACCAACACATCAACATGAAATACAATTTGAAGTTTAGAAATATTCTTGGACTTATAAACACTCCTTCAGATGAAGGGGGGAATGTTAGATACCTGATCCTTGGGATTATGGTAAATTGCAATCAATCTTGTAAATAATAATATAGGAGGAATATGAAGAGTCATAGATGGGAAGAGTCATTTGGAACTCTTGGAAGATGAAACAAAATGTCACTTTTAATTTTATTAATGAATGTATCACTCTAATGAAAATAAATTCAATCCATGGATTTATTCATCCGTGGTTTTCAATAGCTAGTTGTATTCTTAGAAAACATCATTGGGATAGTTTTAAAAAATGCGTCACTTGCCACATGATATCCCCCTTGCAGCTTCTTCATAGTAATTTGTGTTCTCCACTCCCTTATTCTTCTTTATATAGGTTCAAGCACTTATTAACTTTCATTGATGACTTCTCCAAACAGATTAGGTTTTATTTTTCGAAAATGAAGAGTGACACTTCGACATTTTTTTTGGAATTCAAGGTTGTTGCACAAAAATATATGGAAATAAATCATAGATGTTAAGAGTCGATAAATGTTAACAAAAAATTTATAAATTATTGAACTACATAAGGCATTCAAATGCATTATATTGTCCATATACACCACAGTAAAATTATGTCATTGAGAGAAAAAATATCGCTTTAAAGGAAATGTCAACTTGTATGTTCCAACCTAAGAATATGTCTTCCTTTTGCGGGGGTGGGAATATATTAATTGTATCAATTACATAGTCAATCACACTCCCACAAAGGCTTCAAAAATTAATGGTGGAATAAGCATGGAGTAAAATTAAACTAGATGTAAGTTATTTTCATGTGTTTGGTAGTGAAGCATGAGCTCACATTCCTGATGAGGAAAGGAAAGCATTACAACCCAAAAGTGAGAAGTGCATTTTTATTTGATTTTATAATGTAAACAATTATTGGCTTCATTAACCTAATTCCAATGAAATTATTACTAGAGAGATGTTAATTTTGATGAAATTATCTTGGCCTATGAGACAAATTCAATGTTTGTGCCATCTTTGGCTTGTGATTCATATTCAACATGTATGCCATCCTCTAGAGAAATTTTATATTATTGATCCTATTATGGTTTCTTCATCAGATGATGATGGCGAGGATGAAAATCCACCTCCACCTCCTTACCTTCTATTAGTTGGATCCATTGAACATGATCCTACACTAGCATCACTGCTTCTCAAATGGATTCATACAACAAGAGAATAAATCAATGATCTTATTGGTGATCCTATAGGTCAATGTCATACATATTCATAATTTTAGCAAACCTCCTCTCTTTTGGCTTGAGTTTTAGGGATTCATGATCTAGTAACATTTGTAGAAGATTTTGGCCACCTACAAGGAATGAATAATATCATTCCTTAATGGTGAATGATTGTGATATTGCACCTCTTCAAAAAGGAAAAAATATTGTTATATGCAGATTGGTGTATAGAACTAAGTATGAATCATATAAGTCTTGAAAGGCATAAGGCCAGGCTAGTTTATAAAAGGTTTTTCTCAAGTTGAAGGGATTGACTATAATGAAACCTTTTCCCCCATAGCCAAAATGAATTCCATTGATGTTTTTCTATCACTTGGTACACGTATGAATCATATCAAATTCTTGAAAGACATAAGGAAAGGCTAGTTTATAAAGGGTTTTTGTCAAGTTGAAGGGATTGACTATAATGAATTTGTTTCCCGCATAGCCAAAATGAATTCCATCCATGTTGTTCTATCCGTTGACGCATCACATAAATGGGAGGTTCATTAAATTGATATGAAATCTACATTCTTGCATGATGATTTGTAAGAAGCAATTTACCTGGAACAACCTCCTAATTATGTTTCAAATGGATTCAACCTCATTTTCTACTTAAGAAATATCTTTTTGGTATTAAGTAAGCTTCTTAGGCTCAGTGTGTTAAAATGAATAGCTTACTTGTTGACACTAGATTTTCTAAATGTAACTTTGACGCCAATGTCTATCCCAAGAAAGCAGGTAACCATATCATAATACCTAGTCTTTAAATTGATGACTTTATTCCTTTTTTTTAGGTAAATGAGGCTAATATATATTAATTCGAAAGGAAAAACAGTACATATGCTATAGTCTGAGTTGGTAAGTTGCGCTTAACCAATCCCAACCTTTGTTGCGCAGATAAGGGCTTGCCTCCATGGAGGAAACCAGCCCGAAAAGTACATGAAACAAAAAATTACAAAATGTGTTGTAGCACTAGTGAAAATAGAAATTATGTGGTAATAGCAAGCATGACAAAAAACAAGGAAGAGATGAGCTGCTACGTAGTCATTAGTCTTTGTCTTCATCATCGCTATTTGGATCTTCCTCCACTATGGGACAACTGTACGCCTGCGCGGTAGCTTCCTCTTCAGTGGTGGGTAGACGCAAAGGCTTGGAGACCGATGCATAAAGGATAGGAGCCACTAGGTATTCTGCTTCCAGGATGCGCATCTAGGTACCTTCTGAATCCATTATCTAAACATCTGTGTCATCCCCCTCATATTCCTGAGCCGGAAGAGGCTCGGTCTTGCAAGGCAAGGGGTGCTCCGGGTGCGCAATGGTTGATTTCCTTGGTCCAATTTTTCCTCTCTGCGAAACCTGCAAGGGGGCCTCCTCCTCCTGATCAAGTTCGGGGATTTGGGGAGCCTCTCTGACGTGACTGCTTGAGGAGGAACCTTCAACAGATTCCAAGTGATTATCCGGGCCCCGGTGGTATTGACCAGAGAGCACACCTCTCTAGCCTCCTCAGATGGTTCTTTGTGGCAGCCTAGGTGCCATGTTCAGATGAAGCAGAGGAGGTGCGAAGCAAGGTGCACAACAAGGGGCGTGGGATAATGGGTGCACCGAAGCTTATGAAATTGGCCGGACAGATGGAGCTGGGTTGAGGTGTGCAGTCAAGGGGGAGCATATCCCGAGGAATTATGCATAGGGCAACACTAGGGGGGAGGCTGCGCGGCAGACTCGACATGCAGAAGGGAAAGAAATGTAACAACAGATAAACCTGAAGGAGCAGACTGTGTGTCTCTTAGTGCTGAAGGGCCTTCCCTTTAATAGGCCTGTGACACATGCAAAGAGGTTGAGCATAATTTTTCCTCGCACGCAACTACGTGTTGTAACAGTTTTCATGAGAAGGCACGTGCGATGAGTTATGGCCGATCGACGTGTCAATCCAGGTGATCATTCCGAACGATTGCGGTAGAGAGGTACCTTGGAGGGGGTGATGATGTCCAAGCATGTCTTCATTATGCCTTATCTCTATCATCTCATGCGGATGATTGCTAGAGTGTGGTTCCACATCGAGTGAGGACCTGCTCTGCAGATCTTCGTCCTCTTGGGCATGGGAGAGGCAGTTGTCATGCGTCCTACTATCACCCGCATCCAGGGAATTGATGAATTTATTCTTACTCGTAGTAACCCAAAATTTTTAAACCATGTGCAATCTATCCTTAAGAATAATTTTGAAATCATTGAATTAGGATATTTACATCATTTCCTTGGCCTCTAAATGTGGCAAATCAAGCAATGAATTTAACTTTTTCTAGTCTAAGTACAGATGTGACATTATACATTGTTTTTTCATGAAATATTGTAAACCAACCCCATCTTCCTTCTAAGATAGAGTCAAACTTGTTTCCACTTGTAATAAACCTAAAATAGATGCTATTTCGTATAATTAGTGAGTAGCATTTTATATTTGACTCATACCTATCTTAATATTTCATTTTATTTGATCTTATTGTGTTATATATGCAAACACCCCATGTGAGTAATTGGAAAGTATCAAAAGAGATACTTCGATATATTTGAGGTATAATTTAGTTTGGGATGCATTACAATTCAAGAGGGGCTCATTTTTTAGTTGGTTTCATTGATCCTAATTGGCATGGTGACCTTGATGGTCACAAGTCTACTATATGTATGTTTTCAATGATGGTTCTAGAACTACCCCTTGTTCTTGTGAGAAGCAACATGATCTTGTTTTTTTGCTAGTAGAAGTAGCGTACTAAGTAATAGTTAATGCAAGTCAAGAAACCTTGTGGCTTTAACAAATCATTAATTTTAGATATTGGATTCTAGTAGTAGCATTCAACCACACTTTGATGTGAAAATCAAAGTGTCATCAATCTTGTTGAAGATCTAGTTCAACATCAATAGAACAAAAACATTGAGCTATGTGTGCACTTCATCAAAAATAATACTCAATATTGTGTTATGAAAGTGTTGTTTTTCCAAACTCCTAATTGAGTTGTAAATTTTTTCACAAAGTATCTTATAAAAATAAAATTTCCCAAACTTCAAACTTTGTTAGGAGTTAATGAGGTTGTCATTAAGAGGGATAACTCTAATACCCCTTCCTTCTCCTATTGTGTCACCTTTGTAAATCCTTTAACCTTTCCCATGTTATTTTTATTAGACAATTAGGAGTTAGCTAAAATCTGAAATTGGTTTAATGAATCTATAGGTAAACTATATTTCCTTAGCAAACATTAGTATGCATTTATAGTTATGTATCTAATGGTAATCATATGTTCTAGACATCAATTTATGCAATGACTCATATTCTCCTTGATATTAATGACTATATTGATCCGTGGCTTAGCATTTGATTGGTCAATGATATTGATTTAAAGAGCATGTTATTTGTTGATGATTGATTGTAAGAAAATATTGTATATTTACGGCTAAATTCATGATTTGTTTTTTCATTTAAATGTTTAACCATGTATGTTACACCAAAAGTGTTCTCTCTATGAAGTTGGGTAAGAAAACACTACTCATCCCAGCGAATCCCAACCCGTCATTTTCGTTGTCCCATCGAATCATATTTTAACACATGTCATTCTCCTTCCAAACTTACATCTTTAGCTTTTTCAGCCCGATAGAGTAGGAAATGTTGGCAGAGTGGGCCAGCCCATTACACCTTCCATTTTCCCCGTTGCTCCGCCTGCTCCCATCACATACAGGATCAAGCACAAGCCCACACCTAGCATCTTCGTGCCCACGACCACCTACCACCTATGCCGCCATATTTTCCACCATCGCTCCTCCTTTCTTACTGCAGGGTAGCTTTGAGTACTACTGCTAATAGAAAAGCATACTGCAGGGTAGCTTTGAGTACTACTGCTAATAGAAAAACAACATACAGAGAGGAGTTAGCTTAATAGGAAGACAAAACCATCGATAAACTACCCGCTTACTATTTTTACTACGGTCCTTCCTTGAACCCATAAATATACTTTCAAGTCGGCAGAATACCCTGTAGTGGACTTCCAAAAGGCTGGAAACACTGTAGTGGACTATGAAAAGGGGTGTAAATGAATTCCTTGGTGGGATTCTTCTCGATAGTTATCGATATTTCTGGATATTTATCGAATACAGGTACGATTCCTTGGTGGACGAGAATAAGGCAGGAGAACGTATGATTCCTTTGTAGACAGGAATAAGGCCGGAGAACATATGTGGGATGGAGGTGCAACTTTCCCGTTGGTCTTTGCATACATTTATGATATCTTGTGGCTTCTCAAATCCGGGAGGCTCCTCCATGTATCCTCCTCAGCTCTAGCTCCGCGTCGAACTCAACTCAACGATTGTGAAAAAGAGAATCAACTTCACTTCATTTGATATGTCTCTCTTATTTTCCTCCTATTATACTCTGGTTAGTTGTTTTATGTCTCTAAGAACCCGTTAGCTGTGTCCAATGATCAACATTCATGAAGGAAACTCCCTTAGACTTGTTGTGTACAAATATCCCATCACGTGAATAAACTAGCACCGTCAGATGTTAGTCACTGGACTTTTAGCTGGGCTATTCTGAAATCTTGCTTTATAAAACTTCAGGAATCATAGCTGCCTTGATGGAAATAGATCCAACATTGCCAGAGCATTCTCTAAAGTAGAAATTCCAGTTCTCCCATGGTCATCGTGTATTGTCATCATCCATATACAGAATGACCTGCAAATCGATTGAGATTAAAGTCATTTCTTTCAACCTCATACAAAAATAGAAACTATAAAATAAATAAAACAATATAGAGTATATTTAGTAAAATAAATGAAAATTGTTCTGCGCATTCCCCATTAAATAATACGAAAGTGTTAGAAAAAATATTCAATCTTTTGTGACTCGAACAACTGACCTCCTCGGCCTATCCCGCCCTCGGCTTGAAGTGGACCGTGATGAAGCCTCAAGCTCAAAATTTTCTACAAGTTCGAGACAATTCATAAGGGAAAACAATGACAAAGATCATCACAGAGAAAAATAACACCACCTAAGGCATGCCAGGCAGGCGAGGAACCCTTTAATAATAGTAAGCATTCATTCTTGGTTGTACCAAATTTGCTTCACTTGTCTTTAGATTCTTTTGGGTATTTGCAGGAGGATGGATTGTTATTAATAAAAAATATATGCTTATAATTTAAACTCATGTTTTAAACAAGCTCCAAGCCAAGTGTAACCTCTCCTAGTATAAGCTCCAAGCCAAGTGTAACCTGTCTACCAACCAAACCATCCCAACCACGACTAAGGGTTGTATGAAGGAGGGGGCTAGTTGATCAAATCTAAGGGTTGGCACGACAAGGTAAGGCTCGTAGTTGTGTCTGGAGGTTTTTCCCTTTCGGAAGTCGAACATGTTCATCTCCAACAACTTTCTCTGTTAAATATTAGTAGACATGTAGCAGGTTAAACTTATACCTTCATCATGATAAACTTCTACCCCGATGGGAGAAATAATAGAGACCACTTACAACAACCCAAAAAGCTGCAATTGACTCTGACATCTATGACCAACAACAATAGGCTTTCAACGAATTTTACTTAGTGCTTTCGTCAAGAATTTAAAAACAAAATAGAACAACTTCAACTAATCTCCTGAAATTGAATCTATTTTAAGAGCATTTAGAAGTACCATACTTATCAATATTGATGCTGGTAATTTCGAAAAAACCATGACCGTAATGTGCAAGGAACTCCACAACGTTGGCGTCGTCCACAACATAATGTTAATATTTTCCATCTTCAAAGTGTAGTGTTATACCTTTCTCCGTAAACCACTCCGAAATTTGTCTCTCTCCTCCACGCCCAACGTAAACAATGAAGGCTGGAAGTCGTACAACTCCTTGCCGAAGGATTTAAGCCTTGCTAAGTGCAAGATTTTCATATGGAGATAAGTGCATTTCCTTTGCTATTAATAGATGGATTCCTAAGGTTGGTCTTCAATGGTGGATACAAAATCTGAGATGAGTTTGAAGCGGTGCAGAGGATCAGGTGGTTGCAGAGTGCAGGGTCAATGGTTTTAGAGTGAAGAGTGTGTTGTTTGTTTTAGGCTTGGGTAAAGTGGCACGTGGGCCTCATGCGAGGTCTTGGACCGAATGAGGTATAAGTGCCTGCTATTTTTATTTTTTCTTTTTTTTTCTTTTTCTCATATATAATTTTGTAAATTTTATTTTTCATTTAATAAATAAATTCAAAACTTTTATTTTAACAAAAAGTGTAAAATGATCATATCGTGTGTTGTTTGTTTTAGGCTTGGGTAAAGTGGCACGTGGGCCTCATGCGAAGTCTTGGATAGAATGAGGTATAAGTGCGTGTTATTTTTCTTTTTTCTTTTTTTCCTTTTTCTCATATATAATTTTGTAAATTTTATTTTTCATTTGATAAATAAATTCGTAACTTTTATTTTAACAAAAAGTGTAAAATGATCCTATCATCCATCTGCAACATTTGATTCATTGACACAATTTAATTATGAATTTTAAGTTTGAAATCCAATACACTGCGGTGCTCACAATGAGAATTACAAAGCAATTTGAGATGGAAATATCCCATAGATATAAATTTGCTACATAATGGTGATCTCAACCATGAATTTTTTCTCTAAACTCAACTCATTGCCATGCTCATAATGAGAATTACTAAGTTGAAATATAATTACAATTCAATTTTTCATGATCTTCATTACTAAGCTGGAAACATAATTATAGTTCAATTTTTCATGATCTTATTTTCCCCATAATGAAAATTATGGAACAAGATGAACTTCAATTCTTTTGGCCCCTCATCACTCTTTTTCCTTAGTACTTTGTCACCTTGTAAACCAAACTTCCTCATCATGCCAAAGTTTGTAGTGTTGAAGTTATTTGTGTGGTTGAAATAAACCTAGTTATGGCCACACAGAGTGCTTTGTGGCCACAAAAACCTTTTTGAATAAGGACTCACCAAAATCACACAAAAATCACCATTTTAACATATCAGACACATGATATCCAAGGATTTGATTTTGAGGGCCACATCATTAGTAAGAAGAACATCATTTACATCAATAGATAACTTTTTACAAAGCAAAGCACATTCAAGAATGTGATCTTCTGCTGTTGGTGAAAAAATGTCCATAAAGTTACCATAGGAAGGGAAAATTTCCATAAAGTTACCATATGAAGAGAAATCAATTGGAAAACAATGCCATTGCTTCCATGACTTTGACGAGAATGGGGAGATGCAGGGGGAGTGACACCAACAAGAAAAAAATCTGTTGATTTTTCTATGTAGATCCACCAACCAATTTTCACCATATAATCCTCTATGCATCTCAAAATTCCTTGTACCTCATTCTGTTTCTTTCAATGTAGAAATGCAAAAATATCAATCTTCATTCCACTATAAATGAGCAAATTTTTTTTGTCTTCTTTAGTTTTTTTGTACTTCATTCAAATCCAATCTTCAATTTCTTTGATTTTCAAGGGTGGTTTTTTTATAATTTTTCATTCAAATCCAATTTTTAATTTTATTTTCATATATATATATATATATATAACTTTTTGGATCTACAAGAGTGACTCTAATTTTTCTGGGCAATCTTTTCCTTGCCAATTTTTTTTCTAGCTCTTTGAAGTTGTCCTCTAAGTTGTATTAATCCGACTACTATAAGTACCAGTGTGAAAACTGATCGATTTTGTCCTCACAATTGTGTGGTATTCCAAAATCCTCTATTCCTTTGGTGTATCATTGCACCTTTAGGGACAATTTCTAGTGTAATCATATCTGACATGTTTGTATGAGAAAATGCTTAAGATGTTTTACCTATGTGAAAATTCTCTATTTGTTGAAGATGATGAACTCTAGTTCCAAATTAATGCAACACATATCTCCCTCTCCATCTTCCCCCTCATTCCCTGATTTCACATAATGATGTTGGAATATTTTTATGGTTTGTATTTAGCTTATTATGAAATTTCTAGTGGTTTGTGGGTTCTATCACATGGTGTTTGAACCTAGATGAATGATATGCAATTTATTAATATAGAGGTTTTATGTTCTTATAAAAGGAATTTCTATTTAATCTCAATCTTTAATTGTAGCTCTCTACTTTTTATTTATTTATTTATTTTCGAGGAAAAAAACATAATTTCATTTATAGAATTAAACAAAATTACATTTTGTATATACACAAACAAAGTGTGTATTCATGAAAGATCTACCCATATCCATGTAGTATCCAATATAAAAAATTAGTCCACCTAACATAACAATACATCTTTACAACATTTGAACCTACCAGAAAATGTCAACGAAAGCAGAGTAATACAACTCATATGCATTCTAACAAAATAACATAGTATTCAACCTTATAGGTTTCAACATCATTATAAAAAATTGACATCAACATGTAAAATATGAAGATAAAAACATAGTGGAAATCTAACTATTGAATCTATGAGACAAAATCATCCATGAATGGATGATGAGAATACCTATAATGATCATCATCTAAAACCTCATCAATGGAATAAATCCCCTAATCCAGCTGAAGGCATTCCTTAGAAATCTCGCCTGCTTCCCTATTGCATTCCCTCAAAATATGAGTGTAAGAAAAAAATACATAAGACAGCTTAATCCTATGCAAATCCTCCAATATATGAGAAAGGTGCAAAAAATGACATTATTGCATCTCATTGACCCAATCTATGAGTAACAAGGAATTACCAAACAATTGGAGATGATCACAACCCTTCTCATGAGCAAAAACCCTTAAAGAGCATCGAGATAACAACTCGTTCATATTTTCTTTTCCACTTTGAAGCCCTCGGTTGACTTTGAAATAATCCTATTCAAATAAGTAAAGAATGAAACTTGCACCACATGTGAGATTTCCCCCTTGATAAGCCCCATCAAAAATCCACATGGGCGAGTTTTGTCAGGCTCCTATGGAATCAAAAGTCTATTTCTGGTAGAGGCAGATGGCTGATGATAATGAGAAAGGATGGACATAGCTTTAGCAACCACCCAATCAATAGAGGAGTGATTTCTATGCAAATTTATTTATTTCATGCTAGCTAGACACCCTAGAAAATAAGCATAGGAAAAGCCTTCAAAGATTTATTATTCTTGTTTTGGAACTGAGACCTCCACTTCACAAAATAGGGACCTTGCCAAACATATCCTTGACAAAAAATAATACTACACAAAGTCCATATATGATAAGGGAAAGGGAACTCAACAAAATTATGCTTTATGGATTCAACATTCAACTTACAAAGGGAGGAAAATCAAGGTCGATCTTATGAAATCTTTGTAGAATATCCCAATTAGGGACTTTTTTTGTAAGAATACACCACATGAATAGGATAATTTTTTCTGGAAACTTCACCTTCCAAACTCCTCTCCACTACCACTCCCTGGCCTCCCCTACTCTAGCCATATTCAGGTGAAAATACCCCATCGTTGGAGTATAAATTATAATTGGAGAGTGAGCCCAAACCAACTCATTTTCATTCTCAGAAAGTATGATATGGGACACAACCAAAAGATCAAGATAACCCCTCTAATTCTCACTGCATGCATAATCAATCTACAAGTCTTCAGCTGTTAGCAAGCCTTGGAACCATTTAGAGGTTCAATCATGGCTATTGATATGGGAAAGTATTGAGACACCTCTATCTCAAAGAAAATATATAATTTCTTGCGGTAAGCGATGGGCATGCCTGCTACTGGGCCAGGGGTCTTGACCCAATCTAACCTTCAACCCATTTCTAACCTTCTAGGCTAGCCCTGAAGCAATAAGGTCTAGTGGATTAAGAAAAACACACCTAATAACTGATATATTAACACCATAGTTGTCCCTCAACCTTACCCAAACCTCAAGAGAGTAAGTGTGAGTGTATTTTTGATAAATTACCTAAGTCCATAGGTTGTAAGTAGACAAGGTTCTCCAACCACATTTAGATGCTAGATATTTTGAGAACTAGAAAATATTTTTTAGGCCCCAACTCCTAAGTGATTTAGGAACCACAATATGATTCCATTTAACCCATGGAAGGACAAAGTTATCCTTAGAGACAACCCATAAAAAATTAAAACACATATTTATAGCACTTTTTAAAACTTCCCAAGGAACTCCACTAGGGATCCAAGCCACTGACATCCAAAATATAGTAATAGTTTCCAAGACTAATTTAACTAGAACAAGTCTCTGTGCCATTGAAAACCACCTTAGGATCCAAATTTTTAGTATTTTCTCTATCTTTGCGATGAACCAAAGCCAATCTTCTTTCTTGTAGCAATTTGGTTTTAGGTGGAAACCCAAATATTTTAGTCCTGCATGATTTCTATAAAGGGAAATGGAAAAGTATTATTAAGATTCGTCACTTCATAATCTTCCAGGTTTTAAGCTGAAATAGAGGATTTTATGTCATTATCCACCATGCCTCTAGCTATTCCAAATAGATCAATGCTTCCAGATAGCTTAGCCACATCACTACAAGCAACATTATAGAAAATTAGAATATTATCAACAAAAGGTAAATGAGTAATTGCTAGAGCATTAGTAATACCAACACCTTGAAATTCACCTCTATGCTTAACATCTATTACTAGACGAATAATACCCTCTGCTACCAATAAAATTAGTAAAGGAGAAAGGGGCATCCTTATATTACCTCTCTCTAGGCATGGAAAAAGAGAGAGGAAGACTTGATTATTAGAGTGCAAAAAGATATTGATTGAATGCAACCCAGCATCTAATTTAGAAAATCTCAATGTCCAGGTGAGTCAAGAGAAGTCTAATGTATATACAAATTACATAGTTATAAGTCTTAGAGAGGTCAAGTTTGATGACAAATCGCTTTAGTATGGGAGTTTTAATGTTACAGATCCCATCTTGTGCCACCCAAATGGCTTCATGGATCTATCTCCCATCAAGGAAACCAAATTTCTAATTTGAAATAGAGTTTAACATGATGGGATTTAATCTTCTAGCAATAACTTTGGAGATAACCTTATAGATATAATTACAAAGTGAAATATGACGAAAGTCCTCTAAAGAAGAAGGCTTATCCACTTTGGGGATAAGGGAAAGGAACATTGTGCTAAAGTCCACCAGGACCCTACCTTCCCTTCTTGATTCATTAGCAACAACAAAAAATTCCACACCAATAATCTCATAAAACCCCTCAAAGAACTCAATCCCCCACCCATTGGGGCCATGAATTTTATCCTTCTGAAAGCTAATTGTATCTCTATACTTATCTTAACATGCCCTCATATTATTTTATAACTTGTTATATATTTATTAGTTAGTTTATTACCTAATTTTTGGTTATAGGTTTTTAAGTGCATGCTTCTTATAAGCCATAGGAATGTTCCCCTTATTCTTTCCTTGCATTTATCTAGCAAATTTAACCATCCTAGGAAACTTTCTTATCTTGGAAACTCTGTCTTAGATAGTTTTATTATCTGGGTTCTAACATGGTGCATTAATTCGAACCACTTTTTTAATTTTTTACAAGTACATTGAGTCTATTTAGTAGTGTACACCCTTGCAACTAAGGTATGGTTGACAAGCAACTTGATGCAATGTGTCTCTATTATTTCATTTTCATAGTTTCTTTCCCCATTTCTATCTATTGGGTTAGATCTTCATTTTTCAATATGGTCTCCTGAATTCTTATTGGTAGCCTTGCGACATTGACCTCTCTTCCCATTTATTTGGTTCATAGTTCACCACTTTTGAGAAATGCTTGTTCTCATCAAAATGTTTCTCAACCTACATATAACTTAAATTTAACTCCCTACGATATTCAATAGAGGTGATGGGACACATGATCCTCTTTTCTATAGAAATTTAGATTGGTTATCACTTTGTGAAGGTCAAAATCAATAGTTATAGGGTCGAGAGTTGGGAGGGTAGTGGGTTGGTGTGGTATGGTGCTTGAACTACAAGATAAGATCACATAGCTTATGATTTTGTTTTCTATTTGTATCCATTTTGTATAGGTTGTTTCCCAATCGTTAAACATTTTAATATTGTCCTTGATCATTTGAGTCATAGTTTCAATATATCTACTCATAATTGAAGACAACATGAAAATAGAATTATCTCTTCTCTAGATCAACAACTAAGTCCTAATAATGTGAACCTAAAAGTCACACTTACTTGAATATGATTTCTAATTGGATCAAATATATCCACACCTATTTTCCTCGAGATAGATGACTAAGCTCCTTCAAACACACAACATACTCATCAAATTGATAGCATCAACATTATTTTATGTCAATTACTTTCTTTATTTGACATTTTTAAGGATGTAAAAATGTTGTCTCACATTCTAGTTTTAGTAATCAATAGATTTCTTAACAATTTGTTTCCCTTGATACTTAGTTTCATTAATATTGTCATAATTAACCAAGTTTCTAAATGGAGAGAAAAAAAACCACACTTATTTGTAGAAAAAAACATATTTTCCATCTTAGTGAACAAGATTTCTTAATAGTTTTATGTGGCTTATCATCTTTTAACCTCATCTTTAATATCATATTAATAATTATATTACATTTTCTAATTTTCGTAAAAATACATTTATTCTCAATCAAATTTACATACTTTTATTGTTCTCTAAAATTCTAAATAATCTTTTATATACTAATACAATACTTATAACTATTTTTAGTAATAAGTATCTTTTTTAATATCATGAAATACTTTTTGAGAATATTAAAACAAACTTTACCTTTCTTATTTACAATATTTTCTTTTGTACAAATTGATACTTCACAATTGTGCAAACCACACATTACTAAACCCTAACATATGTATATGAGTAAATATTTGTATATTCCCTCTTCCTAGTTTGTATTTTTTCTATTTATATGGACTCAAAGAGTGTAGATCCTTGTATTAGAAAAATACCTTCATGCCAAGGGATAGAAGATTATATATGGTTATTTTACTTGTATTACCCTCTTCCGAATTTGTAGATTTTCTATTTTATATGGCACTCGAAGAGTGTAGATCCTTGGATAAGAAAAATACTTTCATGCGAAGGGATAGAAGATTATATATAGTTTTTTATATGGAAATGGAGGGAAGATTGTACATAATTTTAAATAAAAAATGTTTTTTAAATTAATGTGATTTTGAAAAACAAATTAATTAAATAGAATGTTTTTTGGATTAATCACATCATGAAGTTATGGTCGACGTTTTGAACCATCTAATATGGTTCATTTTTAGGACAAAGGTGAAAAAATCAATCTACTACACGAGATTAAATAATAAAGACACATTTGTATCTAGAGTTAGTCATTAGGAACTAGCCATTAAGAACTAGTCATCAAGATTTAGTTAATGAAATTAATTAAATAATTAACTGATAATTTAATATTATTTATTTATTAATTAGTTTATAAATAATTTTATCAATTAGTGATCAAGAGTTCATAAATTTTTCTCAAAATTAAAAGTTACAGGATTGGGTTGAAACCAGGATGGTTGCGTAGATCTCGTCTTCCTCATTACGGCACCATGAATGATTCGAAAAACCAATGTCGTATGAGGGAGATATTGTGTTTTGATCAAAAAGCCAAATATGTAAATTTTGCGACAGTTTCACCAGGGTTGACTGGGATGCACAGTCAGGAGGGTGAAGGTACAATCAACAAAAATGTTATGTTCTTGAAATATTCTTTTTTCATCGAGCCAATCATAGGTTGACATGTGTCCCAATGGTATTCGTTGAATGGGTTTTCGGAGGGCCAATCACAGGGTCCCACATGGCCAGCCTTGAGGCTGCCACGTGTCCCTGGAATGACAATGTAAAATTTTTGGAAGTCCGCAAGAATCGACTGTGGGACCTCCGACAGGGCATGCACAAGTCTCTACTGCCCGAGCTACACGAGTATTTCTTAACCTATTGGGTCGTGTTTTACATTTATGTTATACAAGATTCATGTTTGGGGGTTGGTGACTGCTGGCAGTCCCAACTCGACAGCGATCCCTGCGTCGTGTGTTCACATGCCAACGGTCACCATCAACTCTCTGCGCCGTCAGCTAACCTCCAACCCGCATCCCGCCAGCATATCCGTGGAGATTTTGTTCACATGGCCACATAATATGTAACACCTCCCGTGTAGTTATCACAAACTAAACTAGGGTTCAACCTTATCACTGTAGTTGATGCCGTGGGTTCCGCCCAAACATTAATGTCACCGCGAGGTTTGGGGTGGAATGTGCCCAACTACGCAAACCACTAACTTTAAATGCTGCGATATTTTAGGCAGAAGTTTGGCCAGCGCGCCCAAAAAGGAAAAATTGCCTAATTTAACTCTAAATAAGTGGAGTCCTCCACTTTCAGTGGAGTTTTTCTAGGTGTAACTGGGAAAAGGAGTAGGAGACTCAATGTTTTCCCATTTAGAGTGAATGAAGAGTCATTTTTGACTAATTGGAGCATTCTGGAGCCATTGGTGCAGAGAAAAAAGCCATTAGAGGCCTGTAACTACATAGAATAGCAAAAATTTGAGCATAATGAAAGATGGACATACCATTGGGATCTGGACCATCAGATGTAGCCTAGGAGGGGTGAACTACTTTATCATGCCTGTTGTGTAAATTTCATGTGGTGACTTATTTATCTGTTTTACATTATTGTTCAGTGTTATTTGTGCTTATTTCATGCTTCTAATTCACTAAAAATCATCTACATTTCATGGACAAACACCTCAATCCTTAAGCAAACTAATGAGAAAAGTATGCACATATTTCTAAATTGAAAAGACACTTAGCACAAAAAAACTAATACAGTCATTTTAGATCAAATTGGTATCAGAGCTAGAGTTTATTCTCTGGCGTTGTTTAGTGCAAAGAATTGTTTAAATGTTTGTAATTTTTTAGATGCTTACTAGGCTCAAGCTCAAAAGAGGAGAAGGAAAATTGGTGGGAGTAGAAGGGTCTCAAGAAGAGCCAAAGAAAAGGAGAGCAAGATTGCCACAATCTCCACCACCTAGTTCACCTCCTAAGGAAGCAGAAGCTACATTAAGCATGCCTCAAGAGGAAGGAGAAATCCATGAAGAAGTTGATCCCAAAGAGGAAGAAAGAGTGTTCAAGAAAGCATTTCTTGACATGATTGAGATGGTTAGAATCCTTTATCAAGAAATGGATGAGAGACTAGAAGGAGAAGGATCTAAAATTCACAAGGAAGGATAGGGATCTTCAGGAGGTCACAATGATGAAGATAAGTCAAAGAAGGGAAATGGAGGAAATGGAGGCAATGGAGAGCCATCATCCTCACCCTCATCATCATCATCCTCTACTTCTACTTCAGTACATCAGCCACACAAGTCAAAGAACACCGGTAGAAGTCCTTTTTTAAAACTTGATGTTAAGTTTGAATTGCCAATGTTTAATGATGAAGTCAATGCAGCAAATCTTGATAATTGGATTAGGCAATTGGAGGTCTATTTGAGAATCCATAACCTTCAAGATTATGATACCAAAATCCAATTAGCTTCATTGAGAATGGAAGGTGCGGAAATTGTTTGGTGGGAAGCTAAGACAAAGGAGGAGAGCAAGAAACATGGTAAGCTTATTCTATCATGGTCAGATTTCATTACTGCTATGAAACAATAGTTCTATCCATTAGCTCATATGCAAAAAGCCATAATGAACTGGCAAAACTTTAGGCAATTGAAGGGACAAAATGTGCAAGAATACACCCAAGAATTTAGGAGAAGAGCTCTCTTATTAGGGGTAGATTTGCAGATCCAAGATACTATTCTCAAGTACATAGGAGGCTTACATAGCTACCTAAAACATACTATTCTCATGTTTAACCCCACCAGTCTAGACTAAGTATGCGTTCAGGCCACACATCTAGAAGCTAGAGGGAAGAACATTTATGAAGAGGGTAGAAAGAAACCTTTTAAGGGTAAAACCAAAGAGAAGACCTCAAAAGGTAAAAACAAAAAGAATGCATCTGTTAAGAAAGAGGGAGAAAAAGTGGTTTGTAAACATTGTTCAAAAGAAGGCCATGATGAAACTCATTGTTGGAAATTACATCCTGAAATGAGGCCAAAGAAACCCAATAACAAAGGGAAATAGAAAACTGCTGCTACAACTCAACATGATTTAGGAGATGATTCAGGTGATGAATCTAAGATTACAACCATGGTATTGAAGAAAATGAAGGGAAAAGAAATTGAAACTAAACCCAGTACCAATACATCAAACTGTCACATACATAATCCAAATGAATAAGAAAGAATAGAACTGTTTCATGTGAGGGTCATATCTAAGCATACCATGATTGACACATTGTTTGACAGTGGGTCACAAGAAAAATTAATCTCTGAAGACTTGGTCAAGAAACTTAACCTTGGTACCATACCACATCCAAAACCATATCCATTAGGTTGGATTTGTAAGGATGAAAATTTACAGGTTTCAAAGAAATGTGTATTGCGGTTTGCAATCACTGCAAATATTGTTGACACAACTGATTAGATGTGGTTTCGCTTGACATAACAGGTATTGTGTTGGGGAGTCCTTACTTGTATCATAGGAAAGCGATATTCCATCTCCATGAGAAAAAATATCATTTATTCAAATATGGCAAGGAGTTCATTGTTAGAGCACATCGCAAGAAGACAAACATTGCTATGGTAAATGCTTGACATGTAAAGAGGCTGGTAAATTCAAGTGAAAATTTCGTTCTTCTTATGATTAAGCCTAAAGATGATGTTAATCATGAATCATTTGAGGGATGTGATCCTATGTTGAAATTAAATTTATATGATGTAGTTAATACACATCATGAGATGTTTCAAGAGCCAACAGGATTTCCTCCAAAAAGAGAGATTCAACATGAGATTTAGTTGCAACAATATTTTCCTCTTCCAAACATCGGTATGTATTGCATGTCGATAATGGAGAATGCTGAAATAAAGAGGAAAATCAAAGAGATGTTGGATAAAGGAATCATAAGGCCAAGAACCTCGCCATGTGGTTAACCCATAGTCTTGATATCAAAGAAAGATGTGACTTGGCACATGTGTGTAGATTTCCGAGCTTTGAACAAGATTACGGTAAAAAATCATTACCCACTCCCAAGAATAGATGATTTGCTTGATCAGTTGAAAGAAGCAAAGTTTTTCACTAAGTTAGATTTACGAAGTGGATATCATCAAGTAAGAATTGCAGAAAGTGATATATGGAAAACTGCATTCAAAACCAAACAAGGATTCTTTGAGTGGCTAGTTATGCCATTTGGTTTGTGTAATGCATAAAAAATTTTCATGCGTGTTATGGATAGTGTTTTGCATCCATTCCTTGATGAATTTGTTATTGTCTACTTAGATGACATTTTAATTTTCAACAAAAGAAGAAAAGATCATGTCTTGCATGTGAATAGAGTGCTTGATATTTTGAAGAAAGAGAAATTGTTTCTTAAGATGTCAAAGTGTGAGTTTGGAAAGACTTATTTGGTCTATTTGGGACATATTGTAGGAGGAGGAGAATTTAGGATTGATCCTTCTAAAGTGGAAGCCATTGTGAATTGGCCCACACCCAAAACAGTAACCGAGGTAAGAAGTTTCTTAGGTGTAGCTCAATATTGGAGAATGTTTATTGCTAACTTTTCCTCCATCGCAGCTCCTATGCATGCAATGAAAAGTGTGAATAAAGGCTTCCAATGGGGAGGCAAACAAAAACAAGATTTTGAAGCTTTAAAAGACAATATCAGTTCATATCTAGTCCTTGCATTACCAAATTTAAGATATCCATTCGAGATTCAAACTGATGCTAGTAATTATGCCATGTGCACAGTACTTTTGCAGCATGTTAAACCTATCGCTTTTCATTCTGAAACTTTTAATGGTGCTGTAAATAATTATCCTACATATGAAAAAGAACTATATGCGTCGGTACAAAGTGTCAAGAAGTGGAAACACTACTTTATGGGTAAAGAGACTATTGTACATACCGACCACCAACCATTACAGTTTTTTTAGTCACAAACAAAATTGCAGCAATCAAGACATTTTAGGTGGATGGGATTTCTTCAACAATTTCACTTGGTTATAAGGCACAAGAAAGGTATTTTCAATAAATTTGTTGATATGCTTTCAAGACCAATCATTAGTGCATCTACTTTACTCAAAAATGATTTTGTTGTACATGAGAGTTACATAGAACAATATGCACATGCATTGATTTTCAAGATGTGTATGCTAGTTTGAGTGAAGGGAATCAAGTTGAAGAAAAAGATTATCAAATGCATAACAATTTGTTGTTTCATTTGGGAAAAATGTGTATTCCACAAGGAGAGAGGCTAAGTATCATGAGAGAAGCTCATTCATCTCTTATTGCTGGACACTTTGGGGTAAGCGAAACATTTACGCATCTACAAAGGTATTGCTATTGGCCTCGCATGATAGATAGTGTGTCGCGTTTTATAAGACGTTGTTCTATGTGTGCAACAAGTAAGCATAGTGATATGAAGCTTGGGTTGTACACGCCACTTCTGGTACCATCAAGACCATGGGAGAGTGCCTCCATGGACTTTGTTGGAGCTTTACCTATGTGAAGGAAACAACATGGTTATCTTTATGTAGTTGTGGATAAATTCAGTAAAATGTGTATACTTATGCCATGTAATAAAACCATTACTGCTGAACAAACTGTTGAACTTTATTTTCAACATGTTTGGGTTCATTTTGGATTACCAACTTCTATTGTTAGTGACAGGGATTCTAGGTTCATTGGGAATTTTTGGTCAAATCTATGGAGAATATTGGACACAAAGTTGAAAAAGAAAACTGATTTTCATCCATAAACAGATGGACAAACCGAGGTGGTGAACAAAACCGTTGTGCATCTATTGAGAGGATATTGCAGAAAACATCCTAAGTTGTGGGATGAGAAACTGCATTACATTCAACACGCTTATAACCGAGCAAAGCACTCTTCTACACAAACATCACCTTTTGAAGTATGCTTTGGGTATTTGGCAAAATTGCCATTAGAATTCATCCTTGGGAAGGATGTTGATGGCCATAGTGATATTTACAATGCTTGAAAGTTCATTGAGAAAATTAAAATTATAAATCAACAAGTTCAATAACAACTTGAGAAAAGTCAAAGAAAATACAAAGAAAGGCATGACAAACATAGAGTTGATCACAAGTTTCAAGAGGGAGATGAGGTATGGTTACACATTAGCAAAGAAAGGATGCAAGGGGAAGGTAAAAATCTCAAACCCATTCACTATGATCCTTTCAAGGTCATAAAGAACACTACAAGAAAAAAGGACATTGGTGAGGGTCATGCTTGTGACAGACCTTTAAGGTCTGTCACCAATGTCACATATGGTGAAGGTCCTTTAAAAAACGTCGTTGTAAGTGTATATAGTGATGGTCCTTTAAGGTCCGTCACCAAAGCCATTTTCAATGACACTTTTTCTGAGGGTCGTTAAAGGCCCATAACTAATTCTATCTTTGGTGACACTTCTAGTGACGAACTTTTAATGACCCTCACCAATGCTATTTTTGTTACTTTTAGTGAAGTTCAAAAAATGTTCATCACCATTAATCATTCCAATGAGTTTTTGATGATGTTATGTTCTTGTTAATATATTTTTTTTCAAAAGATAACGATTTGATACCATTATTGTGGAGTATTTTTTATAATATGTCCAAGGCCATAGTGGTTAGATTCAATCAATTTTTAAGAAGAAATTAGTGTGTATCATTTCCCTCAAGTAATGACTAGTCGAATAGAGTTTTCCTAGGAGTCAACACATGATTCATATCTATTAAGTTTATTATCTAGAAAATTCCCTTTAGATAAATTCCCAATAGTGTGTGTAGGAAATATATTATTTAATACATAATCAAGCTCTGTCAATTCTATTAATGAGAAAGAGCTAACGCTCCTCAACAATCCGGGCACACCTTAAATTAATGCGTTGGCACACACTAACATTAATTAGAACCTCACATGTCTTGGAACATCTTTTTACATAAAACATCTTGTCATGATACTAACGCCCAAGCAAATGGTGGCATGTGCTAGCTCAACATAGAACTCTCCTAGCATGCCCTGGAACACCTTGGTTAAATGCATTGACATACATTAACACTTGGCACACACTGCCACTTGGCATGTATTGGGACCTATTATTAGTGTGGTTAGCATGCCCCTTTTGAAAAATACAAAGTCCTAACTTATTAACCTTCTTATTGGTTCTTCCTTTTGTTTCCTTGAAACTTCTTGACACATATTGAAATACCCTGGCACCCTGCACATCCTTAGCACCTGGCATGTATTGGCACTATTTGGCACATATAATTAGCACACCCTGGAACTCCCAAGCACACTTTGAGACTTCTTGACATGCGCTGATATTCCCTAGAATTCCTTACCAATCCTTATCATACCTTGTCACTCCCTCCTTGGCATGACAACTAGCACTCATTAACACTAGTCCCTAGCACACGTTCCTCATATTCATTAAATTCCATGAATTGTGACCTAGTGCTTCCTTAATGTTTTGTCTTGGACTCCTTAACACTCGTCAACATGCATTAGCACTCTCTAGAACACCTTAGCACTCTTCAACATTCCCTTCCACTTCATAGCATGCATAACACTCTGTGACACATATTGGCACTTGGCACGTGTTGCCACTTGGAAATTCTTAGCATGTATGCAATACATTGACATGAATTAGTATAATTTGGCATGGTTTAATATTAAATTTATTTGAGATCAACTGTTGGAAAGTAGATGAGAAGCAACAAAGTAAGACTTGGCACTTAGAATGCACTAAGACTTTGCACTTGGCACCTATTGGGGCCTAGTGTTGGTGTGCCTAGCATGCCCCTCTTGGAAAAGGTAAATTAATAACTTATTAACCCTCTTATGTGTTCATTTCCTTGTAGTTTAACTTGTTTCTCCCTTTTGTTGCCTTCAATGTTCCTGGCACGCATTAACACACCATTTCACATCTTGGTATGCCTTATCACTTGGCACATCTTAGCATGTTTGACATGCATTTGCACTATCTGACACATCTTAGCATTCCATAGCATGCCTTGGCACTCATTTCCTCACAGCTAGCCTTTACATTTTTTCATGGCTTTGGAACCCAATCAATTCCTTGACTACTGCAGTTCATGTGACAATATTGGCTTGCTTCAATCACAAAAACTTGACCAATTGCACCAACTACAAGTAGATTGTGCCTTGTTCACCTAAGAACTGCCTATAACTCATCTTATGCCACTCATGTCCAAGCTCAACTTGTCCCACTTGACTAGTTACCCAAATAAGGATCACATGATCTAGCCATGGCCACAAAACAACTAAGCAACATAGCTTACATAGGAAATATTTCACATGTATGTTCAGTTCATATAAACAATAGAACATTAACTGAGAGTTTGCAAGAACCACAAGATGCATAAGGCACATCGTGATATAAGCCGACACAAGTCGAGTGCCCCAAAACTTATACACAACAATGTACAATATGCAATTATCTATAGTAGTTTAAAACATGCGCATGTATCCAAAGTGTGCCACATATCATATAAAAAAATAGCTAAAGGAAAAACAATGTTGTGCCTAGCACAAAGTGATCTCCCTTTGTCTAAAAATGCTATGTCGAGCCCCGTATAATAACCGTAGGCTTGGCTCCTATAAATCCTATTTTTAACTTCTCCTAACACACTTGAATTCACTCGCACTCCGTGGCACACACTCTTATTTGTTCCTTTCCATGCATTTTGACCTAGTTATCCCTTGATATGCCCTAACACTCCCTAAAACACTTCAGCCTGCATTGACATTTTCTGACATGTGTTAGCATGCCTTTGCATTCCTAATGTGCATGCCCTGACCCTCCCTACCTATCATGCCCTCACAACTACCCTTACTTAATTTGCAACTTGGGAACCCAACCAAGCCCTCCCTTGACTACAAGAGCTTGACCAAGTTATAGTTACTAAAACTAGATGATGATGTTGAATTGTGTAGCTTGGGAACTTTCAACAATAAAAGATAACAACAAAACAATGATACAAATACAATTACTTTAACAAGGACTTGAGTGGACCCCTACTAGCCATGGCAAACATTTCCCCAAACACGTCACAAATATGTAATCTATAAGTTTAAACAACATATCAGAGCATAGGGGTCTCATACTTATTTGAGAATCGATAAGAAGCATTGTTACCTCGTCACATTAACTGCATTATCATCTATTACGTCATAGATTCATTGTTCATTCATTTACAAATCAAAACATGATGAGAGCCACACATCATCACTGTCATATAACACATTAATAATCATCATATAAAAGAAAAAACTGAAAAGCATAGAACAACCATATAGGCCACATAATAACAAACATAATTACCCATCAATACAAGAGGAAAAGAGCTCTTATTGCCATAAGCAAAATGCAACCAAGTCCGGGACTTCCACGTTCCACTCGACCATAGACATGGCTAAGCCAAATCTCTCTTCAATCAGTTACCCTCATGCCATATTCCAAGCATGAATGTGGGATCTCATAAAACACATCAATCAAAAACCAATCTAGGGATTCCGAAGGCAAAACTACCTGAACCCCCATCCAATGATTCCACCTCACAGTCGGACATCACTAACCATCACCAGATTGGTGTCTACCCAAGCTATCCAGGGCTCCAAAGCATTTGTTCTAACCAGGGCTTCAAATACTAGTAACTCAACCCACAGTTGCCGCCGAGCTTCTAGATCGTTTGTCCAACCAGGGCTTCCAGGACTAGTAACTCAACCCACCAAGGGCTTCCAAAGCGTTTGTTGAACCAAGGTTTCCAGGACTAGTAACTCAACCCAAGTTGTTACAGGGTTTCCAGAGTGTTTTTCGAACCAAGGCTTTCAGGAACTAATAACTCAAACCTAACTAAAGGCACATGAAAACCAACCATGAAACAAAAGTAAATCCCACAACACCATGCCTATCCAGGAAATGGAAAGGCTAGGCAAAACCACTGTCGATCTAGTAAATCCTTCATGCCAATGACATATCATGACCAAGAAACCACATGCATATGCCAACGACATGCCAAAACTAGTGAGGAAAACATATATGCAACTTGGTGCCTACAAGCAAAACTTGTTGTAGTTGCTAATCTCAATGTCCTCTTGCTCCTTCCTGCTCTTCCTTTGCCTTCTTGCTCCAAAACTCCAAGTATGACACATTAGCCAAGAGTGATCGAAGAAACTCTAAGTGACCAAGAGTATGAGAGAGAGAGAATAGAATGACAGCTCCAACACTGAACTGATAAAATTGTGTGAACTGATCCTCAAAATACTTTTGATCAATTAGGCCTCTATTTTCTTCAATTTTCCATTATTTTTCTTCTTTTTCCTCCTCACATGAAACCTGTGACTTTTCACCTCCATTTTCTCCTATTTTATATTATTTTCATAAATAAATGCCAATAAATGCCACTTTGTCTTTCCATATCCTTTGTCAATTTCCATAGTCATAATAAACCATATGAACACCTGCACTAGGATGTTTTGCCAAACATTCAACTTGAAATACGTGTCCCATGACCTTGGTTATTATTTTTCCTTTATTAACTTTTATTACATGGAATTTTCACCAGGGTTGTTACAAACCCCCCCCGGGGGAACATTGTCATCGGTGTTCAACGACACCTACAACCAACAAGATTGTTGTAAGCAAAACATACTTCCCATGGAGCTTTATAACTTAAGTTGTTGCAGTATTTACAATGATCAACCTGTTGAGAAGAAAACCAACATAACAACATGAAAACCATAACATCATAATGACATAACACCATACCGCTTGTTGGAGCTTTATAACATAGCTCATAGTGGTTTTACATCCATATACATATGTACATATGCCAAAACATCACATCAACATATACCAAAACATATACCAAAATACATGCCAAAAAATTTGATCAACCAATGAATATGGAAGGATACATAGCCCGCATCTGATCCGCCATATCCAATGTAGCTTCAACGGGCCCAAATTTTTTCCATTGCACTTTAATCTACTCTATTGCTCGGTTTTGAAGCATGAGCGTCTTTCTCTGCAAAATGCATTGTGGTTTTGGCTGAAATTCTCCTTAGGGCTCCACCTGCAATACAAACCAACCAATCACATGATCAACATCTTTAACACACTTTTAAGCAATGATACATGGAAACCATCATGGACTTTCACTGCCGGAGGCATTGAAAGTCGATAGGCTACTAGTTCGATCCTCTCAAGAATCCTAAAAGGACCACAAAATCGAGGTGTCAGCTTGACACATGATTCAATCCGCAAGGAGCTCTTCTTGGGCTTGATGCGCAAGTACACCTGTTCCCTAACTTGTAACTCCTTAAACAACCTGTTATGACTTGAATAGCTCTTCTGCTTATCATGTGATTCTTTTAAATTCTTCTTGATTACATGCATTTCCTGTTCCATTTATGTTAACATGTTCGATCCATTCAACACCCTATTGACTAGATGACTCCAACTGATGGGAGTATTGCAACTCCACCCATACAATGCCTCAAGGGACTCATCCTAAATGATTCCTTATACCCATTGTTGTAATCGAACTCTACCATTGGAAGATACTCTTCCCACTTTCGTTTCTTATGCATCACATACATCCTCAATGTGTCCTCCAATATCCTGTTGACCCGCTCTATTTGTCCATTTGCCTACGAATGATAAGTTGTGCTAAAGGCTAACTCTATGACCAAACATGCAAACAAATACTTCCAAAACTTGGAAGTAAACTTTGCATCCATATCTGCATTAGGAGAATTTTGAGGTTTAAAATGGGTTTCCTAAGGAAATTATAAAATAATAGTGGAAATAATAAAATAAGATTAGATTACATCATCAACTTTTAGAGGGAAAAAAAAATTACTTTTTCAAATCATATTTTCAACTTATCTCCCTATGGGTTTACTCAAATTTTGAGCAAGAACACTTATTGGTTGTAGAATTTGATTCTTCATCCAATGAGTAACCATGTTGCATACTTTCGATGGACCCCGCTACATAAAAAATGAGAAATACATGAAAACCATTATTACAATCACATTTTTTCATGTATTTATCATTTTTTCATGTAGCAGGGTGCATCGAAAGTATGCAACATGGGTACTCTTTGGATGAGGAATACAATTTTTCATCCAATGAGTACTCCCACTCAAAATTTGAGTAAAACCTTAGGGAGATAAGTTGAAAATACAAATTGAAAAAATAGTTTTATTATTTTATTATTTTCTATAATTTTATTTTTTTTACTCAATAAATGGTGAATCATCCCCCATGGTTGACATCATCATCCTGAATCCTATTGGTTCTTGTAAACTTTATTTTGGTTGTACATTTTTCTTAGGAGGCACATTTTAGACCTCAAAAATTCTCTAATGACAAAATCTTCTTTGGAACACCATGCAACCTGACCACATCCCTGATGAACACCCGTGTTACATCATTCCCCGAGTATGTAGACTTCACTAGAATGAAGTGTGCTACCTTCGTCAACATGTCCACCACGACCATGAGGGAATCATGTTGTCTAGATGTTCTCGGTAAACTTGTGATAAATTCCATGGAAATAACCTCCCATTTCCACTCTAAAATCACAATCGGTTGTAGTAGTCCACCTATATGCTTACACTCTGTCTTTACCTGCTAAAAATCCAAAAATCTAACCACAAACTCTGCCACATAATTTTTCACATTTAGCCAATAATAGAATTTTTTTATAGCGGTCAATGTCTTTTGATATCCTGGGTGACTTGAATATGGTTTCGCATGAAAATCCCTCAAGGCCACCTTCTTGAGCTCACAATCTGATCAAGCCATCTCCTGTAAGACAATAGTCCACATCTTGTGCACCTATACCTGCACCTGTATCTGTACATGTACTCTGCTGTAACGTGTGTCTAAGCTCCATGTACTTGACATCTTGTTGACTGCCTGCAAGATCCTATCCTGTAAGCCTATCTCATAAGAACCCAGAGCTACAATGTGATTTACCTGTATATTCTTGTTAAGAGCATTTGTGGCCCTATTCTCTTTACCTTTGATGTATCAGATCTCAAAATCAAACTCACTAATCGTGGCCAACCATTTAGCTTGCCCAACGTTTAGATTCGGTTGGTCAAATAGATACCGCAATCCACTGTGATCACTTATCAATACAAATATTTTTCCCAGAAGATAATGCCTCCACATCTTCAATGCATGAATGATCACTGCCAACTCAATATCACGTGTCAAATAATTCTGATCGTGCTCATTTAGTTTCTATGACTCATAACATACCACTTTTCCTTCCTGCATAAGGACTCCACCAAGCCCTCTCTTGCAAGCATCTGTACATACCACAAACTCTTTGTCCGGATCTGCGATCTTTAACACTGGAGCATGTGTCAACAACTGCTTTAACTGCTCAGAACTGACTGCAGATTCCTCTGTCCATTCAAACTTCTTACCTTTCCTTTGGAATGATGTGATAGGATAAACAATCTGTGAGAAGATCCTGATGAACCTCCTATAATAACCTACTAACCCCATGAAGGACCTTACCTCATCCACATTCCTGGGAGTTTCCCACTCCATGATAGTCCTTATCTTCTCTGGATCTACTGCTATGCTTTCCTTGGAAACCACAAGTCCCAAATAACGTACCTTTGTCTGAAATAAACTACACTTGTTGAGCTTAGCATACATTTGATGCTCTCTCAATAATCTCAATACCGCTGCTAAGTGTTCGACATGCTCTTCTTCATTTTTAGAATATACAAATATACCGTCAATGAACACAATACAAAACTTGTCCAAATAAGCATGCAACACATTATTCATCAAGCACATAAATGTAGCTGGAGAATTAGTCAAACTGAAAGGAAATACAACAAAATTATAATGTTTGTACCTGGTCAGGAAGGTTGTCTTATGAATGCCATCTTCTTTAATGTGTACATGATGCTATCCCGATATCAGATCAATCTTCGAGAGCATTGCTACTCCATTCAACTGATTGAACAAGTCATCAATTCTCGACAACAGATATTTGTTCTTGATGGTCACCTTGTTCAACTACTTGTAATCAATGCATAATCTAAGAGTACCATCCTTCTTCTTCACAAAAAATACCCATGCACCCCAAGGTGATACACTTGGCCTAATGTATCCATTGTCCAACATTTCCTTTAACTGCAACTTTAGCTCTACCAACTCTGGTGCGTTCATCCTGTAAGGTGCCTTAAATGTTGTCGTTGCCCTTGTTTTCAACTTAATAGAAAATTCTACTTCCCTGTGAGGTGGAAACCCTGAAATATCTGCTGGAAATACATCCTGAAACTATTGTAGAACTGGGTACCTGCTCAAAAAATCTGCATCCTCAACTTCCTTACCTTTATCATTAGAAATGTGTACTGCAAATAACACACACCCTTTCCTGCAATTGCGTTTGTCCTGCATAGCTGTACCCATTCTCACTGATGTTTCTTTCTTCTTACCTTGTAAGATTCTTTGTTCTCCATTGTCATCCAAGCACTCAATAGCCTTATCATAAAAATATACCTTGGTGTTGTGAAGATATAGCCAGTCCACACCCAAAAGCATACTATATGATCCTAATGGCAAAAAAGTCAAGTGGCTGATGTAGGCATACCATTCAAGTCAAATGCACAAGCTCTTACCCAATGATGAAATCTCGTCTTGGTACCTATAGCCAACTACACTAACCAATACTCTGGATGCACTTCTTTATTCAAATCACACTTATCCACCAGATTAGAATTCACATAACTGTAATTAGATCCAGGGCCAATAAAAATAGAAACAACTTGATCACAAAGCTTACATTCCATCTCGATAATAGATGCATGGTGATCTTCCTACCTATTATCTAGTGCCGCACAGATCCTGGGAATACTTTGTTCAATATCTCCCACTGTCTGTGCCTCCTGGGCACTATAGATCTGCAGTCTGACACCTTGATGCTGTGGACAATATTTCCTGCGATGCTCTTCTCGACTAGTCCAACACTGTAAAGGCTTCCAACCTTCATCCTTATTTTTCTCAGATCGAATTCCCTGCTCTTTTTCAGATGCATTGAACTTCTTAGATGGCACTGCATTCTATTTATTTCTTGTATCATGAGGCATTACTCGATTCTTGTCCCATTTTCCTTAGTTCTTTGCATTACCTTTCCAGTCTTGTTTAGTCTCAGATCTGTGCTTTGATTGCTGGTAACAATGTTTTAGCTTTCAAATGGCATCCTCCAATGATCTAGGCTCATCAAACTCAATCATGTCTTTGAATTCTAACGATAACCCATTGATGAATCTCTAAATCTTGGCCTTTTCCTCCTTGAGGTAAGACACATATCTCAATAACTCTAAGAACCTGCTAGTGTACTCCTCATCAATCATAGATCCCATCTTTAGTTCATAAAACTCGTTTGCCCTGCCATCATAGTATCTATCTGATAGATACTTCTTCCAGAATAGCCTCTCGAACTCACTCCAAGTGAATTCCTCTTCATGAATACTCATGACATTATTCACATCTTCCCACCGAATATCTTCTTTACCTTTGAGGTTGAATCTAGCTATTTTGGCTTTCATGTTTTCTGAGTAATCATGCAATCTGAACAACTTCTTCATACCAAACAACCATGCTACTGCATCCTATGATTTCTTCATTTCTCTATCAAATGTAGGTGGTTTTTCTTTCTTAAACTTATCTGGAAAATATCCCCTGTCACTTCTCTTGTAAGGATGATAATGATGACGATCATAGTGCTTATTAGAACCAGAACTAGAATAGTACTTGTGTCTATCACCTCTCTTATCTGGAGTGTCCAAGAACCTGCCATCTCTGATCGTGTCATCTCTATCCGACCTGTCACCATCATGAGACCTACTTCCATATGCCCCATTAGTCCCATCCTCCTGTCCATAGCTAATTTATAGTCGTCCTTGTCACTACAACTCTGAAAAACTTTGAAGAATTACTGCATCAACTTCTGCTTGTTTTCCCTATGCCTGTATGATTATGTCATTATCTTATTTACAACTTATTTCTTCCTTCAAACTTCTCAATGTGTCTCCTAAGTCAGAAGAGTTTCCAATACCATGTTGCTCATCTGATTCATAGGGAGAATATCTATAGTCTACCATCTTGATAGTCATCTTGATTTCTTTCCTGCAAGGCATAGTATGTTAAATAAACAAAATCAAAATAAACCAATGTACCTTATCCTAATGTGATATCTCATAAAACACATCAATCACAAACCAAACTAGGGCTTCCATAGGCCAAACTACCTCAACCCTCATCCATTGATTCCACCTCATGGTCAGACATCACTAACCATCACCAAATTGGTCTCTAACCAAGCTGTTTAGGGCTCCAGAGAGTTTGTTCCAACCAGGGCTTTCAGGACTAGTAACTCAAGGCATAACTGTCGTCGGGCTTCCAGGACTAGTAACTCAAGCCACATCTGTCGTCTGGCTTCCAGAGTGTTTGTCCAACCAGGGCTTCCAGGACTAGTAACCCAATTGACCAGCGGCTTCCATAGCGTTTTTCCAACCAAGGCTTCCAAGACTAGTAACTCAACCCAAGCTGTTACAGGGCTTCCATAGCGTTTGTCCAACCAAGGCTTCCAGGAACTAATAACTCAACCTACAACCAAAGGCACATGAAAACTAACCATAAAACAAAAGTAAAACCCACAACGACATGACTATCCAAGAAATGGAAAGTCTAGTCAAAACTATTGAAAAGTGTAACTAGGTTCAGTGTTCATTATGACTTGTAATTATGAATTTATGTAATGAAGAAGACAAAGATAATAAAATTTATTTTGTAAAGCTTGCCTCATGGGTTTCATGAGAAAGGATTTTTTATTATAGGTCAAATACTTCTTCTTGATGTCTTTAGGAGTTTTTCATCCTATCATAAATATAATTTTGAGTCATGTATATGAAGTGATGTTACACTTGTAAAGGGACAAATTATTGATGTATTTGTATGCTCCAAGACCTTGTCAATATGCTCCACAAATTCGCCTTAGAATATGCTAGAAGTCTCCTTGATCATGCCGGCCTACACACAGATGATCATGTCGGCCTAGGGCTATAATACAATCCATATATATATGATTGCGACCTCATTGTTGAGACATGGATTCAGAAAAGTATGAGATCACAGTAAATACAAGTCTGCGGTTTGGTGTGTAGATAAGAAGACAATACAACGAGGAAAAAAGTCTATCCAGCGAAGGAAGAGAGGTCCTCTGAGATCTTTGTTTTGGGTTACATATCTGAACTTCAGTCCGAAGAGGAGGTGTCTTGACAGTGAAAGACAAGGACCTTGCAAGGAGTGCAAGGAGAAGGTAACTTGGGTCTCTTACTTGTCTACTATATCTCAGATAACCGAGAAGTATACAGTGAGTGTAAGCCCCTGTACTAGCAGTGTGAAGGAAGGTCAATATGGCAAGACAAAGAGCTCAGTCTTGGGAATCAAGAAAGAAGGTCGAGGAGACATCTCTAGGAGACCGAGATTGGATCAAGTAGGGCAACACATTGTCTAAGGTTCTTAGACTAGGGACCGAGTCCCCTAGTGTCGGTGCAAAACAATGATAGAAAGGAAGATCAACAAAAGAATCCTAGATGAGCAACGACAAGGGTCTTGGAGACATAATAGTGTCAAAGGTTTGTGTCATGGTTATGGTACTCATCAATTGAATATCTATAAGGAGAATTACTTTTGGTTTTTCCTCTCCAAGAGGGAGAGGTTTTGGACCTAGCTTGCTAGCCTAAATATTTGTCTCTCTTGTGCATTTGATAATTGGCTTGATGAAGAACGTAATGATCTAAAAAAGATAAGATCTAAGTGAAAGAAGCATAACGAAATAACAAGTAATTATCATGAAAGAGAAATTTTCATAAAATCCCTAATTTGTCAACATAGTATCAGAGCTAAGGTGCTGAAGAAAATAAAGGGCAGTTTAGAAAGAAGGCACAAGGTTCAAGCTTCAAGAAGACATCAAGGATCAATTTTCAAGAAGTCATCAAGGATCAGTTTTCAAGAAACCTTCAAGTATCAGTTTTCAAGAAAGACATCAAGGTTGAAAGAAGGATCTACTTGATAAAGTCAATCTCTAAATCTAAGAAGATATTCATTCATTCAAGAAGGCACAGTCTGCAAGAAGTTAGGAAAACCCTCAAGCCATTTCAAGAAGAACAAAGACCTTACTTAAAGGACTTACACATCAAGGTCCTTTTAAGAGGAAAATCAAGATCCAAGAGGTGATCTTTATCTTCAAAGAATCTAAAGCTATCTCGTGATTGAATCCAAGTAAACATTGTTGGAGCCATCACCAAGCCATCCTTCATCATGATCAAGGATCCAAGGTGATCTACCGCTTTACAACACTCTTGAGGAAGTCAATCTAAGAGGGAGCTTCTACTACTATATACATCATCAATAAGGAAGAATCCAGTAAACGAAGAAAGCATCTATTCAGGTAAGTATATTTATGACTTCATATGAATTTTTCAAAATGTATTTTTGCAAAGAAATCAAAAAATTGGTTGGGGTTTCAAACTTTCTTGCATGAAAGAAAAGGAAAAACCTAGATCTTATTGAGAATGAAGTCATGGACTATATCAAAGGATCAACAAATAGACCTTCAAAAGAATATACTCAAGCACATGCCAAATACATAAAGGGAGACATAAGAGCCAAGAGGATTCTTGTAGAAACCATAAAGGACTCTCTCGTCCCGTATGTATCAAAACTAGAATATTCAAAGGCAATATATGACAAATTGGTGGAACTATTCTCGGTGAGTACTGCAGGGGAAGTAATATCTCTGAGACAAGAACTATACAAGTTGAAGTTGTCAAGAGAGGAAGGAATCACTTCATATTTAATGAAGAATTATGAAATACGAGATCAACTACGGGAATTGGGAGAAGTAATGTCTGGTAGAGAAATGACTATAGTGGTGTTGAATTCTCTACCAGAGGGATGGGGAAACTTCACTTCAAGTATCTATGGGAAGAAAGAATCAACACCATTCCAATACCTATGGTCTCTATGCAAGATAGAAGATACTATATTAAAAGCTAAAATTAATAGAGGATCAAATCAATAAAATTAAGCCTATGTTGTCATGTCAATAAGTAAGGGAAGATTTGGTAGGTTTGGTCCTCAGAATAAATGGAGAAACATGGATAAGATACGATACTATCGATGTAATGAACTTGGGCACTATAAGAAAGGTTGTCCCAAATCTAAGGACAAGAGGAAAAATGAAGAAGCCCATGTCGTCAAAGAAATGGAAGAACCGGATTCAAATAATCCTAAGAAAGAAGAAGTGAAAGATCTCTACTATGATTGAGATCATCTTCATCTTTAAGAGGTATCTGTCGGATGTAAAATAGTATGTTAGGAAGCATTGTTTATTAGATAGATACATCACTTTAGAATTGGAATCATGTTGGAAGCATTAAAGGAGGATCACTCGTCATAGGAGGATGTTTGTAACACATTTATGTGACAACTATGCTATGAAATAAGTGGCTCTTGGGAACCTCACTGAAAACAACATTTATGGAAGGCATTCATCTAGATCAAGAGTCATCATTTAATAATAAATGTGGAAACAGGTGCTGACATTTTCTAATGGAATCCTATTTGGATTCACTGGTTAGAACAAAAGCAAAAGGTTTCATCGAGAATTCTAACTTGCATAATTATAGGATTAGGATATGATGACATATTGAAAAAGCAGGTCAAGAGAATGAAACTTCTCATTCTAAGGAAACCTACTACAGGATGACTCAAGAGGAAAAGAGATGAGGTACATATATATTTGTGCTTACACTGGATGTTGTGAAGTCATGTCATATGGTTGCAAACAATATACTTCTATATTTAGAAGTATGATCAAAAGAAAAATAGAATTTCCTCCGATGCACAGGTTTCCAAAAGGCATGATCCACACAAGATGAAATCAACATAATACGTCCTTATATGGAATATGAGGTGACTATACACAATCAAGGAACTGCGTATTGGAAGCTCCTGGGAATGAAATCAAATTGTGTAGAGAAAGAAAGGAAGAAATCATGAGAAGTACATTAACCATGATAAGAGGCATTCAAACATCTAAAGAAGTCAAAAAGAGTTGACTAGAAAATATCCTAGGAAGATATGCAGACTTTGATAGAAGTCCAAAAAGATGGAGACCCTTGAAAATACATATCGGAGACGTGTCAGTTTGTAACGAAGAATGTCGATGCCTACAAGAAGATTTCATGGTGAAAGATCATCACTAAGGTAACTTTTGATTTAAAGTTCATATTTATAATTATAATATATGATGAGCTTATGCAGGATTGCCAAAGGGAAGTATATGGCTTCCACATGTTGAAAACCATATGGTAGGATGAAAGATCCTTGGAAGAAATATGGTTTGTAGGAAAGCAACATAACATGAAGCTAGACCAGATGGATCACTTTTTGATAAAAGACGTGACTCATGGATGAAAGTGATGGATGATCTATGCCCTATGAAGAGATCTCAAAGATGAAGACTTCTCAACAACAAAGAAATTTATTACATCAAAGAAATGAGTTTTTCATGAGCAACTAGATGTTTTCATTATTGTCGTTGTAGGTCCCTGATTAAGAGGGAGCCTGGTAATAAGTTTCTTACTTGGAAGAAACTTAGTAATTCCTAAGCCGAGAGGGAGCTTAGGTATATTCCTTATATAGGAATGAGTACATTCCTTTATGGAATATGTACACCTTAGTTGAGAGGGAGGATCAGCACGTCATTATGTTCTTCACCTTGGAAGACAGAATGGAGGATTGGGTAATCATTTGGCATATGATCCTCTTGAGGATGTATTAGGGCATCCAAGATAAGAGTAGTTGTGGAAGGACCGATATTATTTGAGGACTGGGAATCCAAGATAAGAATATTCCTGGACATATCCTGAGTAAACGCAGGTGGGATATGATCCAAGAGAGACAATGATGTAGGTGTTTATTCATCATTGGTATCGCTAGCATTGGATCTCAAAGATATTGTGGAGAGATGGAGTTGTTAGTCAAGGCCTTTCACTATGACAATGTTGGTTGATAGGTTTCTATATAGATGAGATTACCAATCCGATTCTTCTTATGAGATTCTTCAAATTGAGAGTGACCATGTATCATTATGCATACCTCCCTAGTTAAGAAGGAGTGTTGAAAAGTGTAACTAGGTTTGGTCTTCATAATGACTTATAATTATGAATTTATGTAATGAAGAAGAAAAATATAATAAAATGTATTTTGTAAAGCTTGCCTCATGGGTTTTGTTGTATCTTAAGAGACAATCCCTCGGTTGTGAAAGGAATCAGTGCTTAAGATATTTTAAAACTGTGTCGTAGAAATAATTTTATCATGAGGTCTTTGTTCTATCCCTGTGGAAACTAGTTTTCTAAAACCCTTAATGATCTGGAATAATAAAAGATTTCACAATGCCATTGACTGCTGATATCTGAATGGAAAAGAAGAACTATAAAGGAAACTCAAAGTAATATGCTATAAACAAAAAATCTATTACTTTTAAGTTTCAGAGAGAATTCATGGAGAGAGAGGAAACTCAAAATAATATGTTGTAAACACAGTATCTATTACTTTTAAGTTCCAGAGAGAATTTGTGAAGGGAGAGGAGTTGGAGTGAAGGAGCGCTTATTAAGGCTATTTAACTCTTACTTACAAACGTAAATCAGAGACCAACTGCTTCTTTACTTCACTTCATTCAAGGAAGAGACAATGTAAAATGACACGAAACACGAATCACCATCAACAACTGCAGGAAACTTGTTGCTTCTTTTATTCACCCATCAGAAAAAGAAGTACAAAATGTAGTCTCCTGGAGGTCCAGAACTCAAAACCCCTCCTCTCTCTTTCTCTCTTCCTTAAATACAAACAAAAGAAGTTTGTAACTGCTTGAGCTTCTTGAAACTCCTAGACTTCCAAAACTGTTAAACTACTTATTGAAATCGAGGACATCATTGTATCTTCGATCTTAACAAAGAGAACAAAATAAAACTTGAAATATAATCCTTTTGCATCTAATTTGTTGCTGATGTGTCTCCTTCCATTTATGCTGTGATATCCTAACAGTCTGCATAAATGCATCTCTACCCAACTTTGCCCATGCTTTTTCGTTTCGAACACTGTCATCATGTCACCTACTACCCGACTTCGCCTCTTCCGCTCATGCCCGCAACATTTAGTATTTGATTAATAAATAGCCGCAAACTCATACCATTGTTCTGCATGTAGCGTCGAGTCTTTTTTACCCGAGTTTGCCCTGCGTTCGAACTTTCCTTTGTAATTGCCGTAAGACTGGGCTCTAAAATATATTCCAATTTTCCTTTGAAAACTATCGCGTCGGTCCCTTTATCGCATTTCACATTTTTCCATTCATAACATATTCATGAGCGCCATTACTCCTGAGCTTGCGATGTGCGATAAAGGTAGGGATGACCTGGCAAGTGGAGGTGGGGCCGATCGCAAATCGAAATTGGCAATATAAAACCTTGTTGCATTTCGCATTTCGGCATTCATAACATATTCATGAGCGCCCTTCCTCCTAATCTTGCGATGTGCGATGTGCGATTGGAATACATTAAATCATAGTTCTGAGTTGCATTGCGTCCGCTTCGTTATCACACTTCACACTTTGGTGAATCCCATTATCTTATGATCACTATCTCTTCTGAGCTTGCGAAGTGCGATATGCGAGAGGGTCCCACGACCGGACTTTAAATACTTTAGATTCGAGCTTCGAACTATATCGCATCCGGTCCTCATATCACATTTCACATTTCGGCGATTCAACCTTGTTCTATTCCTCCTGAGCTTTGCGATTGCAATTTTCAATTTGCGATCAGGCCCTCCACATGCGATTGCGATTAAGCCTCCGAACACTGGTTATGTACGTATATTTGCATGACTCAACCCCGACCTCTGTGCATTGTTCTGAATGCATCAATAGACCCAACTCTTGAATTGTTTTGCACGCGAATAAGCCCGACTTGACCCATGCTGCACACTTTTCTTCTTTGCTGCGCCTCTAGCCTAGATTACACCTCCAATGTTGTTGCTTCCCTAATTTTGGTTCCAGTGCACATGTGATGATGAATCCTCGTTGAGCTTGTGGTTATCCTTTTGAGCATGTTGCAGGTCTTCTTGAAATTTTAACAATTGTTCCTCAACAACCTTGAATTTCTTATAACCTATCTTGACTTTTAGCTGAGTCAAACTATGCTACAACATCTGGCTCCAATTGGGGACAACACTTTGGTAGCAAAGTGCTGAGAACTTGTAGATCAGTAGCTTTTATTGGGCATGGAGTCAAATAGCACTTGTAGATCAGTAACCATTATTGGGCATGGAGTCAATCCCAAATGAGAGTTGATCCAGTATGAAATCCTCCTAAAACCTACTACACTTTGGACTTATTCCTTTATTCTTAAACTGAAAATACAAAACTAGAATTAATACAACTAAAAATGCTCAACTTTTGAACTTATTTATGCACAACTCCTATATATGTATTCATGTATGAACTTAATCAGGTGAAGTCAACCTTCCAATGGCACCAATCCAACATCTGCATGTTAGACCTAATGCCTTCATACTGTTGAAATTTAAATACCACAATAGGGACGTACCATGAATGTTTTCTAGATACAAATCTTTGCACATACCTTTGCATAAATTATAGTTGCTGACAAAAGAAAGTTTTCATATAGTCAGCTACTAGATCATAGAACTGATAAGACCAATTTTCTGCTACCTCCTTTTCTTGAACATCTTGCTGATGTAGACTTCTTTGAACAAGGAAACTTCCTTCACTATTTGAATCCTCAATTTGAGGTTGTACGTGAGAAGATTGATTGTTGTTTTCTGCTGACAACAATTTAGACCGAAAAGGGAAATCTAAGCTTTGTTCCTCATGATGTTGATGTTCTTCGTATAATGCAAATTCTTGACAAAAATATTCCCCCTCCTGCAAACACACTTGAGGAGCTCCACTAGTTTCTCCTCTAATCAAAAAATTATTAAAATTATGAAAACTGTAATGATTTTCTAGGCTTTCAACGTGTAGCTCAGTCATTGCAACGAATTTCTGACCAAAATCTTCAGAATGCTTAAATTCTTGTGTTTCAGAAATACAGGGATCCTCTAACACCTTTTGAAAATCCTTGTTCATCTCTGAATTTGCATTTTCTTGTAAACAAATTCCAATGTTTTCTTCACAGGCCCTCTTGTCTCCAACAAAACTTGTTCTTTCAACGTGACAGGAAAAAATTCTACAAGCCCACACATTATCTTCGATTTCCTATGCATAAAGAAACATCGAATCCAGAGTGCAAGGCCTTCTCTCCTTGAGATAAAAATCCAAGACAATAGAAAGAGCCCTCAAATAGTAAACCATAGCTGCAGCTTCAGGAGGTCGAATTTCTTTTGGCATGCTAAAATAAATTTTTTGAAACCTCCTATTAAACTCAGCGATTGATTCATTTCTCTGCCTCTGGATAGAATATAATTCCAAAAGGTATTTTTCATATGACTAATGCTCGCCCCAGTATCTAAGAAAGATGTCTTGAAAACTATGCCATGAAGTAATTGAACCTTCCTCCAAACACTGGAACTAATCCTGAGCACCTGCTTTAATGAATGACAAAACATCCTTAAAGCCACATCTTTTTAGATAATTTGAAATTTTTCCAGAAAGTATTCAAATTCTAGGAGGTGTTGTTCGGCTGCAACCTCATCACTTTCTCTAGAAAAAATTGGTAGAAATTTAAATCTTTTTAAAGGATATTGATGAAGAACTATAGGCAACACCAAGGGTTTGGAAATCACCTTGGTTCCAAGCAGGAAAGAAGCAAATTTTTTATGAGGTAGAATATTATCACCCAAAGATGATGAATCCTCACCTTTATGCGCAGACTATGACAGATTATCTTCATGAATTGTAATGCAATAGTCATCTCTCCTCTCATATTTAGGAGATAAAGTTGTGTCAAGATTAATAATACAAGCAAAAGAAAAATCTTCTTTCTCCGATAAAGAATGTACTTTTTGGGCCTTACATTCTGTTGAGAATATAAAGCAAGAAACAATCTTCTTGATATGTAAGGGAAAATAGACCACTAAACTGATAGTGAAAAATAAAACTTCCTTTAAAAGATTCAAACTCTGATACTTGTTTTTTCCACAATGATTTCTCATTTTCATGCCAGCAAAATTCCTTATCTAATGAAATCTTCATCAATGGAGTTGCCAGGTGAATAATAAACAACCAAATTTTATATCTAAATCTTGTTCACCATCAAGAAATATATCTCAATGCCTAGGGAAAAATAATTTCGTGCCTTCGTCCCCAACAACGACGCCAAAAAATGTTGTATCTTAAGAGACAATCCCTCAGTTATGAAAGGAATCAATGCTTAAGACATTTTAAAAGTGTTTCACAGAAATAATTTTATCATGAGGTCTCTATTCTATCCCTCTGGAAACTAGTTTTCTAAAACCCTTAATGATATGGAATAATAAAATATTTCACAATGTCATTAACTGCTGACATCTAAATGGTAAAGAAGAACTATAGAGGAAACTCAAATTAATATGCTGCAAACACATAATCTATTACTTTTAAGTTTAAGAGAGAATTCATGGAGAGAGAGGAAACTCAAAATAATATGTTGTAAACACAAAATCTATTACTTTTAAGTTCCAGAGAGAATTTGTGAAGGGAGAGGAGTTGGAGTGAAGGAGCGCTTATTAATGCTATATAACTCTTACTTACAAACGTAAATCAGAGACCAACTGCTTCTTTACTTCACTTCATTCAAGGAAGAGACAACGTAAAATGACACAAGAAACACGAATCACCATCAACAACTACATGAAACTTGTTGCGTCTTTTATTCACCCATCAGAAAAATAAATACAAAATGTAGTCTCCTGGAGGACTAGAACTCAGAAACCCTCCTCTCTCTTTCTCTCTTCCTTAAATACAAACAAAAGTAGTTTGTAATTGCTCAAGCTTCTTGAAACTCCTAGACTGCCAAAAATATTAAACTACTTATTGAAATCAAGGACATCATTGTAACTTCGATCTTAACAAAGAGAACAAAATAAAACTTGAAATATAATCCTTTCGTTGAATCTGATTTGTTGCTGATGTGTCTCCTTCCATTTTTGCTATGATATTCTAACAGTCTACATAAATGCATATCTACCCGACTCTACCCATTCTTTTGCGTTTCAAACACTGTCATCATCACCTACTACCCGACTCTGCCTCTTCCGCTCGTGCTCGTAGCGTTTAGTATTTGATTAATAAACTACCACAAATGCATACCGCTGTTCTGCACGTAGCACCGAGTCTTTTCTTACCCGAGTTTGTCCTGTGTTTAGAATTTCCTTTGTAACTGCCGTAAGACTGGGCTCTAAAAGATATTCCAATTTTCCTTTGAAAACTATCGTGTTCGTCCCTTTATCGCATTTTGCATTTCGAAATTCATAACATATTCATGAGCACCATTCCTCCTGAGCTTATGATGTGTGATGTGCAATAAAGGTAGGGATGACATGGCAAGTGGAGGTGGGGTCGATCGCAAAATCGCAATCGACGATATAAAACCTTGTCGCATTTCGCATTTCGGCATTCATAACATATTCATGAGCGCCATTCCTCCTGAGCTTGCGATGTGCGATTGGAATAAATTAAATCATAGTTCTGATCTGCATCGTGTCCGCTTCATTATTGCACTTCGCACTTTGGTGAATCCCGTTATCTTATGATCACTATCCCTTCCGAGCTTGCGATGTGCGATATGCGAGAGGGTCCCACGACAAGACTTTAAATACTTTAGATTCGAGATTCTAAATATATCGCATTCGGTCCTCGTATCACATTTCGCATTTCGGCGATTCAACCTTGTTCTATTCCTCCTGAGCTTTGCAATTGCGATTTGCGCTCTGCGATCAGGCCCTCCACATGCAATTGTGATTAAGCCTCTGAACACTAGTTCTGTACGTATATTTGCACGACTCGACCCCGAGTTGTGTGCAATGTTCTAAACGCATCAATCAGCCTGACTTGAACTGTTCTGCACACGAATAAGCCTGACTTGACCCTTGCTGCACACTTTTCTTCTTTGCTGCTCCTCTGGCCTAGATTACACCTCCAATGCTGCTGCTTCCCTAATTTTGGTTCTAGTGCACATGTGATGATGAATCCTCATTGAGCTTGTGGTTATCCTTTTGAGGATGTTGTAGGTCTTCTTGAAATTTTAACAATTTTTCCTCAACAACCTTGAATTGCTCAAAACCTCTCTTGAGTTTAGCTAAGTCAAATTATGCTACAACAGGTTTCATGAGCAAAGAGTTTTTATTATAGGTCAAATATTTCTTCTTGATGTCTTTAGGTGTTTGTCATATTGTCATAAATATAATTTAGAGTCATGTATATGAAATGATGTTACAATGGTAAAGGGACAAATTATTGATGTATTTGTATGCTCCAAAACCTTGTCAATATGCTCCACAAAGTCGGCTTAGAATATGCTAGAAGTATCCTTGATCATGTCGGCCTACATACAAATGATCATGTCGGCCTAGGGCTATAAGATCGTCCCTATATATAAGATTGCGGCCTCATTGTTGAGACATGGATTCAGACAAGTCTGAGATCACAGTAAATACAAGTCCGCGGTTTGGTGCATAGAGAAGAAGAAATTACAACGAGGAAAGAAGTCTATCCAGCAAAGGAAGAGAGATCCTCCCGGATCTTTGTTTTAGGCTTGTATTCTCGGATATTTTTTTTGGGTCACATATCCGAACTGCAGTGTGAAGAGGTGTCTTGACAGCAAAATACAAGGACCTTGCAAGGAGTGCAAGGAGCAGGTAACTCAGGTCTCTTACTTGGTTACTATATCTTGGATAACTCAAAAGTATACAGTGAGTGTAAGCCTTGGTATTGGAAGCGTGAAGGAAGGTCACTACAGCAAGACAAAGAGCTCAGTCTTGGGCATCAAGAAATAAGGTTGAGGAGACATCTCTAGTAGACCGAGACTAGATCAAGGAGGACGGCACATTTTCTAGGGTTATTAGAATAGGGACCGAGTTCCCTACTGTTGGTGCAGAACAGTGATAGAAAGGAAGATCAACATAAAAATCCTAGAAGAACAATGACAAGGGTCTTGAAGACATATTATTGTCAAGGATATGTGGCATGTTTATGGTACTTGTCAATTGAAGATCTATAAGGAGAATTTATTTCGGGTTTTCCTCTCTAGAAGGGAGAGGTTTTGGCCCTGGCTTGCTAGCCTAAATATTTGTGTCTCTTGTGCATTTGATAATTGACTTGATGAAGAACGTAATAATCTAATGAAGATAAGATTTAAGTGAAAGAAGCATAATGAAATCACAAGTAATTATCATGAAAGAGAAATTTTAATAAAAGCCCCAATTTATCAACAAAAACCACTTTCGATCCAGGAAATCCTCCATGCCAATGAAAAATCATGACCAAGAAGCCACATGCATATTCCATGCATGAAAAAACTAGTGAGGAGAACATACATACAACTCAATACTTGCAGGCAAAACCCGTTGTAGTTGTTGATCCCGATGTCCTCTTGTGCTTTCCTACTCTTCCTTTGCCTTCTTGCTCCAAAATCCAAGTGTGCCACACTCTCCAAGAGTGCTCCAAGAAAATCTAAGTGTCCAAGAGTATGTGTGTGTGTGTGGGAGAGAGAGAGAGAGAGTATAATGAGAGATCCAACATTGAACTAATAAAAGTATGTGAACTTATCCTCATAAGCCTTTTTATCAATTAGGCCTCTATTTTCTTCAATTTTCCTTCATTTTACTTCTCACATGCAACCTGTGATCTTTCACCTACCTTTTCTCCTATTTTCCATTATTTTCATAAATAAATACCAACAAATGCCAATTTTCATTTCCAAATACTTTTCCAATTTCCATAGCCATAATAAACCATATGAACATCCACACTAGGATGTTTTTCCCAACATTCAGCTTGGAATGCGTGTCCCATGACCTTGGTTATTATTTTTCCTATATTAACTTTTATTACATGGAATTTTCACCAAGGTTGTTACAACGAGGGTCTTCAGATGGATCTACTAAGAGATGATCTAGGAGAACCATTATAATCTCATACTTTATATGTAAAATTGTTACTCTATGTTGTAAAGAATGTCACACCTATGGAAGTACATTTATTTTTCACACTTTTACCGTGGGATTTTAGAGATGGTTTTGTAATTTCCATATAGTTTCATAGATCTCAAGGAAGTTATGTATCCCAACACATTGGTCACATCATTCAACGCACTTTTGGGTTATTTTTATATGCATGGGTTGTTAAAGTTGTATCTAGGATTGTGTTGGAATTCCAGTGAAAATGTGAATTCTTAAACATGATAATCACTTGTGAGAATTATTATAGTTCTTTTCCATTAATCCTTTCCTTATAGAGTCAAGAGAAATCCAAGTCAAATACAGTTCAGTAACTATTTCCTTCCATTGCCAAGTTAGCCCTCCATTCTGCTCATTAGATGCCATCAAATTGTCCTCCAAATATATGTTTTCATAAGCCTAATTTTTCTACGTTGTTTCAACCTACTACAAATATCAAACCATAGTCCTTTTTCTTATTAAAAAAACCTTAGAAGATCGAATTGTGTCACCTCAAACACCTGAACTGTGTCTCTTCAGAAGCCCGAACTATATCAGTTTAGAAGCCCGAATTGTATCAATTTAGAATCCCAAACTATATCACCTCAGAAGCCTGCACTATGTCACTTCATAATCTTGAAATATATCACTTCAGAAGCCCAAACTGTATCACTTCAGAAGCCCGAACTATATCACTTCAAAATCCTATCAAATTGCATTGCCAATAGATGCCAATATATATTTGTTTCGATAAGTGATTTCCAATAGATGCCGATATATACGTGTTTCCACAAACGAATGGACACGTCCTTTTAGGAGGCCGACATGATCTTTAGGAGGGCCGACTTGGAAAATAGGAGGATAAATATCACTTAAAAAAATAAATTTTCTTTTTTCTTCCAATTTTCCAAATGGGACATAATACAATTTAAAATTTTCTTTACAACAAATAAATCATTTCTTCATGTAATTATGAAGACTGAACCTAGTTACAATTTCCAATAGTTTGGTCTTCATAATGTATGATATTGTAAAGAGTAAAAAATAATTTATTTGAGATTTGAAAGAAAAAGAAAAATTAATTTTTTTATGTACATTTCGGTGGAATCCCAACTGCCAAGTTGGCCCTCTAGATGACAAGTTGAATCAGTATTGAAAGGCACATTTCTAGACATGGAACCAACTATATATTGGCATCTATTTTCCACCATTTTTCATGCAATTCAGTGCCCTTCTATGGACAAGTAATTGTTGATTTATGGTAGCATCGGATGTGCTCTAGCCTTGTAATTTTGTATATGGGCTAAGACACATGTATTCCATAAAACTCAGAAATGGTTTTGGAAAATTCCACTTAGAGATGGTTTAATTAAAATAATTAATCATTTTTTTAATGTTTTCCTAAGTCCAAACTCAGGGAAACTAATTAATTAAAGGGTATTAATTAAAATAAGTGTGTAATCTTCTAGATAAAGTCATGGATCACCTCCAAGTTAATCTTAGCCATTGATTATGTTTTAATCTTAGCCATTGAAGGTTCAACAAAAGAATATAAGAAAGAGGGTGAGGGGCCTATGGAAATCACATCAGATAGAGAAAGAATCAAGAATTCGATTTCTTCAGTGAGAGGAAGGATCAAAGTGATTCTCATGTGCAGAGAGGGGAAGGTGAAATATCCAGGAGGGAGAATTTCTTAAGCATAGAGAGTGCATGAAGAGGAGTGAGAGAGGAGCCAAAGCTACAACGCAGAGTTACCCTAGCAGTGGTTACATAGGGTTAGCGTAGAGAAGCAAAGGGAGTTTACGTTTTCTGTTGGAGGGGTGGCTGAGGGTTCATCTGGTGTCAGGAGGACATTTCAGGAAGAAAGGAGCACTGTAGTCTCATACAACAACAAGCACAGAAGCAGCCATGAAAAGCAGCAATAGCAGTGACGCAGTGACAACGTGAGTGATGCAGTCACTGCGCATAAATCACGCAGAGCCAGTCAGTGTGGGTGTAGGTTAGTGTCGGAACTCAAATGTTATGTGAGAATTGTCTCACTCAGCCTTTTCTCACTAGAATTCTTCAGGTGATTAATTGATATTCACAATCACACATTTGTACTCAGAACTTCTCCATAATAAAGAAACCCTCAGATCTGCTGCACCGGTTTTCCCACATTAGGTTTTTCCGGGGACAGTTGTCCAAAAATAACGGTGTTTATGTATGATTACTTGTGCTATTTTTATATGTGATTTGTTAATCGTGAAGTCTACAACATATTTTATTTTGTTATTTAACACAAGAGAAATGTTAAATAATTGTGTTTGACAATGCAATAGAAGAAATTTAATCAGTAGTTGCAATAGAATTCTCCACTATAGAATTTTCACATGGTATCACAACTGTCAAATCCAAAGGAAGCAAGGTCAGGAAAGAGATTGTGTAAACCAAAAGCTTCAGAGGTGACACAACACAGAGAGAAGAAAGCACAGATAAGTATGATAGACTTGGATGTTTTATCCTCTAGGTTAAAAGAGGACGACACATGCCTAGCAAGTTCAGTATCTGCAGGAATATGGTATACTGATAGCGGGGCTTCAGTTCATATGACTGGAGTACGAGAATACTTCTCAAGCTATAGGGAAGAGCAGATGAACTTCCAGATCACTATGTGAAATAACACAAAGTGCACTTCAGTTGGGAGAGGATTCGTGGTGTTTCAGATGGAAGCCGAAACCAGTGTCAGGATCACGTATGTACTACATGTGTCAGGGCTTGGGATGAACCTAATCTCTGTATCCCAGTTGCAGGACAAAGGGCATGACATAAAATTTATCGGAAAGAAAGTATATGTCAAGCATCCCAGTTGGAAGCAAATAAGGCAGATCAGAATCAGAAGCACAGATTTTACATGTTGCAGATCGAAACCCCGATGGCACTAGTCAGTAGTAATATTGAAGATAAGAAAGGGTTGAATGAAATTTGGCATATAAGAATGGGGCACCTACATCACAGTGCATTGAAGATGCTAAGAAACAGTTGATGGGGCACCTGTTATCAGCACAGAGCATGATGTTGTATGGCGAGGATGCGTACTTGGGAAGTATGCTAAGGCATATTTTCCCAGAAGTGAAAACAAGGAAACAAGAATTTTGAGGTTGATACACTCAGATATCTATGGACCAATGTCCACTAATGCTCTTAAGGGTGGCAAATATTTTGTCACATTCATTGATGATCACTCCAGGAAGACCTGGATCTACTTCCTGAAGACAAAAGACGAAGTCTTTGAAAAGTTTAAAGAATTCAAGGCTCTTGTTGAAAACATGATGGGGAAGAAGATCAAGACATTGCGTTTAGATAATGTGGGGAATACATAGATGGGGAATTCACAGATTTCTGCGTAAAGGATGGCATCATGAGAGAGTGGATTGTGTCGTATAACCTAGAGAAAAAGGGTGTGGCGGAACAAAAGAACATAACATCTGTAGGAGCAACCAAGGCCATGTTATTTGACCTTGATTTACCTCGATACTTATGGGCTGAAGCCTGCAATACAATAGTGTATATCCAGAAAATGAAACCTCATAGAGCCTTGAGTAAGAATACTCCTGAGGAGGTTTTCACAGGGAAGAAACCGGAGGTAGGGCATCTTCGGATTTTTGTAGCATGGCTTACTATCATGTACCTAGTGAGAAGAGAAGCAAGCTAGATCAAACAGCAGAAAGGGGGTATCTTGTAGGGTACTATGAAACCTCCAAGGCATATTGGATCTATATTCCTGACAGTAGGAAGGTTGTGATAAGACGCGATGTTAAGTTCATGGAGGATAGAGCGTTTCATAAATCACATGATATGTCGGCAGAGGATCAAACTGCAGAAGTTCCTTTGGTCCAAGAACAACATGGGCACCAAGAAGAATAGACAGGAAGATAGACTTGGTACCAAGGAAGGGTACTAACATTTTCACTGAGGAAGATCAGGAAGACACTCTATCAGAGGAGCCGTTGAAATAGGAGGAAGAATTGAGAGAGCGACCTTCCACTAGTGGTCGAATCAGCAGGGAAGCTCAGTAGATACTGAGGGACGCAAAAAAAATTATTGGGACTCCCAGGAACGGGAAGAGACAACGCAAACCTCCTGACAGGTACTAGGCCTTGGTGGCTCAAGTAGAGGAACTTTCTAGCTTCCAGGAAGATGTTCAGCACCAAGTATGGGTAGATGCCATGATAGAAGAATATGCTTCTATCATGACAAATGATGTCTAGAAAGTTGTGCCCAGGCTTCAGAGCAGATCAGTTGTTCGATCACACTGGATCTACAAGATCAAGTATGCTACAAATGGTAGTGTAGAGAAATACAAGGCATGTTCGTAGCAAAAGGGTATGCTTAGAAGGAAGGCATTGACTATGAGGAGACCTCCACACTAGTTGCTAGATATACCTCCATCCGGATTGTCGTATATGTAGCTGCACAGATGGGATGGGAGATTCATCAAATGGATGTCAAGACAACATTCTTGAATGGAGAAGTTGAGGAAGAGGTATATATCGAATAGCCAGAGGGTTTTGAGACTCATGAAAGGAGGTCTCATGTATGCAGATTGAAGAAAGCCCTGTACAGGCTTAAGCAGGCTCCGAGAGCGTGGTATGGTCAGATAGATAGCTATTTGCAAAAGATGGGATTTGTCAAGAGTGATGTAGATCCCAATCTTTACTATTTGTTATTAGATGATGAGCCATTGGTACTAGTACTATATGTAGATGACCTGTTTATCACAGGATCATCCAAGCTCATAAAGTATTTCAAACGGAATCTAGACTTTGAATTCGACATGAAGGATTTGGGGTTGATGCACTACTTCGTAGGATTGGAAGTTTGTCAGAAAGACGGAGATATCTTCATGGGACAGGAGAGGTATGCCTTGGAAATTCTGAAGGAATGTTGTCCTAGTGCAGCAGGAAATAGAAGTCATTAGCATTGAGCAGAGCCGAAGCAGAGTACATGGAAGCTAGTACAGCTACATGCGAAGCAATCTGGTATCGAAAACTTCTTGTGAGTCTATTCAAAAGCAGATGGAGCCAACTAGCGTTTACTGTGACAATCAGAGTTGTATCAAACTCTCTGAAAATCCAGCGTTTCATGATTAGTCCAAACATATTGACATCAGTTGTCATTTCATCAGAGACTGTGTTCAGCGTGGGGCAGTACAACTCCAGTACATTCCCACAGGAGAAAAAACAACAGATATACTCACTAAGGCTCTGGGGAGAATTAAGTTCACTCAGTTCAGGGAACAACTGGGTATGACTGAAAATCCATTTCAGTAAGAAATGGATCCTCAACGTAGTTGAGGGAGGGAGTTGCAGTACAGCAAGAAGTTGGCAGCAATAAGCAGAGTCAGTAGTAGTATAGATGCAACATTTCTTGTACAGTGTTGGTGAGTAGTATCAATAGCACAACAACAGATGTTATAGAAGTTAGAACAACAAAATATTGAGTTGAGTTGCTAAAGCACTTTCCTCGCTAAGAGGGAGTGTTGATTTATGGTAGCATCGGATGTGCTCTAGCCTTGTAATTGTGTATATGGGCTAAGACACACGTATTCCATAAAAACCAAAAATGGTTTTGGAAAATTCTACTTAGAGATGGTTTAATTAAAATAATTAATCATTTTTTTTAATGTTTTCGTAAGTCCAAACTTAGAGAAATTGATTAATTAAAGGGTATTAATTAAACTAAGTGTGGAATATTCTAGATAAATTCATGGATCACCTCCAAGTTAATCTTAGCCATTGATTATGTTTTAATCTTGGTCATTGAAGGTTCAACAGAAGAATATAAGAAGGAGGGTGAAGGGCCTATGGAAATCACATCAAACAGAGAAAGAATCAAGAATTCGATTTATTTAGTGAGAGGAAGGATCAAAGTGATTCTCATTTGCAGAGAGAGGAAGGTGAAATCTCCAAGAGGGATAATTTCTGAAGCATAGAGAGTGCATGAAGAGGAGTGAGAGAGGAGCCAAAGCTTCAACGTAGAGTTACCCTAACAACAGTTACACAGGGCCAACGTAGAGAAGTAGAGGGAGTTTTCATTTTTTTGTTGGAGGGGCAGCTGAGGGTTCATCCAGTGTTAGGAGGACATTTCAGGAAGAAAGGAGCACTCTAGTCTCATACAACAACAAGCACAGAAGCAACCATGACAAGCAACAGTAGCAGTGCGCAGTGACAACATGAGTGACACAGTCATTGCACAAAAATCATGCAGAGCCAGTCAGTGTGGGTGCAGGTTAGCGTCGGAACTCAGATGGTGATGTGATAATTGTCTCACTCATCCTTTTCTCATTAGAATTATTCAGGTGATTAATTGATATTCACAATCACACATTTGTACTCAGAACTTCTGCATAATAAAGAAACCCTCAAATCTGATGCACCGGTTTTCCCACATTGGGTTTTTCCAGGGACAGTTGTCAAAAAATAATGGTGTCTATGTATGATTACTTGTGCTATTTTTATATTTGATTTGTTAATCGTGAAGTCTGCAACATATTTTATTTTGTTATTTAAAACAAGAGAAATGTTAAATAATTTTGTTTGACAATGCAATAGAAGAAATTTAATAAGTAGCTGCAGTAGAATTCTCCATTATAGATTTTTCACAGCAATTTGTGTATCTTTTGTGGTTTATATGAGCTCCCTAAGACTATACTTCTTTGTGATGATGCAAATTTCCAAAGGATATTATTCTTTGTAATGATGCAAATTTCCTGAGGATATAATTCTATATGATGATGTGAGTTTTCTAAAGGTACACATTCCTATGTTGATGCAAGTTTGAGAGGTATGTTCTCCTATTATGATGCAAGTCTTCATAGGTACATTCTCCTATGACAATGTGAGTTTCAAAGACATCCTAAAGACAACTTTATAAACAATCTTATATAGTATTATCGAAAGACATGCAAAGCTCTAAATTGGAACCTGGGTAATCATTCTACTGGTCAATTTATATATGACTTGTATTTCTCTTGTTGACTAATATTCTATAAGGAAAGGATTGCTTGGTTTTCCCCTTGTGGGTTTTTCCCTGGCCGCTAGCCTAATTTTTGGTGTTTCTTGTATTTTTGTGCATTGCAATTGAATGAAGAAAGTGCTAAATGAAAATCACATGTAACAATCACAAGTAATTATCTTGATTAAAAATTATAGATTGCAATTCAATTCTAACATGGGTATCCTTTTGACATGCCACAATTATTGAGGTCACTTTCATGATATGAGCATGTGGAGGGTACACATTGGAGACCTCACATATGACCATTGGAGTAACTTTTATGGGGGCAATCCCTTATTTTCATGGAGACGAATAGATGTTATTCACATTCTACATATTAAGCTCTTGTATTATTGATCCACTTGCCTGATTTAAGGATGTTGTCCACTTTGGAGGTTACTTGGCACATTTTTATCATTTTTGTTGATGGGACATCTCTCCTTGAGAAATATGTAGAGGGTTCCAAATTTTTGATTTAGGAGTGCATTATATATTTTAAGGGTGGTCTAGCTTTATAAGTGGTTATCTTTTTACCAATTGAAAATAATTCCACTAAATCAATGCCATTAGATGTAGAATGGACGCGAGATTTTTAAAATTGAGACAAAATTAACATAATTATGGTACTTTAAAAATATGTTGCAAGAAACTTATGTTACCATTTTGACCAATCATTGGAGAAACATTCCACATCTTTTGCTTGAGTGTTTTTCTTATTTGGGGAGTTCATTATTGATGTCATCCCATGGTGAAGAACACTCTAGGTCTTGAGGTCACATGGCAGATATTTTCATGCATATATTGGACAACCTCCTCCCTTGGGGGGGTTATTGTACATGCGACACATCTTTGTTGTATTTTGACATAATCTCCTTTACTTTGTGGATAACAAGTCAGTTTTTGGAATCGTCCTAGCTAGATTTAATGAAGATAAGATGATTTTCGACGTATTATCTTGGTATTAAAACATAATTAGGCATAAATTATTTACATAAGTTCAAACCATTAGCCGATAAACGTAAAGAAGATTTCCTTATTGTCCTGGGTGATGAGAGCATATTTATGAAATGAAAATCTGATTAACCTAGAACTTTGTAAAGATTGAATTGAAGTGCACCAGCCTCTGATCCAACAATTTACAACCAATGTGTTGGGGACGACTCTCCACTCAACCATAGACTTAGTTGTATTATGTTCTTTTACTGTTGGTCATCCTCAAGCCCGCAAACAACTACCTTTTTCAGTGAATCTCTCTTGCCTAGAATTATCCTTAGGAAAATAGATTGTCTCACATCCTCCTCCTAATCCATTAAATGGAACAACTTGTTCCAAAAATGGAAGGAAAATAGTCACGCACACAATTTATGCCGTCATGTAATTTTTATTTTTCATCTTAAGTTTTTTAACTTGGTTTTTTCCATAAATTTACTCTTATTTTTCTTCACTTACTTTATTATCTATTAATTAATTAGTAAATTAATTAATCCTGTTTTTTATTCTTTATTTTCACTCTATTTATTGGTTAATTTATTAATATTATTATTGATATTGTTATTATTTATAAATTTAATAATATGGGGATTTATATAGTCCCCTCTTCAAGGAACTTCGTTCAAAGTTAATTTTGATTATGTTATCACCCTTTTTTCCTTAAATTTTCTTCATGTATTTTCCACATCACTCTCTGCTGAACTAGTTTAAGGCCATCCCATGTGACATCAATAAATATCAAAAGTTCCAAGAAGTATGAGCAATGCTTTAGCACTTCGCTATTTTCATAAAACAATCATCGAAAGTTCTTAGGAATTGTAAGCAATGGTTTAGCACTTTACTACTTTCGGAAAATAAACATCAAAACTTCCCAGGAAGTGTGAGCAACACTCGAGCATTTCACTACTTTAGGAAAAAAAACATTCAAAAGTTCTCAGGAAGTGTGAGCAACACTCAAGCACTTTGTTCCTTTCAAAATATCAGGCTTAAAGCCATCTTGATCTATCATGACCCCAAGGCCTCAAACCTCATTGTTGAAGAATATAGCTAGTGTCGGTCTTCATAGTTGTATTCAAGTCGTGATGCAATGTATTTGTCAAAAGAAAGAAAAAATAATATATATATATATATATATATATATATATATATATATATATATATATATATATATATATATATATATATATATATATATTATTAAGAATGGGTTTCATGCTTTGTTTTTTTGTTTATAGATCAAAAACCTTCATTGTAGGCTTCTAGGATTTATGTCAAGAGTCCTAGTCCTTGTCTTTATATTCTTTGTGCAAGGTGTTGGTTCATCTGTCTTCAAGGCTCATTTTCTACTAGTCAAAAGGTAGAAGATTCTTATCCTTGATCATTTAAACCATTTTCCCAATCTATCCTTAGCTAGTTGCAAGTATTTTTAGAGTTCACAATAACCTATATTGACACTTTAAAATTATAGAGATCATTACTATCACCCTCACCAATCATCTTTAATCATCATTCACATTACCCAATCCACTCATCAAAATCATTAAGCAAGCTTGTCACTTTTCCACTTCCCCGTACCCAAAATTTTTCTACTAGTCTCAACTTCTTAAAATCCATATATACTAACTTCATAGATGGAAACTTCTTCACATAGTTGAATTTAGGGAACATATTATCATATTAATTTTTACTCTCAACCCTAGCTAGCATGGCTTCTTTTTCTCCTCCTTTAATGCATAAAAATTTTGAGCTTGGAAATGTTGTTACCATCCCCTGATTCGGTTAGAAGGCCCTAAAAAATTCAATAATCAGTTCCACATATTATATGATTGTATAACACTTCATATATAATGACCTCTTTTAAATGTCCATGTCATGTCTCTAAGTTTATTATTAGGGACTTATGACACATCATGATTTTCTCATGCACTAGTTAGCACATAACTACTGGATATAATTTATGAATTTAACATGTTGTAGGAAGTGGACCAAATAGTGACATTATCCCCTTAAACTAATCATAAATTGTTTCTATTTCTAGTACTTAAAATGAATCTAAACCAATACAACACTACTCATTTCAAATTGATGAGTTTATTATATTTTTTTTCTTACTATCTTTTCATTCTTGAAGAGGCAATGTCCTTGGAGCAAGAGTGACCAAATAATGCTTCATAAGAGTCAAGCTACGTATAGCTCATCCATTATTATGACTAAATATATATTTATTAATCTTCCATATCAACTCTAAATTCCCATTTTCATTTTATGTTATAATGGTATATTCCAATTTTAGAATCTCATTATTTATATTTTAACCAAGAACCAATATTTATCCATATATTTACCATATTAATTTAATTCTACAAATTCCATAAAAAATTAGAACCTTTATAAAGCTTCAAAATCTAATCCTAACCACACTGCCATTACTTTCAATTACTAAAACAAAATGAATAATATTAGTCTTACTCATTAACTATATATCAAATTCATTTTTTTTCAATATTAATTAACCATTCTGGAAAATTATTTTGATAAATTCATATTTAAAAAATTAATAAATCTCAAAATCCATATAAAGATGTCATACACGTGCATTAAAATGAGAAACAATCTATCCACATTTAAATTATTGAAAAAAAAAAACAAACAAAACAACAAAACACCAAAACCCAAAAATAAGAAACACTCTAGGCAGGGATATAAATTTATACATTACTTTCACCGATATCCATAGAAATGTAATTATTAAGTAAATGAATTAATTGTTCTGTCAATCATAACATGGATATGATGTATTTATACCTTTATTAATTACCATGTTCTCTAAATGGATTTCAAAGTAGAGGTTTAATGATCATAAGAGTTATTCTCCGTTTTTGGGGCATATTGATCAGTTATGGGAAGCGAGAAATTGGAAGAAAGCCATGAAGGATGGTTTTTGCATTGCAGATGCAAGGGCTAATGTAGCCAATGTAGAGCAATATTGCAATATTGCTACTAGGTGACACCATTTTGCATGATATGCAAACCCTCTCCATCACAGAGTAAATCCACCATTGGTTTAGTAGCATGATTTTCCGCTTTGGGCACGAGAGGTGCCATGTGGGATCTTTTAAATCCTCTTTAGCATAGTAAGAAAATAAAATAACGATAATCTCAATTTAGATTTCAAAAGTTACATAGTGATTTTGATCTAGGTTTTTGAATTGTCATTTTGGAGCTATAATATCTGTATTCATGCTTTTGGAATCACTGGGAAAATGGATGTCACTGAGAGAGGATGTACTCCAGATTTGTGCATATGCAATTGTCAGATCGTTGTTGGATGCAAGGCAGGAAGGTTGAACATATTTGGAGGAATGAAGGCTGAGAACCCATGCAGTCACCCGAGTGACTTTATCCCTCGGATTTAGCAAAGTCATCATGAATTAAATTATCTACCTCAGAGAATTGTACTGAATCGTTGTTGCAGGTTGAGAATCACCAGATTTGGGAAGTAAACAAGGATGTGAGTTGTAAATAGTAATTCTTGGAATAGCGGTTGGTTGCCAATTGAAATGGAGCTACAGGAATGACACATTTGGTGGATGTCGAGGGAGGGGAGACTTAAAACAGTTCCTTTCTATACTTTTCTATACTACTTGAGAGATTTGGAAAGCCTGGTATGCTAACATATTTGAGGGCAAATGCATCAATATTGAAGAAATCATTTCTAAGATCATCACATCATCACATGGATAGGGGAAATGTTAAGGTGCAGAGAAGACTTTGAATCTGTGGCCAAAGATATATTGAGCACCGATTACTTTTTCGGGCGGGGTACTTTGACAACGACGAGACAGAATAGAATCACATGTGTGGAATTGTTGATGCAGAGTATGGCTAAAGATAAATCCAAATAATCAATACAAAATACATTGGAATGGAGGATCTGTACAAAGTTTAGACACAAAACACAAAGATGAAAATACTAGCATTATGGAGTTTCTATGGATTGCACGATAATTATGAGGATTCACAAGTTATAATACAACACCTAAGGGGACTTCTCTCCTCCACATTTAATGGCTTCGATGGAGCGCATATACATTTTTAAGGAACAGTTTAGGACATAAATATTTCACATATCCATAAATATTTTACATATATACCGTGAGCACAATGAGACAGCGGATGCATTGTCAAAGAAGGAATTTACCGACAAAATGGGGCATATACACTACGACATGCTGATTACGGCGCAGGAAAGGGTCGAGGGCAACGTGAAGTTGCCATGATGTATTTTGTTTATCTGCAGGGGAACATAGAAGATAAATTCTGAATCACTGTAAACAGTTGGATATGCTATTTTGGACACAAACTATTTTATATGTGTTGACTACGTACTGGACAGTGTGTTTTATTTTTTATTATCTAACTATATTTTGTATATTTATTTATTTTTTGGGACTTCACCATAGGGAATTGGCTTTAATGACCACAATAGGAATGCTGATATGTATATATGAACTAATTTTACAAATTACTGATATATGCACTGGTATATACATTATACATACCAGGTTGAACAAAAGAAGGTAGTGATCTTTTGCAAACTATAGTACACAAGAAAGTCAAGGAATTGGATGATACACTTTTTACAGGTGCGGGTATCTTCTCGCTTGCTGACATCGGCCACCCATTGGACGCAGGTATTTCTATTACCCACTGGCTGCACGCGGATGAGTTGGATATTCCTCCTGATTTAGTGCTGGAATGGGAGCGATACCGACTTCTACGGTGTCGGGCTGGTATTTTCCTGTCGGATCAGGATGACACTCTTACTTGGGATGGAAGCACTAATGGTAATTCTATAACTGCTAAGGGGGCTTATTCTTTCATCATAAATCCCTCTCCAAAGACCCGGGGTACTAAGTGGTTAGCTGGTATGTGGAGATGGGACACACCAGCGAGGCTCAAATGTTTCATTTGGCTTGTTTTCCACGATAAAAAAATTTACCTGGGAAAATTTAAACAAGAGAGGTTTTATAGGGCCTGTCCTTTGCTCATTGTGCATAACTGCTAATGAAGAGGTGCAACATCTTTTTTTTACACTGCCCTTTCTCAATTTCTGTTTGGAGGGAGGTTTCTCTTATTCTCAAGATCAACTCAGCAGTGGACCGATCATCCATTGTTGGTTGCCTTCTTAACTGGTCCATCCATAATAGGGCATTCCTGGCTCTTCCTCTGTATATTTGCTGGGGCATTTGGCGTAGCAGAAACGCCCTAATCTTTGAAAACAAATCTGCAGATTTGTTGAAAACTGCCTTTTCTATTGTAGCCTATTTTTCAGAGATTGGCCCTTGGAACCCTCCGCCACACATCCACAGATGGTCACATAGGAACCTTGATGGAGCTGCATTTCACGGGGCATGTGGTTGTGGGGCTATCATCTGTCTCAACCCAGCCATTGCCAATCATTTTCACTGGTTTGGTGGAATTGGTACTAATATTAATATTCAGGTTGAGGTGTTAGCACTATGGGAGGCGATCAGGTGGGCCATTTAGTTGGCTATGGACCAGATTTTGATTGCAGGGACTAGAAGACTACCATTGACTGGATCAATGGTCTCTCCATGTTGCCCCTCCCCTCCCTTTTACACTGTTTGGAACAAATTCAGGCTTTGCCACATTTATAGGGAGTAGGACTCCCTGGCAGACTCCCCATCCTCCAAGAGAGGGACCTCTGTCCGGGATGGGCTGATGTGTTTCGAATATCAGGTCAATGGATCCATTCGCTGTATCTTTTGGCACTTCGTTCTTTTTTACTTTGTACCCTGGTTACTCCACTAGCTCCCACTTATTTGGGACTTGGAAGCTTTCAGATTTCTGCATACGTAACCATATTTTCTTTTGTTTTAGTAATAGAGTGTTGTTTTTTTAGCCGTAGTTTAACTGGACTGCCTTTTTGCTCTGAAAATCATTGAAATTCAGATAAGATTTTAAGAAAATCCGATAAGGATTTTTGGAAATCCAAGTTATAGGTATCAATCTTCAATATTTTGGGTGCCTTAGAAGTTTTCGATGGTACTGAATCCATTTCCATCATCAAAAACATGATTCAACCACTGCTATTGCAAGATTTCTGCAAAAAAAATTGCCAGGATTCCGGCCAATTTTAGCCATCTAGGCAATTCCTCTGGCTAGTTAGACAACTCCGTTTTTTTCTCTCTAAAAAAAGAATTGGATGAGTACACTGATACAAAATTAGTAAGTCGATGTTCAAATTTGGGTATGATAGAAACTTAAGTTCCTCTAAGAACAGAGAAGTATGAGGTGCCACCATGGATACTGAAGTTAGTCTTCCATGTCAACATGAATGGTGTAGCAGAATTATAACTTAAATTTGTATATTTAAAGAAGTTTTATCGTTAACTAGAGCACCCTATTAGAAAGTTGGACGATTATTTTAAGACATTCTATTCATACTCTGAAAAAATGAATTCAAATAAAGATTGATTATTGATTTGGTGGAGAAATGAAACACTAAATGAGTACCCAACTTTTGAAATTTACTTGGAACACCAAATTTGAAATTTCTAGAAAGTATCCCAAACGATAGCTCCACACACGAATGGAATTTGATGGGCGAATTGTTCGTTATGGGGTGATTTGCTCGTTAAATATAGTTAAAAAATGAGTGGGAAGGTGTGAAAACAGTTAATTTTGAAGGGTGATTTTGTTTTGAAATTTCAATGGTTGTTTCACAATCACTCTCTTCAAGAGAAAAAAATGTATATTTAGTATGGTTGGGCTAGAAGAAAAAATCAAAATGATTAAGTATTGTTAAAAATTTATCGATGAAAACTGTGTAATGGATTTAAAATCTGTCCAACTTTTAAGATAGTTATTCCATCCAAAATGTTAAAAAGATTTTAAATCCATTACATAGTTCCCTCCAATTTCTAACAATATAAATAACTAGAAATCTTAAATCTCTTATAATTAAGTATATATATTTTTTTTAATTATACACACGAAAGACAGTCAATAATAACAGGTATTGAGCAAGAGCGGATGGACAGTGCTCATGTATTTTTGGGTTACTCCGATTTCTCAATGGAGAATTTTAAACTATTTGTACAGTGAAAATCTGAATGCTTATGTAGGCTTGGATTAAAATGGAATTTGACATGTTGTGGTTAAAAATCTAAACAATGAAATTGGATGTTGATGTAAATTCAAATGTTTTGTATTGGTACCTAATATAAACTAAAAAATTTTCCTACCAATATTTTTTTTGTTAACCATATGACAACAAAACCATATAGGATGGAATCAAAGTATAGAAGTATCCGGTTATGGCAAACCCACAAGAATTATGGGTACTGTGAAAGCTCGAATGTAAGGAAAGGGTTAAAATCAAAATTATCGTAAAATGTTCCCTGCATGTTTTAGAATCTGATACTAACAAGTTTCGCATTACCAAGTACTTCCATGTAGGATGGAATCAAAGTATAGAAGTATCCGGTTATGGCAAACCCACAAGAATTATGGGTATTGTGAAAGTTTGAATGTAAGGAAAAGGTTAAATGTTGGATAGTTAGAAGATTTAATCATACAATAACACAAGTATTTCACACACGAAACAATGCGTTGCGGTTTTTTAATTAATCTCAATCACTTTGAATCACAAAACGCATTCAATGAATACAATGAATCCTGTGAAGGGTATTTAACCTAATTGACATGCACACACTCTCTCACATAACTGAATTTGATCAACTCACTTAATTCACTCTCTAACTCACTCACCAAATCTATCTATAATTCAACTCAACTGATTTACTTAACTATGTGTCTAACTCTCTATACCAGAAGTAATTATATATTTTAACATTAAAAACAAAATTATCGTAAAATGTTCCCTGCGTGTTTTAGAATCTGATACTAACAAGTTTCTTTTTTTTTTCAGAAGAAAAAAAACGTTGTTTTCATTAACAGTTCATTTAAACAGTTATTACAATCATATCTCGAGGAGATGTAATAATCTGATCCAAACATCCGGAAGTTATGACAACTATAGTCAAAACTAATGACAGGAAGGAATCAAAAGCATTCTGGGGGATAATTTCACCTATCCAAATTATGAGCCAGATATGATAAACTCCATGTGTGGAATCTATACAGATACATAGCTCTACAAAAATATATGGGAAAGAGGACATCCTCTGCAATATAAAACAGGCTCTCTTGAGAAGATATCGAGTCCAGGTACATTAGACTCAGCTGAGGCAAAAAAGAGAACACCAACAAAATATTTGGCAGGCTCGCTTGTGAAGATTTCGTAAATGGCTCGCTTGATAACCGTTGAACAAAAAACCATGAGACTGTTCCTTGTGGTATGATGCTTTAGGTGCAAAATTAATAACGCAGCCTCGCTTGATTAGATTCCGTAAACAGGCTCGCTTGATGATTGAGTGAACAAAATGCATGAGTCAATCGATCCAAAAGTGCATAACCGGCTCGCATGATGTGGAGTCCTCCCCGATGTAAGTTCGGCTCGCTTGTAGTTATAACAGACCCGCTTGTCCAATATCCTGGCAGATGATTCGCTTGAAGTATGCATTGATATTAATAGTCATGAGAACGAGGTATAGCTAAACTGGACAAAACAACTGATCCTCTTGTTGTTGAGCAGAATATGGAGAAGTCAAGATAGATCAGGCAAGAAGGTCGTTGAGCAGGCACATTTTCTATAGATCGTGAAGATAAAAATAGGAGGCAAATTTAATCATAAAAACAGAACAGAAGTTAGCATACAAAAAATCATGATTGCAAAAGGTTACAGAATATAATCTATAAAGACTCTGATATTAAGGCAAAGGGACTGTAGATTCCCAAAACTAAATTCCATCCCTGCAATGAAGCACCTGAATAAATCCATAGTCTGCATTTAAACCCCTTTTAGACAGACCATCAGCACGCGAATTCAGGGCCCTGTAAATATGCTCGATAGGAGGGGATCCCAGTCTTTGCCATATCCTCCGGACCCTGCAGATCCAGCCTTGCAAGTCAGGTATTTGTAGCTGAAAGCGACCCATGATGATGCCAACAATCAGAGCAGAGTCACCATATATGTGAAGATCCGTTAGATCCATGTTGACAGCAGCTAATAGCCCTCCCCAAAGGGCCATAATCTCAGCCTTGTTATTGGTACCCTGTCCGCCATTCCAATACATATGAATTCTTTCCCGGTCTGAAAGCTTAATCCAAGCGCCACATCCTGTATTACCTTGCTTGCAAGCGCCATCGAAGAAGACAGCCGGAAGAGAAATCTCGTGTGGACGAATCCGACGAGAGCCATCAATAGGGCGGTTGATCTTTGTTGGGATGGCATCGATCCAGCACATGATGGCATTATAAATGTGGGATAGATTGAAAGGGGCAGCATCGAAGATGAGCCGATTCCTTGCGAGCCATACCTCCTAGATGAGGTAAAAGGGCAACGATCTAAATCTGTTCTTAATGGAATCCCATTCAACCACGACATCAATGAAGTCAGCAGGAGTCCAGTCAGGGTCAATAAGGTGCACAGAGAATAATCTCCAAAGTTGAATGACATTGGGGTATTGAAAAAATAGATGATCAACCGTCTCTTCGGATAGACCACATATAGAGCACCTGTTAGGACCCATAATGCCTCTTTTGACCAGATTGTTCCAAGTAAGAATTTTATTCTTCGAAGTGAACCAACCAAAAAGGATGATTTTGGTAGGTAGCCCTCGTTTCCAGAACTGTGCAAAAGTTCGTGAGCACTGTGCTGAGTAAGTCTGGTAATTAATTCTGAGATATATATCTTTGACAATTGGATGCTTCCCCGTCATCGGCCCATCCCAGATGACGCAGTCACCACCAAATGAATAGTAGACACCAGCTGCACTTAAAGATCCAAGAAGCTGATCCCATTCGGTTGCCATGTCATCATAAAGTCCCAGCTGTGTAGCATTCTTAAAGGTAGGGGCCCCATAAGTCCATGAGGAAATAGTTTGAGAAAGATAGCAGATTCCCCGGTGAGCGAGATTATGGATAAGCCTTGCGAATGGTTTTGACTGCCTATCAAAACCTTGCATATTAAGGTTACCGAGTGGAATGTGACTTCCGTCCCTGAAAAGCCATGTAAGTCTGTCCCCAACATGTCCCAGGATCTTCTTGAAACTGCCCCAAATAGTCGAGTATGTAACAAGGAAACGAAATTTATGGCAAAGAAGAAAATGTAAGGAATCACCGGTTAAATATTTGCATTTGACAATCTGCGACCAAATTCCAGAGCCGTTAATAGCACGCCAGAAGGACTTAATGAGCAGTGCAATGTTGAAATTCCTTGTGTCCAAAATGCCCCAACCATCATGATCTTTGGGCCTGCATAAGGGGGAAACTCTGACAAGGTGAAATTTGTGTGTATCCCTCGATCCATTCCAAAGAAAACGGCCAATAATCCTGTTGATGTCTTCCACTATACTTGCAGGCAAGTAGAATAAATGTCCCCAATATACCAGGAGTTGGGATAATACAGCTTGAATCATGATATATCTGCCACCTAAGGAAAGCCATCTGTGAGTCCACATATTGATTTTCTTCCAAAATTGCTCAAGCAACCATAGCCAATCCGCCTGGTTGTATCCGCATGGTTTGATCTTGTATCCAAGATACAACAGTCCGTCCGATAGCAATTGGACACCAACCCCGAGGAACTCCGCAATGAAGAGGATTTCATCTAAATCACCAAACTCGTATAAGAGGAAGGACTTGTCCTTGTTAATATGCAACCTCGTGGCAACATCAAATTTGTTGAGAAGGAAGAGAATGTAAAACTAGTGATTCCTTCGGAGGCTCCCAAACTGCAACATGTCATCCACAAATAACGAATGGGAAGTCGATGTGGAATCCGAAAAGGAAAAGCCTGCGATGTAGCCCTTTTGAGTCGCCATATGCAGCAACTTACTGATACCATCCAATATAAGTATGAAGATAAGCGGGGACAAGGCGCATCCTTGTCTTAGTCCCCGACCAGCCGCAAAGAAGGAAGTAGGCAGTGCATTGATGAGAGCAACATATCGGACCGAGGTAATGCAAGACATAACCCATCGAACGATTCTGAGCGGCAACCCAATCTTGAGTAAAACCAACCGGATGTAGGACCAATCTAGGGTGTCGTAGGCTTTGTGTAAATCAACTTTCATAATCAGGGCCTCACGTTTCTGAAAATGAATGGAGTGAAGAATCTCCTGCGCGACAGCGATAGCATCATGAATTGACCTTCCTTTAAGGAAACCATATTGTTCAGGAGAGATATGTGCAGATAGGGCCGGTTTTAATCTGTTAGCGATGATCTTGGATGTTATTTTATACAGAAGATTGCAAAGTGCAGTCGGCTGGTATTCCCCAAAGGATGACGGATGATCATTCTTTGGAATGAGCGCTATGAATCTGGAGTTCAAATTGGCCGGGATACATCCAGATGTTCTAAAAAATTCCGTGATGTCCGTCAGCTCTTCACCCAAGATATCAAAGAAAAACAGAAAAAATTCAGAGGTCCAGCCATCTGGACCCGGGCACTTGTCGTGTGGGAATGATTTAAGCACCCCTTCGACCTCAGCAGTAGATATAGGTGTATCCAAAGAGTTTATGTCATCCACTTCTAAAATTCTAGGAACTTGATGAAGAACCCATTGTTGGCAAGAGAAGTCAATCTCTTGATTCTGTTGAAAGAAGGCCGAGAAATGTAGAAGAGCTTCCTTCTGGATATCCGGCGTTGTTGTAGCAAAGCTACCATCAGCCCTTTTAATTTTCCAAATGGCATTGCGATTCTTGCGGTCAGTAGCACATTTATGAAAATACCTTGTGTTCCTGTCCCCTTCTTTTAACCAGCGATTCCGACTCTTTAGTTTCCATGAGATTTCTTCAATTTTCAGGATTTCTTGTTCCCTCGCAGCCAAGGATATGATATGATCATAGGCTTGTTGGTCTGGAGCTTTGTCCTTGAAACCGAGATAGATAGACCTCATTTGTTCTTTAATGTCTGTCAACTCTGCCTTGAATTTATTTTTCTTATTGATCTCCCATTACTTGGCTGCTTTTTTCAAGTTCTGTATTTTGTGGTGGAACAGGTGCAAACCGTCCAAACCAGCCATATCCACACCTTGAAGCCATATCCTTCTGATCAATTCTACAAAGTCATTGTCTTCCAACCAAGCTCGATTGAATTTGAAATGTAAACCCACCGGTATGTCATCCATATGCCAAGAGAGCAGGATTGGCATATGATCAGAGACATAGGAAACTAGCGCCTCACTTCTTGGCATTCCCATCGAAATAATAACCCTGTCATTTACCAATGCGCGATCCAGCCTTTTGCTGATGTAATCTGCACCAGACCTTTTGTTCGTCCATGTTGGAATTTTGGGCGTAGGGATAATATCCACCAAATGATAGTCCGACATCATCTCTTTTAAATAACCAGCCAATCTGTCAGCCCTGGCTTTGTCACCCCAAATATCATCAAGGTTCATAGTGGAATTCAAGTCGCCCATTATTATCAAGTTCTTCAAGGAAAGAAGCCCTGAAAGTTTAAACTTGTTCCAAAATGTCAGCGTGTTATGATAAGGCGCGTATAGATTGATTATGTTGAGAAGGCCATCGAACCTCTAATACGGCCCACTAATATGATCCCTCCAAAAAACCTGAATGCCTTAAAATTTGCCCAATATGGATTCCATAGGGCAATTAGACCACCTGAGTGTCCAGTCGCATCTACAGCTGCAGCCTGCCAACCTTTACATATGTTTAGGAAAGAATTAATGGCCTTCTCCCTAGAACTAAGTGTGTCTTGACACAGAATGATGCAGGGCTTCTGAGAGGTGATAATATTCCTGAGGCAATGTTGTTTGGGGGCATCGCCTAACCCCCGGATGTTCATGGAGAAGAAGTGGATCATTTTGGAGAGTTGGCAGGTAAACTTGCTCTAAGCGCCTGGATGTTGCCCGAATAATCATCGGACATGGCAATGGGAACATCTGTATAGTTTTCAAACTTGTCAGAGGATAGTTGCAGAGCTCGTGGATCAGACAAAAGGTGATGCACAGAACGGTTCTTCTTACTATTTTTCTGGATAGTGACATTAGACACATGAGAAGGTGGGATGGCTTTGTCGGGAGAAACAATGATCTTGTCGAAAACAGTGAGGGCAGCAAGATCTAAGTCCGGGTTACCAAGTAGCGTGTCAATGTCACTACCGACTGAATTATGAGGAGACTGTGGCAAAGCGGCTAGACCCTCATCTGATGATGATATCGAATGAGGAAAGAGATGATTATCAGGTTTACAGGAGTCATGCATCTGAGACGGTTCCCCAGTTTGATGAATGGAGGATGAGAGTATAGGAAGGTTTGTTGGGATGAGGTTAGACGCACTAAGGACAGCAGCATTCATATGGGTTTCCAGGCCATCCTTCCGGACTCGTACACTCCCTGGATCTGAGGTATTGACAACAGGAACATGTGGGGCAATAGTGTCATCCTTCCCACTGATTGAGTTGGATGGATTTTCATCACGACCCTCCCCAGAGAAAGACAGGTTTTTGTCAAAATAAAAAGAATCCCGACCTGCCCCATCCTGATGCATGATAGTTCTATCACTAAGAGCATTGGCAGAAACATACACTTCTTCGTCATCAGAGGAGAGAGAATATGAATTACCTGGATGAGGTTCATCCTGGGGCCCCGGCACAGCTTGAAAATGTCGTCGATCCTTAGACTGGTGTATCCATTTCCGTCGAAACTGGTGACGAAGAGGACAGTGGTTCCGAAGGTGGCCAGTACGATGACAGATGAGGCAACGGAATGGAATCCCCCAGTAGTCGATACATTGTCGATGGCGACGCTGACCCCATAACAGGTCCACATCACCAGGCAGACCTCCAGCAAATTCCACCTCGACAAGGATCCATGCGATCCTTTTGTCGCCAGATCCAACAATACCTGGGTCGATGTACTTAGTGGTACCATAGAATTCCCTATGGCCCGTAGCGTTTTGTGTGTCCAGAATTCCAAAGGCAGCCCTGGGAGCTTGACTCAGATGAAACGACATTTAGGAGCCTCCAGGACTAGATTGAAACCTAGGTACCAGCGAACAAGCTGCAGATAACTCCGACCGCGCACCCAGGTCCGGCTTATAACTTTGAATATATCTTTATCATCCATAAAGTGAATACAGAACCAACCATTGAACAGTTTGCTAATCCTGGGCGCATATCCAATCAATGGAATCCAAACTTGTCGGACCCAACAATCCATATCAAAATCATTGCCGTCGGGGAGCATCCATCTCCCAATTAAAATGCGCTTCTGAAGACTAGCCACCCTGTGGCATAAGTCGTCGTGGTCTAAATTTATCTCTTTGATCACCATATTCTGTTTATAAAAAGCGTTCTTTCCACTTCTGCGCCCAGGCTTCTTCTTCTTATGTATAGGACCATCGGAGTTATGCAGTGAGTTCCCCTCCCTAGTCGAAGTGTTGCAGCAAACCTGTTCGATTAGCTGGCAGTCTATCTCACAATCATGGCCAAATTAGTTTTCCGCTTCAATGGTGGCCCGGATGAAAGCTTCGTGAGTTGAGGTGTCCGAGGCAAAATCCACGTTTGGGACATGTGTCTTAGTCGTATGGTTCGACATCCTTAGACAGGTGAGAATCAATGTCAATACAACCCCAACCCACCACAGTTCGAAAACACGCAGAAGATGTCACAATTGACCACGTATGACAATGTAGGACAATTGGCCACGGGCCCCAGTCCACGTAATAGAGGTTGTCAGGTGACAATTATGACATATCACACTCAAGTGATGAGGTATGATCCTGGAGAAAATAGTGTAAGTACAAAACCGAGATTGACATAAATGAGTAGACGATGCACTAATGTCAGTACTTCAGACCTAGAATAAAATAATAGAGAGCCGATCTCGGGCAGTCAACCCAATCAAGTTAATGCATACGGACGACGCCTAGGCCCTAAACATACCATCTACCAAAATGGAAATCCCAAAGTTGCCCGGATATCATGGGAGGAGAATAAAGAAATCCATCAGCCAAGGACAAAAGGTTAAATGCCCTCCAGTGAACCGCTTTGGGAAATACAACCGATCCCGGAGAAATAAAGATAAAATCTTACGATGGCCAGAATATGTCAACAACTTCGCTGTGGAAGCAAATCTCATTAAAACAGCATGTACAGCAGATGCACAGCAATGCTCCCAAAAAATCTATGGCCAAATTGACGTCGATTTCGGTAGCCGGAGACGGAGAGAATTCTAATAATACAATCGGAAAAACCAGTCTGTCTGCAACTTCAACAGGCCTAAACGTGACAACAGCAACAACAAAGACAACCCGGACAAATCCACCACCTGTCACCAATCCTAAAACTGAAATCTTTGCATGGCCTAGAAATAATCAGAGAATCAACCCACTTACGACAGAGACAGGACCATCTGTTGGCAGAAGACGATGACTGATAACAGGAATCAGATGAGGATGCCAATGAGCTATCCGAGGGCGTACAAGAATTGTCAATATTTTCTACCATGCGTCCTACACTCAAAGAATTGGACCGATAAAATCAAGAGTGCAAGGATAGCTAAAAAGATGATAAGGCATATCTCCACATCGTCCGATAATGTCATAGAAACCAGGAGTGAGCGGTTTAGTTCATCCGACAATATTAGCAGAGACACTATAGAGACGTCCGGCAGTGTATGGGTCTGACCACCGCGTATGATTCTAAAGGATTTAGGTTATATTAACCAGACATTAAAACCAATACCCAGAAAGGAGTACCAGAGCAGAGAGAGATACGGGATAGCGGACCTTTGACTTCATTCCCCTATGAAAACTTATAAGATAACATACGATAACACTCCAGTAAACAAAAGACGTCTGCAGAATTACTGACTTAATTCCCAGTCTGTAACAACTGTGTATTTATCCTCCTTTGTAAACCAATCTCTGTAGAAAAACTAAATGCAAGTAAGCCAGGTGTGCAGAACAGAAGCCTTACCCCGAGAGAGAAAGCAATGGGCAAACTTATCTGCTCTGCTTACACTCCAACCCATTCAAATTACGGGGTAAATCCCCAATCTCTTCCTGTCAGGCTCTGTTTCTCGCTTCTAACTTCCACAGCTGCAGCCTTGCGGGCACTAACAGACTCTTGTATATAAATTTATCCGTGGCCTTCCATGGCTGCTTGATACTAACAAGTTTCGCATTACCAAGTACTTCCATGTAGGACGGAATCAAAGTATGGAAGTATCCGGTTAGGGCAAACCCACAAGAATTATGGGTACTGTGAAAGTTCGAATGTAAGGAAAGGGTTAAAAGCAAAATCATCGTAAAATGTTCCCTGCATGTTTTAGAATCTGATACTAACAAGTTTCGCATTACTAAGTACTTCGGTGTATTAACATATCTTATTTTTTTAAAATGTCAATCAGGAATCAAACTAGTGCCAAATTGTATTGAATTAATACGCCAATCCTTTCATTTTACACCCTTTGCATATCCTCTGCAAGTACACTATCGTGGAGATATCTAAACATGGTAGACAGTAGCAAAGATTTTTTACCAGTGCGTGATGAAAGAAGACCCCAGGAGATTTGAGTCTGTACAGTTATAATTTTCGATTGATAACTCCTTTAATTTAGTTCGAGTTTACTCGTATAAGATTACCCAAAAATTGGATATGTAATTCAATCAATGTAATGCATGTCCATCTGAGCACCACATTTTCATTGGTATCACTCATAGAAGAAATGTTCAAAGTTTCAATGTCTTAATTGATAATAGAGGGGAACATAAGCCAAATTTCAATGTTCAGAATATCTGGGTTTTAAAACCGAGCCTGGGAAATGCCTAATGTGGTTTGGAGAAAACGATTATGAAAATTTTGTTTTTTTTTTTTTTTTCTACTAAATTTATGATTTTGATTATTTCTGCTCAGATATATAAGAAAGATTCACCTTTGAATTATCATTACTGTAGTGAAATTGATTATAAGACCAGAATATGTAGATTGTAGGGTCAGGTAAGTGGTATTTTGATTGTGTAACTGTCATACACATGACACGTCAACATTTTAGGTATACTGCCACGTGGTGCTTTTCGATGTTGCCACATGGCAGTCTTGTCAATTTTTTTTGTTGTTTCATGAAAATTTTAATGTGATAACTTTAGTTTCCAGAATTGGTTTCAGGCCGTTTAACATGTGAGTTCTTTGACATGATGTTATTTTCATAAGGGTTTGACTAATTTGAATTTTGAGAGATATTTGGATTTTTATTTTTAATGATAATATGTTTTTTTAAAATAAAAACAATTTTTTTTACATAAAAATATATAATATCAATTATAATAAAAATATGTATATATTTAATAAATTTTAATTAGACTTTTATAAAATATTTTTTTATTGTTAATATTACAATCTAGTTTTAAAAAAGTAGTAAAAATATTTCAAGATTAAAAAAAATATTTTAAATTATATGAAGATGTATAATTCTTATATTTTTTCAAAAATATTTCAATATAATACTTAAATTATTTGAATATCAATGTTAATTAATCTATTCTAATTTTAATTTTTTTATAAATGTATATTAAAAGAGAAAGCAATTTAAAATGTATATATTTTAATGTTGACCATAATGAAATATTTTAAATGTCTAAATAGAAAAAATAATTAAAAGCAAAAAAAATTCAATTACTTTCTAGTAAGAGTAATAAGATGTGCAATTCATTTATTTTTTAATATAAAATTAATATGTGGAATTTAAAAATATTAATAAAAAAAAAAATTCAAGGTGGGTCATAAATAATGTATTGCATTATGCCGGGTTAAGTAATATTGACTTGTATTTAGAAATACACCAATATAGATCCATCTTAACTCGAAATCTACTAAGTGGGCAAAGGGATCAAATTTTAGTAATATTGATTTGTATTTAGAAATACACCATTATAAATCTCTCTTAACTCCATATCTACCAAGTGGGCATAGGGATCAAATCTCTTGAGGTGCAAACCTATTTTACACTAAAAATGTGATTTTTTCTCTCTTGGTGTTTGGTAGATCTAGAGTTTAGATGGATATATGTTGGTATACTTTTTGTTAACGAGTCTTCTCCCCTTTAAATAAACTATATTCCACATGAATACCATGGGTCGATACATTTTTTTTGTTTGCTAGGTAATGAAAGTCTTGAGATGCTTGACACACCTAACCTATGGCTTGAGTAGCTACAACCGAGGGGCATCTAAGCCATCAAAATACACCACAAAGTGCCTTAACAAAATACCATGTCATCATCTACTCGATGCCCTGTGGGTGGGTCAATACAATATATTTATTTTAACATGTGGTTATGGTTATTTTTAGTTTATTATTTTATTATTTTTGTTTACATAACAAGACAAGACATTACACCTTCCCTACTAAGTTGGAGCAATTAATAAGGACAAAAACATTTTAATGTGAACAATGAGGTTTATAAATAAAATATTTCAATGTCTATATTAAGTAAAGTATTTTGCGATATATATATAATTGAAAAAAAATTTATGGTTAAAACATTTCAAGTACTCTCACTATTATACCTTTTGGCTTTTTTCAATATATTTTTGGTCAATTTGCGTTTCAAATCCAACAAAGATTTGTTGGAATTGTAATTTTAGGTTGTGTAGTCTACACAATCCAAGTGCCTATAGGGATTTTCAAGGCCTTGAATCTATTTATGCATTAAAAAATGCAATTTAAAAAATGAAAAATTACACATGGTGTGTGTAAAACCAGTATAGATAGAAATGTGGAGAGGAATCAAATATCTTTAGGTGCAATTATTTTTTGCAAATTTTATGCTTCAAAAGAAGTTTGCAACTCAAGAGATTTGATCCCTCTCGGTGCTTGTCAGATCCTTGGTTAAGATGGATTAATTGTCATTGATAAGTACTTGGCTAAAAAGCAGTTAATATTTTATACGTGAGTTTTATACCACCCAAATTAAATAACTTCAATTTTGATATTATTAAACCTAACATAAATAACTAAATACTTTGTAAGCAAGTATTTATTCACCCATTCAATAGAAAAACTTAATGGCAAAAAACACTCTTATGGGAGGAGAAGTTCAAAAGAAAATATATGATAAAAAATTATGGTCAAGATTCAAGAAGGTCACTAGAACATAATCGAAGAAGTTGAACTCCATCTAGAAGATGTGCATGTCAAGTATTGTAGTATTATCTATTATTATCTCCAAGATGAGAACAATCAAAGACTAAACAAAGAGGATAAAGGAGATCATTGTCTCTAAAAAGAAGGCAGATGAAATGGGCAAGAAAAGTGAAGGAAGACCATCATATGTGAAATTGTATCAACATCCTCAGTACTACGAAATATTCATAAAAGAGAATAAAATCACTATCAACATTATTAAGAAAGTTCTAACACTCATCAATTTTCATGCAATAGGCCCTCACAAGAGCATTATTCGATAGGATATTTATCACAGACCCACAATTTTACAAATTGGAAAAGCCACAAGAATATTACATGGAATCAAAGGAAAGAAAATGATGTAACAACCATCTAACAAGGATTAGGACTAAAAAGAATTGAGTTTGGATGGATGGGTTATCATTAACAACAACAATAATGTAGGAATATAAGTCAATCCAATTATTTGATTTCATCACATATAACACCCTTAACTACAAAGCATTGATATATATATATATATATATATATATATATATATATTCGTTATGAGTATGGGCATATATCTTATGATATATATTGATACCACAATATTAGCATATATCTCAAGATATATATTGATATAATATGTATATATATACCTAGGATATATACCTACATAATGTGTGTGTGTGTCAATATTATCTTGGTATATATACTAACATGTTGGTATATATACCAAGATATATATCAACGTATCATATTGATATATATCATAATGCATATTAACATATTATGTCGATATATGTATCATGATACATATTAACATATTATGATGGCATATGTTCTAGAATATATATTGAAACTGATATATATATATATATATATATATATATATATATATATATATATATATATATATATATAATGATGTATACCAACATAACATGTCAGTATATATCCCTATATATATTGACATAACATGTTGGTACATATACTAGGGATACATTGACATAACATGTTAGTATATATATTAGTATATATACATACATGTTATATAGTTATATGCCTTGGGATATATATTGATATAATATGTTAGTGTATATTTTGATATGCATAATGAGATAATATGTCGGTATATATGTTGGGAAATATCTCAGTATATATATTAACATAGATATATACCTACATATTATGTAAGTATATATAAGAAAGTTATGAAAATCGATCATTAGGCATGACCCTCCATGCTCTTTGAATAGAGATCATGGAAAAATAGGTTGTTAAGCCACACAAAAATAGCCATTACTATTAAGGAGAATGTTATTTCCATTAATATTGTCATTAATATCTAGTCGTCAAGTGAAGGTTACGCTAAGAACAAAGGCCTCGAAGCCATTTAGAGAATAGAGTTCTATATATAAGACAACCAAACAATAAAGCCTTAGAGCTAGTCAACTAAAGGATAGTGAAGAAAGAGGTTTGCAAAGGAGCCTGCATTTATATTTTCATCAAAAACAAAGACCTAGTAGCCTTTCTAAATATAGGGCTATCTATAATATATTGAGAATAAAGATTAGCATTTCTTTTTCCACACAACATTCATGTTCATGAAGCGAGTGGGTTACAAGTCCCTCATTTATGAATCAAGAATCCTATTAGTATGGCAGAGTGTCTTTGATGTCCATCTAATTAATCTCAATATTGACACGTCATTGTTTAATGGTGTTGTCATTGATTCCAACGTACATTATAAATTCTCTTAATATTTGTCTGGATAACATCAGTTGGAAGCTACAAAGGAAGAAACCCTTGAAAACCCTAGATGCCCTGCACTTGTCGAGGAAAATGGATGTAAATGATAGTGACTTTAATCATGAGACCACCATCAATTGATTCTTCAGTTGATTCCAACGGTAGGTTGTACATTGTGTGACTCCTCATGGTTATGGAGATATTCTTTCTCAAAGTTTGTGCTCCGAGATGACCAAGATTCCCCAAACGAATGGTATAATGCTAATAAACATTGGTTAAAATAATATGAGCTCGGAGTTTGTTAAAATTGTTTTTTAATATATTTGTAAAGCAACAATTATTTAAAAAAAGTTGGAAAAAAGAAAAAATAATAAAAAGAAAGAAGAATATTCATGAACTTAATTTAAGGTTTGGTCAACAACCATGGTCACATTAAATATAATATTAAATTGATCCCTATCGTCCATAAGGTTTTCAATTAAAGAGAGGTTTTCAATTAAAGAGATATGTTTGACCTTGTTGAGGTAATTGTCCTGATCAATGTTTGGCTAATATTTTTGTTTGGTCAGTGCTCTTAATTTTTGATGGTTGGCCCTGCCAAAATTTTAATGTCACGGGGTTCAACATTATTTTTTAATATGGTTTGATGGTCACCTATCTATATAAACCGACCTAGCCAAACCTACATATACATTGAATTCATAATTGATTTGTATGGTGATAAACTCTAAAATTATTCTTAAAAAAAATCTGAGTGAGGTTCCTTTCTGTTCTGATGCAGGTTGACGAAGCGATTTGGAGTTGCTTTATTTTTCTTTACTGTCCTGGCACAGGTCTGAGGGAATTTTAATGGGTGAAGGATTCACATAGGAACAATAAGTGTGATTCTCAGGAACAATGCATGTGACGCATTTCCAAACTTGTGCATAGTAAATTTTTGACAGGTTGACTATGATTTTGTCGCGCCAGATTGATGGATGAATTGATACAAGCACATTCATTTGAAGATGTAATTCGTCGAGGTTTTATTTTATGTGGCTACATTATTGAACCTAATGTGAGTTTGATTTGCTTTTTGTCTAAGGAAAAATGTGAGTTTATTATGGTCATATCTCTGAGGAAATGATGCAATTTTCAGTGGAGAATTAAGTAGACAAGAGTTGTGGCCTATCTCATGTGAAACCTTTATCCTATACAATAATTGACGCTACAGGGCTCGTTGAAATGTTTTAATTTTTTAAATTTGAATTATGCAAGGATCTTGGTTTCATTGAAACGCTACAGGAGCATAAAAGGTATTGTGTTTGCATATATTAAAATTTTAGTGTGTATCATTTTTATATTAAAAAATGTATACACATAGAATGAGTGGGTGTGTGGTTTTGAGAATGCTCAGTTAATGCACAAAACAAGAATGTGATCTGAGATTGTGGCTACTATAGATAAGATAGTAACAATGTATAATACCTCAGTTTGGTAAGTTATATAAAGGCACTTGATGCAAATCTGAAGGAAAGGCATTACAAATTTCTATGAGAATTTTTGAGGCATAATTGTGACAAAGTTTGGCACAAAATTTTTATTTACATAGATTTGCACAACAAAACTTTGTTCAGGGCAATAAATTTTGTAGATATTTCTTTACAACTCATATAAATATATATGACAAATTATTTTGACATATAGTTGTAACTTTAATCTATGAATTATGATATATATAGAAATGATATGTATATATGACAATAACTTGGAGGCATGTCTTAAAAATAATATTAAAGTGAGACAATACTACAGTGATATGACAATGGTGTATGTGTTGATGATGATATGATAGTGATGATGTTGTGACAATGTCTCTATAAGACAAGTGATCCATATGACAATGAGATGGTAATCTATATAACAATGCGACAATGTTGTACATGACAACGATTTGAATCTATTTGACAATGACTTGGTGTTGACTTTGACATAACAACAAATATTGGCATAACGGTGACCTAGTATACAATAACAGTGGCAGTGATAGTGTCAATAATTAATTTGATATATGAAAAAGACATATGGTGTATGTGATTTATGCCACTGCTACATGTAATTTCCATGAGCATAAAAACAATGATTTTGAATTACATAAATTGTATGACAGCGGATTGAAGTGTTTGCATCAACAACTAGGATTTGACATTGATCATATTGAAAGCCCATTGTAGGGTTGATTATAAGAAACAGGGGTTTGAGATAACATATACACTTGATGTGTTGTACTAACATGTTTTGATTCTAGGGTTTATATGTTGAATTGTATGCAGTGATACTAGGGTTTGATTCCTGGGCATGGTTCTATATTCAGTGAGATTGCTACATGTTACAACGATATGATTTTAGAATTTTTGTTGCTAGGATCTGACAAAGGTACATTGAGCAGGGTTCTTTGGCATATGTAGGGTCTACACTTCAGAATAAGAGATGTATTTAGTATGTGATAAATTATTGTAACTTGAAAAAAATCGCATTTGCCAATACTGGTTGATTTAGGTAGAAAAAAATTGAAGCAGTGGATGGTTGATGAATGTTGGAGTTCTTCAGTGCTTGTTTGAACTAGGACCTGATTATGTCAGCACCTAGGGTTTGGTACTGACATTGAGCAGAAGTAAAGTTATTTGTTAATAGTTGTGCAATAGTCATAGTTGTTTTTGAGATTGAACATAGATGATTTGTTCAACAAATAGGGTTTGCTATGCAGTTTGAGCAGAGGAAAAATCGTTTGACAGAGATTGTATGGAAGTTTCTTATGTTATATTTCCTTTGCATTGATTTTGAGCACAAGTGGATTCAATCTAAAAATTGTGAAATGTGGTATGTCGACTAAGAAGGGTGGTAGGGTGGTGCAAGGTAGGAGAGTGGAGTCTCCTTCAGGTTGGAGCCTAAGAACACTTCAGTGCGACAGGGTGGTGCTAGGGAAGGTTGGAGCATGCATAGGGTGTTGGAGCTTCTGTCTAGTTACATCTAGTAAACGAGGTGCTGCAACATCCTTCAGGTTTTAGCTTGTAAACCAGGGCATTGGAGCGTCCTCCTAGCTATAGGTGGTAAATCAGTGAATTGGAGCATCCTTCAGGTTAGAGCCTGTAAATTAGGGGGTTCGTGCCTCCTTCAGTTGGAGTTGAAAACTTGATGGAAATATTTGAAGACAAATATTAAGAAGCATTCGATATTTTTTGTCCCGGAGGGGTTTTCACCTAAAAAATTGTTGTTTATTGTCTTGATGTTTGCACATTAGTGAACGGTGTTGTTCATGGTTGATTTATGGTACTTATGATGATAATGTTAATTAATACTCTGTAAAGTTAAAAATATATTAATTGAAGAGAAATATTGATTCATACCCCTCTAAGTATTTCCAACAATTAGTATCAGAGTCGGTTCTTTCAATAGCAGTTTAACAATTGGAATGTAGATCTCATAGTGCGAAGATGGGAAAATCAAAGAAGAAAGCCTACAGGAATCAATGGAAATTCTAGGTATTGAAATAATTTTAGATCATATTAGAGTTGACGAAAAGAAATAGGTTGGTCCAATTCCTTTGTTCACTAAATCAAATGTTGCATTTTGGAACGCTAAAATGGAAGCTTGTTTGCAAGCTATTAGATGTAATGTATGGTTTTCAATTTTTATTGGAGATACATCCATTGATGAATTAAGAAGGTACAATTCAAAGGCCATGAGTATCATTCAAAGTGCCTTGCCAGATTATGTGAAATCCAATATAGGTCCATGCTCATCTGCCAAACATCTTTGGGAGAGAATTAAAAATATTCATTTCAGTTAAGATCATGTTGATAATAACCATGTTTCAAAAGAGAAAGTTTCTCAGGTTGAAGAATATGGAAATAATGAGAAAGAAGAAGCAAAAGAGGACGTGGAGAAATCATTAATTAGTGCCTTCAAGGAATGGAAAAACACTGAGAAGGAAAATAAGGCACTCGAAGAATAAGTTGTTCTCTTACAATTCCAAGTATAGGAAGAAAAAATGAAATTAGAAGAATTTGTTTAGAAGCATGAGGAAAAAGTCATCCAAAAGCAAAAGGGATTGGATATAGTTGTTGCCTAAATAATCAGGATCGAGAAGGAAAGTGAAAGGTATAAGGAAAAAATACAAGTTCTTAACAAAGAAACAAAAAATGTCACACTTCGAAATCTATAAGTGGAAGAAGTTGAAGAAAGAAGGAAAGTCTTGAAAAGAAAATTTCAAGAAGATTTTACTCAAAAGAAAACAAAACTTGATGTCGCCTTAACTGAAATAGAAAAGTTCAGGAAATGGAAGAAGGAGAAACTTTTTGAATAACGAAAGGAATGACAATGGAATTGCCCAATTAAATATGAAGGAAAAAGAAACAAAATAAGCCCCATGCAATGAAGACATAATCTCCAAGCCCTCGCAAAGAAAGATTGATGAGAAGACTCACATAAGGATCCCTCAAATACCAAATCAAAATGAAGGACAAAGGAAGGTTAAAAATGTGGTTGTTCTAAGAAGTCATAAGCAAAATGTCGTGCCTCCTCCAAGGAAGGATGGCTACAAAAGATCATCAAGACATGACATCCCATCTAGGTACCCTAGCATATTTGATGTTTATTGTTTTTTCATGTTCTAACTATGGGCATATTTGATTATCAAAGACATTATCAAAACCCTATAGGAAAGTTTGCAGGTTCGCAAGACATATTTCAAACAAACTTTGTCAACAAAAAGTATATGTTACTAGTATTAGCATTCCAACCCAAAATTGAATGTTACAAATTCCATAACTATGGGCACATGGCACACGATTGCAGGTACAATATGGAATCTTCCATGAATGACAACCCTAACATCAAGTATAAGAAGGTTTGGAGAAGAAAGCAAAAGGAATAAGATCGAGTAAATGAAAAGGTTCATGTAGTCATGCTTTCATGTTTTGTAAAAGATAAAGGTCATGATGAATCAATAGGTACATTGGACGATGACAAGATTCAAGATGATCTAGACGAAGAGGTGGTTCATACATTATTCCAAAGAATCCAACTTGTTGACTCCCTGAACATTGAAGAGGGTGAGTCTATGTAGTAGTAGTTGCACGTTTGAAGATCAATCATTGACAGGTTTACATGTGGCCAATGTGAAGCAGTCATCAACATTATGGGCAGTCTTTGTGGAGTAGCAGTTTTGGAAGGCAAATTTAAGGACACAATCGAAAAAGGATCCATGTCGTTGATGCATAGAACCAACTATCGAAATACGTATGAAGCATAGCATGTCAGGAGGATATAGGTTGTACATTGCATCAATCATTAATGAAGAAAAGTAGTTAAAGGTAGACATGTTTCTTGCAGCAAGTTAGAAGAAGGAATTTCATCAAGGAGAGCAACAATATATTATAGGAAAAAGCAAGAAGATTGTTAAGGATAGTAGCCCTTTACCATTGATGTCTAAGGGGGAGATAAATCAAGAGAAGAAGATCAAGGCCAGAAGTTAGGGTGAGTAGTGATTGCAGGAGGAGTATGTGTTGCCATCAGTGAAAAAGGGGCATATTATTAAATGGTGTTGTCATTGATGCCAACATACATTATTGAATGCTCTTAATATTTGTCTGATAACACTAGTTGGAAGCTCCAAAGGAAGAAGCCCTTGAAAACCTTAGATTCCTTGCACTTTTCGAGAAAAATGGATATAAATGATAGTGACTTTGATCATGAGACCATCATCAATTGATTCTTCCCGTCATACCAATTCCAACAATAGGTTGTATGTTGTGTGACTCCTCATGGTTATGGATATATGTTTTCTCAAAGTCTGCGCTCTAAAGTGATGACCAAGGTTCCCCAAACAAATGGTATAATTCTAGTAAACATTGGTTAAATTAATATGAACTTAGAGTTTTTTAAAGGTGCTTTTTAATATATGTAAAGAACCAATTATTTCTTAAAATGGGGAAAAGAAAAGAAAAAAAAAGAATAATACACATGAACCTAATTTAAGGTTTAGTATACAATCATGGTCACATTAAATAAAATATTAAATTGATCTCTATGGGCCATAAAGTTTTCAATTAAAGAACTACAATTGACCATTTTAACACAGTACCTTGTTCAGGTCATTGCTTTGTGGCTAATATTTTTTGTTTTCTCAACGCTCTCAAGTTTTGACGGTCGACCCTACCCGAATTTTAATGACACGGGGATTCAACATTATCTTTTAATATGATTGGATGGCCGACCATCCATATAAATGGACCCAACTAAACCTACATATACAGTGAATTCACAATCAATTTGTAAGGTGATAAACTCTGAAATCGTTCTTAAAAAAATTCTGAGCGAGTCTCCTTTTTGTTCTGATGTGCGTTGACGAAGCGATTTGGATTTGTTTTATTTATTTTTACTCTCCTAACATAGTTCTTATTGTGTTTGAATGAGTGAAGGATTCACAGAGGAATAGTGTGTGCGGTCCATAGGAACAATGTGTGTGACGCATTGCTAGAACTTGTGCATAAGAAATTTTTAACAGGTTGACTGTGGCATTTTCGCTTTAGATTGATGGACGAATTGATAAAGGCTCATTTGTTTGTACATGTAATTCGTCGAGGTTTTATATTACACAATGTGAGTTCTACGTGGCTACATTATTTAATCTAATGTGAGTTTGATTATCTTTTTGTCTGAGGAAAAATGCAAGTTTATTATGGTCATATTTATGAGCAAATGACACGAGTTTCAGTGGAGTATTAAGTAGACAAGAGTTGCAGTCTATCTCATGTGAAACCTTCATCCTATACAATAATTGATGTAACAGGGCTCGTTGAAATGTTTCAATTTTTGAAATTTGAATCATGCAATGATCATGGTTTCACTGCAACACTACATGATCATAAAAGGTACTATGTTTGCATATATTAAAAGAAGTTTGCTCATAGAATGAGTGGGTGTGTGGTTTTGAGAATTCTCAATTAATGCACAAACCAGGAATGCGATATGAGATTGCGACTACTATATCTAACATTCTAACGTATAATACCTCGTTTTGGTAAGTTATATAAAGGAACTTGACGCAAATTTGAAGGAAAGGCATTACAGATTTTCGTGAGAATTTTTGGGGCATAATTATGACACAGTTTGGCACAAACTTTTATTCATATAGATTTGCACAATAGATCCTTGTTCATGGAAATAAAGTTTGTAGGTATTTCCTTGCAACTGATATAAATATATATGACAACTAATTCTGAAATATAATTGTAACTATGATCTATGAATTCTGATATATATTATAATGATAGTAACTTGGAGGCATATCTTAACAATTATATTAAAGTGAGATAGTGTTACAGTGACATGACAATGGTGTATGGGTTGATGATGATATGATAGTGATGATGTTGTGAAACTATTTCTATAAGACAAGTGGTCCATATGACCATGGATATAGTAATATATATAATAGTGAGACAATGCTATACATGCCAACAAATCGAATCTATTTGATGATGACTTTGACATAGCAACAAACCTTGGCATAATAGTGACCCAATATAAAGTAACAATACCAGTGATCGTGTTAACATTGACTTTGATATATGACACAGACATATGGTTTATGTGATGTATGGCAGTGATATCTGTAATTTTCATGAGATGAAAAATAATGATTTTGAATGAAAGAAATTGTATGGTAGAGGATTGAAGGGTTTGCGTCAATGGCTCGGATTTAACATTAATCATATTGAAATCCCATTGTAGGGTTGATTGTAAGAAATTAGGGTTTGAGATAACATATACACTTAATGTGTTGTACTAACATGTTTTGATGCAAGGGTTTACATGTTTAATTGCATGCAATGATACTAGGGTTTAATTCTTGAGCATGGTACTATATTCAATGAGGCTACTACATGTTACAATGATACGATTTCAGAATTATTGTTGCTAGGATTTGAAAAAGGTACATTGAGCAGGGTTCTTTGGCATATGTAGGGTCTACACTTCACAATAAGAGATGTATTTGGTATGTGAGAAATTGATGTAACTTGAACAAAATTGATATTGTCAATAATGGTTGAGTTAGGTGGAAATTGTTGAAGCAGTAGATGGTTTTTGAATGTTGGATTTCTTCAGTGCTTGTTTGAACTAGGACATTATTATGTCAACACCTAGGGTTTGGTACTGACATTGAGAAGAAATAGAGTTGTTTGTTGATAGTTGTGCAACGATTAGAGTTGTTATTGAGATTTTGTAGAGATGAGTTGTTAAAAAACTAGGCTTTGATATGCAGTTTGAGTAGAGGAAAATTTGATTGACAAATAGTGTATAGTAGTTTCTTTTGTTACAGATCCTTTATATTGATTTTGAGCACAAGTAGATCAAGTCTAAAAATCATGAAACGTGGTCCGCTAGATGATTAGGGTGGCAAGGTGGTGCAAGGTAGGAGAGTGAAGTATCCTTCAAGTTGGATCCTGAGAAACACTTAAAGGATGTAGGGTGGTGGTAAGGTAGGTTGGAGCCTGCACAGGATGTTGGAACGTCCGTCTAGTTGCAATTGGTAAATAGGGTGTTGGATCATCCGTAAGGTTAGAGCTTGTAAACTAGGGCATTGGAGCATCCTCCCAGTTGCAGTGGGTATATCATGGCGTTGTAGCATCCTTCAGGTTGGAGCTTGTAAATCAGGGGGTTGGAGCCTCCTTTAGTTTGAGATGAAAATTGATGTAAATATTTGAAGACAAATGTTAAAAAGCATTTTGTGGTTTTTGTCTCAGAGGGGTTTCCGTCTAAAAATGTGTTGTTTATTGTCTTGATGTTTGCACATGTTGTTGAATGATGTCTTTTAATCTTACATTTGATGATAATGTTAATTAATGCTCTGTAAAGTTAAAAATATACTAATTGAAGAGAAATATTGATGCACCCCCCTCTTAGTATTTCCAACAATCACCACACACAAAATCTTAATGGAGGGTCTAGATCTTTGCAAGAGGGATATTTAAGGGAATTCAATCCAAGATATTCAAAGGTTACCTTTATTACATGTGTTCAAAGCTCACACAACCACTTTTCTCAAAGCTCCATTACCACTCAAATATATATTTTCATTTTAGCAATGGTTTTATCAAACCTCTTGGATACAAAAAACATAGAAGATATTCTCTCAACTTCACATTGAGATAGACTAGAATATACTCGAAGGAATGAAGTTTTGGATTGACATCTAAAAGAAAAATTTATGGGATTATGGGTCTTAGATATCTCATCTAATCTGATTCTATAAGGATATATTTTCTTGGTTTTCCACTTAAAGGAATTTTGCCTTGGATTGGACTCTATATCTCATGTTCTATATTTTCTTCTATGACCTTCATGTTTTAAGATAGTGCTTGATGAAGAAAGAAAAAATAATAACAAAATGCTAACAACTTCATCAATAATTAATCATGTAATGGATATCTAATGATAAGATTGAAAACCTGTCGATTTCCAAGAGGTTGGAGGTTTTGAAGATTATTTTGTTGGAAAAAGCTTGATATATACTCTATCTATGGCTCGATGTAATAAGAAAAATGGTTTGCACTGTAAAAACACTAATTCTTGTAGTTGCCAATGCTCCGCACTCTGAAATCATCTCAATTTTGTTTTGACTTACCTAGGATTTGTAACTCACAACCGCTCACACTCCTCACAGTGTCGCTATATGTTTGCGTTAAAGATGCTCGTTTCTAACCATGAATTCAATTTTATATGGTGACATCACATATAAAAACCATGAATTCAATTTTATATGGTGACATCACATATAAAAACCATGAATTCAATTTTATATGGTGACATCAGGATTCTATTACAAAGAAAATTGTGACAATGGCTCGATAAATGATTTTCAATATATACTCCTTGGGCTCGTCAATGATTCACATTTCTTGTGGATCGAATATTTGAAGCTAAGTGCATTATTACAATCCAAATCAAGGCGTGGATAGTGAATAATTGTGGTAATTGGTTTGTAATATGGATTCTATTGACCAGTTTATTGATGGATCAATGATTGACCAAAGTTGAAGTGAAAGTTTTAACCCTACAGTTGACGACACTGCAAATATATCAAAAACATATAAATGTGTGGTTTTTGGCACTTGACTAATTAAATATTTGAATTTTGGTTATGGAGACTTCATAACCTTGTTTTGTAGGTTCACTTTGAATAATTACTCGATTACAATGGATCTATGACATTGCAAAATACTGCGACTTTTGGATATTGTTCGCACTCTCCTGTGGTCTATGAATAATATTTGTGACAAGTCTCAGTGACGTCGCAGAGTAATGGCTCAAGGCATAGATGTCACAGTAATTTGATATAGTGGCTTGTGACTATATGACCTAATAGAATGATGAATTTTTGGATTCACTCCATATGTCTGGGGTATGCACAATAAACATTGTATGACGTGACAAATTAGTAATGTTTTATGGTGAATGAAAAATAGCTTGATGACCTGGTCAATTCGATTTGAAGTCTGCTTTGGCTCATAGAATAGCTAGCAACTCGCATGATCGTAATCTCTGTGCAGAAGTGGTCATAATTTTTTTATGATATTCATACAAATGATTATTGATAATAATCGACAGCTCCGCTGCAGAGATTGCCAATACAATGAAGAGCTACCTACATGATGGAACGAACATGGAAGAAGATGAGTCACTTTGTTGAAGAATGACTGGTACTTAATAATTGTAAAAGGATCAAATCCTTGAAAAGAAGAAGGAATCGTAAGAGGTATGTAGACTTTGTTTGTAAATTGTGAGTCAAGATTGTGATAAACTGTCTGAAAAGTAATTATGGTTTTGTAAACATATTTTGTGTGCTAAACATCTAGGGTTTGTAGATTTAACGATCTTGAAGGTTTTTGGTATCTAGGGTTCATAAATGTAGATAGAATTTGAATTAGAAAGATCTAGATAAGATGAAATACCCCAACCTTATTTGTTGTTATTCCCTTTCTAAAAACCCTAGCCATTGAAATTAAACATTTAGGGTTTGCAAATAATCTAGGGTATATGGTAATCTCTAGCAAGGGTGGAATTGGATTTGACATTAAAATCCCAGGGTTGATGTTTCTGCTAAAAATAAAAGTATTATCAATGATAATGTAGAAAATCTAACAATGGGATTCAATCTGATCGTATAATGTACTAAAACGAGATATTGAATCCTTCTACAATTTGCGGAAACAAAACACGATCGCACAATCACATAACAAGTAAGAGAAAGAGACAATAAATTGCACAACACAAGATGTATCTAGGGAAATCACACTGCCTAAACCCCGATATCTGTATTTTGTATAAAGTCAAGATCATGAAACAATAAAATGCTTTCTCTCTCAGAGAAATTCCTGCACTCTGCCAACTGTCTCACTCTGATCTATGGAAAATCAACCAATTACTTAGCCAATTATCAAACTTTGCTCAGCCTGCCTTGCTCACACATTATTGGAGGAATTCTCACCCTATTAAATAGGAAATTCCTTCTAATTGATTGCACAATGCATCCTTGGCCTCCACATGACTCTATAACTGACCTATACAATTTTCTAATTATACAACTGATAGTTATCATCCCTTTAATCTCTATCTCAACTAGGCCTTTCTTAGAAATCACATGCAACAACTATTTATAGTGAATTATCAATTAACTGATTGATCACTACTTGTGAGTCAAATCAGATTTAATTCACTTGACCTCTCACTAGCTCATCACCCAGTTAGAACTAGTTAAACTGATTTTATATCACAATTTCTTGAGTTAACTAATTATAACTCAAAAATAACTGTAACTAGACCCCCTTAAATCATGGGATAACTCTACATGCCTACTCTCTGACCCTCAACTCAAATTTCCTAGGCTAACTTAGTCACTCTAGCTTAGTTTACTAATACAAGTTGTCATGAGATGAAATTACAATTTCTCTTCCAATTTAATTAAGGGAAAATTAAATCATAAGCCCCTTTGGAATGCCATTTCAATACTCCCTCTCAACAAGAAAGGGATTATTTTCTACCTTGATCTTGCCTATGTGGAATTCAAATTTGCTTCTTGCTAGCACCTTCGTCAAGATGTATGCACACTGCTTCTTCATGGGAATGTACTCTAATGACATAATCGGCCTCTGGACACAATATCTGAGATGGTGATACCAGATATCAATATGCTTGGACTTGTCACGAAATAATAGATTAACTGAGAGTTTGATGCAACTATGGTTATCACAATGTATCACTGTCGGATCCATCTATTGACCAAGAAAACCAACAAGTATCTTCCTCATCTAGATAGCCTCGCAAGCTACTTGACTGACCACCATGTACTATCCCTCTACTGAACTGAGTTCAACTAATCTCTGTTTCTTGCTATACCAAGAAACTGCTATGGGTCCTATGCTGAAGATGCCTCCTGATGTGCTCTTCCTATTGTATGGACTCCCTGCCCAATCTGCATTAGTGAAGCCTTGAAGATTCACTCCCTTTGTTTGTATATATGATAATCCATACTATGTAGTTCCTTTGAGATATCGCAACCCATGCTTCCCTGCCTTCCAAAAGAGCTTGGTTGGCTTAACCATGGCTTGGATGATCTGGTTAACTGCTTAGTATATGTCGGATTATGTGTTCACCAAATACATGAGTGAACCCATCAGTTGCTTGTAAACAATATCATCCACTACTTCGCCCGAAATAACATCCTCCATCCTCTAGTTTTCTGCAAGAGGAGTCTCCATGGGTTTGCTGCCCTCCATGTGGAACTTCCTCATAATCTCCTTGGCAGACTTTCCTTGAGATACAAATATTTCCCCATCTCTTTTCCATATTTCCAATCCAAGGAAATAGTGCAAGAGCCTCATGTCCTTCATCTCAAATTCTCTTGCAAGATCATATTTGCAATACTTTATGAGTTGATCATCACTTGTCAGTATCAGATCATCGACATAAAGTGCAATAATCAAAAGCTTACCATAAACCACAATATGATATAGGTTCGCATCTGCTTCACTCTTGGTGAAGTCCAACCCAGTGAAATAGTTCCCAATCCTAGTGTACCAAGCACGAGGTGCTTGCTTCAACCCATACAGTGCTCTCTTGAGTCTGCACACATGTGACTCCATGTCTGAGGTCTCAAAACCTTCCCGCTGCTCAATGTACACTTCTTCCTCAATAAATCCATTGAGAAAAGTTGTATTTACATCCATTTGATGTATCTACCATCCCATCTGTGTTGAGAGTGCAAGGATGGATCTACTAGATGATTACCTTGCAACTGGTGTAAAAGTATCTATTATCGAAATTTTGAGGTCTAAAATGGGCCTCCTAAGGAAAATGTACAATCAAAATTCACTTTATGAGAACCAATCACATTTTAGGGTATGACATAATCCCTAATGGTTAAGGTGGCATTACTTGAGTTAAAGGTACTTACTTGTCACATTCTCAATGGTGGATAAAAACCCATGGTTAACCATGGTAGTGATTTAAGTACTTTTAAAAATCAAAGTAAAGTATTCATCATAAATGTCATTTCACACTTTTTAAATAAAAATATATTATTGTCATTTCATATTTCTTGAAAGAAACAATGCATATCCCTATACATTTATTATATTATATTATTTTAATATACTATATTAATTACATGTTATTATACAATTTAAATAATATACATTTTAAATAATAGCATATATATTATAAATTTATATTTATATTTTATTTTGAGTTATTTAAGTACAAAGGACAAATGCATTAGTTCTTCAATGATAATGACTTTTTCTTGAAAAGCTCATTCTTATTTATAGTCACATCAATACAATTTTTTTATTAATTTTATTTTGGTACAAATTTTGAATTGAATTTAACTATGGTTACATGGATTGTAGGGCAAAAATTGAATTGCAAATTCATAAATTTTATTTTATTGGTTTAGCTATTATTTTATTATTTTCTTATGAGGCTCATTTTAGACCTCAAAATTCCCCTAATGATCATAGTCAATCCCCTCCACATGAGGGATTAGAAGTTCAATATTTAGCTAAAAAATGAAAGTGCTCGGAAATGCTTCAAACTAGAACGACCGGATAGAGCTTGTCACTAGGATTCCAATGCAATTCATTTCATAAAAATCCGAGTTCGTATGAGTAAGTTATGGTCTATTGTTCGTTTTCTCAAACATGTAAAAATTGTGCAGAATAGTGACAGATTGATGACTTGGCAGTCTAGTTAGCACCTCAGGAATCTTCAGGGAATATTCTCCAATTTTTATCCAGTGATACTGTGACAAGTGTCATCACCAGATTCATCAATGTTGCTTGGGGAAGTTGAATTTTTCCTCCTAATCCTAAGTTTGGAATTATCTATGGTGGGTTATTATTATTACGATGAAATTTTTGGGCCAATGGGGAAGCGCCATGTTGGGCTTGTTTACTGGGTAAACAAACACATGTATTTTATTATCGATCCGGGTTTGTAGAACTTAGAAGCATCTCCAAAATATATGGATTTCAACTACAATCAAGTTTAGAAGATGAATTATTGAATTTAAAGGAAATGCATATTACAAATATAAAATTTAACTAGATAATTTCTAATTCAATATGTAATAAGCAAAAGAAGAAGCTCCTAACTTAGGAGAATTTGTTTGACCTTCTCTACAATACTACTTCATGAACAAAAATCAAAACCATTAATGATCAATAGCTCAAGATGCATAAAAGAATAATAGAAGAGGCTCCTAAATAAGGAGGTCCTTGTTGTACTTCATTATAAATTCATTCATTATTAATTCCATTGTTAGAAAACTAGAAATTCAGAAAATCACTTAAAAGCAAGAAAGATGAATTCTAGTTTCTAGTTTCTGATCAGATAAAAGGAGAGTTTAACTTAAAGACTCGTTTGACCCTTCATATGCAAATTAGAATTAAGATTAAGATTCATCAGCAATCATAACATATCATCATACATCTAATTAACTGATTAAACATGAAACAAAACTAGTTTAGGAAATTACAACTAAATTAACCAGAAAGTGCACTTAGCTCGGTGTGGGGGCCCTCCACCATTGCCTTGCACACTGAAAGTACTTATCAGATATTGAAAATCAATCAAGAATTCACCATATAGAACAACAGAAAATAAGATAAACTAGTTCTTCAATTAGCTCTCAAAGTTCAGAAATATCAAAGTGAAATCATACAAATTCTACATATTCATGCCTTTAATGCCTTTGGCTTAAATAGAGAAATATGGAACAAACTTAACTAAAATGTATCTAACATCCATGTCTATCCTTATCCTATCTATTATGGTCAAGCTCATCCATATAATCTCTCAAAATCTAGAAAATCCCATAAAATGTTAAATTAGGCCTATTTCCTACGGATTTCCATAATAACAGGTCTTTTTTGTCCGGCTTTGACGGGGCTTGTTTAAGCTTGATTTGACCGAACCAATAGGTGCACGTCCATTCTTAGTTCCCAATATTTAATAAATGTGCTTATCTTGAGCCCAGGTTTCCTGCAAGTATGACATCAATGAAACCATTACGGGAATTTTTAGTCATGTATAAAAATGCACTTAAAATTCAATTTTTATAAAAACATCTAAAAATTGAAAAACTTAGTTTATATACCCAGATATGCATAAATTGGTCAAAATAGAGTGAATATGGATGGAATATGGATGGGTAGCATGGAAATTAAGTGTATTTAATTAAACAAAATTGGATAAAAAACAAAGGTCAACATCTCCCCCTTGCTGATGTACAAGCATGTCCTCGTGCTTGCTTCTTTCTCTTGGACCTTTTGAGCTTCAATGTCGACACTTTACCTGATCTTGATGCCTCCTATTGTACTACTTGGAGAAGAAAATCTATCCCTTATACTATTCTCCCTTGTAGATGGAAGTCATGACCTTTTGCCTTTCATACTTGTATTTCCATGTGTTTTTCTCATTAAGTCACATGTAAGCTAGTTTAGAAAGATGGGTATTCTTTGTCTCTAATTTTACAACTTTCTCATTTAACTTTTTATTTTCCTTTATCAATTTGGAATTTTTTTTCCTGTATTTCTTGTTCTCTTGCTTCAAATGCCTCTCTAGAATTCTGCTTGCCTCCAATTGATCTGTCAATTCTTTTATTTTTCTAAGGTGCAACTCTTTCTCTTCTTCTCTTGCGTCTATGGAAAATGAAGTGGCTTTTACCTCAACATTATCAAATTATGAATCTCTCTCCAATGTATTTTCATAGGCTTCTTTTTGCAATCTTTCAATGATTTCATCAACTTGTTTTGTTGTGGGAGGTGTTTCAACAATTTGTACCTTAGGGTCTTTCTCTTTACTACTTGTGTCTGCTGGACTTTTTCTCCTATGTCTCCTGGAAATGGATAGGAAGGATGCTTATCTTTCAACCATGATAATATATTGTTGCTTCTTGGACCTTGTCTTTGGATAAAGAGGTGAATTCATTTTGTTCTTTGTTTCATGAACTCGTTTAAACTTCTCCTCTATGATTTTTTCTTCAAACTGATGTTGAGTTAAAAACTCTTTCCACACTACACCCTTGGTTTTCAATTGATATTCCACAAATATTTTGATAAGTCCCTTATGGTATATTTGTGCTTCCTTTGGTTTAGTTTCATTCCTCACATTCTCTATCATTTAATCAAACTTTTAGAGAAGAAGTATGGTAAACTGACTTTCACTTCTCCCTTGATATGCTGGAGCAATTTCATATGATAGAGATGCACTACACTGTGCCTACTGTCACATGTGAAAAATCTCTGAATAATTAACACCAAATCTGCCTATGGCTCATTAAACCACTCCCTCATAATACCCTTGGTTCTATCAAATGATCCCTTCCTATTTTTTTCCAAAAATAAAGTCCATCCCTTATCTTTAAAGTGCAAACTCTTATGATATTGTTCCCCTGAAAATGGTAGATCTAAATCTTAAGAGATGGATTATGGATTTAATGGGATAACTAGGTTCCCCACTATGGTTTGTGCTTGTGTATAATTGTTTATGAACTCCTTGGTGATGATCTCATTATGTCCATTAAACTTTTGGAGGAAGCCTATTAGACTAGCTTGATAAATTTTTTCTATGGTCTCTTTTTCCCAATGCTCAATTTGGAAATCTTTTGGTTCTACCCTAGTAGCCATATGTTCTGAAAACCAATTTATGTAACCTTGCACTATCAATATTCTCATTTTAAAATAAAAAAATTTTATGCACACATATAGATCTTTGTTGACTTATTCATGCATTATGTTCATGATGATAAGGCTTACCTCTCTTCTAATGCTCTTCAAAAAGAAATGAAATCAATCTTCTTCAACCTCTGTTCTTTTACAAAAATGAGCCCACTGCTTCCACAAATTGATAAAAACACAAAATTTTGATATAGAAATATCTTAAAAACATTGTAAACATGTTTTTATTAAACTATTTCTTATTTTATATTCTCTGTTTTATTAAAAAAAAATTAAAATCTCCTCGATTTGATGTAGAATTCTCTACCTCTAAATTGATTGTTTAATTTTTTTTTTTAAATTCATGCCACAGTGTCCTTATGCTCTTTGAATTCATACATAACCCTTCCTCTACAGAGAAAATTTCATTGTGCATTCAATCTAAAATTATTTAGGTTCACTGTGTGCAAAAATAATCAACGAATGGCTCAATGTGTATATGTCAAACAATCATCAAATAGCTCACTAATTTTTCAAAATTCACTCACTGTGCAACACTCTGTTTTTTAAAACAAAAAATGAAAATTTTGTGGTTGTATGTAGAGGAATTCAATTTCGATTTACCTACTTTGGAACAATCCTGAGGTTTTCTCTAAGTTGAGCCTCATATCACTGTGTTTTCACAACATCACTACTGTTAAGACTCCTCTTCAACATCTCAGAATCCTCATGTGATAATAGGTGGCAGAGTTAAGCTAAATGGTGGTAGAGATTCGCACTTATAACTTGTATTTTAACACGTGTTCAACACACAATCCCGAGTTTCATTTATTCTGTTCATCAATGAGAAAAATCTGTAGTTTGTTCTTACCTGTTCTCTTCCACGATATCTCTGCAATTTGTTGGTGTATTTGATTAACACAATGGGCAGATATCTCGGCTTCAAATATCTGTCAACATCAATGCGCCTTTTTATTATTTCTCCGCTCCTCATTTTCTATTTCTTATGTTTGCTTCTCTCGGCTTAAGTTTCTCTTCATAGCCTCTCTGCGTTTTCTCACTCAATTTCGTTCTTCACAGGGTGTTCGAACACGTGCCTATGGTTTGCACAGCGTCGAATTCTTTTCTCTGAGCCTGGTAATGGCTATGATGGTGAAAGAATTCGGTAGTTTCACTAACACAGAGGTATTTTGGTTTAAAAAGGGCGGAATCTTTAGAATTTGAACAGGGTTTGTCTTATGTTGTAGCACTGTGCTTTTGAAATTATGTTGACCATTTTTCATGCTGATCCTTGACTCAGATGCCTCTGTGGCTTAGTTTCTTTGACCTGCACTGTGTCCTTGCTCCACGGTGTTTGCATACTTCCCGTCACCATAACTCACGTTCTCTATTGTTTTATTCTTCACTCATAACAATCTTAATTTCTTAGCATGTCCATACGTTAATCGAAATGCATCATAATTCGTGTTTTCATTGCATTGTGTTTTAATTTCAACTTGGGTTATGTCATTTGTATTGTTTTTTCATTTTCCATTATGTACGCCAAACCTTAGCTTATATATATATATATATATATATATATATATATATATATATTTTTTTTTTTTTTCATATTGCGCTTTGTAGCTTGGGTTTTCAACTTTTTATTGTTTAATTTAATTTTAAAATGACCCTAGAATGGTCATGTTTAAATTAAATTTCTATCATGACACTAACCTTTGTTGTTTTTGTAGGTCAACAAGGATTTGAATATTGAGCCTTTAATTCTTGATCCATATGCCTAAGAAAATAATTAGGATTAATGTGATGGTTTAAAAATGATTGGAATGATGGTTAATGTATGAGGGTAAATGTAGGAAAAGGGTAACGAATAGGTGATTATAATGGGTAGGATAATGAAGGTAGTGGTAGGATATAGGTAAAATGTAATGGAATGCATATCAAGCACTAAATTAGTCTTAACAACTTCTAGATTTTTTATTTTTTTTAAATCAAAACTTTAAGAGAAATTTTTTTCACTTACTGTACTTGTACTCCCATAAAATACTTGATGTCAATGATAACGATGGCTCTTCCATGATATATTGAAATGTAGAGACTTATTTATGCTTTATGTCTTTGCATCTGATATAGAGATTTATTTTGAATGGTGATGTTGTTTAGGTCCGTTCTCCAATTTGTAACTGATGTTTCAGGTCCCTTTTGACATGTAATTTTCAACAATGTTTCAAGTTGCTTATGTCATATAATAAAGGTCCCTTCTGCATAATATTTTCAATGATATCTCAGGTCCCTTCTGCACAATATTTTCAATGATGTATCAGGTCCCTTCTTCATAATATTTTCAATGATGTATCAAGTCCCTTTTGTCATGTAATTCAGGTTCCTTTTACAATTCAGCTGCTCAAACTATTTTCATAGTTTTATTATGAACTTCCCCCTTGCCGATGTTAAGACTGGTCCTCAAGTCTTGCATGTCTTGGAGGTTTAACTCTGCAAAATAAAAATGAATTAAAAACAAAATAAAATACAGAATTCATATTGGCCAAACAAGTTGGTTTTCCGATATGAATTTGAGTTTGTATTGTGCCAGTCTCCTTGATTTTCAAAGCCAGACTCTTTTATTATTTATTATATTTTATATTATTATTATTTTTTAATATTATTTATTTTTATTCTTCTAGAAGTAAGGAAGGCATATTATGTTGTTCCATTATTTCCATATTAGTTTCTGTTGAAATTATTTTCATAAAATCTTCTTTATTGATAGGCTTATTGTAGACTTTAAGCCCGTGTCCATTAACTACAAATAAAATTGACGCTTCATCTTTTTTTTTTTATTCTGACCACTACATTGTCGAAGATTTATTCTATATCATATGGCCCACGCCAATGAGTTGTAAAATTTGCCTTGAAATATTTAAACTTGGAGTCAAACAATAGTGCCTAGTCCCCCTTTTGAAAAACTTTATCCTTGATGAATCGATCATGCCATTTTATTCTCTGTTCTTGCACTAAACCACCCTTCCACCTCCACACCGCAGTGGAAGCATCGTGGAAAGTGCGAGTGAAGTACATGAGTTTCCCCACATTGGGATCTTAGAATTTGTAGCTGGTTATTTATTTTCCTGTTCCGGTGGTGATTCATAATATGCATCCATTCTATTTAGTGAGCAGTCGTGCATGCTTTGAGAAGTAAGCGAGCAGTTGCTCCTCTATAAATATATCGTGGACTCATTATCTCCATATGTCTTGGTTTATATATGTGTGATGGAGAGGTGGTATATATATATGATAGTCATATATTAATTTCACTTATGCATTGGAATGTCCCTCCATCTTCTTTAAAATTCTGTGATGTGTTAATTCATTGATATTTTTCCTATGCAACTAAGCATTATTGTCAATGAGATATTTGTGTGTTGTGCAATTCTGGTCTTCATCGAAGTTTGATATAAAATGCTAAACTATTGAGAATGCCTTCAACTATAAAATGCTAAACTATTGGTTATTGCACAGTGGTTTTTGCTGCACATTTACAAAATATTTTGCAGTGACATTGTATTGTACTGACATTGTGAGTGGGTTTTGCTTCTTAGTTCATAGTTGCAGTCAATGTTTCAAGTGTAAATTTGAGTTGTTGAGAAAAATGGCTAAAATCAATGATGCATTAGAGTTGTTGCATAACCTCATTCATTCCATTGTTCGTGATATGGTAAAAATGAGAAAGAACGCTCTTTTTAATATTCAAACTTGCTTGCAAGATGCACAAGACAAGATTGAGTTTTTGTAGTTGGAGTCTCAGCTCCAGTAAGATGAACTTCAGCAAAAGAGTCATCATTCTAAGCCTATTTCTGTTCAAAAAATTGAGAGGGACTCCCATCAGTAGCAAGAATATATTGTTGCAGTCGATTCACATTCAGTTCCTTGTATAAGAGTAGATTTAAATGCAGATGAAACAATTAAGTCTGCACTTCCCAAGCCCATCATCAGACCTTGGGAAGAGTTTTTCCATAAAAAGCACAGAACTGGTGTTGGATATGAAAAGGAGTTGTCCTTTCATATTGCGAACTACTCCAAGCCCATCAAATTTCAGAGTGTTAGATTTCTTTATGACAATTCACCTTCAACTGTTTCAGATCCTGCTCCTCTTCCACAACAACAACAACAACAAATTGTAAAATGCCAACATTGTGATTGAGTTGGTCATATGAAATATCATTGTTTCGATCTTCACCCATGCAAGCACTGTGGTTGACACACCCATTCTTCACACAGATGCTTCAGAAACAAGCTTCCTACAAGAACAAAGATTCATCTTGGATGGATTGCTTCTTGGCAATGGGCATCAACAGCCAAGAAGATGTTTAAGTCGCATGTCAGAACTTGTTCTCGAATATTGAACAATCTTGTAGTTGAGTTTTTGCCATCATCTCACCTTGTACCTGACAGGGGGGAAAATGGTGGTCATCTACAAGCTTCGACGCCACATCAAGCGAGCCTGAGCCACAATCTCTCATTCCAGATTCAGAGTTGTAGCTAGAGACATAGCAGTTCAAGCGAGCCTGAGCCACAATTCGTCATTCCATATTCAGAGTTGTAGCCAGAGACATGGATGCCCATGAGCATGCCTTTGGTTGGTGGAAAACCTTAAACCATCCATGTGAGGTTCATATTCTTCCTCTTCAAAGAATTCGGAGCAGTTCCTATAGAAAAAGACTTCAACTTCTTGCCAACCTTGGTAAAGTTCCAGGAAATGCATTAAGAATTCTAGTGTTGGTGGTCATCCTTAAAAAATCACAGGTTGTAGACCTCCCTTCTTCTAGGTTGAAGGTCTCCCTCTTCAAATATGAGGGACACTTCCTTTAGCAGAAGCCCTCAGCTTCTTGCTAGATTTGGAAGAGTTCCAGGAACTACAATAAGCGTGCGTTCCAGTGTTGGTGGTCATCCTTAAACCACCTCTTTATGCCAACATTTCAGAGAGTTGATTCAGCCTAAGTGCTGCCATGCATACTTTGCAAATTTGTATTACAACTCTCTTCTTGGACTCACACATACCCCTTCGGATTAAGGGGGGGAATGTTGGACATCTAATCCTCTATGGGTAGGTGGCCGAATAGTCATAAAGGAGTTCAAGTGACCTTGGAATGCAGAATCCAAGAGTCACATTAAAATAATATAAATGTACATCTATGAGTAATAGAAATGCAATCAATGCTTATCTATCCCTTTGTATGTGTTTTCCTTGGTTGTGTTTAACAGTTCCACTGCCACTTGTCTTATTTCATCTAGTTCATTTAATTGAATCACTCGTTGTTATTGTGCTCCAGATAGTTCCATTCCCAGTTCTGTTGCAAGTTTATATGTATGTGTTTGAAATTCTATGGGTAATAAGAATTCCTTACCATATACCAACTGGTATGGAATGAATCCAATTGCGTTCTTCCATGTGATCTTGTGGGCCCATTGTGAATCTCTTAAATTTTCCGACCAGTCTTTTCTATTCATCTGCACATTTTTTGTCACGATATTATCCAAAACTTTGTTAGTGGATTCCACTTGTCCATTGTCTTGCAGATGGTATGGAGTAGATTTTCTATGTTTGATCTTGTAATTTTCTGTAAGATCCCTTACAAGCTTGGAGGTGAATTGTGATACCTGGTCAGTAACAATTTGTCTTAGAACTCCATACCTTACAAATATTTCCTCAAATAGAAAAGAAACCATTGTTTCTTCTGTTGCTCTTGCCACTGCCTTTGCCTCCACCCACTTAGTAACATAATCTGTACACACTAGGATGTACTTCTTTCTGTTTGATGGCAGGTTTATCGGTCCCACAAAGTCTAGAGCCCATTGCTCAAATGGTTCTATGAGTACTTGGGGATTTAATGGAATTTCATCTGATACCACTGGTCTCCCAATTCTTTGGCAGTTGTAACATCTTTTTACATAGGCTTTGGAGTCTTTGAAGATTGTTGGCTAGTAGTAGGCAAGTTTGAGCACTTTGTATGGCGCCCGCTTGTCTGCAAAATGACCACCACATGGCTCATTGTGACATGCTTTCAAAATATCTATAATCTCGTCTTCTCTAACACATTTTCTGATTATCAGATCATAACTAGTATAAAATAGGTAACCATTGACCCAACTATATCTAGCACTTTCTCTAATTATCTTTGTTTTATGTTTATTTGTGTAATGGGATGGTAGGATTCCAAATGATAAATAGTTGGATACATCTGCAAACCATGGAGTTTTGACAGTTATAGAAAATAGATGTTCATATGGGAAATTATCTAAAACAGGATTTGGATCACCAAGTGAATGAAGCCTTGATAGAAAGTCTGCTACTTGATTATCCTTACCTGGTCGATCTTGTACAGTGATGTTAAATTATTTCACCAATAACAACCATCTAGTAATTATACCATTTGTAATTGCTTTTTTCATTAAATATATTATGGCTGAATGATCTGTGTGAATGAATACTTGATAACCTGTTATGTAATGCCTCAACTTATTAACTGCATGTACTACAACTAACATTTCTTTTTCTGTAATAGTATAGTTTAATTCTGCTGGTGTTAATTTTTTTCTTATGAAGTATATGTCATAATTAAACTAGTTCTCTTTCTGTCCAAGTGATGCTCCTGTCCAAGTGATGCTCCTATAGCAGTGTCAGATGCATCAGTAGATATATGAAATGGAAATGACCAATTGGGTCCTCGAAGAATGGGTGCAAATGACAATTTTTCTTTTAATATCTCAAATGCATTTTGACAATTATTTGTCCATTGGAATTCCATATCTTTTGCAAGTAACTTGAATAGAGGCAAAGTTATTGAATTTTTCAATAAATCTCCTATAGTAGCTTGCATAACCCAAGAAACTTCTTACTTCCTTTTGTGTTGTGGGTGGCATTAAATTCACAATGACTTGTATTTTTGTTGGATCCACCTTAATTCCCGAAGAAGAAATATGGTGTCCCAACACTATTCCCTCAGTTAACATCATAAAGCCTTGTTCATTACTGAGAGATAGATTTGTCTCTATGCATCTTTTCAAAACTTTTTCAAGATTTTTTAAACAATCATCAAATGTTCCGCCATATATAGTGAAATCATCCATGTAGACCTCTACACATTCATGGATTATATCAGAAAACATTGCAAGGACCACCTCTAAAAAGTAGTAGGTGCATTACATAACCCAAAGGGAAAAACATTATATGCATATGTTCCCCATGGACAAGTAAATTTTGTCTTATCTTGGTCTTCCAATTCTATCTTAATTTGATTGTATCCACTAAATCCATCAAGAAATGAAAAAAAATTCTTCCCAGCTAATGAATCTAGTACTTGATCAATAAATGGTAAAGGGAAATGATCTTTTAATGTGGCTTTATTGAGCTCTCTGTAGTCTACACATATTCTCCATTTTCCATTTTTCTTAGGCGCCACAACAAAGGGAGAAACCCATTGACTATCAGAAATAGGATAGATGAATCTAACTTGTAACAGTTTTTGAAATTCTTCTTTCACCATTTCCTTCACCATAGGATTCATCCTTCTTTGCGATTGTCTCGCAGGTTTGATTTAATCATCAGTATAAATGTGGTGAATACATGTCTTTTGATGAATCCCCTGCATATCTATGTAATCCCAGGAAAAACCTTTTGAGTATTTCTGTACAACAGTGTTATTACCTCTTGTTCTTTTGATGATTGTAAGTTATTACCAATATTCAAATTCTTTCCAGGTCTGATTTCGATGATTTTACTCTTTGAATTGGTAATTGAGTTAACAAGAAAAATACTTCCACATGAATTTTGCAGTGATTGAATAGTACAGTTTTTCTGGAAACATTGATTTAAAAGATGACTTACAGCTTCATATTTTGTTATTCTAAGTTGCTTCGAAATATCTGGTTCTGAGATGAAAAGGTCTAATAGATCCTCATTTTCTTCTTCTTATCTAAAATTATAGACTTGATTAATACTAAGATCAGATTGAGTTTCTTGTTGTTCTTGTCCATCAATCCATGATAATAAAGAAGGAGATTGTGTTGAAGGATACAATGTAACATGTTTCCTTTCATCCCCATGTGCAATAATCATACTTCCAAATCTGCATCCAATGAAGGCATCTGCAGTGGCTAACCATGGTCTGCCTAAAATTAAAGGATGAACTCTTAAATTTTTTTTTGGCTGTAAAACGAAGAAGTCTACAGGATACTCCCATGAATCTAGAGAGACAATGATATCTTTTAGTATTCCTTCTAGTACAAATTTAGATCTGTCTGCAAGCTCTAATGTTGTTCAAGTTCAAATGTTTCATAGTCTTTGTAGTCATAACATTTATATCTGCTCCCAAATCTATTAAAGTGTTTGGCACTGAAAAACTATTGATCGAGATGGTAACCATATGGATTCTAGGATCAATATATTTTTCAATTGTTGTCTTTGTAGACATGAGACTAGCTAATCTACCGATGACCTGGATTGTAGGTGGATCTCTTTTTCTTCTGTTAGATTTATTGATGCATAACTCCTTTATTGTTTTTGCATAAATTGGAATATCTTTTATTTTCTGCAACAAAGGAATTTTGACATATGTGTTCTTCAATTCATCCAAAATATCAAATTTAGGCAGAGACATTGCAATTTTTTGTTGTACTAACCTCTATAGATAGGGTGGTGTTTGAGTCATAATAGCTTTCCCTTTCTGAATTTGAGTTTCTAGTTGAGATTGTTAAGTTTGTTCTCCTTGTTCAGTTTGTTCTTCTATGATTGGAGGATAATCTTTGTGTAACACCTTCCCAGATCTTAAGTGGACATCTTGTATCAGAAGAATGGAATATGTAGGATAGTATGTTGCTTCTTCCACATTGTATGTTGGTTTATCCACTTTGTTACTTGGATTAGCCACTGGTTGAGTTGGAAATTGTGTTGGTCTAGGAGGTGGTTGGTTAGAAGGAAACTGAATCTGTTGATGTTGAGTTAGCATTTGTGCATGATTTTGTGGTGGAAATGGCATTGGTTGATGTTGTTGGAATTGTTGATATTGGAATGGTTGTTGAGGGTATGGTTGTTGGTATGGATGTTGATATTGATATTGTTGAGGGTAAATTTTTTGAAGTGGATGATTCCCATAACTATATCCTCTCCAACCTTGTGTAGGTTGGTTTTTATATTGTTGCGGAGGCCAAGCCTACCATGGCATTGGAGTGTTCCATGAATTCTGAGGAGGATACTGATAATTCTAGGGATTTTGTTGATGGAATTGTTGAGGCATCCTTGGTTTCCAAGGTCTCTTTGGTTTCCAAGCTCTCCTTGGAGCCATATAGTAGAGAGAATCTACCCCTTGTACTTCTTCCATTTGTAATTGTTTTGATTTTAGACAGTTTTCAGTTGCATGATTCTCTGTACAAATTCCACCCACTTGTATACCTTGCAAAGGAAATTATCTAAGTGGATGTGTCTGGCTACACTTTGGACACAAAATTGCCAAGATTTGATATTTGTCTTCTTTCTTCTTCTTGGCTTTTAAGACATCTACTTGTGTTCCCAAAGTGCTTAAGAGATCTGTTTTACAATTTTCTAGTAAAATTCCTATTTCTGCTCTTGTTACTCCACTTGCTGCATATTTGGAAGCTCTTGATGTGACATCCATTTTTCCACTTTTTGATCTTCCCTTAGAATATTTCTGACAAAGTTCATCAATTTCATCAATTGGTAGGTTTGAGATATCTCCTTTTCCCATCACATTGAGAATATCGAAGTATTCGTCTTTAATACCCTTAAGAAAAATTGTGCGGATAGTATCAAGATTCAAAGAATGTTGTTTATATTTTTGTAGATTGTAAATAAATATTTCTAATTACTCCTCCAAACTTTCATCTTCTTATTGTTTCATTCTAAAAATATCTTCTTTTTGAGTCTCTAGCCATGCAGTAAGCTTGATACTTTTTAAGAAAAAATTTCTTCATATCATCCCAAGAAGCAATTGTATGTTCTCCTAAACCCATGAAACATTTTAATGATGTTGCTTTCAAAGTAGAAGGAAAGAGACGAAACTTGTATTTGTCATCCGTGTATCCATAAGTTCTACATAAGATATCAAATTCGAACATAAATGAATCAGGATCTTCTGTTGACATTCCATAAAAGTTGGGAAATATAGAAGGTGGAATGTTTTGAATTTTCACTTCTTTTCCTAGTATTGTTCTTGTGTCTAATATTGGAAAGCCAAAAGTAGCTTCCTAATCATTATCATTCTCTTGTTCATTATCATGTAGTCTTTTTTTTTCATTTTCTCTTTTTTCTTTTTCCTCTCTCCTTCTTAGTGCTTCTATTCTTTTGTCTTCCTCTCTCTTTCTCTCTGCTTCTAATTTCCTTTCTTCCTCTCTTTTTCTTTTCCACTCTCTTTGTTGCCTCTCATATTCAATTATCTGTTCAGGAGTCATAATTGGCATATTAGATCCTTCTCCTTCTTTAGTCATTTCATGTTCATAGATTTGTAATGTTTCAATATGAGGTTGATTTGGTCTTTCCTCAACTATCTTAATTTGTTAAAGGACATGTTGGTCTAATTGTTCGACAACTGGTTTTATTGTTTCCTTTTGTTTGCCTAGGAAAGGAGTTTTTTTTGGTGATTGCTTTCTTTTTACCTCCAAGGCCAACAAGGTTTCTTTTTCAATTAGAGTTAATCTTTGTCTCGATCTTTGTTTTTCCTCTAACTCCTCTAGAGTAGGTATTCCAACAACTGGTGTTATTAGTCCTGTGGATGGTTGAATTGTTGGGGGGTTTTGTTTAATGAATCTACCCTTCTGATCTCTATCTCTAGGCATAAAGAAACATAACTTAAAAGAAAAACTACGTTTTTGTTGTTTTTGATGTATTTTTGATTTTTTTTTTAATCTTCCTATTTGACTACTTTGAAATATGCTTCCCTGGAAACGACGCCAAAAATGTTGGGTCTGTTTACTGGGTAAACTAACACAAATATTTTATTATCAATCTGGGTTTGTAGAACTTAGAAGCATCTCCAAAATATATGGATTTCAACTACAGTCAAATTTAGAAGATGAATTATTGAATTTAAAGGAAATGAATATTACAAATATAAAAATTAACTAGAGAATTTCTAATTCAATATGTACTAAGCAAAAGAAGAAGCTCCTAACCTAGGAGAACTTGTTTGGCCTTCCCTACACTACAATACTACTTCATGAACCGAAATCAAAACCACTAATGAACAATTGCACAAGATGCATAAAAGAATAATATAAGAGGCTCCTAACTAAGGAGGTCCTTGTTTTCCTTCATTATAAATTCATTCATCATTAATGCCATTGTTATAAAACTGGAAATTCAGAAAATCACTTAAAAGCAAGAAAGATGAATTCTAGTTTCTAGTTCTTGATCAGATAGAAGGAGAGTTTAACTTAAACATTGGTTTGACCCATCATATGCAGATTAGAATTAAGATTAAGATTCATCAACAATCATAACATATCATCATACATCTAATTAACTGATTAAATATGAAACAAAACTAGTTCAGGGACTTGCAACTAAATTAACCAGAAAGTGCACTTAGCTTGGTGTGGGGGCCCTCCACCCTTGCCTCGCACACTGAAATTATTTCTCAGCTACTGAAACTCAATCAAGAATTCACCATATATAATAGAAGAAAATAAGATAGAACTGGTTCTTTAATTAGCTCTCAAAGTTCAGAAATATCAAAGTGAAATAATACAAATTCTACATATTCATGCCTTCAATGTCTTTGGCTTAAATAGAGAAATATGAAACAAAATTAACTAAAATGTCTCTAATAGCCATGTATATCCTTATCCTATCTATTTTGGTCGAGCTCATCCATCTAATCTCTCAAAATCTGGAAAATCCCATAAAATGCTAAATTTGGCCTATTTCCCAAGGATTTCCAGAATAATAGGTCCTGTTTGACCGACTTTGACTGGGCCTGTTTAAGCTCGGTTTGACCGAACCAATAGGTTCATGTCCATTCTTAGTTCCCAATATTTCTAGAAATGTGCTTAGATCAATGAAGCCATTACGATAATTTTTAGTCCTGTCCAAAAATGCACTTAAAATTCAATTTTTGTAAAAACATCTAAAAATTGAAAAACTTAATTTATATATCTTGATATGCATAAATTGGTCAAAATAGAGTGAATATGGATGGTATATGGATGTATAGCATGGAAATTAAGTGTATTTAATTAAACAAAATTGGATAAAAAATGAGGGCCAACATGCCACGTGGCGCAGCGCGAGGTTGTCACATGCCCCCCCCCAATGGCAAGGTTGGATGGAAATTAAGTTTTATGCAAGTCGAAACTATAGTCAAGTTGAATGGGGCACATGTATTATTTAAAAACCTTATTCTAAGGTTTGAACCATAGTCAAATATCATAACCAATGGCGCAACATATTATATATTGCAAATTCGCATTCAAAAAAATTATATGGTGGGGGTCGAGGTCGAACCCATGACCACCCACACGCAGCACCACTGCCTTACCATTGCACCATACCATGAGTTCCTTAACCACTGAGGACTTTGCCTCTATTTCAACTTTGTAACACACTGAGTTGGGGGTCCAGAGGGGGCCAACCCCCTCCCACATGTCTGCACGCCAGAACCAGGAGCTAATACAAATGATCTGGTGGGAAATTTAAATGAGGATTATAACTTATATTAACGATAATCCGTGGTTATACCACGATAATCCAAAATTAGCGCTAAGATGTGGTTAGTGCTAAACCCTCCCACTAACCACAATTAACTCATATTTATCTTAACATTAAGTGCGCACTTAACTTTGCAGAAGGTTTAGCGGACCTGCCAAATGCGAAGAAGCTCCACATTTAGTGGAGTTAACTAGCAGACTTCCAAAATTAGTGGAGAAAAACTAGGAAAAATTGGTTTTTCCATAACTGAGGCAAATTTTGACAAATTTTGGCTCAGTAAGAGTCATTCTTGGTAGATTTTGATATTTTGGAGCCATTGGAGTAGGTTGCAGAGGCAACAGGAGACTGTAAATAAAATTTTTGCACAATTTAAGCTAATAAAAAGGCCCACACTATGAAGCTGGACCAAGGAGATGTAGCCCAGGAGGGGTGAATTCCTTCATAAAAAACTTGTGTATTTGTATCTGTTATTTGTGCTTGCTATCTTTTTATATGTTGTTGTTCAAAATTGAGTTTCCATGATTTTAAGTTCATGAAATACACTTAATCTCATCAAGTTTAATGAATTGTCAATCATAAGCACATGTATAAACCCGTGTATAAGAAGAAAACCAAAGCACTTTCATGTTAATTCAGAAACTGATATTAGCACAACATTAACTAACAATCAATTTCAGATCACTAAGAGAACCCTCTGACCAGAAATCTAGCCTTGTGTGTCTCCAAACTCCCATCTGATGCCTGCTTCACCTTGTAGACCCATCTGAATCCTACAACTGACTTCCCCACTGGTCTTGGGACAATTTCCCATGCACTGTTTCTGATGATGTAGTCATACTCCTTAACCATGGCATCAACCCACACTGGTTGCTGCATTGTTTCCTCAACCTCCTCTGGTGTATTCATCCCAAGTATCCAATGAGGACTTATGTTCTACACAAATACTGTTGTATTGCATGCTTCCGCCCATAGATGCAATGGTAGGCCCTAATCATGCAACGTATCTTTTGTTTCTCCCAAAATTGTTTTGTTCTTTCTTTATGCAACCCCATTTTGTTGTGGGTTATGAGGTGAAATCAATTCTCTTCACATTCCTTCTAAGGAACAAAAATTCTTGAATTCATTATAGACGTATTCTCCATCATTGTCACTCCTCAGAGCCTTCACCTTCTTCCCTGTATCTTTCTCGAAAAATGCCTTGACCTCACAAAACTTGGATAACGTCTTATCTTTCTTCTAGATGAAGAAAATCCAACACTTTCTTGAAAAATCATCAACAAAAATCACATAATACCTGTGCTTTGTTGTGTAAGCTATCGAGAACGGTCCACGCATGTTTGAGTGAACTCTCTCAAGGATCGCCTTGGCTCGATTTTCCTTATCCTGAAAGAAGGGTTTGGTATACTTCCGCAATGTACACCATTTGCATGTGTCTCTCTTCACAAGTGCACCCTTTGGAAGTCATGTATAAATTTGTTGCATGGTCCTCAAAGCGCAGTGGTGTAGATGGCCCAACCTCCTGTGCCATAACTCACTGATGTCTCGGCTTTCCACCTTCTCTGCTTTACTTCTCAGTGCTGCGCAATCCTCTACATCTGGTTTATAGAGATTATTTACTCAAACCCCAATCTTTTTCACCTGTCCCGTGGCTTTGTGATGAAGAAACACCTTTCCTTCACTGAGGATCACATCATCGCCACAATCTTCCAACATAGCAACAAAAACCAAATTATTCTTTAAACCAATAACATACATGACATATTTTAATGTGATTGGATTACCTGACTCCCTCTAAAAGGTAATTGTACCTACACTGGTAGTGCTATACCTCCCATCGTCACCCATATCAATGTGCATATGGATATCCTTCTCCTCCAAGATACTGAAGAATTATTTGTTGTTGTTCATATGGAATGAAGCTCCACTATCCAAGTACCACACATAACCCATCATCGATGGCACCATGCATGCAATGAGGGTGAAGTCCAACTTGAACTATGAATCTAATGATTCACCTGTTGATCCTCCTGAGGCCTTCTTGTTTTTCTTCTTTTGTGGATAATTTTTGGCATAATGTCCATGCTCATGATAGTTGAAACATTTTACCTTTGACAAGTCTCGCTTCTTGCCTACCTTGCTGGACTTAGATTAGGAATGGGACACCTTCCATTTTCCTTTCTTCTTCTTTCCAACCAAGGCATATTTCTCCTCATCATCAGTCTTTAATGAGGATCCATCTCTGGTGCTTCGTTGAATTTATTTTTGTGCCAGATTGTACCATAGTCGCTCCCAATATGGTAGCTTCTCCCTCCCATTAATAGATTCATGGTAGCTATGCCAACTCTTGGGAAGGCCTATAAGATATAGCCTCACCAAATCATCTGAGAAAATAGTTATCCTAGCGCTTCCAAGCTCATCTCGATACTGAGTGAACTACGTCAATTATTTTTGGATCGTGTCGCCCTTCTCTATTTTGATCTCCATGTGCTTGTATTTCAGCGCCAAATTCCTATGTTCGATGTTATTCTGATATAGATCTGTGAAGTATTTCCACATCGCATATGGAGTCACCTTCCCATGGAGACTCGAGACAATATGATCTCGAATTCCTTCTAACAAGATCCTTCTCGCCTTTGCTACATTCTTCTTCCATGCATCAAGAAGTTGAGCATCTATTGTTGCGGGCTGCAGGACATCAATATCTATGAAATCCTTCAGTATGTTGTCCTCGAGCACTACCTCCATCCTGTCCTTCTATGAAATATAATTTGAGTTTCCCTCTAGTGCATATTCAAGTCTCAAGCCATTTGAATACATCTTGATCTGTTGATGGATCCTGAAGAATAAATCTACAAATTCGAACCTGGTCAAAACAAACTCTATTATTATATTCTTATTTTGATTCATGGCACTCTAATACCATGTAGAAAATCTAACAACGAGATTCAATTTGATCTTATAATGTACTAAAACAAGATACTGAATCCTTCTACAATTTGCGGAAAAAAACACGATCACATAATCAGATTACAAGTAAGAGAAAGATACAATCAATCACACAACACAAGATGTATTTGGGGAAAGCATGCCTCCTAAAACTCTGCTATTTGTATATTGTATAAATTCAAGATCATGAAACAATACAATTCTTTCTCTCGGAGAAATTCCTGCACTTTTCCAAGTGTCTCACTTTGATCTAGGTAAAATAAACCAATTACTTAGCCACTTCTTAGCTGTTTCTCAACCTGCCTTTCTCACACATTCTTGGAGGAATTTTCGCCCTATTAAATAGGAAATTCCTTCTAATTGATTGCGCAATGCATCCTTGGCCTCCACATGACTCTATAACTGACCTGTACAATTTTCTAATTATACAACTGATAGTTATTGTCCCTTTAACCTCAGTCTCAACTGTGCCTTTATTAGACTAACATGCAACAACTATTTATAGCGAATCATCAGTGAAATTATTTATCACTACTTGTGAATTAAATCAAATTTAATTCACTTGACCTCTCACTAGCTCATCACTCAGCTAGAACTGATTTTAACTCAATTTCATGAGTTAACTAATTACGACTCACAAATAATTGTAACTGGACCCCCTTAAATCATGGCAGAACTCTACATACCTACTCTCTGATCCTCAACTCGAATTTCCTAAGCTAACTCATTCATTCTGACTTAGTTTACTAATACAAGTTGTCATGAGATGAAATTACAATTTACCATCCAATTTAATTAAGGGAAAATTAAATCAGAAGTTCCCTTTTGGTGCCATTTCAATAGATAAGATCAAGGAATTTAGGGTTTGTATTTAAAAACCCTAGGTTTTCACCCTTTGAGGTACCATAGAAAACCTAGATTGACATAATTGACATCACGCTTTTGTATTTGTATATTGTGCTAGGTTGTACTTGTTGGTGAACATTGCAGGTACATAATAAAAGAAACAAGACGAGAAGGATGGCTAAGAAAAATAAGTTCTTGTTCTTGTTAATAAAGAACATTATGTAAAGAGGGAACTATAAGGACCCTGATGGACATGCTGAGATCATAGGAACACATTGATGATATAAATATTAAGCATGGCATTATGATAGTAAAATTAGAAGTCTACATTATCTAGTTGCTTTGGAAAAAATCATCTAGCTCTCAAAACTTAAGAAGATTGGGACCACATTGCATATTATTGTTCACCTAAACATTTTTTAACATCATGTTAGGGGGAGTCGTTTTGCAAAGAGGGATTGTAAAGATCCTGTAACAGTCATCATCTTGGGATATTCTTGGTAGCGACATTATGACTAGTATATATTCCATCTAGTATGGAATCAATACTCTTAAAGGATGAAGGAATGTAGATGGTCAAAGTTCCAGGTAAAAGAAACAAGCTCATTCAGAAGGGATGGCTAGATGATTGTATGAAAAACAAAGGTATGCATATTGTAAGTAACTCTTCAGGAAAAGGTTCATATCTATAAGAATTTTAAAAATGAGTTGGATATAAAATGTGCTTGGTAAGCTTTCCATATGGATGCATGATGTCTGAAAGAATAAATATGAAATGCTTTGGTATAGAAAGAGATCGAGACTCTCTCACGAGATTTCATGCCATAAATATAACAATGTTGATCAACATCAAGTATAGTCTCTAGAAGAAAGAAAGGGAGTTAACAATGACAACTCTAAGGAAGATATTATAGCTTTGTAATTAAGCTTGATCCATGGGCACTCTGAATAAAATGAATGCATGAAGAAAGATTCATGTGGCAATGGATTATGCGAAAGGATGTTGATCTCAAAGAACTCAAGTAAAGTGATGCTTTGATGTAAATGCCATCATGATAAGGTAGGCATGATGTTAATATTTTTCTTATTGGTTATTTGGTAAACACATTATTTTTCTACCTGAAAGGATATTGCAGGAATACATGATGACCGTTGAGGAAAGTTCAATTGTATGGATTGAACATATAGGTTTGGAAATCATGTAATCAATATGTTTGCATCATCATCTTGGGATTGAAAGGTAGCAATGTGAAGTGATAACCTGAAATTCAAGTTCGTACAATGAAGACCACTTTCAAAGGGAGCTATAATTGGCTTGAAGTTTGATAAGGATAAAAATAATGCCTTCTTTGATGATAAATAAAGGAAAGTGATATGCAAGTCGATGGCTCGAACCTTGTCACTAGATTGAAGGAAGAGATGCCAAGGAAAGAAAGAACCATACAACTCTCTCCATAAAGAACAAGTAGTTGATACTATTATGGGAACAAGTTAGAGACCTTGTGGTTGTGACTTCTCAAATTGAAAAAGAAGTCAGGAATCTCCTCTAGATTTGGAGGGAGTTAAGGAGTCTCCTTGAACAGGAGAAAGGATCTAATCCCTAATCAAGAGGGAGCAAGAATCTATTCCCTAATCAAGAGGTAATGGAGATATCCTCTTTGGTTGAGAGGGAGTGATAATAAACATCACATGCACATTTTCTTGTTCATGTGTCATTCACTTGAATAGGATTAACAACTGTAAGTTTAAGTGATGAAGGATTAGATGAAGCATCTGTGGTTTACTTGAGGATAGGAAATCCAAGAAAGGAAAGGCACCAACACTCTTTGAGGATAGGACATGTATCTAAGAAAAGAGTGGTCGAAGAGGACAAGTATTCTTTGAGTATTGGAAATCCAAGATAATAATAGTCCTAAAAGGACATACACATTGAACATCTGGATGTGGTATGTGCCTTAGAGGTAGTGTGGTATGTCACGTAAAGTGTACCAACATAATTCTTTCGAATGAAGTTGATCTTGTCAAGTTAGGCCTCAATGATAATGTTGGTCATAATGTTGATGTTTACAGATGGCTTACCAATCCAACTCTTCTTATGAGAATATTTCAGTTTGAGAATATGCTTGTACCAGGTGTAAAATTATGAATGCCTCCCTAGTTAAGAGGGAGTGTTGGAGAAATAACTAGTTTTGGTCTTCATAATTTGTACCATTATGTGTTTTATGTAAAAGGAAAAAGAAAATAAAAAGAAAAAGTATTATTATTTTCTAGATAAGCATGTTATTTGCGCTTCTAGGTTTTTGAGTCAAAGAGTCAAAGTCCTATTTTTGGACCTATTGTAAAAGAAAATGGAAATAAACTTTAAATGTAAAATTTGGAACAAAAACCCCTCTAGATGCCAAGTCGACCTACCTGTCAAGTTGGATCTACCCCAATGGACGTATTTATTCACATCCCCTCTAATCAATATAAATAGAGGGTAGATATAGCTCATTTAGACACACACACTTGGATGTATTTGGTCTGAAATATCGTAGAGAAGATAGAAGAGATGAAGGGAGAAATATGGAAGCAAGAGTTTCTTCTTGGAGCTAGGGTTTGTGGATGATCTGCCTTAATATATTTCTTAGTTTTGGTCTATTGTTGATGAATTTGTTGGAAGGAAGGAAGTTTTGGCTTGTTATATAGAGGCATAATTTCTGTGATTATGGGTCTTATATATCTCATTTGATCTGATTCTATAAGGAGATATTTTCTAGATTTTCCCCTAGTTTGGAGCCTATATCTTGTGTTCTATTGCCTTATGTGATCTTAATGTTTTATGATAATTGTTTGATGAAGAAATAAAACATAATAAAAAAATGCTAACTACTTCACAAGAAAATAATCATGTAATGAAATTCTAATGACAATATTGTAAACCTCTCTATTTCCAACAACTAGTATAGTCATAACTCTTCTCCTTTATATTAATGACAATTTTCTTTTGGTAACAAGTCATTGAGATCTTGACACACAACTAAAATGCCTCCAAGATTTTATTTCAAAGATGGAAATGACTGTTAATATTGAAAAAACTAAAGTCATGATAGTTAAATCCAGAAATACCACATTTAATACTTTCATATATAACAATAAAACCTTGGAGGAAGTTCCTTCATAAAAAGATCTTGGAATATATATCCATCACACACTCAGCCAAAATTATAGCATTATGGAAAAGATAAATGAAGGATGGATAACTTAGTATGGACTTGAAAAAAATTGTAACTTGGTATATCTTTGGATATGGGATAAGATAAAATCCTATTTGAGACTCTCTCCACTCTTGTTATTTTATAAGGATGTGAGGTTTGTGGTTGTAGTATCTGTTATCACACATAAATTTTCAAAAGTTTATTGATAGGGCCACTCACCTCACTCACCCAAGTTTCATTTTGTCTTAATAGATTGGTTCATGAAATTGATGAAAAATTCCATGAAATAAACCTTACCCTAAGTCTAAAACCCCCCATTAGTCATGTCATGTCATTCAAATCCACCCAATTCCACTTAGTTTTCACATGCATGGTCTCAAATCAAGCAACTGCCACATGTCTATTTTTTCACAGTTTGGTAGCGAATATAACTGCAGAATGGCAGATTTCGTAACAGAATCACCCATGGACCTCAAGTTATTAAATGAAGACCCCAATTTCATGGATGCATTAAGAAATGTCGAATGCCTGCAATTCTGTCAAAAGCTTCAAGGATTTCATGCCCAGATATCAAAGGATTTTGCAGTGAACTTTACAGGCATAGCCTCGAAGGTGGGAGTTTTAAATTTCACAATGTCACCTGATATCATTTCTCAGCCCACAGAGATACCAAGAGAGGGTGAAGAGTGGTTCAAAGCCACTAAGTTCAAAATGAAGAGCTGTGAGGAATTTTTCAAACCAGAACACATTGGAGCTAACCTGACATTTGGGATTCCAAGGAGTTATATGAAGGAAAATTATTCTAAACTATTGTTTGTGATCCAGAAGTACTTTACTTGTGAGGGAAGGTTTCATATGGTTTAACTGTACCATTTTAGGCTCCTTTTACATTTCACTGGTAAGAGACCCCTTGATTCTCCTTTATTTTTGTTTAGAAGTTTAGGGAAGATGTCTAATAAGGTTCAAGCCAGGGCCGAAGGCAGTGAGACATTAGTCTTTCACCATGGTTTGATTAAACTCTTAGTGCTGGAAGAATTGAAGGAATTAAACATAGATTGGGCATCTTTCCTTTTCCTCCGTGGGTATGAAGTTGATTCAGTGACACCTAAGAAGACTTGAAAGCCAAAAACTACTTCATCTCCAGCTGTGACAGAAGGTGTAAATGAAGAAGAGGTAGAGCCTATCTTGGAGCCAATGGATGTTGAAACATAACCTATACCAAAGGTATATATCCCATAGCCATCACCTACAAACAACAAACATAAGATTAGTAAGCATGGTAGTAGGAGGATAACTAGAAGTCAAATCATTGGAAAGGGAAATATTGAAGACATCCTCCAAGCAATAGATATTGAAGAGACTCCAATTGTTAGAGCTAAAGACATTGAAGGTGACAAGAAGAAGAAATAGAAAGGTAAGACTGTTAGAAAGTTAGATTTTGCACGAGAAGATGCAGGTTTCATATTCCAGCCAAGGAAACCACTTACTAGGCTACAACTTGCAAAGGGTCTCATGGAAAACAAGAAGACAGAAGCTGTTGACAAAGGTAAGCAACCTATCACAGAAGACATCATAGACTTGTCTCCAACAACACAAGGAGTTTTTGTGCAAAGGAAAGGAAAGGAGAAGATGGTGGAAAAGATTGAAGTGCAGGTATTGTAGGAACAGTTAATAGAGGCCAGAGAAGAGGTCATTTAAATCAAATTAGAACTACAAGAGGCCAAGGTAGACAGAAAATTGATGGCATATTTTGAAGAAAAAGTAAATGATCAGTTGAACCAATATGATAAATCACTAAAAAATGCAAAAAATTTGCTCAAAAGAACACTTCATTTTAGGAGAGTAATGAAAAACACTAGAAATAGAAACCTGTGGTTATGGTCTGAAAGGAAGAAGCTCAAGGGACATGTTAAAGAATTAGAGGATTAAATCATTAGGGGAATTTTGGAGTATAAAATGGGCCTCCTAAGAAAAATGTACAACAAAAATAAACTTTATAAGAACCAATAGGATTCAAGATGATGATGTCAACCATGGGGGATGATTAACCATTTTTGGAGTAAAAAAGTAAAAATATTAAAAAATAATAAAATAATAAAACTACTTTTTCAACTCGTATTTTCAACTTATCTCCCTAAAGTTTTACTAAAATTTCGAGCGGGAGCACTCGTTGGATGTCAAATTTAATTCCTAATCCAAATAGTACCCATGTTATATACTTTCGATGGACCCTACTACACGAAAAATGAGAAATACATGAAAAAACATGTTTACAATCATGTTTTTCATGTATTTCTCATTTTTTAGGTAGCAGGGTCCATCGAAAGTATGCAACATGGGTACTCTTTGGATGAGAAATCAAATTTTTCATCCAAAGAGTGTTTCCGCTTGAATTTTGAGTAAACACATAGGGAGATAAGTTGAAAATATGAGTTGAAAAATAGTTTTCTCTTTTTTCCCTCTTAAATTTGATGATGTAATCAAATCTTATTTTATTATATCCACTATTATTTTATAATTTCCTTAGGAGACCCATTTTATACCTCAAAATTCCCCTAATGGGAGATGATTAAGGAAGAATTGAAGAAAAGAGGGCTAAAAATAAAAATGATAAATGAGATTGAGGAGATGCAACCTTCTACTGCTAAAGATGGAGTTCTCAAAGTTTAAAGAGTTAGCCTAAATATTTTTGACAATTTTGCAGCATTCATTAAAATGTCATTTCCAGTTTTAGAAGTGAAATTATGAGGAAAAGGGGAAATTCTGTGTTTTTTACCAATTAGGCAATTTTGTAGGGAAGCCCAGGCTTGAAGGCCAGATTTCGCTATGAAATCCCTGTAGGTTACTTTTTGCAAAAAATCTCAAATCAGTTGGAAATCAAAGGAGGATAAGAGTTGTATTTAGCTTATTTTATCTAACAAACATATCCCAATCAGAAAGGGAGGCTAAAGGTTGCCCTGGATGGCTGAAATGGATTTTCTACCAAACTATGCTATGAAACTCCCTATTTCACTCTGTTTTTGCAGCGAGGAGCTTTTAGTTGTATTTTGGTGTTTTGGAAGTGTATTGAAGGTCAGTCGACTACGTGGGGGCATTAAAAGGTAGCAGTGGGATACTCTAGTAGGGATTTTATCCTCGACAAAGATGTCACCTTTCCATCTCAACATAAAGATAGTGATCAAATGTCATGGTTATCTTCTCCTTAAAAGTAGGGTGATCAGTTCCTAAATCTAGTGGGTATATTTATGTCTAGGTTATGGTTAGTGCCACTCGAGCACTTGGTTATCATCGATGTAATTATCCAATTATACAGATAAGTGAATGTAATAAATGAAAGGTAGAGTCCTAATATGCTTGTAAATCTAAAGTTATTAGGTGTCTATTTCAGTTCCAGGAATATAGTTTATGGTTAAGATAGGTGTCAAAGATGATGGTTCGATGATCTAGCCAGATGGGAAGATCCAATGTAATGGACAAAAGCCTATTAATAAGCAGAAATTCGAATGAGAAGGAGTTGGAGAAGGTTATTTGACACTACCACTATTGTAAATTTTGTATCATCGGTAATATACAGTGACTATGTTTTCTGCTTCACTTGAGATTCTTTGAGTGTTTCAATGAGCTTGTCTTATGTTTCTTAATATTTTGTTTCCAATATCTTGATGTTGAATTACTCAAAATTCATGTTCTTCATGCTCTGACTTCCTTTTAACATTAAGCTATTGAATATCCCTGTGTGTGTAGTGTCCTTTCATTGAAACATTAAAGTCTCAGCTCCCACAAAGAGAGCTATTGTCATTGAATTTCCTTACACTGACTCCATAAGCCCAATGGTAGTGAACCCTACACATTTTTCACCTGCAATAAAAGACATTAAAATACATATCACATAGTTAACCATCTGATTGAATCTTAATTGAGCAAATCATAAGTTAATTTGAGAGAGCCCTATTAGGCTGAAGATGCTATAATCCTCAGTCAAAATCTAGTTTGAAAGAGTTACTGTAAGTTGTTTGGTGGAGTAACCCATCAGTACCAATTTAGAGATAACATTATCTCCAAAGAGTCGTTGAGAAAGATAGAGTTAATCGAAAATCAATTTATAATCGACAATCTCAAGATGAAAGGAAATACTCCGTACCATATCATCTCAATTGAAGCAACCATTTGCCCATTAAAGGCATGGCTATGACTAAGTATCTTATGCATAAGAAGAATTTAAACAACATGGAAGTAAGACAGGTTAATTCTTTAAGGTTAATTTGCTTCAGGGGGTTCAATTTCCAAAGGCTGAATTCTTTGAGGTTGATTTTACTAGTCAGGCCAAGTTTCCAAGTGCCAAACAACTGTATTTTTTCTATGTATTCTTTGTGGGTCTAGCCCAAAATTTTCCCAAAAAAATTAATTAAGGAAGATTATTTGGGGCGTAAATTTGTTTTTGTAGTGTGATTGGTTTCTTCATTTAGCAATTGGTCCTGAAGATGGATCTCCGTTAGGATTTGAAACGTCGACATGATTCTTATTACATTGTGGATAATCCGAGAATTTTTGTTACAAATGATAACCACATAAGCCTAAAAACTAACATGGTTTCTTCATTTTATTTCCGATGCACTTTAAATTAATATATCAATGTATTTATTTTTCAACAAATTTAGAAATATTTGAGATAATATTTTATGGTGTTTTAATAAATTGTTGAAGTAAAAGAAATAAGATATGGTATGAGAAAAATTAACACCAATCTTGGTTAGATCATTAGGTGATAAAGAATGAGATTATGATGATATTTAAAATATAGTTATATCAAAATTCAAGGAGAAATTGTGGGGTGATAAAGAGTTAAAGGGAAAAATGAAGCTGATGTATCACAAGAGGTGATCAACCCTAATTTAAAAAAAAACACACACTGTCTTTGTCTTGACTATTATCATTAAGAAGAAAATAAACATTGCTAAAATAAGAGAAAATTCTCATAGGGTTCTAGTAAAAGTGGGGCGTTGGTCAATTCCTAAAGCATTTTTATGACACTAAGACTAAAGAATTATGAGTAATCTTTTACTTTCTTAAGATTTAATATTCTGTATTGATTTTATAAGACTTTAATCATCATTATATTTATCATTTTCTTCTTTAAAAACAACTCCCCAATTACAACTGTGTACAATTCTGCAACTTGAATTAAATGTTAGAAGATTGAAAATTTGTATACCCTGGGATTAGCAGTTAGCCTACCTTAACAGCTAAGGAAAAAACTAAAACAAGGCCTGCGAAGGCCAAACATCCCAAGGGAGTTCCCACAACTGAGACTACTTTGTAGGCAGTACATAAATCAACGTCGAAACCGGTGAATTATTCTTAGACTGCCAAAACAACGTTGGCCAAAGGGGGAAAAATATGCAATCCAGTTAAATTTAATGAAGGAAAAATTGCATTTTGTTCCAAAATATTCAATCCAGCTAAATTCAACTAGAAAATTTTCATTTTGTTTAATTAACGGAAGAGGCCTGGTCATTACTTGGTTCATAAGTATCAAACTTTTTCGAGTGCAAACATTATGTTCTCTCACGATATATGAAATATTGTGAATATTTTTTAAGCGAAAATTTGCCAACGGAATCCTGAAGATTGCTGATTTTTGCCTCGTAAAATCCCTTTGTTGCAGCGAGAATAACGGAGTAGCTAACCAATCAAGTAATTACATTGTATTATAGGTAAGCATTAAGTCTCAGTATTCTTCTGAATTTGACTTTCATTATTTTTTTCTTCCAATTTTTTTCAATAGAGCTTATTTGTTTTTTTAATGTCCATCAAGATAATGTGGAATTTGTCGTATAAATCTAAATGTCAGCCCCCAGAATTGCTTCTAGGTCAAACTATTTATGGACCAGAAGTGGACATATGGTCAGTTGGATGTATCTTTGCGGAGGTGTTTTTATCGGATCCCCTAGACCGTCTCTTCTTTGAAAACACAGAGGTATTAAATTTTAATCAGCATTTTTATTTACTATTCAAGGTTTATCTTTAGATTGTAGATTTCAGAATATTTTTGAAATCTGATACGTGAAGTGAATTTAATTGTTCGATTTTGATTTGGTTCCAGTCATCATATTTTGAAAACCTTTAATTGAGTTAGATTCAATTCTCACTCTAGGGTTCTAGAAAAATATGATACAAAGTTAATCAATTATATGAGTTGATTTTATTTATGTTTATTAAATTTTGGTTTGATTTTATTTATGTTTATTAAATTTTCAAAATCTATAATTGAATTAGGTTATGCTTACACAGTTAAAAACATCCTTTTCCCCTCTAAAATTCTTTTGAGAATAATTTAAAAATAGAGTGATATATTAATTTGGTAGCAAAAGGATATTTTCTAAGTTCACAAATTTGATTCGACAGAAAAAAAATACTAAAAAATCAATTTCATTGTATAGCATGATCCAAATTTTTAGCTGTTTGAAATTTTGCCCCTAAGCATGAACATTTTGTTCTGCTTATGGTAAAAATTCAATTTCATTATACACTATGATCCAAATGTTTAGCTTGTTGAAACTTTGCAACCTAATCATGAATGTTTCTGTTCTACTCACTGTTTCCAAAAAAGTTTGTTCTCTACTCATTAAAAAAATACTCATTGTTTCCATAAAAGTTTGTTCTCTCCTCATTAAAAAAATATTAGAAATTTAGAAACATTTTATCCTCCAAAAAGTTCCCTTGAAAATCATGTTAAAATATTCGAGTTTCGTTAGGGTAGAACTGTGTACCACAAGTTTCACACAATTCCATATCTTGTTTCTTATATTATTTTTTTCGTGGTGGAACTTTTTAGTTTTACCAAAAATTTTACACAATTTTAAATCTATTCAGAAATTCAAAATTTTTTGAACTCAATGGTTTCAACTAAACTTTTCCAGGTCTTCACATGATAGAACCTTAAAATTTCTATGGAACTGCATAGTTCAATCAAAATTTTTAATATAAAATTTTGCCCAACTTGTTTTCCAAGAAGTTTTGGGTGGCTTTTATCAAATTCCTCTGGTTCCTTATATCTTTCTCGTTGATGTCTCTTCACAAATAGGGCAATTAGAGAAGATATTTGAGTCTTGCGGGATGCCAAATTAGACCAGCTGGTCTGGTGTCACCAGTATTACCAAGGGGGAAAATTGATTTTGAAGTCACCTGCTCGAGAGCTGAAATGGAAAAAACTAATCTCGTGAGTAAAATATTAATGTAATAATTGGAACCTGATTTATCATTTCTATCTTCGTTATGCATAAATAAAATTAAGATAAATTGTTCAAGGTACTTATATATGAATTGATTAATCTTAGGAACCCCTATGCAATTAAAATATTTTATTACCTACAATTTCAATGATGATTTGGTTCCATGGATCCATATGCAAAGAATCTTCTCTAGAAGATGCTTCAGTTATGTCCTTGGGTATATATCACAATTTATGTTTTATGCCATATGATGATGCTTTGTTTCATCAGAAGATGCTACTGAATTAAAATACATTTTGTGGATATCTTCAGAGAATAACTGCGAAATAGGCGTTGGATTCAGAGTATTTCTAGACAGATCCACTGCCTTGTAATCCGATCAGGTTTAATATTATTTTGCCAATTCAATTCAGGATTGAAATTCCCAGAATTGAAAGTAATTCTACTGAACATGTTAATTCTGTGCGCGCAGCATTGCAAAATACAGGGCCACAACTACAACTCAGTATCATGATGAAAAGACCCGGAAGAAGATACAGGTGGCAGAAGAGCGTGCCCCAAAGAAACCAAAAATATCACATCCCAATTCCAATTTGCCATAAACCCAAGGACCACAGATGAATATCGATCGGGCAGGAGAAGGTTCTATTGTAGTAACTGGCCGAGGACCAGGGCAAGGGCGTACAGGACGCGGACCGGGGGTGCGGATTGACTGCAGCTTCTCAGAATGAGGGTCAGAGAGTTGTTGCTCGTCCTCCTCGTCCCCTAGCAGAGGACCTAGTGGTGGAGGTCGAGGAACTATTATTGCTAGGTGAAATCCATTTTCTAGGAAATTTATTAACTCTGGTCTGAGTTTTGAACTCTGTATTGCTTCCACGGTCCTCTTTGGTGTTTTCAAGTTCGTACACAGTTGCCTTATTATGCTTGCATCGAGCCAGTAGGGGAGAGTCGCCAGTGGTTAAACACGTCGGCGCTGACTGGACCCCGGCCACGTCAACAGATGTGGTGGCATGTACGACAGGTGCCTGGAAGCATGCCAGTCACGTGCCGGTCACGTGCAGCCGGTCAGGCGGTCTTGGAACCGGTCCAGCCTGTCTACTCCTGCGCTTTTGTGGAGCTTGGTCGCCATAACGTTCATTTTCGGTCCGGGTCTGGTTGCTGTCTGTTCGGCTCTCCGATTGTTGCGATGGTTGGCTCCAATGCCCGACCATTACGCCGCCACTGTCCGCGCGCTCCCTCCTTGGCGATGGCGCCGCTGCTCTCCTGGGTGGAGCTCCCCTGGTCCTGGTTCGGCTGCAGCAGCTTTGCAATCGTGGGTGGTGGAAAACCGTTGCCTGTTCTTATGAGTTCTGCTGGTGGTTTAGCCTCGGCGGTTTGGTTGTTTTTCTTAGGCGCTGTGTGGTTATGGGTCGGCTGTTTGGTATTTATGCTTGGCGAGGGAGTTGGTTTACCTTCGCCCTGGAGTTGGTTTATTCGACTCTGTAGTTGTGCGTTTTTCAGCTCTTGCTTTCAGGTCCGTAAGGGGGTTTTTTTTTTTAAGTGTTTTGCATTTTTGTTTAATTTTGGTGCTTGATTGTGTTTTTGTTTTTTTGCAGGTCAGTGGAGAAGGAATGCAGGTCAGTGGAGAAGGAATACAATGCAATGCAGGATTCTGTGGAATGAAAGAGGAAGCCTGGAGGGATAGGAGTTTTAAGGTAGGACTCTGTCCTACCAGTAATATCTCTGTGTTTGTAAACACATTTCACCTTGAGGAGATGTTCTCTTTTGAGTGGTTTTACAGTGTTTGATTGGAATGTAGGGTTTTGGGTGTGGGACTCAGTTTCCTTCAATTTTGCAATCTAAATAGTTTCAGGACAAAGTTAATCTTGGGCTTCTCTCTGTTTTTGGGCTTCTCTCTGTTTGAGGACGAAACTCTATTTTAGATTTGGGGTCTCTGTTTTATCAATAGCCTTGGTGCATTTGGAGAATAATTATGTATTCATTGGGTTAGAGTGTCTTCAATTCAGAAAGAGACAACTTCACAGTGTTAAATCTAAGGGAACTGCTTGCACGAATTATTCTATCACTTTGATAGGGAACTGCTTGCACGAATTATCTCAAATGGATACCTCTGTGAACGAATTATCTCCTTAGTTATGTTGCAAACCAATTTAGAAATTTCCTAAGGCCACATATGCAGGAGAATCTGGCCCATTCACCAGAAACTCAAACTCACAACTGTATACATTCTCCTATACAGTTATGGTAAATATCACTATAATTTAAAAGAAGATTCAGAAATGGGTGGCTTTTATATTAAAAGAAACTGTGGCCAAACTGGATGGTAGTGTACATAACAACAAAGTTTCGGCCAATGCCATCAGAACAAAATATTCCAAAACTCCAAAAAGACTGCTTAAAATGAAACTATACTTGATGTTCTGTGCCTACGACTGTTAATGCATCTGGTATGTTGCTTAATATGTTGTTCTAATAACAAAGTTGCCTCACAAAACATTATAACACTGAGAATTACATAAGAACAAGCTCGCTTTGAGTTTCTTCCTTGACACAAACCTGGTATTTTGCTCCCAGCAAAAATGGTTGCCTAAACTTTGTGAATGAAAATGCTGAATTGACCATGCCTAATATGAAGTTCTGAGTGGGAAGACTGAGGTAATGAGCCACAGTATTTTCCTCTTTTAGCTGAGATGAGAAAGGATGAAAAGAGCCAACAGAAAATTTTGGAAATTGGGTAAGGATTGTGATGGCTCCATAGGACGGAAAGGGATTGTGCAATTTTGGCCACTAAAGTATACAAAGTGTCCATTTTAGCCTCCATATCTTCTTACTTTTGATGAAGACTTTTCATGAATAAACTCCATCTCTCTCTCTCTTGAACTTCAGACAATTGAGCAACAAGAACTGATGCCTTTTGGGCTCAATGCTCACTTGTCCAGAATCCATGTACTATATCTTTTGCTGGTGCGACTAATTAGTGGAAGTGTTGATTAGCTTCACTTGCAGCTCTGACACGTACCCCTTCCCTTCTATCCTATGCTAGCTTACACCACACATATTAACAAGGTTGACATTGATGCCCTTTCATCCCAAATTCTATGCTAGTCCCAACAGAAGTCTTCATGTCAAATGAAGATCTGAACACTGGCTGTCCCACTCTAATCCCAGCAGAGAGACTTCTCCCTAGACTTCCCACTTTAGGCAGCTGAAACATCATAAAGAAAGCAGAAGCTACAGACCCACTTACCTAGATGAGGGTGAAGGAAGACTGACTTCTTTCTACACACAGACTGCAACCTCATCTGCCAGGGGTAGTCTTAAAAAACATGGAATCCAAAGAGCCAAACTGTAATCAAACTTGCCATTGCCTTTGTGAATGAATGCAGATCCAAGGTATGATGATGCTTTAACTCCTTCCCTGCCCTTGTGCATGCAACATAAAACTTGACAAGATTGATTGAAAACATGTTAAAAAGCAAACAAGTAAAGTCATGGGAGGGGTACAAGAGATAGTGCCCCCCTCCTGTTTATACTGGAGGTCTTTTGTAAACCTTTAGCCTTTGATGTTGTCAGTCCTTGATAAAGAGCCAACATCTCTGCTCCATTCCTATTCCCCATGCATAGCTTGTTTTATGATTTCTTCGGGATTGATGATGAAACTGCCCTGCACCTGCCACCCCTTAGTATTGCTATACTTAGACAGAGTATACAAAGAGATTTGAGAACGGTTTAAAATGGTTACAATGTAAGCACTGACTATTTTATGTTGTGCTTCTTTTTGCATATAGGAAGTAAGCCTCTCAGAACTTCCCAGACTTTTTTGTTTGTCCATGAGCGAGGAATTTTGATATTTAAAAAAAAAAAATGCACTATTCCTGAAAATAAGCATGGAAGATTAGGTGAAAAGGAATCACACGATAACTATTAAAAAGTTCAGGATTTTTTGGATCATATGGAAATGAATGCTCAATTTTGTTATTTGTGAAAAAGTGTTATGGATGCTGATTTTTAGGAATGGAAAACAACATGAGAAGGCAAATGCTGAACATTTTCCGTCTAAGTGCTGCACAAGTATACAATAAGATCATAAACTTTTTAATATGTACATGATACATGGAATGGACTAAAGGCCCTAAATATGAACTAGACAATGCTATGTTGATTATATTTTGGTTTTATTTGTGTCATGTTTTTATCCTTGCTATCACACATTTGATAGAATTTGCAAACATTCTTGGAAACCAGGAGATTTGAAAAATGAGCCTAAGCTCATAGATGTTTTGAAGCAAATGTATGGTTATCTAGCCAAGTTTTTAGGTCTTGGAAATTGAATTTTTCTTATGGGACTGTTCTCTTCTAAAGAGAGAACATTGACATAGTATCTAGTTATCCTTACAAGGGTGTAATAGTGTCGATTATTATGAAGATTTTGGAAAGAGCTATACACTATCATTACCATACCTTATATGTGCTCTACTTTATACAAGTGATTACACTGATGTTTACATTACGTCATTGTGTAAGATCCATATACACTGATTACAAATGTTACAAGGGTTGTACAGGTCAGCTTATACTGCAATGTAAGCAGTAACAATGGGACCTGATCTGGTTATACAATGCTTATAACGTATAAGGCATACATGTTACAAGGAGTCATAATGTTTACTATGAGGTAATCAGCTTCAAAGTATCGTAAAGATATAGCTTATACTTTGACTGAGCTTCATGCTTATTTCAGATAATGCTATGTTTTATCAATAGTTACAACACATATAAGAGACTGTTTCATACAACAGATTAACAACAAATTAACAAACTTGTATGATTTAGAAACTGTTTGGTATGTAGGAATTATAAACTGTTTGATATATAACTTCATACAAAATATGATATAGGCTATAAGGCTATAACTTCAACAGATTAACAAACTTGGGGGATTTAGACACTGTTTCATACATACTAACTTGAAAATGTTTGTAGCTTCCCAAACATCCATGGATGCTATCATTAGCAAACCTATTTGATCCTTACCAAAATCACTGTGTCTTGTAGTTACAAAAATTAAGTCATGGCACCTCTATGCTTGATGGCTTCCATTTCCTGCGTTGCCCAAGTATGGTGGACTGCCCAACATTGGATGATTAGGATGTGCCTGAATGTTGGCATATGGTTGACTCCAATTTGCTCCATGTAGCCATGGTGGGACTGAGTAGCCCAAGTGTCCACTTGTGTTACTAACCCCAACACTGACTGTAGGTGTCATATAAACACAATTAGGATTCAAACCTGCACTGGTAGGGGTATAAGAGGTGGGCCTAACCCCTGCCTGATAGCTAGGGACTTGGATGTTAATCAGGTCTTGGAATGATGGTGTTTGCTCTGCAATGTGGTCCAGCGTGTTAGACATCAACCTATTTGCCTCAAACTGTCTTGAACCATGTTCTTCTCTGCTTGTCACCCCTTGTCCTTTTTCCAACTCTTGTTAAACCTTTCTTGCCTCTCTCTGTTGCCTTGCCAATTGCTTTTGATGTTCCTTATCTTCCCTTGCTTTTTGTCTTTCCAACCTTTCCTTTGCTCGAGCTTCTGCTGTTGCAATCCTTGCAACCCTCTTTTCATTGGCTAACTCCTTCTTTCTCTTTTTAGCTTCTCGAATTTCATTCTTTTTACGTTCAGACTCGAACATTAAATTCATATAGTCTTCAGATGTGAGCAATTGTGAACTCCTCCCTAAACGAAGATAATCTGAGGCTGAGTTCCTTGATGAGGCCTTCACTCTCTCTACTGGTAGCTTTAGGAATGCACCAAGTAATCTCTACTTTTCCAGACTTGCCTGCTGGATTTCATCTTCTGGGACAACTGAATGGCCCCCATTGTTGTCTTCTTCAGGTACTTCATGCTGAATAGGCTCCTCTTCTAGTGATCCATTGTCCACAAAATAATGAACAAGTTCGGTGTTCAACCCTGATGGTTGTGAAGGCATGTCCATGCTTTCATCCTCATCGGTGGATGTTACATTATTTCCAGTGATATTCATCACGGCCTCTGCCAACCATGATGGTGCACTTACTTGGGTTGGCATGGTCAATTGCTCATTGTCAGCTGCATCAGTGGGTTTCACAGCCTCATTGATATTGTTAGTTGGTTCATCACTGAACTGTGTCTCACTGACATGCTCAGCATCATCACCACCACAGAACAACCCTTCAGAAAGGGACATTATACCTTCAGCATCAGCTACATCTTCTTGGGCACCAACATGCTCTTCTAAATTCTCTGCTTCTTGACCTTCCACTTCAAATGCTTGGCTACATGTGGTATCATGCATAAGAGCATCATGATTGAGTGGCCATATACCAGTCCTCCTAAATCCAGCCTTGATATTAGAAGGTGTGAGAGCCCTTTTAAATGCTTTGCTAGCAAGCTCAGCTAGTTCAAACCTCTTTACTTCCACCCCTGGGTTCTTTGCCATCCATGAAGCTCGCTCGACCCTGAAATAGTTCTTGAAAGGACCAAACATGCTCACATCAAGGGGCTGCAATCTGTGAGTAGTATGAGCCGGCAATGTTAACAGGTCAATGCCTAACTTATTGGCCTCCTCGATTGTCTGCACAGCCATGTGGCTTCCATGGCCATCTAAAATCATCAAGTGCCTGTTTTCAGGCGAGACACCACCCGGTACAGAAGCAGCAAAGTGGCAAAGCCAATTTAGGAACAGTTCCTTTGTCATCCATGCATGTGGATGTGTAGCCATGCATGCCCCCGGTTCACAATTCTGTATGTAATTTTTTAGTTGATTTTTACTTTTAAATAGATAAAATCCCGGTATAGATGAGCCAATTGCATTGACACAGGCAAGAATTGTAATCCACTCCCTGCTCTTAGGCAATATCTTAGGCACATTTCTACTCCCTCTCTTTGCAATTACCCGCATACCGCAATTTCTTCCTGCCTGTAAACCTGTCTCATCGCAGTTCCATATGTGGTCTGGGGCATATGAGTGCTGGTCATATGCAGCAGAAAGAGTGTTATAGAACTTGGAAACAATTGCAGGGCGTAGATTTAAAGCCCGGTCTCTGTCAAGGCCCTCTGCTGTACGTAACACAAGGTCTGGATGCCTCTTTTTAAACCCACTCCACCATGACTTACCAGGAAAACCATCTTTAAAGGGGTTTGGCCTCCCTTGACATATTTGAGCTACAATGGATTTAAGTTGGATAAGCTCTAACCCATGTCCCAATTGGGCCATCTCCTTACACCACTCCACCACCTCATCTTCCTCCTCTTCAGTCATGACTGTAATAGGCCCTCTGCGCTTTGTATTAGTCAACCCATTTATCCAATAATGTATGTTAGAGGCAACAATACCATGTTTTTTTGTTGATGCACGGATTGAATATCCCTTAAACTCAATGTCATCAATTGCAGCAAGCATGTCTTCCTTCGTCCAGCCTCTGATTGCACTGATTTTCTTTGTTGAAATTGCACCTTGTATTGTGGTCGAAGGTGGTTCTGTGGCTGATGGTGGGCTGGGATGATCTGCAACCACAGGGTCCTTTTCAACTACATTACTAGGAGTAATGGGAGCATTGCCATCATCATCTGATGAACTGCTCCGCAGTTGGGCCCCCCTTCTCCCTCGCCTCCTGTTCCTTATCCGATCTGCAACAGAAACTCTTGGCATGGCTACAACCTGCAATTTCCAACATCGTTAAGAAATTTGATAAGTATTACAACACAACTGTATAGAGTAAACTATAATTATGTATGAATTCCAAAATTTCTGCTAATAACATGAAATCTTTCAGTTGTTTGTTGTGAATTAATTCGCATTAAAGTATTACTTGTCAATTATGTATTACTTGTAATATCAACATCAGAAAGATATGTGATACCTACATGGCTGTTAGCTACATGGACTTGTCTACTATGAAGCAGAGTAATATATATGGTTGTATATATATACAATATGATTATTAGGGAGAATACGTCACACCTATGTAATGAGATAAGAGCTTAGAGAGATTACAGTATAAGTGTAAAGCTCATGTTATTACTATAAGTATTACAGCTCTTGTTTATCCTTGTGTAAGTGATTACCTATGTTTATAGAATAGGCTTTATCACCATAAGCTTACTATCACATACCTTATATAGATTACACATATAACACGTGATTGTTTAATGTAATGACTCTATTCCAAAGCATGGTTTTCTTACCATTATTTAGATGAGTATGTAGCTTAATGAGTACCAAGCTTGTACTTATGTGATATGTGTGACACTATACTCTCTCTATCCGATCTGATAACTACTATATTTATCCAACCCAAGCACAGGAAAGTTGAGTGTAGATAGTCATTCCAGTGTCTATACAAGCTATGACTTCCGTATAAAAAGTCCAGCCATATCATTCGTCCAGCCTAACCATTACATCCGTGTATAAAAGAATCAGCTGTATCAACCGTTCCAACCGTCTCAAAGTTACATATGTAAGTGCCTGTTTTAAAATGGGCTTATATTTGGACATGGACTGTGTGTTAGAACTATTTTTATTGAAAGATTTTATTCAATATAAAGTCAATATCCAAATCTGCTTAATATCTTGAATAACATTATTGAAGAACAACGAAATACCTGTATGTTGTTTCCAGCAACTGATGAAGAGAGTGAATGTAACACTGTGCACACACTCTGTCTGGAATGTAACACTGTGCACACAATCTGTCTGGAATGTAACACTGTGCACACAATCTGTCTGGAATGTAACACTGTGCACACACTCTGTCTGGAATGTAACACTGAGCACACTCTGTCCTCTATTTGTATGTCTGGAACACTGTCTGAAAATGATTGTATGTCTGCAAAATGGAAACTCACTGTCTGAAAACTCACTTTCTGAAAACTGAATGGAACACTGTCTGAAAACTCTGAATGTATGTCAGCAATAGTTTAAGAGCAAAACGAATGCCTCAAATGCAGTAACAGTTGAGGTTTTATAGTTTTATGATTTAGAATTTCATTGGTAGGGAAGATTGGCATGGATTTCCATCTCCCAAATTTAATTGTGTGGTGTGGATTGATTTGTACATGATCCAATGGCTGAAAAGCTTTCATGGTTGATCCTTGTGCTTTCCTGAATTTAATTTCTAAATTAAAATGCTTTTCAGAATTTAATTCCTGTAATTCTAGGGCTGTTGTGTTTAATTCTTGAAATGAAAGGTTGGGTGAACTATTTCCTGAATTGAATGGTGTCATTTAATGTCTTCAATAGGCTGAATGGTTAAACAAACATGTAGATATTGCTGACAGACATTTCCCCTATTTTTGTGCAGGTGGTACTCAATCTTTGTGCAGGGGTTACCCAGTTTTTGTCCAGCTGTTATTCAGCAATGAGATGTAGTCTCCCAATGCAAAATCAGTGGGGGACTGTTTGATGGGATAATAGTACTTTTGGATGGGTAGCTTTGTAATGTTTTGTAGTGCATTTTGCCTTGAATGGTAATTCAGAACTGGAGGTACTTGAGACAGTGGGTCTTGTCAACTTGTGATGTATGTTTTGGTGTATGGCAGATGTTGGTCTAGTCAAAAACTGGGCCCATTTTGGACATATTTATGTAACTTATATAACTTTTTTCCAAATATTTATGTGCATATTATCAAATATTTATGTGCATATTTTAGTGAGTTTTTAATTTATGTTTGGTGGATGTGTGGGACCAGTAGTATAACTACTATTGGTCCTTGCACAACAATAGAAGCCTCTCCCCTATCACCCATTTGATTTTTTGTTGACTTTAGTGAGATACGGAGAAGTCTTCATAGCAATTTAATTCCCCTCCTCCTTGGTATTAACTACGGCGAGCCTTATTTTTTGGGTTTTATTGTTCGCGAACCAATTTAATTTTAACTGCGGACAATATATGCCCAACAACATTTAATCAATATATGTCCAATTACATTTAATATAATCGAGGAAATAAAGTATACCTAGTATTCAGTCACATGATTATAAATTTAATTAAAAAAATAATATAAATTCTTTTATTTGCGAGTGGATGCCTGGGTGGCAGACTAATATTGACATTTAATCCCAGTGCCGACGGAGCTGGTAATGTCGCCGAAATATCCGGGGGGAGGAGGTTATCAAGGCGAGCCTTATTTCCACTGCCATAGGCCCATAAATGCGCCCAGGCAAGAAATGCCTGCCGTCCGATCAAAACTGTAGATAATCGTGGGGTGAGCATTCCCTGCCTAGACGCATTTATAGGCATATGGCAGTGGAAATAAGGCTCGCCAAGTTACCAACGTTGAAATTAAGATTCGTACAAAATTTTACCAACGTTGAAATTAAGATTCGTACAAAATTTTACCCACTAACTCGCCTCCGTTCCGTTCTATCTTTTTTCCCATGTTTTCTCGTTGGCAGCCTTGAATTTTATGGACTCACGGAAAAATATAATTGGTTAACTATTTTTACTTTAATATAAAGTTTTATACGTTAAATTTCATTTTAATTAATTTTATTTTTAAATGAGATAAATTTTATAATAGAAAATGATGTTACTCTAAAATTAATTAATATTTTGAATAATTATATAATTATTTAAATTTTAAATAATTTAATAAAAATATTTCTAAATGTTTTATAATTATTATTTTATGAATAAATAAAATTTGTGAAATTTTTTATATTTTAAGAGAAATATTAAAGTTTAAAATATTTAAATCAAAGATACATAGTGATAGGCATAAATATTATTTTAAAAATAGATTGTTATAATTTTGTTTTTAATATAATGCATTTTTTTAGTCTTTTTTCTCTTATTTTTTTTTCTATTTTTCATTTAAAACTAAAAAAATTGTGTATTTGAAGAAACATATCTTGTAATTACTATAACTACATTTGATTTTGACTACAAAACCTTTTGAACTAAAAATAAATAAAATACATTAGAGTTTTATTTTTCATAATTTATTTATATATTTTTAAAGTTATTATATTTAGAAATTGAGATATATACATGTTTTTTTTTACTAATTTGTTTATGACTTGGATTAGCTTTTGATTAAAAAAACATACTGGTTTTTAAGCTCCTGTGGCTATCAATTGATGAAGAGGCTTCCGAATTTTTCATTGTTTGGAAAATCCTGAAGCCTCTTCATTAAAAAAATATACTTTAAAAGCATCTTAATGGTCGAAATTATGACAATTACACATGGCCTATACCACACTAATCATGTTACTTAACATATTAAATTTTTTACAGCGAATGAATTTAAAATCAACAACCATCACATAATTAATTAAAAAAAAACACCACAATATCACTAAATATTCACTAATTATTCTATATTTGTGGATCAAATTAAAATAGATATGATATAATAATGCTTCAAAATGTACGTGTTCCCTCTCCAACTAAGTTTAGATTGAAGTTTAATTCCCTACTTGAGCGACTTTTAACTAATCACAAATTTATTAATAGTGTTGATGGGTAGGATTGGATTTTCCACGGTGACAATACTAAATTACAAATTACCATTCCACCATGACAATATTGAATTACAAATTACCAAATATCTCAATTTATCAAACAATAGAATCTAATTTAGACGGAGGTTTAATTCCCTAATAAAAAGTTTGGTTCCCTGTGAGATAATATTGAGTGAAACAAGGGAAACTCCCATAGAAGCAATTGCCATGGTGTGTTTTATAAGGTATCTAAAAAGAATTGAGCAAATGGGAGGAGATAGATGGTTGAAATTTATCTTCAATGAAGGTATGAGTGAAAGAAAGAAATCATGGATGAGACAAAACAACAAATGGATGCAAAAATGGAATATTTACCTTAATGCATGTCCTACAAATAGCAAGGAGTTAAAGAATTCTGTGCTCGAGAAGTTCAGTAAGGGTATATGGAGAAAAGAGTTGGGTAGAAAGAAGAAGTATTGTGTTCAGGAATTCAACCCCACTTGTGATCTCCAACAAAAAGAGTACATTGGAGCTATCATTCCGTGGAGAGAAAATGTTCTTATTGCACAATTAAGAACTAACTTACATCAACTTCGATGTGAAACGAGAAGGTGGAAGAGACCTAAAGAAGCTTGGGAATAAAGGGTATGTACTTTTTTCACTTCTCGCAATGGAATCAGAAAAACATTTCATTTTGGAATGTGATGCTTTCAATACATCAGGACAGTTACCACAGTATCTTAGCATGAATTTCGTGGCATTGTCTTTTTAGTGAGGGAACTCTTAGAAGGTTGGGTCAGCTCATCATCAATTTGAGTAAGAAAAGGATTGAATTACATAAGGTAAAAAACAAGGAAGTTGGTAGTCCCATAGACTATTTTTAGTGTCGTGAACATTAAAATATCATTCATTCATTCATTTTAACTAATCAAAAATTTATTAGTATTGTTGTTGGGTAGGGTTGGATTTCCACCCTGACAACATTGAATTAAAACTACCAAATACCTCAATTTATCAAACAATAGAATCTAAATTAATAGGAATCTAAACCTTAACACTAACTTGAATTTAATAATTTTACTTTAATTTAGTTACATTTAAACTAAGAAGAATTGCTAAATACCTTAATTTATCAAATAATAAAATCTAAATTAACCAAAAATATAAACTTTAATACTAACTTAAATTTAATAATTTTACTTTAATTTAATTACATTTAAACCAAAAAAAAACAATAACTACTATATATATATAGCACTTATGTTAAATTGAATTTCAAAAGAAGAGGTCTTCATTGTAATTTAATTCCCCTGCCCTTGATATTAACTACGCACTCACATGATTATAAATTTAATTAAAAAAAAATATAAATTCTTTTATTTGCGAGCGGAAAGGAGGAGGTTACCCAGTAACATAGAAATTAAGATTCGTACAAATTTTAGCAATAACTCGCCTCCCGTTCCGTTCTGTTTTTTTTATCCCATGTTTTCTAGTTCGCAGCCTTGAATTTTATGGACTAAGGGAAAATTATAATTGGTTAACCATTTTTTTATGTAAAGTTTTACATGTTAAATTTTATTTTGAATTAATTATTTATTTATTTATTCAAAATATTTTATTTTAAAATGAAATAAATTTTATAATAAAAATTATGTTACTTTAAAATTAATTAAGTTTTTGAATAATTATTTAAATTTTAAATAATTTTATAAAAATATTATTAAATGTTTTATAATTATTATTTTATGAATAAATAAAATTTGTGAATTTTTTTTTTTTATATTTTAAGAGAAATATTAATGTTTAAAATATTTAAATCAAAGATATATAGTGATAGGTATATATATTATTTGAAAAATAGATTGTTATAGTTTTGTTTTTATTATAATGCATTTTTTCATTCTTTTTTTCTTATTTCTTTCTTTTTTTTTCATTTAAAACCAAAAAAATTGTGTATTTGAAGAAACATATCTTGTAATTACTATAACTACATTTGATTTTGACCACAAAACCTTTAAAACTAAAAATAAATAAAATAAATTAGAGTTTTATTTATTTATGTATTTTTAAAGCTATTCTATTTAGAAATTGAGATATATACATGTTGTTTTTTTACTAATTTGTTTATGACTTGGATTAGCTTTTGATTAAAAAAATATAATTTAAAAGCATATTAATGGTCAAAATTATCAGACAATTGCACATGACCTATACCACACTAATCATGTTACTAAACATGTTAAATTTTTTACAACCAATGAATTTAAAATCAACAATCATCACATAATTAATTAAAAAAAAAACACGATAATATCACTAATTATTCTATATTTGTGGATCAAATTAAAATAAATATGATATAATAATTCTTCAAAATTTATGTATTCCCTCTCTAAAGTTTAGAGGGAAGTTTAATTCCCTACTTGAGCGACTTTTAACTAATCAAAAATTTATTAATACTGTTGTTGGGTAAGACGGAGGAATTACCAAATATCTCAATTTATCAAACAATAGAATCTAAATTAACCTGAATCTAAACCTTAATACTAACTTGAATTTAATAATTTTACTTTAATTTAGTTACATTTAAACTAAGAGGTAGACAATAGCTACTATGTAGCACTTGTTTTTGTTAAATTAAATTTCAAACGAGGTTTGAAGAAGATATTGGGTTCGAACCAAATGCTAAAATCACCATGCTAACATCACCAAAGGAAAAGGTTTCATATTGGCCAAAAGTATTTCACGTTTTGAATAATTCCACTCCCAAATAATATATGTATATTCAACCATATATTAAAATATTCTAAATTAGGCAGGTAAAGCAATGTTTAATTTTAATTTCATTATACAAGTAATTTATTAGTCATTGCCTTGAAAGTGATTGCAAGTCCCAGAGGTTTAAAAAATGAGTTTCTTCATCGTCTCATTGACCATTATGAAAATTGGATAATGATAATTATCATTAAAAAAATTGTAAGGTGAAATATTTTTATTTATATATATTATTTTTTATTAATGATATTGTAATATCACTAGAGAAAAAGGTTTTATATTGGCCTAAAAATATTTCATGTTTCGAATAATTCCACTCCCAAATAATATATGTATATTCTGCTATATATTAGAATATTGGAAATTAGGCATGTAAATGGATGTTTAATTTTAATTTCATTATAATGATTGCAAGTCTCAGAGGTTTCAAAATGTAACACCCTGTTTTTATTTAATCATTGGTTAACAAACTTGTTATGAAACATTGGAAAATGCAACGAATAAGGATATTCTTTAACACTAATGTTATACATAATTTTTTGTCTTTTCAATAAAGGAAAATTGGATTAATAAATTACCTTGGGTAAAAGAAGAAAGTAATTGATTGGTAAATAATTCCAAGAACCAAGGCAAAGAGGAGGGAGACACTTATGACAATTACCTTCCAAAAAGGATTTAGAAGAAAATCCTAAGTAGGAAGGGGGTTCTTTGCAGAGGGAAATGGGAAGTGAAAGCAACAGAGGTTTGTTGTGAGTTGTCTAGAGCTGGAAGGAAAAACCAGTGGAGCTCAAGGAATTCCCAAGTGAAGTGGAGACTGGATCTCAATCCTGAGGTCTCACTTCCTATCTCAGTAAACTCTGAGCCTGCTGTGGAGCCTGGGGGGAGAAGAGGATGTAATTTCCTTGCTCAAGGTTGGGAGGATATCAGTTACTGTGAGGATTCTTCTGGAAATAGGTATTTATATCTGTTGGTTCCTATGAATGCAACCATAATTTTCCTACTGCATTATCTTTATGATTAATTGTTATTAGAATGAATTCTACATGCATTATCTTTATGTTAATTGTTATTAGAAGAAATTCTACTTGAATAACCTTTCTGAATATTAAATCTATGTAAGAATATATGGAGCAGGACACTGTAAGTTCAGATATGTAACAATTAGAATTTTGCAGTTAATAGAAATGCAAATTTCTGTTAAAATACTAGTTTGCTAGTTGAAAGAAAATGAAATACTAAATCCTACAAATAAATGATTATGTAGCTTGCAGAAAAATTTAGAAAAACTCCAACTAGGGATAAGTCTTGGGTTTACCATGCGGAAGAAACAGTAAAACCTTTGACCCTAGATTCTAAATAGGAAAAACTCTGAAAATAAGATATAGGAATCTAAATTGAGCCAAGAAGGTTTCAGCTACGGGTTTAGAACCTGAACCTCGAGAAAACAAGGTCCGAGCTCATGGTCCCATGAGCTGTACCGAAGGTCGTCAAGGCTTAGCAAGTAAATACAAAATATTAACATTGTACATAAATAGATTTTCAAATTTTAAAGGAAATAAGAAAATATGCCAGATTCATTAACCATTTTCCGTGGAACCATGAGGGCCAAAAGAGCATATACATATGTAAACCAAAACACTATGCACATTAGAAAAAAATAATTTGATAATCAAGGGAAGCCATCTCAGGCTTGGCCCTTTCTTTTAAATAAAACAACCTCGACACGTTATTCCAACGGCATAACTATTAGAAGTATTTAAACAATACAGTAACAACCGAAACCCATTCATTAACCTGGGAAGCAACTGTCGTGAACCAAAGGTCATATATTACATTCATTAAATGAGGAACTGTTTATTCTTCCTATCATTAGAACCAAATCTACACAAGCTAAGGGATTGAGGGCCACGCCCTGAAACAAAACCCTGATCATTCCTTTCCTTGAAAAATTATCACAGATGAGGTTGAACGGTGCCATGCAATCAAACCCTTTTCCCTGCAGGAAACATAAGGGTGGCGACGGCCATTACCCATAGGGAACCAACTATAAAATTCTACAGGGGTTTCCAGATATTATGAAAATAAACTCACTTATAGAGGAGGGTCGTCGGGGTTCGGGTGGTTGCTGAGTGAATGAACACCCAGTTCTGTAATGCGGTATAACCTGGAGAAGAAGACTATGAAGTAGTTAAACACCATGGTAATAACAAAAATATCAAACAAAACTCAACGGTGTAAAATTATAGCTCGCCATACCATCAAAATAAAATTATACCTGTGTGGAAGAGTCGGTGCTTCGAATCCACCTTCACGACCAACATTCTTACCAAATGAAAGCCTCAAAATTGTTCCTGTGAGGTTCAGGGAAATTCTGGTCAAAGCATATCATATTAAACAAGAACAATAACTCGAAAAATGTAAATCCAACCTCAGTCCAGAGGTTATCTGTAACGTCAGTGGTGAAGATGTTCCAATTTGGAGGATAAGATGTTGTCGGCAGATACAAAAGTAGATCACGAAGAGAAACTCCCAAGAAGAACTTGCAACAAGGCAAGGCCAACAGCCACAGAGCAGAGAGGACTGAGAACAATGAGACACCGATGAGACGATAGGGAGGTTTGTTGCCCTAACGACCCCTCCCTTACTCTTTGCGGTAGATCATAGGATGGAAAACATCAACGGATGAGATGGCGCCAAGGACAGCTAGGAGGATAGTCGACAACTGTGTGAAAGGACAGGTGGAGGGCCTTAGAGCAGTATGGCAGGTGGCCAATAAATTCATTCACCGAGATTGTAATATTAGGCGGGCTTATCCAAGAACAAAATTTAGTAGCCTAGTATAAAACTAATCCAATACCATGCGAATCATATGACAAATATTCGTATGTACCAACAACATTATGAATGATTAAACATATATGAATGTGATATTAATTCACCATAACTCTTTTCGCAACCTTGGATGCATAGACTAAAAGGGCTACAATGTTTGTGAGGGGACTGTGTAAATATCTGGTGATGTAATTAAATAATGAGCTCATGGTTGACAAAAGGGAATCTAACCCCTTTATAGAATTGCACCGGACATTAAACCACGAACATGATATTTATAATGTGTTGAGATTGCAACAAGATGATGAGCTTAGTGGAAAGAAGTCGCCTTCACTAAGTGGGCCCGCAGGCTATTTTTGGCGCAAAGTCTATTTTTAGACATGTCGATCATATTCTATGAGTTGTAGGATGCTATTTGTGGATGGTTGGTCAAGTTGGAAAAATAGATGGACTTCTATTTTTATACATATTGGGTGGAATCTATTTTTAGATTGCCGGTCTAAAAATAGATATGTCGAATATTATTAGCTCTTAATAATATTTGGACTATAAACATTGTCTTATTCTCTTGGAGCACTTCAGTTAAGTGCACAGATGTGGCACAGGAGCTGACAGAAGGAATTACGCTATTCCTGAGGGTTAAGTGGAGCTATTGCATGGATACTTCAGTTATAACTCATGTGAGAGAGTTTGGTGGAGTTGATTGAGGAGTTAATGGAGTTGTGTTCAGTTTAACTAATCTAAACATAGTTGAGCTAGTTGTATTTAGTCTAACTGATTAATACAATAGTGAAAAGTGGTGTGAATTAATTATTAATTAATTCACTAATTATAAACTCATTAATCAACTAAAGAATAAATCAGTTAGCTTCAGTGCATGGAAATTTTCAGTGGAGACCAGTGCAAAGATAGGTGAAAGAGCAGGTTAACTATCAGTTGTGACTATAATGTTGCATATTTGCAACAACTAGTGATTGGAGAAGCCAATGAGGATTGCGCAGTCTAAGCCAGGTGGTTCAAGTTATTTAATGAGCCATCCTACAGCTTTGATTATGCAATAGAGGCTGGCTATCAGGTGGCAGAGATTGGAGCATGTGTTTTGCTAGATCTAGCTTGATTAGTGTGTAGCAATTGGAGGTTGTGTTGAGAGCTTGTGAGGAGCTTTGTACAATTATTGTTACATGATCTCTATTACATATAATATATAGATAGTTGGGGTTTTTCAGCTTTAAGCTTTCCCATGAAATACTGTGTTCATATGTGTGATTGTTTATGGTTTTAATGTGTGCATGCAATTGATTTTATTTCCGCATGTAATGATCAATGGTAGAAGAGATTTTGTATTGTGCATGAAGATAGAAATAGTGTGTGATCGGAGAATCTCGGTGGATAAAATATCGGTTATTCAAATGTTGCATGGTATCGGAGCGATATTGATCATTGGAGCAATTGCAAAACATTGAAGCGGTTGAGTTTAGAGTTGGGTGGAATTCGAATTTGCGGCGGTGTTTTCTTGGTGACGAAGTTGAGATGTCTTTCAATGGGTTGCGATTGGGTATGCCCTTGAGGGCAGCTCGAATTATATTGCATGGAAGGATAGGATGGAGGCGGTGCTGGATGACAATGGGTTGAAGGAGTTCATAGATGCAGAAATTCCAAAACCTGCTTCTAGCGATGCTGCCGCACTTGACGCATGGCAAAAGAAGAAAACAAAGTGTCCAATAATTCTGTTGGAAGGTGTGAAGGATCACATAGTTTCCAGCCTTCATGGTAAGGCTTCTCCATTATTGATGTGGAAAGCTTTGACAGATTTATTTCAAAGCAAGAGCGACCAGATGAAGTTGGCGCTCAAGGATAAACTCAGGAACATAAAAATGGAGAAAGGTGACAGTATGCCCAAGTACCTCACAAAGTTAATCCAATGTAGGGATGAGCTGGGAAGTGTGGGGGTGACTGTAGATGATGAGGACTTGGTGAGCTTGGCTCTCCTTGGGCTTCCGAAGAGTTGGCATTCCTATTAGGACTCTGTCAATGGTCGGGAGAAATTTCTAGGATGGGAGAGACTTTGGTCGGATCTCGTGTAAGAGGAGATAAGGTGAAGTACTAGGGACGGATCTTCATCAAAGAACTCAGGTGAAGAAAATTGCGCTTTGGCTGCCAAAGCAAGGAAGGGGAAGAGCAAGAAGAATGCTTCTCAATCCGATGCGAAAGGCAAGAAGCAGGACATGTCCAAGGTGAAGTGCTTTCACTGTCACCAACATGGACATTACGCCACTAATTGTCCACAGAAGAAGAAAAATAAGCAGGTTGCTGGATCTGCAGCTGGAGAGGCCTTAGCCTCGCAATTTGAGCTAGATTTTTTGCTGATCGCATGCTTGGTCTCAAGTGTGATGGGTTCAGTGTGGTTTCTTGACATTGGTGCATATTTTCACATGACAGGAGATAGAGATTTGTTTACTGATCTGGATGAGAAAGATCTTGGAGTGCACATCGAGATGGGTGATGATGGTAGATATAGTGCGACCGATATCGGTACCATTTCCTTTGAGAGGGAGTCTGGTAAACCCTTCATATTGAAACGAGTGATGCATGTTCCGGGATTGAAGAGAAGAATCTTATCTAGCGAAGAATCTTATCTACGTGGCGATGTTAGAAGACAAGGGATATGATGTTGTCTTTAGTAAGGGAAGGGCTTTCCTGGTAGTAAGGAAAGCTGGTCGATACTTGGGAGGATGAGGGTTTGAGTTAAGAACATAACCTTTATCAGTTGCAGGTAGATGGCTGCGCAGCTATGGCATGCAAGGCAGGAGAAGTGGTGAGACGGGATGATGAGGGCGAACTGTGGCACAGGAAATTGGGCCACCTTCACCATGGAGCTTTGAAGATCCTGCAACAGATTTCTACTGGGCTTCCTAAGGGCACTCTTGCGCAGTCAGATCAGTGCAAGGGGTGTACCTTGGGGAAGTATGTGAAAGCCACCTTTCACGAGAAGGATAGTCATGCCACGATGATCCTTGAGAGAGTTCACACAGACGTGTGTGGTCCTTTCTCAGTTGCTTCGACAGCAAAGCACAAGTATTATGTGATCTTTGTTGATGATTTCTCTCGAAAGTGCTGGATCTTCTTCATGTAGAAGAAGAGCGAGACATACTCAAAGTTCTGTGAGTTCAAGGCACTGGTTGAGAAAGAATCGAGGAAGCAGGTGAAGGCTCTTAGGAGTGACAATGGTGGTGAATTTATCTTTGGCGAATTCAAGGTATTTTGCAGCACAAAAGGAATTCGAAGAGAGCTCATAGCGTCTCATAACACACAACAGAATGGGGTTTCTGAGCGGAAGAATAGAACGATTGTGGGTGCTGCACGGGCGATGTTGCATGATCAGGGCCTTCCCATACACTTGTGGGCTGAGGCATGCAATACTACAGTATATGTGCAGAATTGTTGTCCTCACAAAATACTTGGCATGAGTACACCTGAGGAGGCGTTTTCTGGTAAGAGGCCTAATATTTCCCATTTGAGGATTTTTGGTTCACCTGTTTACATTCATGTGACGAAGGATGCCAGGAAGAATCTGGAGCCAACTGCAGAGGTTGGGATATTTATGAGGTACACTGATACACCCCACAACTATCATGTGTATTTTCCAGACAGTCGCAAGACTATTGTGCGACGGGATATCAAATTTCATGAGGAGAAAGCCATGAAGTGTTCACTTGAGAGGGAGCCACACTTGCATGCAGATGAGGAGCTATTAGTTCCTAAGGATGAGCCTCATGATGTCGATTAGCCACAAGAAGAGGTTCATGGAGTGGAAGAGACCACTCATGCAGCGCCAACCATCAGAGGGCAGAAGCGCACTATAGAAGCTGAGCAACTGGCTCAAGATGCAAAGAAGGTTGTAGGAGCACCTACATCACAGCGCATGGCTCTTATGGGCAAGTGTATCGTGACAAAGCCATCCTCTTTCGAGGAAGCTGTGGAGGATCCCGCATGGGTAGATGCCATGGTGGAAGAGTATGATTCGATTGTCAGAAACAGTGCATGGGAGATTGTCTCAAGGCCGGAGGGGAAATCAGTGGTGGGATCGAGATGGATCTACAAAGTGAAGCAAGCAGTTGACGGGAGCGTGGAGAAGTATAAGGCAAGATTTGTTTCCCGAGGCCTCTCACAGATTGAGGGGATCGATTATGAGGAAACCTTTGCACCTGTCGCAAGGTACTCTTCCATACGAACGATTCTTTCTCTCTCAGCGCAGATGGGGTGGCACATTCATCAGATGGATGTGAAGACTGCATTATTCAACGGAGTCATTGAGGAGGAGGTGTACATAGAGTAGCCCGAAGGTTTCGAGATCTTCAGCAGTGAGTCGCATGTGTGTAGGCTCAAGAGAGCGCTGTATGGGTTGAAACAAGCACCTCGTGCTTGGTACACACGGATAGCCGAGTTATTTCACCGGACTTGGATTCTCCAAGAGTGAGGCGGATCCCAACCTATACCAGATTGTGGTGGGGGGTAAGTTGTTGATTATTGTACTTTATGTAGATGATTTAATTTTGACAAGTGATGAACTGTTGATACTCTCATGCAAGGCTAATCTTGCAAAAGATTTTGAGATCAAGGACTTGGGCCTCCTTCATTATTCTTGGGATTGGAATATTGGCAGCACAATGATGGACTGTTTGTGTCTCAAGGCAAGTATGCTCAGGAGATACTGGATAAGTTCAACATGCATGGGCACATGGCTTTCTTCTGATATCTCTTCCTGGTGGATGGAGGAAGGAGGATGCTACTTCAGCGGAGGTAGTGGATGCCACTGTTTATCGACAGTTGGTGGGGTCGCTCATGTATCTGGTCAATACACGACCCGACATATGCTATGCTCTTAACCAACTTTCACAAGCTATGGTTAAGCCTACCAAGCTCTACTGGAAGGCAGGCAAGCATGTATTGAGATATCTCGGAGGCACATCGGGATATGGATTATGGTATAGATAGTTGGATGAGGTGAGGCTATGTGGCTTCATGGATGCAGATTGGGTAGGGAGCCCAACGGACAGAAAGAGCACATCTGGAGGGATTTTCAGTATCGGGTCGACAACAGTTTCTTGGTACAGCAGGAAGCAGAGATCCGTGGCACTCAGTTCAGCAGAGGCTGAGTATATGGTAGCGAGTTTGGCTGCATGCGAGGCTATATGGATGAGGAAAGTCACACGTGGTCGGGTTGTTCGGTTTCTCACTTAGAGCCTATTGTGATTTATTGTGATAATCGATTTGCATCAAACTCTCGGTTAATCCGATGTTCATGATAGATCTAAACACATTGACATGCGTTATCATCATATCGAGAGATTGTGTGTAGCGGAAGATCATATTCTTTCATACACATTCCCACGGAGGATGAGGATGTTGATATCTTGACGAGCGCTCTGCAGGAGCCAATTAAAATACCACAGGCAGAGTGGGGTGGCCCAGATAATCCTTATCTTGTTGTGAGAGGGAGTGTTGAGATTGCAACAAGATGATGAGCTTAGTGGAAGAAGTCACCTTAGCACTTGGAGGCTATTTTAGCACAAGTCTATTTTTAGACATGTCGATCATGATTCTATGAGTTGCAGGATGCTATTTGTGGAGGTTTGGTCAAGTTGGAAAAATAGATGGACTTCTATTTTTAGACATATTGGGCGGAATCTATTTTTAGATTTCCAGTCTAAAAATAGATATGTCGAATATTATTAGCTCTTAATAGTATTTGGACTATAAACATTATCTTATTCTCTTGGAGCACTTCAGTTAAGTGCACAGATGTGGCACAGGAGCTGACAGAAGGAATTACGCTATTCCTGAGGGTTAAGTGGAGCTATTGCATGGATACTTTAGTTAGAACTCATGTGAGATAGTTTGGTGGAGTTGATTGAGGAAGTTAATGGAGTTGTGTTCAGTTTAACTAATCTAAACATAGTTGAGCTAGTTGTATCTAGTCTAACTGATTGATACACTAGTGAGAGTGGTGTGAATTAATTATTAATTAATTCACTAATTATTAACTCATTAATCAACTAAATAATACATCGGTTAACTACAGTGCATGGACAGTTTCAGTGGAGACCAGTGCGAGAGATAAGGTGAAAGAGTAGGTTAACTATCAGTTGTGACTATACTGTTGCATATTTGCAACAACCAGTGATTGGAGAAGCCAATGAGGATTGCGCAGTACAAGCCAGGTGGTTCAAGTTATTTAATGAGCCATCCTACAACATTGATTACGCAATAGAGGCCGACTATCAGGTGGTAGAGATTGGAGCATGTGTTTTGCTAGATCTAGCTTGATTAGTGTGTAGAAATTGGAGGTTGTGCTGAGAGCTTGTGAGGAACTTTGTACAATGATTGTTACATGATCTCTATGACATATAATATACAAATAGTTGGGGGTTTTCAGTTTTAAGCTTTCCCGTGAAATACTGTGTTCATATGTGCGATTGTTTATGGTTTTAATGTGTGCATGAAATTGATTTTATTTCTGCATGTAATGATCAATGGTAGAAGAGATTCTGTATTGTGCATGAAGATAAAATAGTGTGTGATCAGGGGAATCTCGGTGGATAACATATCAGTTATTCAAATTTCTACTTAATGTGAACCAAATAGGAAAACATGGCAGTATTATTATGTTAAGAAAAGGTCAAGGTAAGAATCTGTATAGTCGCAGTTAGCGTAAGTATTGACTATAGTAACAAAGTAAAAAAAAAAATTTATAGTAGGTTGAATGGATGTTAAAAGTGGTATCAGAGCGTGGTTACACGCTTGGGCCAGTTTGGGCCAACACAATATCATAATATATATATATATATATATATATATATATATATATATATATAGATAGTACAGGAACATATTAGCACTAAGTTGTCATGAGGAGAGGATCTAGCCAACAGGCACCAAGAAACACCGGGGAGACCCATCCTATGACCAAGCCTGAGGTTAGTCTGGAAATGCGGGTGCAGTTAAGTGTAGACCAACACCAGAAAACGAGCAGCATGTTAGAAGAACAACAACGATAGAAAAATAGGTCGCTGGACACTGTGCAACAACTACAGATAGAGATGCTCAAAGTACGTAGCGATAATGAAAGGTTGATGAGAGAGCAGGAAAGGATATTAAAAAGTCTATCTAATATACAGAATCAACCCAGTGGGAAACCTATCCCTGATAGGAATACTCAGGAAGGTGGAGAACATCACCAAACAATGCATGATAAAATTGAAGGCAGCTGAACACCAAGAAGTAATAAAAGTCAAACATGCAATGAAGATGAATCATGAAATGTTCTAGAACAGAAAGAGTTGAAGAAAAAGAAAGTGGAATTGCAGGGTGAATTTCAAAAGATTAAGACACCCACCATTGATGGAGAGGTGGAAGAAATTGCGGAAGCCTGGATAATAAACATGAATAAGTACTTCCAGGTGTATGAGTATGATAGTAAGTTGAAAGCTCGTTTGGCCATTTACCAACTACGGGAGAAGGCAACACTTTGGTGGGAGGAGGTGAAGAATGTGCATGGAGTGGAAGATCAAAATGTAACTTGGGATGAGTTTCAACAGTATTTCAAAGATAATTATCTGATTGAACATTTTTATGATGAAAAATCTCGAGAATTTAATGACTTGAAACTGGGGCAAATGTCTATGGATGAATTTGTTATAAAATTTACTTCATTATTATGATATGTGCCTTATCTGCACGATGAGAAGGCAAAAGTGCAACGATTTATGAGTAGTTTTCCATTGCATATGAAGGAAAGGATTGAGTTCGTGAACCCAAAAACTATGGATGAAGAGATAAGGAAAGAAAGGATGTGATATCAGCAATCCAAAGCTGAAGGTGAAACTGGGAAAAGTTGGCTGCCCCGAAAGGGACAGAAGAGTTTTACCAGTAGCAGAAATAACAGACCCAGAAACTACAAAAATTCAACAAGGAATCCACTGAATAAATAAAATGGGAAGAGCCAAACAAAAACCAAGTGGATTGGTGAGGAGCGACATACTGAGGCCTCTAGTAGACCCGAAAATGGATGGCCCCAAAAACCTCTGTTGCAATGTTGGGGTTGTGGTGAGGCACACTATTTCAAAAACTACCCTCACCGAGGAAGGAATGAGGTGGTAGAAAATCTAAAAGAGGCATCGATTGTGGGGGATATATTTCGTAATATACCTAGAATTAATGCAGTTCTGGAAAATCGGCAAGCACACTACCAACCAACCATGATTGAGTTAGAAGGTAAGCTACAAACCCAATCTGTTTCTATTTTATTTGACCTCGAGGCTAGGTTGAGCTACATACACCCCTGTGTATTTAAATTGTAAATTGCAGAATTAGAAATTTAAAAACCCATGGTTAGTTTAGCTGGCTATAGGGGCAAGAAGGCAGGTTAATTCCAAGGTACCAAGCTGTGAATTGAATATTGGGGACCAACACATAACTGTAGAACTCAATATCCTACCCCTGGGATCATATGATATTTTACTGGGGATGGACTGGTTGGAGAAACACTGGTCATTAGTAGACTGCAAAGATAAGATAATTTATTTTAAGTCAAATGATGAAACTTGTTAAGAACTGCAGGGTATTAAAAATCCCTTACATTTATGACCTATAACAGCATCTCAGCTAAGAAAATGCATAAGGAAAGGATGTCAACTCTACGTAATTCAGGTGGGATTACTCCAAAGACAAGATTCTTACGCTGGGGGATATCCCTATTGTGCAAGAATTCCAAGATGTATTTCATCAGGAAATTCCCGGACTGCCACCAAAGAGGGACATAGATTTTACAATAGAACTAATACCTGGGGAAACACCTGTATCCCGAGCTCCTTACAGGATGAGTGTACCTGAATTAATAGAGTTGAAGATGCAGCTGCAGGAGTTGATGGATAAAGGTTACATTCGGCGTAGTGTGTCCCCATTGGGAGCACCCGTGCTATTTGTGAAAAATAAATATGGCACTATGCGCATGTGTATGGATTATCGACAACTCAACAAGTTTACTGTCAAAAATAAAAACCCACTACTGCGCATAGATGACTTGTTCGACCAAGTCAAAGGGGAAACAATGTTTTCCAAAATTGACTTAAGATCAGGTTACCACCAGATCCAGATTAAGGATGAAGATATAAGTAAAACAACTTTCCGTACTCGGTACGGACATTACGAATTTGTGGTATTACCCTTTGGGTTAACAAATGCCCCAGCAACCTTTATGAGCCTAATGCATGGAATTTTCCACCCATACTTAGATAAATTCGTTTTGATTTTTATTGATGATATACTAAATTACTGCATAAATATGGAAGAGCATAAGGAGCACCTACGTATTGTGCTGAAAATGTTAAGAGAACATCATATCTATGCTAAATTTAGTAAATGTGACTTCTTTAAGGAACAAATCCAATACTTGGGGCATGTGATTTACGCTGAAGGGATTTTTGTGTACCCAAAAAAAATAAAAACAATTATGGAATGGAGGGTCCCAAAGAATGTGGCTGGCATACTTTCATTTATGGGTTTGGAAGGTTACTAAAGGTGATTCATCAATGGATTTTCCAAGATTGCCTTTCCCATTACTTCCCTGCAGCAGAAAGGACGAGTCTTCAAATGGACTCAAGAATGTCAAAACCCTTTTGAGTTATTAAAAGAGATAATAACTACTGCCCCTATTCTGAAGGTAGTAGATCCGAATAAAGAGTTTGAGGTTTGTACTGATGCATGTAAGGAGGGTGTGGGAGCAGTCTTGACTCAAGAAGGGAAAGTCATAGCATATGAATCTAGGAATTTAAAGGATCATGAGCATAGGTATTTAGCCAATGATCTGGAATTAATAGTTATGGTGCACACCTTATGAATATGGAGACACTACCTGCTAGGTAAGAGGTTCGTACTGAGAACTGATCACAGTAGCTTAACTAGCTATTTCAAGAAATCCGATCTGAATTCTTGCCAAGCTAGGTGGAATGCCTTCCTAAGCGAGTTCGATTTCGACATCCAGCATGTGAAGGGTAAAGAGAACCGTGTGGCCGATGCATTAAGCCGAAAGCTGCATGGCATCTATGAACTTTACTTTAATCAAATTGAATTCAAATTTCAAGAACAAATTTTAGAAGCAGTTAAGAAGGACCCTGAGTATCAGTTTTTATGGCAGTAGGAAAAAGTAGATAAAGAGTAAGGAAAAGAGTCATATTTTGAATTCAATAGTGGAAATTTCCTAATCTACTGGAAAAGGATATATATTCCGAATCAATACACTCTGAAAATAATTATCCTGGATGAATATCATACAAGTTCCTACGTGAGACATCCAGGATATCAAAAAATGTTAACTGCAATTATGAAAGACTACTTGTGGCTTGGAATGCAGAAAGACATTGCAGAGTATTTGACTAAATGTTTGGAATGTCAGTAGATTAAGGTTGAGCATCAGCATCCCGCATGATTGCTTCAGCCCATTCCAGTGCCAGAATGGAAATGAGAATTCATTTCTCTCAACTTCATCATTGGGCTACCCAAAAATAGAAAACACAATGACTCAATCATGGTGGTAGTTGATAGAATCAGTAAGGTGGCACATTTCATTCCCATCTAGTCTACTCAAAAGACGATGCAAATTGCTGATATATTCATGAGAGAGATTTTTAGACTACATGGCATGCCTCGAATTTTTATCTCAGACCGCGATGTGAAATTCACTTCAGCATTCTGGAAGACGCTATTTAGTGGCTTGGGGACGCAAATACAATTTAGTATTGCTTATCATCTGCAAACGAACGGGCAGAAAGTAAGGGTGAACCAAATTATAGAAGACATGCTGCACATGTATGTAATGCAAAAACCAACAAAATGGGAGGAATATTTACACTTGGTTGATTTTGCTTACAAAAAAAGTATCAAGAATCCCTCAAGATGAGTCGCATTTTATGGAAGACAATACCAGACTCCTATAAACTGGAGTAGTCCGGAGAATAAGATGATGCTTGGGCCAGATATGCTGGAAGAAATGGAATGAGAAGTAAAGAAGATCCGACAGAACTTGAAGGTTGCACAAGACCAGAAAAAGGTGTATGCTGATAAGAAAAGAAATTTTCGAGAGTTCGTAATAGGAGACCATGTTTACATGAGGATTAAACCAAAGAAGAGCACATTAAGATGGAATTCTTGTGCCAAATTGGCTCATAGGTATTTCAGACCTTTTGAGATTTTGGAAAGGATAGGACCAATGGCGTATCGTCTGGCTCTACCTAGTCATATATTAGTACATAACGTATTTCATGTGTCGCTACTGAAACGTTATGTACACGATCCAAAAACTGTAAGACATTAGCAGGGTATACATGTAAGTCAACAATGAATTGTGTCTTTAACAACATTTGATTTTTGTTAAAATAAATAAGATCATTGTTTGATGCAGGTAGAACTGGACGACGAGTTCCTGGTAGAACCGCAACATATTCTAGATCGGATAGAAATATCACTCCGGAGGCGAGTCATCCCCCAAGTTAAAGGGCAGTGGAAGAAATTTAGCCCAGAGGAGGCTACTTGGGAGGACGAACAAGTTATGCATACGACCTATCTGGAATTGTTCTCCTAGAAAAAATAACACTGAGCACGGTGTTTGCTTTAGTGGGGGAAGATGTAACACCCTATTTTTATTTAATCATTGGTTAACAAACTTGTTATGAAATATTGAAAAATGCAACGAATAAGGATATTCATTAACACTAATTTTATACATAATCTTTTGTCTTTTTAATAAAGGAAAATTGGATTAATAAATTACCTTGGGTAAAAGAAGAAAGTAATTTATTGGTAAATAACTCCAAGAACTAGGGCAAAGAGGAGGGAGACAGTTCTGACAGTTACCTTCGAAAAAGGATTTAGAGGAAAATCCTAAGAAGGAAGGGGGTTCTGTGCAGAGGGAACTGGGAAGTGCAAGCAACAAATGTTTCTTGTGAGTTTTCCAGAGCTGGAAGGAAAAACCAGTGGAGCTCAAGGAATTCCCAATTGAAGTGAAGTCTGGATCTCAATCCCAAGGTCTCACTTCCTATCTCAATAAACTCCGAGCCTGGTGCGGAGCCAGGGGGGAGTAGAGGACGTAATTTCCTCGCTCAAGGTTGGAAGGATATCAGTTACTGTGAGGATTCTTCTGGAAATAGGTATGTATATCTGTTGGTTCCTATGAATGCAACCAGAATTTCCTACTGCATTATCTTTATGATTAACTATTATTAGAAGGAATTCTACATGAATTATCTTTATGTTAACTGTTATTAGAAGAAATTCTACTTGACTAACCTTTCTGAATATTAAATTTGTGTAAGAATATATGGAGCAGGATATTGTAAGTTCAGATATGTAACAATTAGAATTTTGAAGTTAATAGAAATGCATATTTATGTTTAAATACTAGTTTGCTGATTGAAAGAAAATGCAATACTAAATCCTACAAATAAATGATTATGTAGCTTGCTGAAAAAATTCAGAAAAACTCCAACTAGGGATAAGTGTTGGGTTTACCATGCGGGAGAAATAGTAAAACCTTTGAACCTATATTCTGAACAGGAAAAACTCTAAAAATAAGATACAGGAATTTAAATTGAGACAAGAAGGTTTCAGTCGTGGGTTTAGAACCTGAACCCCGAGAAAACAGGGTCTGAGATCATGGTCCCATGAGCTGTACCGAAGGCCGTCAAGGCTTAGAAAGTAAATACAAAATATTAACATCGTACGGAAAAAGATTTTCAAATTGTAAAGGAAACAAGAAAATATGACAGATTCATTAACCATTTTCTGCGGAAACATGAGGGCCAAAAGAGTATATACATATGTAAACCAAAACATTATGCATAGTAGAAAAAAATAATTTGATAATCAAGAGAAGTCGTCTCAAGCTTGACCCTTTCTTTTAAATAAAACAACCTCGACACGTTATGCCAACAATATAGCTATCAGAAGTATTTAAATAGTATAGTAACAATAGAAACCCATTCATTAACCTGGGAAGCAATTGCCGTGAACCAAAGGTCATATATTACATTCATTAAATGAGGAACTATTTATTATTCCTATCATTAGAACCAAATCTAAACAAGTTAAGGGATTGAGGGCCACGCCCTGAAACAAAACCCTGATCATTCCTTTCCTTGAAAATTTATCACAGATGAGGTTGAACAACGCCATGCAATCAAACCCTTGTCCCTGGAGGTGGCAGAAGGGTGGCGACGGCCATTACCCATAGGGAACCAACTATAAAATTCTACAGGGGTTGCCGGATACAATGAAAATAAACTTACATGTAGAGGATGGCCGCTGGGGTTCGGGTGGTTGCTGAGTGAACGAATACCCAGTTCTGAAATGCAGGATAATGTGGAGAAGAAGACTATGAAGTACTTAAACACCATGGTAATAACAAAAATATCAAACAAAACTCAATGGTGTAAAATTCTAGCTTGCCAAACCATCAAAATTAAAACTATACCTGTGTGGAAGAGTTGGCGCTCCAAATCCACCTTCACGACTAACATTCTTACCAAATGAAAGCCTCGAAATTGTTCTTGTGAGGGTCAGGGAAATTATATTCAAAGCATATCATATTAAACAATAACAATAACTCGACAAATGTAAAAGCAACCTTAGTCTAAAGGTTACCTGTAACGTCAATGGTGAAGATGTTCCTATTTGGACGATTAGATGCCGTCGGCGAATACAGAAGTAGATCAGCAAGAGAAACTCTCGAGATTAACTTGCAGCAAGGCAAGTCCAGCCCGACGGCAGAGTTGAGGCACAGAGTGGAGAGGACCGAGAACAATGAGACACCGATGAGACGATAGGGAGGGTTGTTACCCTAACGACCCCTCCCTTTCTCTCCGCTGTAGATCATAGCCTGGAAAACATCAACAGACGAGATGGTGCCAAGGAAAGCTAGGAGGACAATCAACAACTGTGCGAAGGGACAGGTGGAGGGCCTCGGAGCAGTATGGCAGGTGGCCAATAAATTCATTCACTGAGATTGTAATGTCAGGCAGGCTTATCCAAGAACGAAATTTAATAGCCCAGTACAAAATTAATCCAATATTGTGCGAATCATATGACAAATATTTGTATGTACCAACAACATTATGAATTATTAGACATATATGAATGTGATATTAATTCACCATAACTATTTTTGCAACCTTGGATGCATAGACTAAAAGGGTTGCAATGTTTGTGAGGGGGCTGTGTAAAGATCTGGTGATGTAATGAAATAATGAGCTCATGGTTGACAAAAGGGAATCTAACCCCTTTATATAATTGCACTGGACATTAAACCATGAACATGATATTTATAATGTGAACCAAACAGGAAAACATGGCAGTATTATTATGTTAAGAAAAGGTCAAGGTAAGAATTTGTATAGTTGCAGTTAGCGTAAGTATTGACTATAGTAACAAAGTAAAAAAAAAATTATAGTAGGCTGAATGGATGTTACACAAAAAATGAGTTTCTTCATCGTCTCATTGACCATTATGAAAATTGGATAATGATAATTATCATAAAAAAATTGTAAAGTGAAATATTTTTATTTATATATATTATTTTATATTTATTACGCTGTAAGGCATTCTTCTTTGAAAACAACTTCCCCAGCTGTCACTTTGTACAACTCTACAATGTTGGATTGAATGTTAGACGATTGAAGATTTGTGTGCCATTAGGTTAAACCCGTACACAAACTCATTGACAAAGAAAAAGGTTTTATATTGGCCAAAAATATTTCATGTTTTGGATAATTCCATGCCCAAATAATATATGTATATTCTTCCATATATTAGAATATTCTAAATTAGGCATGTAAAGCAATGTTTAATTTTAATTTCATTATAGTGATTTCAAGTCCCCAGAGGTTTCAAAAAATGAGTTTCTTCATCGTCTCATTAACCATTATGAAAATTGGATAATGATAATTATCATAAAAAATTGTAAAGTGAAATATTTTTATTTATATATATTATTTTATATCCATTACGCCGTAAGGTGTTCTTCTTTGAAAGCAACTCCCCTAGCTGCCACTGTGTACAACTCTGCAATGTTGGATTGAATGAATATTTGTGTGCAGTTAGGTTAAACCCTCGAAACACGCATAAATTTGTACACAAACTCATTGACATTGATGCCATTATAGAAGAATAATTAGAATAAAATAATATCCACCTAGGAACATTGTACATTGGGTGCATATTGTTGGCATTTTACTTTTTTCACCAATACTACAATCAAACAATGATAATGATAGTTGTACACATGTTATAATACATATACATAATGATACCTCTATTTTTCCTACCATAATGAATTTGTAGTCTTCACAAAAATTGAATTTTTAGCCTCCCCTACCCAAATGACAGCTAATCAAATCTTTCATTTCCACAACCTATTTATCTCCAAATATATATCCAGCCTCTACATTTACATCTTCCTTTTTTGAAAAAAATAATGAAGCATTCCTTGTTCTTTTGAAAGATACATCAATAATATAGTGCTTTTGTTCTTCAAAATGGGCATATTCCAAAACAAAAAACAGAATGGGAAGGGAAACAGGAGGAAAAATAATTGGATGAATCTGTGACTGAAGGTGGGGTGCAAAACTATTTAAAAATTTAGTATTTGTCCCCGTCAAAGGAAATGTATTACCATTAACAGAAGATTCCTATTTGCACCACGGCTGCCTTGGAAAATACAAGAACCATGACTTGGATCAATATTGGTTATAGTGGAGACTCCGTTGAAGTCATAGGACCTAGAGGCCATGTTCATCTTGTGGTAGTAGTTTTCAAAGGAATAAGAGGTGTGGTTTGCAACAATATCTAGAATGTAACAACTCTGAACGACCTGAATAGCATAGCAATTAGCATACCTAGGATTGTAGTCCCAATCCAATGCCGCCTAGAGGAGTTCAATATCGGCCTCAAAAATGGCTATAGAGAAGATATAGGCCAAAGTTTTGTTGGCTAAAGTCGACCCTGCGCCATTGAGGTGGAGGACATATACGGGCGTGGAATTGGCACTAAAGAGCCCCCAATTTTTCTCCGAAGTCCCACCAGGCTTGAGGTTCTCATTTAAGAGCTCATAGATGTAGGTGTTGAAAGCCACGCTAGGGAGCTTGGGGGTTATGGTGTTGTTGATCACGTGTTGGAAAAGATTGTAGTTGTAAGTATCAGCATTGTGTACAGTGCCGTTGCCCATGGAGGGACACCCGGTCTCTGTCATGACTACAGGGATCTTTTGGAAGTTCAGTGAGGCCATGGCATAGTAGGCCGTGTCAACCACAAAATCGAGTATGTTGGTATAGTGGAGTAAGGTGTTGGGTTCAACAACATCCCTGTTGGGTGGGAGTGATCAAAATAGAGCGTAGTCCAGCGACATGACAATGTTGCCCTGCATGTAGACATAGTAGGGGTAGACGTTGAGCATCAGGTTGGACTTTGTGTCGCATAGGAAGGATGAAAATGTCATCATCACGCTGTTCCAGGAGGATTTGAAGGCTTGTGAAGGTGGGATGAATAAATTATGAGTTCGGTAGTGTGGGGAGTCGAAACATTGACCTGCCCTTGAATATTTGTTGCCACCAGGGCCGAATTCAAGAACGTCATGGTGAGAACCAAGATGAGAGCAACGCCGAGGATTTTTGTGAGAACTTCACCACCCACGAAAATAGTCATCATGTTGGTGTTAAGAAAGTAGGCCACGACATTCTTTTTTACCCAATTCACCGCAGTCAATCGTGATTTCCTGACGCCTAGGAGCTTATTATTGGGGACGCTCACAATCACTTCGATGCCAGTATTGGCCAACACTGTGAGCATCTGGAAATATTTTTTTAATATTTTTGAATCACAACTTTTTAAAACATATTTGGTACAAATTCATATAAATGTAAAAGAAAAGAGTACTAAAAAGCTAAATTTATTAGTGAAATTGTAATAAACAACATGTAGAAATTATATAACTAATGCGTTATACATCCAAGATTCTCCTGATCACACACTATTTGACTTCATGCACAATATAGAATCTATTCCACCATTTATCATTACTTGTGGAAATTAAATCAATTGCATGCACACATTGAAACCATAAAAATTCACACATATGAACACAGTGTTTTAACGAGAAAGCCTGAAGCTAAAAACCCCAACTATCTGTATATGATATATGTCATAGATATCATGTAACAATCCTCATACAAAGCTGATCATATCAAGCTCTCAGTACAATACAATCGCTACAGACTAATCAGGCCCGATCTAGCAAATCCATGCACCGATCTTTGCCACCTGCTAGCCTGCCTCTACTGCGCAATCCCTGCTGAATATTGGCTCTAAATGAACTTGAATTGGTCCAGCCTTGCTCATGAAATCCTCATTGGAATCTCCAATCACTGGGTGTTGCAAATCATGCAACACTATAGTCACAACTGATAGTCAACCTGCTCTTTCACCTACCTCTCCACTGGTCTCCACTGAAACTGTCCATGCACTGTAGTTAACTGATGTATTCTTCAGTTGATTAATGAGTTAATATTTAGTGAATTAATTAATAATTAATTCATACCACTCTCACTAGTGTATCAATCAGTTAGACTAGATACTACTAGCTCAACTGTGTCTAACTGAGTTAGACTGAACACAACTCCACCAACAACCTCAATAACTCCACCAAACTCTATCACATGATTTCTAACTGAAGTCTCCATGCAATAGCTCCACTCAACCCTCAGGAATAGCGTAATTCCTTCTGTAAGCTCCTGTGCCACATCTGTGCACTTAACTGAAGTGCTCCAAGAGAATAAGTTAATGTTTATAGTCCATATATTATTAAGAGCTAATAATATTCGACATATCTATTTTTAGACTGGCAATCTAAAAATAGATTCCGTAATATGTCTAAAAATAGAAGTCCATCTATTTTTCCAACTTGACCAACCATCCACAAATAGCATCTTGCAACTCATAGAATATGATTGACATGTCTAAAAATAGACATAGTCTAAAAATAGACTTGCGCCAAAAATAGCCTACGGGCCCACTTAGTGAAGGCGACTCTTTTCACTAAGCTCATCATCTTGTTGCAATCTCAACACAACCTCCCTTACATTCATTTCTTAGAATCTAAGATAAGGAAAAAAAATCACAATTATAGAAAAAAATTATGAGGAGGCTTCAGCAAATCCTTTGTTTTTGAGTAGTTTCCATTGACCTTTGAGGCTATTAAAATTTTAATTTAACTGTTCAACAATTTATAATTAGATAAATTAAACATTTACATATCAAATTTCCAATTTAAATCTTTTTTATTCATCATTGTTTGATTGCAAGTTATTCTCCACGTCAATAAACAAGAGAGAGTTGGGTGAACTTGCACAATAGTTAGATGTCAATTACATGCATATTTATAATTATACTTGTTCCTTGTCCATTTATACTTGTTACTCATACAATGGGTTTTGAGCATGGTATTGAATTTAGTACCAGGTGGATATTCTTTTTCGACGTGAAACGTTGCTGCTATAATATCTTTCCTTGTTGTTTCTAATGTTAGTGGTTCTATTCATTTTGATAAATGCAATGATGATTAAAGCTATTAATGAGTCTGTTCAGAAGAGTGATGTAGAATTTTTGTATACTATAGAAGTTTAAGTTTATCATGAATTTGTGGCAATTTGAGCATAAGCTTTGTTTTCTTTGTCATGGTCATGGTCTAGGTTATGCCGATGATGTTGGAAATGTTGTATTGATGGTTTCTTTTTGTCAAATTTGGATAAAATTCACATTTCCTTAATTTTCAAAATTAGGCAAATGCCTAATAAAATATAAAAATTCATTGTCTAAGCTCAAAATTCCATAGTAGGCCCAAGATGGAATCAATACATCAAGAAGGCATCTAGCATAACTAGAAAAAAATGACACTTTATGTTTGTATATTAAGTAAAGAATCACCATCATTCACATTTGTTTGGATACCACCTTGACCATTTTTACTTTGAAATCAATCATATTCATTTTTATATCCTCGGTTAAAACTACTTGATAATACTTTCTTTGAAATGAATTTGGTTCGTTTTTGCATCCCACTTGGATACTGAAAGAATATTTTGTATGAAAGGAATACAATTTAGTTCTATAGTAATGATAAAGTGAATTGAGATTAGAATAATTTCCCCAAGGAGGGTCCTAAACACCCAAAGGACTTATGGACTGAAACTTCAAGAGAGTGGCTAAATAATTCTCAACTTTAATCAACTCATCTAATTGTTAATAAGTTCGAAAATAAATATCATGTAATAAACATAGATGATACCAAAACTGAAGTTTTTCAATTAAATTTCAAGGCCAACAAAAGTACACCCTTTGTAATCAAAAAATATGTTGATGTGAAATTATAGTGTCTTTAGGTGACTTAAATTTGCTTTGCAACACAAAGGCCTTTAAAAGAAAAATGTTTTGTTATTATATGATATACTTTATCTAAAGAGATAATGCACATCATCTCAAACACTTAAAAAAAATGTTATAAACTACTAATATTCTGAAATAGTTTTCATAAATCTAGTTGAGGAGGTCTTGTGCATTACCTTCATTTTGAACCTATTCTGGAATATTCTTGTGGTTAGAATATCTCTCAAACATAACATATGATAAAAAAGAAATGCGAGTAAAGAAACAAAATTGCATAAAGTTTTACTTTTTTCTTCTATGCTCTTGTTTCATATGCTAAAGGCGTTTCCTTTGCAACATATCGTGCAATTGCTAGTAATATAATTAGTAAATTTGAAGTTTTGGTCCAAAATTATTATATAAATTTAATTACAACAGTAATAAATTTATTTTTTATAAATATAATATATAAAATATAAAATTAAGCTTTAATGTATAATTAAAAAAAAATTGAAATTTATGTCTTTAGGCATGGTAATATATTACTTTTTGGGAAATCAGATTTTGTAATAAATTTTAAACTTTCAATATTTAAACGGTATAATCCATCTTAAAAAATGATGGAAAAAAACAAGTTTACATTTACATCGTATGGGATTTAAAAATTATATATTATGATGAAATAGAGTTAAAGTACTATTTAAAATAATAGAGGAGATATAAAGGGAAAATAAATGAATAAAATTATAATTACAAATGAAAAAAACTTTATCATAGAAGGAAGTTGGAAAAAAAAAAGTAGAAAGGGAATAAGTATGAAGATTTAGGATAAAAATGAGGTGTTATAGGAAAAGAGGTGTTAAAATAAAATAAAGAAAATAAATATTAATAGAAAAAAAATTATTGTGGGTGTTTTTAGTTTAATATGGGAGAGATATTTTATTGTAATATTTAAAATTTTGACTTAGTTAATTTACATAAAAATAAAAAGTAGATTAAATTAAAAAATTAAATATAAGTTAAAAGTAAAATTAAATAAAAATATTAATATAATTTAATGCAAAGATTTTAACTAAGTCAAAATAAATAACAAAATAATAATAATATAATAAAAAATAATAAAAATGGCTCATGGTATTGATCCATGGTATTAATGTGGAATATAGGTTATTTAAAGGGGAGAAATTATACCAACTTAGATCCATCTTAATTCTGGATCTCCCAAATGCCAAGAGCTATCAAATCTCTTGATATGCAAACTTCTTTTAGAATGAAAAGAGATTTGATCCCTCTTGGTGCTTGGTAATCCAAAGTAAAAATGGACCTAGGCTAGTTTAGGCTAGTTTAATAAAATTTTGAAAATAAAAATATATAAATGTAAATTAATGTAATAAATATTTTAAATATAATTAAAAATTAAAATGCGAGAGTAACCAATGACTTCATATCAAGGAGTGCCTTAAAATAGCACCCAATCACCGTCTATCCCAAACCAAGTGGACAAGAAAAACACCTATTTTTAATTATTAAATCCATTTAAATTTCAAGTGTATGTTATTAGGTTTATGAACCTTTTTATTTAGCCGATAATATTGCTAAAATGCATAATACAATTTCATATTGCAAAATATATAATACAATTTAATATCAAAACAAATATAATTTATATTAATCTCTTAATAAGTTACACTAATAAAATGATAATAAAGTTAATATAAAATAAATAACTATCCTTTACAAATGTTCATATATTTAAAAAAGTTACACTAATAAAATGATAATAAAGTTAATATAAACTAAATAACTATCCTTTACAAATGTTCATATATTTAAAAGTAACCCAAAAAATAAATCATATCAATTATTTGAGAAAAAAAAAATGAGATAATTGAAGCAATTTTTTTTTATCACACTTTTCACTTTTTTCCACATGTCTATAAAATAAGATATATAAGCCCAAAAATACAAAAATTAAAATAAAAAATATTTTAATTATTTTTAAAGTTAAACATTATAACTTGTACTAGTTAATGCTAAATTAAGAGTGGTCAACATACAAATGGGTTGTTGTAGTGTAAACACTAATAATTACACTGATATGCATGTCTATTTTGGAATAGGGCTTCCATAATTTTAATTTAATTATCAATAATTATTAGGTGGATAGTAGGGGTTTAACTTCCATATAATATTTTATAATATTCTTAGTAATATACACAAATCAAAGACTAATATTTATTTGCAAAGCAGTTATGCTATTTTTGACTTTTTAATTAAAAAAAATTCTATGAACTAGTGCCATATAAAATGAGTTATGATCTTATGGTATTAATAAGTGTAATATTCCCATTTAGCCCAAGCTAATGGGAATATCTTATTTTGCCTTGTTTTATTTTTGCATTTCATACTGATGAATAAAATGTAAAGGAGGACATGTAAAACTCCTGAAAACCATGAATAAATCAATGCCTATGTAAACAGAGACATATCTGGGCCATGTAAATAAACTCTTGTAGGTGTGAATGGGTTTGAATCATCAGATTCGGTCAACCTTGACCAAATCAATAGTGCAGTCTAGGTGCAATGAACCTCATGGATACACAACGCAGTTTTAGATGGAGGCTCCACATGTGAAAGGGGATAACTCATTGAGGTGGTTTAGGGTTTGGCAAGACTTTCATATTATAAAATAAGGAGGAGGACAACAGGAAAAGGTTGTTGATGTTATTATTTTCAGAAGGTATTTTTTGCTTAGACATCCCTTGTTGGGCTTTCCTGTTTAGGAATCCCACCTCCTTCCTTGAGCAGCTCTTGGAGGAGTCTTGTTTGCCTAGTCCACTATCCGGCATTTGGCCAAGCCACATCTTGTATCTACAATGCATTCATGCTTAGGATTGGGTTGTCCATGTGAGCTGCAGCAAGTGGAACACTAGATCTGTTTAGATCTAGCTTGTACTGGTGCCTCTTCTCAGTGAGTGTGTCTTTTAACCTCCTGGAAGAGTGCATTAGTGGGTTGACTTTCAGATCCATACATTGGCAGCAGGCCAAAGCATTCTCAGAGCCTACAACGCAGTCTCTCTCCCATGACTATGTTATTTGCAAGAGCAGAGTTGCAGGGATACTTGGCATCAATTCAGAGGAGAGATCTCCGGTGATTGGATCCTTCCTCTCACTATGGTGATCCGTGGATTGGCCAACCAATCCATGTTGTTTCAGATCTAATCTGCTACATATGTTATGATTCAGAATTTTTTGAATAATTCTGCAGATCTGTGACTTAGATCTTAGATCTACTCACCGTTGTTCATGTTTTGCTGAGATCCCCAAGGGGAGTGTATAGAGGAGCCTATCTTGTACCTAGATCTGAAATAGATCTATCATTTTATGTACAGATCTGGTCTAGATATGAGTTTTAATCTATTTCATGCTTCAGCAATGAAAATAACGCTGTCAAACTTATTTTTCCATTTCATGTTGTTGTAGCAGCTCATTTTGAGGCTTTTGTCTTGTACAATCTTTCCCTTTCTGTTATACACTGTATAAGCTGCATTGTAGATCTATTTTGCTGTTGTATAGCTGAAAGATGGACCTACATGGTGGAATATTATTCATAAATTGATAAACTGCGTTATTTCTGAAGCAGTCCTTTGCATATAGCTGCAGCCCCTCTCATTGGGTGTTTTTAAGCTAGACTAGGTTATGGGAGATCTGTTTAACCCACCTAGTTTGATTTGTTTTTACTCTCCTTTGGATTTAGATCTTATATGAGATGATCTAAGGGATCTAGGAGCTACAAACTCATTTTAGTGCACAGAATTCTTAGGAGTGCGTTATTTCAGCAGGCTTGCTGTGCAATCCCAATTTTGGGATATTACAATAAGCCATGTTATTGATTTATGATATTGTAACAAAAATTATTTACACATTAAGAATCTTAATGATTAAAAATATTGATAAAGAATCTCAACTTCTCATGCAATGAGATTTAATTAACAAAAAAATATAAATCACAGGGAGTAGGTGGGTGTGCGAATTCAATTCTAAATCCATTGTAGAGAAATTAAAAATTAAAAATCTTTGTATATGTAGTATCTATCAAGGTTGCATGTAGTAGTCAACATCCACCCATCATAATAAGCTCATGGATCCATGGGATATACAATGTGATGGCCATATGCAATTGACATGTTCAGACACATCAAGAGGACTCCATACCATCCACAGTGACTGTCAGAAATTGTTTGCCCATAAAACACTCTACACACATGGAGATGGGGGAAAGATCCTTTAAAGTGAGTCAATATAGCACTCCTGATATGCCATATGTTTAGGTGGGCTCTCAGGCTAGAATTCAAATTATTCTACCTCTATTTATTGATCACTATTATTTGTTTTTCATGTTTTATGCATAATTATGAGCATACAATTTTTTCCTATTATTACATGCATGTTTTAGAAAAAAAATTCACATATTTAATATAACATGCTATGCTTGTGATTAAGTAAAAGACATTCATTTTTCTTAATATTTCATAATAGCTTTTTTATCTTAAAAGTTTCAAATTCCTGGCCATGCAACAACACTAAGAAACTTGTGTGGGAGAGGAACATCAAAAATGAATTAAATTTAGTGCAAGATATGTTAATGAGAAGTCCAGATTTTTAAGTAGAATAGCTTTGTTATTAATGTCAAAGATATTTTCCTTGGGTTTCTTCATGGTAACTGACCAGCAAATCCTGAGAATACAGAAGTTGAAAGGAAAATAATAAACCATCTCCGCAAGATCATAACAAAGAACCATGGTTGGCTAGATTGAGGAGAGGATACTTGCCTTTGTATTTTGATTAGACATGTAGCTGGATATTCAGTGAACCTTTAATAGATGGGAGATCTTAATTCTTTCAAAGTTCAACACTCTTCTGCATGTAAAGATGTGGACCCAACTCAAACTCAATTCCAAGCCCATAAAAAAGAAGCCCATAAAAAAGTGTGGAAACTATGTTCTGTGCAAGATAAATAACTAGCTCTTTCTTGCTTTGTGCAAGGTAAACCAATGGAAGTCAATTGAATTTGTGGAAAGGTCTACACCTTTCAACAAAGGGTTTTCGAATTGATTTCTCAACCAATAATAGGCCTTCCTTTTCCTCACTCTGTTTGTTTTCTATTGAGTCCTCTTACATGGCACAACTACTAATGTAAAGATGGGACAAGTAATCAATTAATTTAGAGAAATGATAGTTTGGAGTTATAGGCATTTAAGCTCTCAAAAACATGGAAATGGTTCAGTTATTTATGGCTAACTTATGCAATTGAACTTTTTTATTCACAACCAGTCATTAAAATTTATGACAGTTAATTTAAATGTGTGCATGAAAAATTTAAGGTTTAAATTTATTTTTATCAGGCTAGTTCTAAAATATTTATCTACCGTAAAATACATTTAAAAAGGGAAAAAAAATTATATGGAACATCAAATTCTAGACCTGGTGAGATAGGGCATGATCCAAGCATATGCATGGCCATCCGGTCAGGGTGGATAGCACTAGAAGAAAGTGCTACCATGTCTCGACATCCTGCTGAATACAAATACAACCTATGTACTTAAAGGAGTAAGCTATACCTGCGATTTTTTTAGTGGCGGATCGCCTGTTTCCGGTTGATGTGACTCCCTTACCAGCAGTCAGCCACCCTCCAGCTTCTACCCACTCTTGTTCAATAAAGTGTTAGGCAACTAATCCTTGGGTTAGTTTGTGTTAGGTAAGTAGTTATTAGAGTCCAAGAAACCTAGGGAATTGATTCAACAATTTCTTGATGTATTTATGTGTACACATTGTACATCATTCCTTGAGACTTTCATTAATATATATTGTTGAAGTTTGTTTCCAGTTTCTGTGTTGTGTGTCTTACAGTGGTATCAGAGCTGGTGAAATGATCTGTTAAATGAGAGCGGAGGTGTTAATTTGCTGGATTGAATAGATGGGCCACTAGTTTTGTGGCCAGTGATAGGGAGCTTACACAGATGTCAAGGAGATAAAATGTTCATGGCTATTTTCATTTTGTCTGTATGTTTGAAGACATTGTCGTTGTATACGACCAACACGAAGGAGAAAACCAAGTGACCAGAGATTGTAGATGCCCCAAGAGTTCTGAGCAGCAGTTCTAAATTGTTTGTATTCTTCTATGCCATTTCCATTGCCTGAATGGTGCCAGTCTGAATATTGAAGGAAGAGCCAAAGTATGTAAAACTATTGTTGTCAATGTTAATAAGAGTGGATCAAAGGGTATCGAATGAAATACAAAGTACGTACTCAAATACAGAGGTTTTGTTTAATGTATTGTTTCTTTAGCAGCAAAAGAAAAATAGGCTTGGGATTTTGGCGGAAGAATTGATCTTTACCTATGGTTTCATCATTCCTTTTAAATTGTCTTCCAATTAGAGTGCATTCCCATTTTCGTTTTTCATATCTAGCGGTGGAGGGTTTGATTTCTTTAAAATCAAGAGTTTTCCCTTCCTTGTGGATCAATTGTGTTACAGAAGCTTTATATATCGAGGGTTTATTGTCTGTTATTTTTTAAAGAAGGGAGTTTAAAATTGAAAAATTTGACTACACTGAGAATATTAACGCCAATTCAATGTTTTGACATTGGTTCAATAACCGCTAAGGAGGATTTGAAATGCGGAGCCCTCCATACTCATTTTCATTCACCAGGGGAATTAGTTTGAACCTTTGCTCAAAACTTAGGAAACCGCAAAGCTATTGCACAAGCGGTAATACAATTTTTTTCTGAACAAGAAGAGGTTCTCAATTGTGAGAATCATAAATGTGTTTTTTGTGATTTCCATTTCTGCATAACTCCATATAGTTCAACATCATTGAATTACATGAGTCGTGGTTAAAGGGTTTCGGCCTCATTGATTTATTTTTTCGTTCCATTTGGGATAGAAATTTTGAAACTTGTGTTCGTCTTTCATAGTGTAATTTCGATTCTCATAAGCCCCTGCAGAGGGAAATTGGCTTAAATATTTTTCAACTCCATCTTGGATGGAATTTTGAAACACATGTTCTAGTGTTGCATAGCTTGATTTCATTTCTCATAAACCCATGCGGACAAAAATTGGCTTAGAGATTTGAAAAAATCAGTGGAATAATACACCCTTGTTTCTCCAATATTCAAAGAAACAGGTAACCGAAAAAATAACCCCATGACCATATGGCTGTTGGAGGAAAACGAAACTGAAGATGGCATCGTAAATGGGAGTAAAATCTCGTGTGAAGAACTAGGCTCCTCGAAAATGTCAGGGCACTTCCTACGCTTTACTTTGGCCTATATTCCGCATTGTCAAAGGTTCTCACAGTAACTGAAAGCACGGTTGTTCTATGCGAAGGAGATTGTGGTTTTTTCTCCCTTCAAGCTTGGTCGACAGTCTTTGAAAAATTCTCCCAAACTCTTCAAGCCCTAGCATCTTCATTAAATAGTTTTTAATAGTTGACAATACCAAGTGATTTTTCCTAACAAATATAGGTAGCAAGTGTATTAGAACTTGGGGTGTTGTCAATTGCCTAGTTTTTTTGGTATCAAAATTTCAGAAATTTGTGCATAGCTTTGAGGTTATTTGTTGTGAAGGTTTGCCAAAATGAGTGGAGAGAAGGGGGTTTTTTCAGCGTTAGTGAGTGAAGGTTATTTCTCCAGCTAAGCCAGAATGTAAAAGTATTATTTGGAAGTTTGAAGTTTAATTTATCCCTTCTAAGTTTGAAGATTAGTTTATCCCTTCTAATTCAAGAAGTTGGCATTTACTTTGGCATCAAGATTTAATGAAGTTTTATTTAAAAATAAAACTTTGGATTTAGTCATTATATTTTGTCAGAGCTTTTTGTTGGAGGGATAAGAACATTGACATATTCAAAAGGTGCTTGGAGTGTATAATTTTCATATATATTTTTTGGCGCGTTGGTATTGCTCCAAGTAGACTTTCCAGGGAAATTTTTGAAATTGTCTGTTACATGTTATGATTTGTATTATTGATGGGTGCATGATCGGTTGAACCCGACACCTGGTTAAATCATTGAATTTTTTTTGTATTGGGTGCATTTTCGGTGGTAGCCGACACACATTTTTTCTAAGTTGATTACAAGTTTACTTTGATACTGCACTCGAGAAAATGACCAAAATAAATGATTTAGTACAGTTATTAAGCGATTTAATGCTATCTAATGTCTGTAACAATGTCTAAGTTAACAAAGACATGATATCTAAAATCCAATCATGTTTGCAAAATTCTAAAAGAAAAATTGAAATTTTGGAGTTAGAGTCACATTTACAGCGAGATGAACTTCAAAAGAAAACTTGTGATTTTGAATTGGTGTTTGTTCAAAACAAAAATTTGTTTGAGTTTGATCTTCAGTCAAAGAATGGTCAGAGAAATGAATTTATTTCAGGTGAAAATTTGGATGCAGTTAGAAGTGCTGATGTGAAACCTGTTATAAGACCATGGGAAGAGATGTCACACAATAAACACAGAACAAGGCTTGGTTATAACAATGATGTAACTTTTCACATTCCATATTTTGCTAAACCTATAAAATTTCGAAGTGCAAGTTTTCTGGAAGGTGTAGGTCCAGAAAAAGTTGATAGATGCCAACAGTGTAACAGAGTTGTACATATGAAAGATCAGTGTTTTGATCTTCACCCATGCGAGCATTGTTGAAAGCGAAATCATGAGTCAAACAGATGTTCCAAAAAGAAGAGTACTACAAGAGAGAAGATAAGTTTTGGATGGATTGCTTCTTGGGAATGGACGAAAGCAGCCAAGAAGATCTACAGATCATATCAAAGAATTTGTTCGAGAGTGACAAGTATTGTAGTGATGACAAATATTTATCACCTTGTATCCGACAAGGGGGATTTTTTGGTGGGTGGTCTGCTACAGGTTCAATTTTGAGATGTCAAGCGAGGCTGAGTCAATGATCCACATCTTGAGCCACAACCTCAGTTGATTGATTTGTTTCTAAGCGAGCACTTCCATATTTGGAATTGTTTGAGGAACTGCTGTGATAGTTCCGGAGTTTGTGGTCAGCTTAAAACCACATTTTTTATTCTGAGAACTGCTATTTAGGTTCCATAAATTGTGTTGGTGGAGACATTGAGTTCTCCCATATTCGGTTTGTGGTCATCCTTGAAAACCATTTCCAAGAGACATTCAGCTCTTGGCTGAGATGCATTTCTGCATTCTGAGCTCTCATTCTTGGACTTTGGTATATCCCTTCGGATTAAGGGGGGAGTGTTAGGAAACTAATCCTTGGGTTAGCTTGTGTTAGGTAAGCAGTTATTAGAGTACAAGAAACCTGGGGAACTGATTCAACAATTTCTTGATGTATTTATATGTACACATTGTACATCATTCCTTGAGACATTCATTAATTTATATTGTTGAAGTTTGTTTCCAGTTTGTGTGTTGTGTGTCTTACATAAATTCCCTATTTTTGGCCCATCCTCCCCCCGTCCCATCAGTTCCAACGATGAGAGTGTTCGACGGATTTCCTGTTTGTGGCCCCTCCTCCTCCACCCTCCATCGAACAACCGATCATTAACTCCGAGATGAAAAACTAGGTAAATTCAAAACTATGCGGTAGTTCTCAGTTTTCCCTTAACATCGCGAGAGTTATTCCCTGCGACCCATCCCCATGTTTCACGAAAAATTGGAGGTATTACATAAGAGAGTAAGAAAAATATTTTTAATGTCAGATTTCATCTATGATAGGGATACATGTCTTTATGATTGCATATTATCTTAGGTGTCCTGCCTGGAATACACTAGGATTACATGAAGCTTAGGATGAGGTTGGGAACAAGGCTAGAATTAGAATAAGAAAACCATACCCACTCTCAAAAACCCTATTATTACTCTTATTGTAATATATTATTTGTTTCACGAGATTACATATAGTTCTAGGATTTTCAAGTTCTAGTGATAGATGGTTGTCCTCACGAGATTGTATTTCACTCAAGGATTTGCAGTTTACAGCGATACATCACTAGATTCATGCAATTTCGAATCACATATGAGTTAGCAAAGAGGGCTACTTATCACCCGATGATTAGGATTATGAATGCTTGGAGTCCTGTCAAGGCCCGATTCACATTAGTTAAAAAGGGGGCCCTCACATAACTAGATTTCACACCCCAAAAGTTGGATCCGAGCAAGCCCTAGTTTCCAGGCCACTGGATCATGGCGTTGCTACAATTTTCCACACTAGCATATTAATTTACACACATATAAAGAAATAATAATAAAAAAAAAAACATAAAAATATGTATATACCCATAACCAAAACTTTGGGACTGGTAGACACTCCTCCAAATATAGAGGAACACAAGCGATTAGAGTCTTCTAGATGGCCCATGCCAAGTCTACAATGTGGCTTGCTACTCGCTCCAACCAATACTAATATTTAGGAATAAAAGAGTATAAAGGGGCACAACTACTTATATGGTAACTATTCCTATAATCATCAGTCCCCACTGTTATTAACCCTGTCTTCATTTCCCATATCTAGGTTCTCTTAATCCTATCTTCGTTGCTCAGAGCTAGCTACTTTTTCCCAAATCTAGGTTCTCTTAACCCTATCTTCGTTTCTCAGAGCTAGCTTCTTTGATTTTTAATTGTGGAGAAATTCCAAACCAAACGTGTAGCCTTAAAACATAGAGCAATGACCTTCTCGAAGCCTATGGAGGATGTTTAAGAATTTAATTTAAGGAATTTTAATTTTTTTAAACTACAACGAGAATGTAGAGGTTTGTTGAGGAGAAGTGTTTCGTTGTTTCCAAAGAGGAGTTAGACAAAAACCTTGTTACGAGTTTATTCTCAAAAACCTTATTACAAAACTACCACATTGTTCACAACAATGATTAAATGTTGACTTGTAGCGTTGCATATTAGAGTTTTGTAACCCATCCTAATAGCATCAATTTCCACAGTGCAGTAAGTTTAAAAATTCTATGAAATTTCTTGGTTGTCCAAATGTAGAAACCCCTAATAAGTTCTCCTATTTTATAACTGTGTACAGTGTTACTAGACTGTGATTTTAATGAAAATAGGCAGTCTATTTTACAACATCTCTTTACAATAGGATTTTTTTCCCCTCTGGTCAACACTTGGAAGGCCCTCTCCTGAACTTGTACCTGAACCTGCCCTTCTTTATGCATCTTCTTCTTATGTACCATGAAAACAGATTATCTTAAGGTCTGTGTAGATATTCCATGCCAATTCATTAGTGGTTTTTGTATAGTTCTCAGGCCCAGGTGAGAACGTGGGTACAACAGTTGGGTTTGAGCCATGAGTTTTCAATTTCAAGAGTATAGGAGAATATTTCTTCACATTGCTTATAGAGTATAGATAATATAAGATAAGATAATTATATTTATGTACAACTAATGACCACAAAGTAGGTCAAAGGGACTGCTGAGTACAATGATGTCCATAAAATGCGGGAGAACCAAACAGTCTCCTGTAAAGATACAATGCATGAATATAAAAGGTACAATGCAAGAGAATACAAACACAATGTATGGAATGCCCTGAAAGAGAATATCCAGGAGCTAATGGGTCTGAGGATCTGACCCGTCTCTCCTGACATCCAAGGGTGAATGAACACTGAAGAAACTCCACAAAGTCTGTTGGCCCAATGAAGGGTCGGCGGAAAGTGCAGACTGTCCGCTAGATCGTTGCCTGGGGGAGTTCATGCACTAATGAGGTCTGGAGGACCTAGTTTGTCTCCCAGGAATGGATCTGAGATAGATTTGTTGCTAAAATCTTGTGTGACGGGGTGAGGTTCCACAGATCCTCATGGATCTAGAGCATGGATATGAACTGGTATCAATCGGTCTCTTGGTGCCCCTATCTGAAGGTAGTACCCTGAAAAATGTCGTGATCCTCTCTGTGGCATCTGGTCTGATGGGAGGCTGAAGAATATGTGTTCGAAACTTGAGAGCCTCTTGCATATATAGTGCCAAACATCTTTGATCGGGATACTTGAAAAAGTCGGTGAGGGTTTGAGAATATATGAACAAGAAATGGAACCTTCCTCTGATCTCGCAGTAGAGAGGGCATCCAAAAATGAAGTGCACCTCAGTCTCCACATATTGTAAATGACACACTTGGAATATTTTTTCTAGTTTATCAATCTGGTGGTCTGTCTCTACCCGAATATTATGAGAGCCTACTTTGAACTGGCCTAGAGGAAAGCGAATAACATGCATCCAATGGTGAAACATGTACTAGGGTCAAACAATGAGCCTGTCTCTCAACTCCAAGAATTTCTCAGCTTAGAAGGCCATCTTTGGGTGCAACCATCTCGGAGGATGGACCCAGGTGACCTGTACGAACTTCCTGTAGATGTCCTCCCTCATGATCTTGTTCAACTCCTGTTTAGTAGGTAAAAGGTGACCAAGAGCATCTAAGGAATATCAGAAAGGAGGGAGACGATATAACTGAATTCCAAATGATTCTAAGAGATTTGAAACTCCTCTAAACCAACATCTAGCCCGACTCGAGGGAGTATAATGAGCAATAGTCTCATAATAACAATATGCCAAGTAAGGATACCGGTCCCTACTCTGTATCAAGTCTGCAAAGCCTTGAACACGATGCAAGAATGATACCAAACTGAAGATCGTATCAAGTCAAAAGGGCTGAGCTCCAAACTCTGCAAGGATGATGTGCTGAGGTACCATCTGTTTGCATCTAATGATGTGGCAGAGAAGAAGAGTATGGATTCTCTCAGCTGAAGCCCAATCCAACTCAAGTAAATATGGTCCCCAAATCTCTGAGCCATATTGAATAGTGGGACAAAAAAAGGTGTCCATGAGGCTCATCTTGGACGAGATGTCTTGGAAGTGATGTCGAAAGCACTGTCTCTTGAGAAGGGCTAAGGATCCATATTCTTTGTTAATCCGAGGCTGAAGTGTTGGTTGCAAACTGAACCGGGGACCTGAGAATTACCCCCTTAGGTAAGTGTACGTGCTAGTGATCTCAACCTCCTCCCTTCTGAATAGGAAGTGAAGGTCCGAAGTTTTATTCACCCCATTGAAGATCATAACCTTGGTTTTACCCAAGTTGACTGTAAATTGTCAAAGATAGAAAAAAAGAGCTAAGGCATCCAGTTGCCTATTTAATCTTTCTAAAGATGAGGAGAGGAGGACCACGTCATCAGCAAAGAGTAGAATAGATATTAGAACCTGGTGAAGAAGCCAACCATTAGTGTCATGGATATGCTCATGTAGAAATGCCTCTAAATCATCAATATGGATCCCAAACAGGGTAGGGGACATTAGACAACATTGTTTATCCCCAATAGTGCTCCAGATAAAATCAGACATCCCATGAGCCATGCACAGACGACCAAGGACATACTCATATAGGCGCATAATAGTTGTCAATAGGCTTCCCTCGGAACATAGTCAAAATATTTTCGAAAATCTACGGAACAACAATATAATTTTGAAGAGCAATGTCGTGCCTCCTCAATCATAGCGCGAAGGGTGAAGATGTGGTCAATGGTATGATGAGCCAGTCGAAAACCTTCCTATCCCCTAGCTTTGAGGTGTCTCTACTCAAGTTCACTGGAGAGCTTCCTATGTAGAACAATAGCATAAAACTTTGAGAACGTATGGCCCACCATGATCATTCTTTAGTTATTGGGATTTGAGCTAGGGCCTGATTTGTGGATCGGATGGATGATGTGGTGTGACCATGGTAGTGGAAAACCTTCGTAGACTACATGGTTGAAGAGATAAACCAAGTAGCTAACCAAATCACGGAAACCATGGTTAAATAACTCTGCTTGGTAGCCTTCCTCATCGGCTGCTTTGTTGCTGTTCATCACCCAAATGGCCTCTCTAATATCTATGTCTGAGAATAGGTAACAGGAAGAGGGTGGGGAGGTAACATGAATTTGGGCTTGCCGTGGAATACCATAAAGGTTGGAAGTGTGAGAGAACATGGATGTAGGGTCCAGGTCAAATGGAAGAGGGGAGCGTCGGGGAAGGATGGTATGCCTGAATTTTTTAGGGGATTAGGCAAGGAGAGTAGAAAGTTCTTGTCTTCTATGAGAGACAAAGAGTCGTTTCTTGCAATGGAGGAGATGACGATAAGAAGATTTGAGGTCAGGGTAGAGGGGTTGAGAGTGGGTGAAATCATATCAAAGTTCTCGATGTAGAGACTTGGATTTGTCATCGTACCATTTTTTCATGGGGCAAGATCCAAATTTTGGGGAGATGGAAGTGCAATGAGTGGAGTGGGGCAAGGATTTGAGTGTTGCTTCCCAAATGGTAGAGGAAAGACGAGTGTATTTAGTGGAAGAAGAGTCAAGCAAGGAGAATTGGGTCTCTCATGGGAGCATCTTGCGTAGGGTAGAGGAGAATATTTTAGGGTCGCCTTCGTCAAATCGAAAGGTGGTTTGGGGTGGGCGCCGAGGAGAAGGATGGGGTGGAAGGGGAGGTCAAACCGGAGAGAGAAGGAAAAAAGTGCATGATCAGCAAGGGGGATGGGGGAGACTGAGAGATAGTGAATAAAAGGGAGAAAGTTTTGGCTAGTGAGGACATAATCAACTACAGTCACATCGCCGCCATATGGTTGACATGTGAAGAAGCAGGAGTCTGGGAAACAAGGGAGACCATTTACAATCAACAACTCCTGTGATTCCTCCATTTGCAATAGATTATTACCATAAACTGTAGTGGGCCCCAAAGTATCATTTGACATCCGGTAAAGCCCCACTAAATATGGATCTATCCCCTAGGTACAAAACACATCCTCTAATCGGTCGTGGAGAGGGATTTGGAGATCTCTAGTACAAACATTGAAGTCACCTAGGAGGATGACTTCCCCAACAACAGAGTACTGGTGATTCCAGAGTACAAATCTATAAATGGGTCCCCATTTGAGCCATTATGGATGGAAAATGGTGAAGAGGCTGGGGGAAAGTAACAAACTGCAATCTAGATATCCCTTGGAGGAGAGAATCCGACGCTAATCCGAATCCACATAAACCTGGAAAATAATCTTCGACTACCAAAGATACCCTGTTCTGGAGTGAGTTACTAGCTAAACAAGAAACTCCACCTGATCCTATAACCCCTCCCGAGCTCCTCATCTCCTACCTGCAAACTGAGAACCAATGGTAACCTGCAATATCTGGGAGAGGTCAAACAGGGCTCGCATGAGTTTCGGCCATGAAGAGGATGTCTGCTAATTTGAGAGCATCATACAAGAGTTCCGGTGATGACCAGAAAGATCCATTACCATTCCAATAGCAGATAGAAATTCCTGTACCATGTCGTCTCCCAAGCGGGCCCGTCATTTGGAACCTCTAGTTTCGGGTTTCCACCTAGGTGGGAAGGAGTCCTAAATGACTGCTCGGAGATTCCTGATAATTGTCCATTTCCCTGCCTTTCGTGCTACCATAACTTGTTCTTTTGATTGTTTAAGTTCCACAACCTGTGCTCGAGTGAGATCCTCATCCAAGAAAATCCTATTGGTAAGAGAAAAAAAATTCCGCTTAGCCTCGAGGGTGCGGAGTCGATCAGATGTAGTTTGAAACACGAGGAAGAGAGTGGAGTCATAGCTTAGCCAGGCTCTGTCCAGAGCTATATCAGGGAGGCTAAGGGTATCTAGAAGGAACCTAGCCCCCAATTCCATAGGATCCAGAGAGGGGTGAGGTAAGGGGAGACCTCTCACCTTGAGATTCAATTCTCTCACCCATCTAGTGCATTCTTCCACAAGTTTTGTTTGCACCACCCCCTCGACTATTTCAAGAGGGGTAGGAGTTTTATCTTTTTCCCGAACCACCTATGCCCAAGAATTGATGTGTGTCTCAATTTCTTGTTTGAAAGTGGCTTGTTGGGATCTGATTACTTTCTGCTTGCTTTCAAGGTAGAGAATTTATGCATGCAACGTATCATTTGGAGGATGGAGATTCTCCTGTTATTTTCTTTCATGTAATATCTTCTTAAGGGATAAATTATCCCCTTCCACCTCTGAAAATTTTGAAGATAGGGTGTGTATTTCTAAATGAAGCTTGTTGTTTTCCATTTCCAGAAATTCCATTTTCCGCAACATTTTTTTTACTTGGGCTGTCCAGAATAAGAAATCTGTCTCCAAGGATTTTTCATGGACCCTAGTTACCACTTGACCCTCAGCCACTATTACTATAGGTTCAGGCGAAGTTGGGGGCTCTGACATAATTTCAAGGAATTGGTTGACGCCCATGTCTAATTTCATCGCAGGTCCTATAAAAATACTGTAAAGACAAGAGCTATTACTTCAGTTGTTATACAACTGATTCGTGGTACTTGTGAAACACTTAGCGTGCATCCCAAAAACATGTTGCAGCTCTCTTCCTATCCTGGTATGCCCCTCTATTGTTGTTGTTCTTGGTCTTTATCCATTGCTTGCTGGCCTATAATAAGGATGCTGAATATGCCAATGATACGGAGAAAACCAGAGCAGATGTAAAGAAAGCCCAAGATGAGGAGGAGAACTCAGATCCAAAAACCATTCATGTTACTCATGTCAGAATGTTACATTGCAAAGGTAAGAATATTACATTTCTTTGCACTTTACTAAAGCTATCCAACAAGGCATTTTCAATTGAAGGTTGAGTTTACTCATAATAATCAATTCCTCATTCCAATTGTGGCTTGGATGGTTTTCTTTGGAGAGGTTCTTGTAGTAGGGTATAGAGAAAATAGTGAATAGAATCATTCTTAGATTGAATAGAATCATGCCTGGGTGATTCATTGTGCATTATTAATCCTTCAAAGTTGTTAGCTTAAAAAAAATTTCAATGATGGGTTAAACCTATGTGTTTTCCTTCGGTGTTTATTTCCTTGGTTTGATCATATTTTCCTCATTCTTGTCCTGAAGATGAACCACACTTGATGGTTCGAAATGTCAGAACTAAAAATACTTATGTGGACTGGGGAAAAAAAGCTCATCATAATTCAATTCATAGAAGTCTCAATTCTGAGAAACTTCATGCTTATTAGGCACCACGTTTTCAAAATGGCTTGGGGACACTTTGGCTGCCTCTCATTTTTTTTATCAAAGTCATGTTAGCTACTAATGAAGTGGTTCTTAGAATTATTTTCCAGTGGAGAAACTATCATTAAGTGCTTCAGGTAAGTCACATGCCAATATTTTTGAAATACCTTAGTTTGATACAGCTCTGAGCTGAAAGTCATTGTTGATGTTTCTCTTAAAAAAAAAAAAAGTTGGAATTTTATATTGGCAAGAATGTTATTCTGAATTTATAAATTGTATTTTTTGTTTGTTTGATCCACAAGGAATTTGAACTTTAATCCATAATTTCATGGTTTAATTAATACTTTATAACATGGCCATTGCCAACTTAGCTACCCCATGAGCTATTTTTGAATTTATAAATGATTCATCTTCTAAAGTAAGAACAAAATGATAATTGAATTTTGCTTTAAACGATTCCATTTGCTAAATAAAATGGTGATTGTGGATTTAAAACAATAAATGAATAGGAACACTGGTCAAGTGAATTGAAATGAGGCACGACATCACAAGAGTCGGCTTTAAACATTTCCATATTCATGGGCATAGTTTTCATAGATGGGATTCCCTTGAAAATCATGATATATGACCTTAGAATTTGCTGTATAAAAATTTCAAATTCCTTTTCATCGAGGCTAGGGTTATCTTCTTCACTAGTGACTTTATGTATGTGGTTGACATTTCTATCTTTCAAAAACACATATTATTTTATAAGAATAGCATCATCTTCTATGTCTTATTAGACATCAAAATTACAATCAGGGTTTGGAAGATCACTTGGAAGATTATGATGGTTTTTTTCCATGTTGGGCATATCTTCTTAGCTTTCTTCATGAGGCTTGAGCTCTGCAAAACCTTCTTCAAATCTTCTGCTCACCTTAGAGTGATTTACAATTTCATCATTGCTATCACAAATATGTTCCTATAGGACAATAGAAGTATGATTCACCATGTGATTCTTCATCATCTTCAATAATTCCCTCATCATTTTCTTCATTACCTTCAAAAATTCTTCACCTTCTTCATCTTGATCTTTCATTTCAGCTTTGTATTCTCAGCTGTTATGTGCAACCAACCATTTTAATCTAAATTAATAATAGTAGATAAAATGTCTCTCCTGGTTGTTGTTTCAGACCATTATTAATGAATTTTGTCTTGTCCTTTATTACTCATTCAAATTTAAGATATCCAGTTTTTGGAGTCCTCTCTAATTGGGATCTGTTTGAAATATTAGTTACACATAATACCATTAATGAAAATTTCCAGAGATTTATGATTTTATTTGAGACCATTTTGGCTTTCAGCTTATGAATATTTGAAGAGCTGTCCTTTTTGAATGGATGGAGTTATGTTTTTGTAATGTTCTCTTGAGTTTTTTGGCTATATGCATTTCTTGGTTTTCTAGTCTCCATCAGTTTATATTTTTTTACCTCTTTTGTTGTGTCCATAAAAATGAGTTTTCCTTTTGTTACAAGTCAAAAATAATTATTAAATAGTCTTTATCAAGTAGATATTTATGGACAATTAATTTTTTAGTTTCCTCAGAAAACAAAAATCTTTGCCTCAGTGCACCAGTAGACAAGAGTAGGGTTATCTACCTAGTGGCTTGGATATTCCGTAATCACAACTTTCTAGAGACCACAATTATAACTTGCACAAATCCATGAAGGCACAATGTTACAAAAGTGAAAATGTCTTGAAACTCAATCTATTGTGTAAAAATCTGAATCAATACAACCAAATTGCATTAAAATAATTGTTAATATATGAATTAGTAATGGAGAAAAAAAGTATAAGGATAAATACTTCGGTTTCATCATTTTCCAACACTCTTGTAGGTGCTGGAAAATGATTTTCTATTGCTTTTCTGAATGATATGTGAAAATATTTGGAAAACAAAGTTGTGATTGGGTTAAAATTAGCAATTAAATGGATGATTGATTAACATGGAATGTAAGGTATGAACTAACCCTTGCAACTTTACAATAGGAAACTCAAACACAGTACAATTATTACCTTAATACCTTCAAAGAAATTTTCTGATTCAACAAGTGAAACTAACCTTATACTTTGGAGGGAATTGCTTGATACAAAGCATAATCATAGAGTGTAAAAATATAGCACTTTACCCAACATCGATGAAACTCCAAGGGAACTATCCATTCAATGGAAGTATCCCCAAAGGCTTCTTGAATCGCTTTATGTGGGAAATGCACAATTTTCTTGAGTTTCTCCATTACCTTTGGAAATACATAAATGAATGTTAACACTTCCCAAATTGTATAATCATCCAGTTTATTATGTATTAATATCTCCAACTAATCTAAACTTTCTTTCCTTATTAATGGAGTTAGTTGGATAAGGTGGAATTCTTTATATAGAGGCCAATACCTATTTAGTTCCTCTAATTGGTTTAAAAATACAAAAACAAAATCTAATGCTGAAAAATGTTGGCTAATAGTGATATTTTATTACCAAACCAATCAAAATACATGTTATTCACATAAACTTCAAAATAATCTATTCAAAACACTATGCATATAGCAGAAATATTTAAATTTGCAGCATAAAGTTATCTTCTACTTAAAAAGGAATAGTAACAACAATAATAATCTTTTGTGGCATTTATTCAAGATATGATTGTTACCAAATATTTAATTGGCATCAACCTTATCATCCTATTTTGGCATATATAATGATACTAGGTGGGCATAAATGCTAATATAAATTAAAATCAATATCAAATACTCCTTCCATTAAAAATAAAGGAGTCACTCTCACATGGGAATATAATGAATTTTCACCAAAATTGTCACCTTATGATAGATATGTTGGTGATGGCGATGCATATCATTACATATTATAGAAAGCCCTTGATTTTTTTATACTCATGGTGTTCTATTTTTGTGAGTTAAAACACAACATAAAATATTTAACTAGCAACCTCCATTGCCTCCTGTCAGGTTTTTTATTGGAATTGGAAAATTACGCTTAAATTACAAGCAAGAAAATGATATTAAAAACATTAAATCCAATGACTTTCAGATCCATAAAAATGAAAAGAATGTGGGGATTACGTTATACATTTCAAATTTCTATTTAAATTGTGCACAACTTTTACATTCTGCAAAACATACTTTTATCTATGAAATACAGGCTTATATTCACTTTCAATTTGACAATCTAGAATTTTATCCATAGAGTATAGGGTTAGCCTTACCTTCAAGTTTCAATCTAGAAATTTATCTATGATGTATAGGTTGAGCCTCATAATCCAGGTTTAGTCTCAATTTGCACATTGCAGTGTGTTTTGTTTCCTTGGCATTTGTAAATTGTAGGAAAGATGGATTACAAAAAAATTATCTCTTGTTTTAATGGGTTTGTTCCATAATGGAAACTCCATTGTTTCTTTGGTGTTTTCAAATTGCAGGAAAGATGGCTTAAAACATTTTTATCTCTTGTTTTAATGGGTTTGTTTCTTCTGAATGGTTTATGTAAAGGCTGACTAATCTCTCCAAGACTTTGGAGATGGCATAAAAGGTCCTGAAAATTGTTATGTTTTTGGGTCTAGATTAATCAAACTTTCCAAGTCACAACTTATGGCTCAATTAATCTAGATGATAGTACTACACAAAATTTAATCGAACGGTTGTTGTAATTGAATTTTAAATCATTAATGGATTCAACCCAATAAATCTCTGTCGTATCTTCTTCTCCCAAAAACAAGTCACTCAATTTATACACATTAGAGAGAATTAAATCAATATTTTTTGGAATCACATTAGCATAGACCTATCTTAGCCCCCCAACTATATTAAGCATTTGGTCTTGTTTTATCCCTCAGGATTCATAATAAATCTAGAACAATACTTAAGAATTTACACAATTATTTATTTATTAATATTATATATTGAGACTCATAGGGAATTCCCGTCGCCACCCCCAAAAATAATTGTCTGTATCACAATTTATAATCAAACATCAACTAAACAAATGGGACTCGATGCTTCCTCATGCCTCTACTCAAAAAAAATTCAAGGGAAATAGGGCAGGGGATGACTGAGAGGGAAATTATAAGGCACTCCAATAAATGTTATGACTTTTTTTACCTTGATTTAAGGGTTTTGGGACATTGAGGTGTTTTAATATGAAAAGGTGGCTTCAATTAAAATATAAGTTTAAAAGAAAAATAATTTTAATGATGGCTTTCTTCCACTAGAGTTTAAGCCTATCCAATAGCATGTCCATATTCATATGCATGCTTATGATTACAAAATTGAGTAATACCTGTAAATCCTTCAAAACTCTGGTAGAATAAATACGCCATTAATAACCTCTCAATGAAGAAACTATTTCTCATGTTAATCAATGGGTAATTAATTAATTTTTTTTTTAACATCCCATTATAGCCATTTGGAAAGGACAAACCCCTAACATTTGGCACATCCCCTAGACAGTCTTCCATCATAGGAGGCATATCCAAGGAATCCCTTGAGAAAAACAACACCGAGGATGATCCCACCTTGTTTCCTTGTCCATAGTACACAAGAAAAGCATCCTCATGGCACCTTACATACTCAAGCAAGGCTATTTCAGCTCTGAACTATACTCTAGTTAATGGAATTGATTGCTTTCATGGAGAAGACAAAGAGAAAGCAAAAGAAAAAAAATTAATCAGAAAATCCTTGATCATTGAGAAATTTGTAACCATCTTTGTTTGACTGCAATTATGTGTTTTTTTTTACTATAAAATGCTTAAAAGTTTAACCTTGATATGTGCATGTTCATTAATAGTAATATGGTATTGAAATTATATATATATATATATATATATATATATATATTAGCCATTTTGTACTAGTGTGAGCTGAGTCTTTTCTTCCACTATTAATTGTTCATCTACCCAGTGTATCACTATTTCATAGGAGGAAGACTATAAAAACATGTCATCAAACTTATCCTATATATATAACCTTGGGATATTCTTACCATGTGCAGGCACATGAGAATATTTGAATACATGAAATGATAAAGGTAGAGATAGAGCTCTTTTAACACATGATTGAATACTGGATACAAAAGATATTTTTAGCCCAATAAGTCTGCGTACCTCCATATCTCTCTCCTACAATGTAAAACTCTATATGTTTATATACAAGGTCTGGCATACTTTTCAATAGCCATATGCTTTAGATGATTTTTCCTTTGTCGTGTGTTATCTCTCAAGAGTTCTCCTTAGTTGTGGAAGGAAACTCACTGAGGAACACAAAGGTAGCCTCAAAATACATTAGGATTGGAGGTTGGCCATTCCAATCTAAAGAGGGATCTCTCACCAATTTTGTTACCCTAGGTCATAATGGAAACAGATCTACAATATGCTCAGTGGTCAGACTTATTGTAAAAATAATGCTAGGTTTGGTTGGGAAGAGGGAAATATTACCGTTGGGCATGGAGTCAGCTCATGAAATGAATGTTTCTAACACTATAGATATTATGATCAAATATGATAGAGGCAAGGCAAGTATTGGCTTCATTTTTTAGATCGTAAAAATTAGGATGTAATAGAAGAATATCATATTGATCTAAAAAAAACATAGCACCACATAGTGATTTCTATAACCTTTAGATGGAAAAACACTTAGAGAATTTGAATATTATGAGACTGAGCATTCAAACATGAATTCTAGTTCATTATAACTATATTAAAATACTGAAGATATGAACATATGAGCAACAAAAAGGAGAACAATCACGTAGAATGAGGACATACAAGAAACGGGTAACACATGAATATCTGAAACCTCTCAAACTTCTACAGAGAGCAAACTATATTGATCTTGAAAAGTCTACAATACACAGAAGGTTTTTCCAAAAACGTTATGAACCCTTTGTCTTTCTTTTTCATACATTATATAGAAAAATGTACAAAACTTTAAGATCCATAATATCCTCGAAAGAAACCATAAAATATTACAATATTTTTATGATTAAATTTACTAGACAAAGTCTATCCCTATTGACAAAATTATGTGTATTCCATCCCTGAATCTAGACATGAAATGAAAAGATCCGTGAAAATTGATCTCGAGATGGATGTTTCTTCTTTGGAAAAAATTGTGGAGAAAATAAGGAACAACCTGGATTTGGAAATTGCTTACTGGATTATAGGCACTTATCCCTTCATTTCTTGATAAGCATTGAATCTTCAAAATTGTTTCAACCCCTCAATTAAACTTCTTCCACCTTTGAAGGATGGAGATACAAAAAATTCACTCTTATGAATACACTGGTCTCTTACTAAGGCATCCTTAGAATCACCAAAAAATTTCCCTTGACTTGAGTATCATCCAGATATGAGGTTTTGCAAAACTTTGAGGTTCCCTTATTTTCAATATTGTTTCCTTGTCTGCAAAGAAATCTTCAAGCCTATTCGGTTGTCCACGGGTTTTTCTGCTTCAGCAAGCAAACTCAACTTGTCCTGCCTTGCCATTGCTCTGGTAATCCTTCTACTTTGCTTCTATGGGGTTCTACTAACTGCTAGGGTTTTTGGCATATAATTTGTTTCAGGCTTCTTCTCTTCGACTCTAGCAGGTCCTATGCTCTCCTCGTCATGAATAAAAATTGGTTCATTTAACTTGGGATTCAACCTAACTTTTAACGTTAACCTCCACTTATATGTGGGCCTAGTCTGTGGCCTTCTTAAGTACACTATTCTCTGGCTAGATTCTTGTTGGAACAGGGTCTCCTAACAAGCTGCAAAACTGGTCCATTTTGAATATTTTTGATTAGATTTAGTCTAGCGCAGGGTTTTTGGGGCAGGTCAAAGCCCTGAACGCATTGTAATGGGTAAAAGGGTAAACTAATAAAAATCCCTTGGTCTTGGGCCAAGAGCTACCTAGGGAGCAATTCTGTGTTGGGGGAAGACAGGCAGTTGTCACAACTAGGTAACCTTAGCATGACGAGTACACCAAGATCACTGGGGACACGACAACTAGCTGTTGGAACTGTACCCACTGGTAAAAAGAAGAAGTTACCGTTGAGAGAAGTGGCTTCCAAGCCTTTGGCAGGACGAGTTATGGGAAGTTCCTTGGGAAATCCGCCCCGAGTAAAATATCCCTCTCCATCATCCGATTGGAAGTGCTTAAAAGAGGGCAGGATAGTCCAGTTAGCGGTATTGTCTCATTTACACAACTGGCCTTCCTCAAGCCTCTTGTGGAAGTAATTGAGCAACAAGCTTTTTTATAACCGCAACAGCCCTCTCATGTCTGGTCAACCGCCTCCGTCAGATAGTAGTCACCCAGAGCTAGGATTCATTTTTCGTGCAAGGATGCCGGCTACTACCCCTACCAAAACCTCTGCCTCGACTGAGCCTGATGTTGAAGAAGTCCTGGAGGATGAGCCTGAGTTAGAAGAAGTCCCCCCCTGGGGGTCACAAGGAAAGGCAAGGAAAAAGCACAAAGCTTGGGGAAAACCCCACAAGTGGCAAGAAAGCCTCGAAGCTCCCCAAGACGTGCTAGGCCCTTGCCCTCAGAACAAGATGACCAGGAGGGTGCTCTGTCGGCTAACCCAATCAATTAGTTACCCCCCTTTGTTAGACCACGAAGGCCATCTACACGAACATCGAAAATATTGGATGGCTTGGTCACCTACCTGCAAACCCCACTGACCCCGAGCGAGGTCCCCATCCTCAGTGATCCCTGTGGACGCGTCCATGAGGTCAAGTTCGATGACCATGATATGGCAGACCATGAAACCCTCCCGGAATTGTCCCCTGCACTATACTTTGATATGATCTATAAGGAAGATGGAATCATAGTAGTACCTCAGTGTTGGGTATGCAGCTTGGCAGGATCCAGACTCCTGAATCTACTCCGAATGCCCCACTTTGGCCATTAAAACATCACAGACCGGTTGGCTCGCCAGTTACTCAATCTCATTCATGATTGCTGCTTATGGATTCACGAGAGGGTCCCTATTGATGCTGCGTTGATCCATAATATTACAGGCCTCCCGATGCAAGGACCGCACCCACTAGCGTAAGTTGGAAAGAAGTACGAAGCCGCTACCGCTCTGTTTGTCTGGGAGACCTATGAAGTACAAAAAAATCAGCGGGGGTTTGTGGTCCAAACCATCAACGACCCTGCTACGCAGATGGGCACTCGACTGTTAGCCTACAAATTAATGCGAAGGTGCCAGGTTGTGACTGTCCCCACCTATGTAATCCAGCTAGTCGGATAGTGCACGAAGGGTGTGTTTTTTAATTGGGCTCAATACTTGTGCGATGAATTTCTCACTAATGTCCACGAATCTCAGGAGCACGGGACATCTTTCTTATATTCATGGCTATTATTCCTAATAGCACTATTCGCTTGGGACAAACCAGAGGAGTCGGTCATTCCGGAGCTCCCTGATGGGATGTACGAAGGCGCTCGGTATGCTCACTTATGGGACTCTAAGGATAAGCAACGCATCGAGGATAACAAGGTCTTTTGGATCCTCTTCCAGAGCAGTGTCGCAGCTACCATAAGCTCCAGACCTCGGTTATCCCCCACTATATATGACAAATACAAGCATGTTGCCGCATTCCAAATTACCATGCACCATGTCCAGATTCGCAGCCTCGCCAATGAGACATGGACGAAACTCCCTTATATGGTAGCCGATGAAGAAATTGACCTATTGATCTCGCTGTGGCCCCCTGCCTGGAAAAAAGGCCTCACCAACACTCTTGGGGAGATTGTAGCACCCCACCAGCCAGCATCAGTTACAGCCGAGCCCAGGGGTAACTCGCCACAGCAGCCGAATACTGCTCCAACCCAGGTAGGTCCCGACACAGCTACCACCCCCCCAGGCACTAAGAGGGTGGGGGAATCGGCATCAGGACCAAGAAAGAAACAACATGCCCATCGCGCGCACTACGATGCGGCAGTCACATTAACGGACGGTGACTTGGAGCAGATCGCGGACGCGGTCACGATGGCTACAGAGGATAAGTGGTCACTTATTGCTGCCCAGTGGAAGGTAGGGGTCGACTCTCTACAGGTCGACCTCCGCGCTCTCTAGATCAAAATGGATCAACCCCCAACCAACGGAGGCTAGGCACAACCCCTATCAGTCGACAGCAGCTCGACACCACTTGGGGAGGCTATTCATCTCTACGGTATCCCTAATAGTGCCTTGGTTGGAACGTAGCCCCCGGAAACCATAGGAATTTAGCTGGAATTGGCTTAGCTACCCCACGCAGCCCTAGAAAGCCTCAATCATGCTATCTCCAGGGAGATTAGTCACCGCACTCAATCTGCAACCCAACAGCTTAATACATCCCAACGCACCATTGCACAGCAGGCTGCTGACTTGATCCAGGCCGTATCACAATAGGCGGAGCTTGAGACTGTGATCCACTAGCTTTGCACAGAAGTCACAGAGGAAATCCTGGCTGAGGATACATCTTGGGATAAGGTGGAAAAATTGGTTGCTGCTCTCAAAGCCTCTCGGCTAGAAATACACACTGTCAAGACTTAGCTGGAACAACAGATTTTAGACTTACAGGCCAGACTACAGCCCAGCACACCCCAGAAGATTGTGCCCAACATATCTCCCTAATCACATATGCAACAACTATAATTTCAGGGTAAATTTCTCAAGGTGCCAAGCTGCTGGAGTCAGCCATACAGCTCTGAAGATCCACCTTCCTAGAAGATGGTCGATCTTGCAGAGAATGCTGCTGCCCAAAGTTAGGATGTACTCCCTTAGCTCAGCAGTTCTCTTGATACCTTGCGTGCACAGATTGAAGCCGCACCACTGCAATGACTCGAGACGAGTCACAAGATTGTGTTGGGGGACTGTTGGAATAGGGTCTCTTAACAAGCTGCGAAACTGGTCCATTTTGAATATTTTTGATTAGATTTAGTCTAGCACAGGGGTTTTGGGGCGGGTCAAAGCCCCGAACGCATTGTAATGGGTAAAAGGGTAAACTAGGGATCTGAAAACCACGGTTTTCAGACCATAGGAAAGTCTAGGCTATATTGTTATAAATAGAGGAGAATTTTGTATTGTAAAGGACAAGAAATGATAAGCTATTGATGCGAATTATGGTTTAAGCTATCTGTTTGGGTTTTTGGGGAAAGGAATCCTGCTGGCTATGTGCGCGGAGATCCAAGTCTAGATGTGTGCGGACCCTGCTGCTGTGTTGGGAAGGGAATTGTAAGGAAGAATTGATGAATGAATGAATAAGAAGGATTGATAGAGAATTGAATCTGTGAGTAATCTTGTGCGAATTGTTGGTAATTGCTGTATTGTGCATTTTTTGTCTTTAAGCTGTGAAGATCTGTGTAAATGTGTTTCTGGATCTAGATCTATTATGTTACGTTTATATAATGTTGTGTTATTGTCATAAAAGAATGTAACTATAGATCTAGTGCACATGGATGCGAACATAGACCTAATTAACCCTGTTCAAAACAAGGTAATCTAGGATTACAAGACCTAGCGCAGCTCTGCTTGCCTTACCCAACCTTTCTCAGGGTGCGGAAACATGGTTCTAGCACCCACCCATGCTACTTCGGGTGAGAATTTGACATGCACAAGAAGGTCATTGCCGAAAGGGCCAATAGTATAAGGGTTTGTTGGCAAACCTTGCACACCGAACCTGGGTCAGGACCCCTCAAGCCAACAAATGGTTCCGTTGTCGGGACGCCAGAAGTTGGAGAAAGGGATCAGATACTGACAAGTGAATAGTGGAGAGGGGCGCCTACGATGGCCCCTAAGAAATCATGTTGCTACACTTAAAATTACCTACCTTTGAAGGCACAACCGACGAAGACATGGAGCAGTTTTTGTATGTGGCAGAATCGGTATGGGTTGCGCAGGGGGTAGTGAGCGATACTACGAAAAAAGTGCAACTATCCTTAGCCTTTGATGGAAGAGCTTTGGACTAGTATATGGGGCACGTATCGTAAAATAGGGGCGTAACTATCTAGAACATTAAGGATGCCCTGAAACAACAATTTTGGAAACCTAAAGCCTACTCTCAGGTTGTAGTAGAACTAAAAGATTTCAAGCAGGGAGCAACTGAGTCTGTATGGGAAGCAGATCAATGCCTGAAGAAAGCTATCAGAGAAGGAGAATTTCAGTATGATGACAGACAACTTACAAAATGGTTCATTGCCATGCTACTCCCTCACCTACGCGTACCTATGGGTTACCAGACATTTGACTCACAAGATAAAGCCTTAGAAGCTGCCATGAAACTAGAAGCTATGCCTACGAAGGATGTTGCGTTGGAGATACAACGGATCCGGGTGCAGCTTGGGGCTGTGCACCAGGGAATTCAGAATCTACAACAGGAGAAAGGAAGAGAGGCTGGCACGGAGCTAGGTCACATGATAATACAAGAACATAGTACAGGTCAACCGGGATCAAGGGCGCATAGTCTAGAACAACGAAGCTCCAGGGGATCTACGCTCGGATACAGAGAGAGCTGCGCAGATGGGTCGCGTAATACTAATCGATGGTCCTATCCGGGCACCAACGTTTTCAACCCAAAACGACGTTGGTGCCGGTTTTTTCGGCCAATTGGCCATGAGGAGCAGGACTTCTGACTCCATAATGAAGTCATATACTGGGGAAAATCACCAGAAGACCCTACCTCACCAAAAACCCCTTCGGGCGGGGGTGACTCCCCCCCTAGAGGGAAGGACGAGAGCCGAAGCGGAAGCGCAGGTCGGGGTCGAGGCCAATCGATCTGCTATAATTGTGGAGGCATGGGGCATTTTGCAAAGGATTTCCCGGACCCCTCATGACAGTCCTACACGTATTGTAGGCAGTTGGGCCATACGCTGGAAGATTGTCTAGCCCTGAAAGTGAAGATACGGGAAAAATATCTCCCATCTATGCCACAGGTGCGAAGGGTCCAGATTAAGCTAGGGGATAGAGACCCAAAGGTAAATGTGGTAACATGTAGTGGATTGGCGACCAGGGGAGTTAAGGAAAAAGACGAAACTGATGCACTGATCCGCAGGGCGGTTAGCAAACAAGAAGGACTAGACCTGGACAAAGCAAGGGAGACATTTATGGAAGCTTAGAAGGACTTCCTCGAGACTAAAGTTTTGCCATCTACACACCCTGGGGATGTGAAGGTAGCTGAGGAGGTTAAACCCTTCCTACAGGCATGCATGTGGTTGCTACACAACCCCCAGGCGATACAGAATCTATAGGCTTTACCAGAGAGCTGCGCAGCACGCACTGCACTGTCACCTAACATTAAGGATGTGCATCAGCTATACAAATATCAGAGACACACTGGTAGGGAGACGCGGCTGACAGTCCAGATCGGCAACTGTGAGATGGATCGGGTTATCTTAGACCTTGGATCAGACGCTAATATACTACCTAAGCACACTTGGAAATGCATGGGGGAACCCAATATGGAAAGATCCACCATCTAGCTTCGAATGACCAATCAACAAAAAATAGTACCTCTAGGGAGGCTCTCTGGGATCCTCGTGGATGTCGCAGGGGTACGTGTCCAGGTTCAATTCGAAGTCATTCAACTCACCAGGGATGCAGACCCTTATCCTACACTACTAGGATTGGATTGGGCCATCGACCTAGGTGGTATCATTAACTTAAAAAAACAAAGCATGGTATTTGAAAACAATGGCACAAGGGTTGTTGTGCCATTAGACCCTACGGAAGGAAAAAGCTATACGAAACCTATAACCAAGGAGGGAGATGTGGATTATATCTATAAGTTGACAACACGCAATAGGGACAATCCAACCTAGGACGCATTACCATCCTACGCGGAGGATGTTGAAGATCCCAGTAAGGAACTAGAAACTTGGCAGACCCAGTTGGGTGAAGCCTCCACGCTGCGTTGTCTTCGTATCGCGATGGTCCCAGAGGAAAGGACTAGAGTTGCACTGGGCCTAAGCAACTGCGGCAGACCCAACCCGGGGGAGGGTCAGGGTGGTTCACGAATGAGCAACAGGTTCCCTACGACACTTGTAGGTCCAGCAGGTAGCAACCCCATGCATCGGGCCACCTCTACGATGGTGACAAAGCTAAGGGTCAGGCGGTATGCTCCGAAAACAGCCCCCTTGGGGCCTTCGTAGAAAAACTGATAAAAATCCCTTGGTCTTGGTCCAAGAGCTAACAAGGGAGCAAGCCTGTATTGGGGGAAGACAAGCAGCTTTAACAACTAGGTAACCTTCGCGTGACGATTATGCCAAGATCACCGGGGACACGACAACTAGCCGTTGGAAATGTACCCACTGGTAAAAAGTAGAAGTTACTGTTGAGAGAAGCGGCTTCTGAGCCTTTGGTAGGACGAGTTATGGGAAGTTCCTTGGGAAACCCACCCCGAGTAAAATATCCCTCTCCATCATCCGATGGGAAGTGCTTAAAAGAGGGCAAGATAGTCCAGTTAGCGGTATTGTCTCATTTACACAACTGGCCTGCCTTAAGCATCTTATGGAAGAAATTGAGCAACAAGATTTTTTATAACCGCAGCAGCCCTCTCATGTCTGGTCAACCACCTCCGTCAGATAGTAGTCACTAAGAGCCAGGATTCATTTTTCGTGCAAGGATGTCGGCTACTACCCCTGCCGAAACCTCCGCCCCGACTGAGCCTGATGTTGAAGAAGTCTTGGAGGATAAGCTTGAGTTAGAAGAAGTCCCCAGCCCCCGAGGATCACAAGGAAAGGCAAGGAAAAAGCACAAAGCTTGGGGAAAACCCCACAAGCGGCAAGAAGTCCTTAAAGCTCCCCAAGACATGCCAGGCCCTCGCCCTCAGAACAAGATGACTAGGAGGGTGCTATGCCGACTAACCCGATCAATTAGTTACCTCCCTTTGTTAGACCACGAAAGCCGTTTACATGAACACTGAAAAGCTTGGATGACTTGGTCACCTACCTGCAAACCCCACTGACCCCGGGCGAGGTCCCCATCCTCAGTGATCCCTGCAGATGCCTCCATGAGGTCAAGTTCGATGACCACGATCTGGCGGACCAAGACACCCTCTTGGAATTGGCCCCTGAATTATATTTTGATAGAATCTATAAGGAAGATGGAATCACAGTAGTACCTCAGTGCTGGGTATGTGGCTTGGCAGGATCCAGACTCCTGAATTTGCTCCAAATGCCCCACTTTGGCCATTACAACATCACAGATCGATTGGCTTGCCAGTTACTCACCCTTATTCATGATGGCTGCTTATGGATTCACAAGAGGGTCCCTATTGATGCTGTGTTGATCTACAAGATTACAGGCCTCCCGATGCAAGGACTGCACCCGCTAGCACAGGTCGGAAAGAAGTACGAAGCCGATACTGCTATGTTTTTCTAGGAGACCTATGAAGTACAGCGAAATTAGTGGGGTTTTATGATCCAAACCATCAACGACCCTGCTACGCAGATGGGCACTCGACTGTTAGCCTGCAAACTAATGTGGAGGTGCCAGGTTGCGACTTTCCCCGCCTATGTAATCTAGCTAGTTGGACAATGCACGAAGGGTTTGTTTTTCAATTGGGCTCAATAATTGTGCGATGAAGTTCTCACTAATTTCCGCAAATCTCGGGAACATGGGACATCTTTCTTCTATTCATGGCTATTATTCCTAATCGCACTAGTCGCTTGGGACAAACCGGAGGAGTCGGTCATTCTGAAGCTCCCTGATGGGATGTGCGAAGGTGCTCGGTATGCTCACTTATGGGACTCTAAGGATAAACAATGCATCGAGGATAAAAAGGTATTTTGGATCCTCTTCCAGAGCAGTGTCTCAGCTGCCATAAGCTCCAAACCCTGGTTATCCCCCACTATATATGACAAATACAAGCATGTTTCCGCTTTCCAAATTACCATGCACCATGTTTGGATTCGTAGCCTCACCAATGAGACATGGACAGAACTCCTTTATATGGTAGCCGATGAAGAAATTGACCTATTGATCTCGTTGTGGCCCCCTGGCTGAAAAAAAGGCCTCACCAACACTCCTGGGGAGACTGTAGTGCCCCACCAGCCAACATCAGTTATAGCCAAGCCTAGGGGTAACCCACCACAACAGTAGGATACTTCTCCGACCCAGGTAGGTCCTGACATAGCTACCACCCCCCAGGCATTAAGAGGACATGGGAATCGGCATCAGGACCAAGAAAGAGACAGAACGTCCACCGCGCGCACTACGATGTGACAGTCACATTAATGGACGGTGACCTGGAGCAGATCGTGGATGCGGTCACGATGGCTACGGAGGATAAGTGGGCACTTATGGCCACCCAATGGTAGGCAGGGGTTGACTCTCTGTAGGATGACCTCCATGCTCTTTTGATCAAAATGGATCAACCCCCAACCAACGGAGGCTAGGCACAACACCTATCAGTCGACAGCAACCCGACACCACTTGGGGAGGCTAGTCATCTCTGGGGTATTTGTAACAGTGCCTTGGTCGGAACGTAGCCCCCAGAAGCCACAAGAATTCAGCTGGACTTGGCTTAGCTGCCCCATGCAGCTCTAGAAAGCCTCAATCATGCTATCTCTAGGGAGATTAGTCACCACACTCAATCCGCAACCCGAAAACTTAATACAGCCCAGTGCACCATTGTACAACAGGCTGCTGACTTGATCCAGGCCGTATCACAATAGGCGGAGCTTGAGACTGTGATGCACCAGCTCCGCACGAAAGTCACAAAGGAAATCTCGACTCAGGATACATCTTGGTATAAGGTGGAAAAATTGGTTGCTACTCTCAAAGCCTCTCAGCTGGAAATACACACCGTCAGGACTCAGTTGGAACCAAATATTTTGGACTTACAGGCCAGACTACAGCCCAGCACACCCCCAGAATTCCGTGCCCAGCGTACCGCCCTAATCACATATGAAAAAACTACAATTACAAGGAAAATTTCTCAAGGTGCCAAGTTACTGGAGTCAGCCATACAGTTCTGGACTCGGGTCCAGCGCGATCTAGTCCTCCAACAAATCAATCAGGACTTACAAAAAAAAGAAGAAGCTGTTGAACGGATCAATGCTACGCTGCCTACCTTGGTACTTGCCCAGTGCTTGGCACGATTAAAAACCAGCAACGACCTCCAGGACGAGATTGAGAAACTCCAGCATAAACAGCACATCATGGCTGAACCTCTAAAGCCATGGACTACCTCAGCCCTCTGATTAACACAAGACATTGATGGCCCAACCAAGCGACTTAATCAGCTTCTTGAAAGAATTACCATGGCCGTTGAAGATTTTCCTTCCCAGAAGATGGTCGATCTTGCACGAATGCTGCTGCCCAAAGTCAGGATGTACTCCCTCAGCTCAGCAGTTCTCTTGATACCTTTCGTGCGTAGATCAAAGCCGCACCACTACAGTGACTCGGGACGACTCACAAGATTGTGTTGGGGGACTGTTGGAATAGGGTCTCCTAACAAGCTATGAAACTAGTCCATTTTGAATATTTTTGATTAGATTTAGTCTAGCGTAGGGGTTTTGGGGCGGGTCAAAGCCCCGAATGCATTGTAATGGGTAAAAGGGTAAATTAGGGGTCCGAAAACCACAGTTTGCAGACCATAGGAAAGTCTAGGCTAGATTGTTATAAATAGAGGAACATTTTGTATTGTAAAGGACAAGAAATGATAAGCTATTGATGTGAATTGTGGTTTAAGCCATCTGTTTGGGTTTTGGGGAAAGGACTCCTGCTGGCTGTGTGTGCGGAGATCCAAGTCTAGCTGTGTGCGGACCCTGCTGCTGTGTGTGTAGGTTGGGAAGGGAATTGTAAGGAAAAATTGATGAATGAATGAATAAGAAGGATTGATAGAGAACTGAATCTGTGAGTAATCTTGTGCAAATTGTTGGTAATTGTTGTATTGTGCATTTTCTGTCTTTAAGCTGCGAAGATCTGTGTAAATGTGTTTATGGATCTAGATATATTCTGTTCTGTTTATATAATGTTGTGTTATTGTCATACAAGCATATAACTATAGATCTAGCTCACGTGGATGCGAACAGAGACCTAATTAACCCTGCACAGAACAAGGTAATCTGGGATTACAGGACCTAGCGTAGCTCTGCTTGCCTTACCCATCCTTTCTTAGGGTGCGGAAACCTGGTTCCAACACCCACCCATACTACTTAGGGTGAGACTTTGACCTGCGCAAGCAGGTTACTGCCAAAAGGGCCAGTAGTATAGGGGTTTGTTGGCAAACCTTGCACACCAAACCTGGGTCAGGACCCCTCAAGCCAACAAATGGTTATGTTGCCGGGATGCCAGAAGTCAAAGAAAGGGATCGGGTACTGAAAAGTGAATAGTGGATAGGGGCTCCTACGACGGCCCCTAAGAAATCATGGCGGTACACTTAAAATTACCTACCTTCGAAGGCATGACCAACGAAGACATGGAGCAGTTTTGGTTTGTGGCAGAATCGGTATGGGTTGCGCAGGGGGTAGTGCGTGATACTACGAAAAATGCGCAATTATCCTTAGCCTTTGATGGAAGAGCTTTGGATTGGTATATGGGGTACGTATTGCAAAGTAGGGGTGCAACTATCCAGAACATTAAGGATGCCCTGAAACAACAGTTTCGGAAACCTAAAGCCTACTCTCAGGTTGTAGCAGAACTAAAAGATTTCAAGTAGGGAGCAACTGAGTCTGTATGGGAAGCAGATCAGTGACTGAAGAAAGCTATCAGAGAAGGATAATTTTAGTACGATGACATATAGCTTACGGAATGGTTCATCACCATGTTACTCCCTCACCTACACATACCTATGGGTCACCAGACTTTTGACTCACAAGATAAAGCCTTGGAAGCTGCCATGAAACTAGAAGCTATGCCTAGGAAGGATGTTGCGTTGGAGATACAGCGGATCTGGGTGCAGCTTGGGGCTATGCACTAGGAAATTCAGAATCTACAACGGGAGAAAGGAAGAGAGGCTGGCATGGAGCTAGGTCACACGACAATACAAGAAAATAGTCCAGGTCAACCAGGATCAAGGGCGTGTAGTTTAGAACAACGGAGCTCCAGGGGATCTATGCTCAGGTACGGAGAGAATTGCGCAGATGGGTTGCTTAATACCAACCAATGGTCCTGTCCGAGCACCAACGTTTTCAACCCAAAGCGACGTTGGTGCTGGTTTTGTCGGTCAATTGGCCATGGCGAATAGGACTGCTGACTCCATAATGAAGTCATAGAATGGGGAAAATCACCAGAAGACCCTACCTAACCAAAACCCCCTTTGGGCGGGGGTGAATCCCCCCTTGAGGGAAGGATGGGAGCCGAAGTGGCAGCGCAGGTCGGGGTTGAGGTCAGTCAATATGCTATAACTGTGGAGGCATGGGGAATTTTGCAAAGGATTTCCCGGACCCCTCACGACAGTCCTGCAGGTATTATATGTGGTTGGGCCATACACTGGAAGATTGTCCAGCCCTGAAAGCGAAGATACGGGAAAAACAACTCCCATCTACGTCGAAGTTGTGAAGGGTCTAGACCGAGCTAGGGGATAGAGACCCAAAGGTAAATGTGGTAAGATGCAGTGGATTGACGACTAGGGGAGTTAAGGAAAAAGACGAAATTGACGCACTGATCTGCAGGGTGGTTAGAAACCAAGAAGGACCGGACCTAGACAAAGAAAGGGAGATGTTTATGGAAGTTCAGAAGGACTTCCTCGAGACTAAAGTTTCGCCATGTACACACCCTGGGGATGTGGAGGTAGCTGAGGAGGTTAAACCCTTTCTACAGGCATGCATGCGGCTGCTGCGCAACCCCTAGGCAATACGGAATCTACAGGCCTTACTAGAGAGCTGCACAACACGCACTGCCCTGTCACTTGACATTAAGGATGTGCATCAGCTATACAAATATCAGAGACGCACTAGTAGGGAGATGCGGCTGACAGTCCATATCAACAAATATGAGATGGATTGGGTTATCTTAGACCTTGGATTGGACACCAATATACTACCTAAGCACACTTGGTAACGCATGGGGGAACCCAAGCTGGAAAGATCCACCATCCAGCTTCGAATGGCCAATCACCAAAAAATAGTACCTTTGGGGAGGCTCTCTGGGATCCTCATGGATGTCGCAAGGATACACGTCCAGGTTGACTTCGAAGTCATTCAACTCGCCAGGGATGCAGACCCTTATCCTGGGCTACTAGGATTGGATTGGGCCATCGACCTAGGTGGTATCATTAACTTAAAAAAACGAAGCATGGTATTTGAAAACAGTGGCACAAGGATCGTTGTGCCATTAGGCCCTACAGAAGGAAAAATTTATACAAAACCTATAACCAAGGAGGGAGATGCGGATTATATCTATAAGTTGACAACGCGTAATAGGGACAATCCAACCTAGGATGCAGTACCATCCTACGCGGAGGATGTTGAGGATCCCAGTAAGGAACTAGAAACTTGGCAGACCCAGTTGGGTGAAGTCTCCACATTGCGTTGTCTTCGTATCACGATGGTCCCAGAGGAAAGGACTGGAGTTGCGCTGGGCCTAAGAAACTGCGGCAGACCCAACCTAGGGAGGGTCAGGGTGGTCCACGAATGAGCAACAAGTTCCCTACGACACCTGTATGTCCAGCAAGTAGAAACCCCATGCATCGGGCAACCTCTACGATGGTGACAAAGCTAAGGGTCAGGCGGTATGCTCCGACAACAGCCCCCCTTAGGGCCTTAGTAGAACAACTGATAAAAATACCTTGGTCTTGGGAGAAGAGCTACCTAGGGAGAAAGCCTGTGTTGGGGGAAGACATGCAGCTATCACAACTAAGCAACCTTAGGGTGACGAGTACGCCAAGATCATTGGGGACACGACAACTAGCCATTGGAACTGTACCCACTAGTAAAAAGTAGAAGTTACCGTTGAGAGAAGCAGCTTCTGAGCCTTTGGTACGACAAGTTATGGGAAGTTCCTTGGGAAACCCACCTCGAGTAAAATATCCCTCTCCATCATCCGATGGGAAGTGCTTAAAAGAGGGCAGGATAGTCCAGTTAGCGGTATTGTCTCATTTACACAACTGGCCTTCCTCAAGCGTCTTGTGGAAGAAATTGAGAAACAAGATTTTTTATAACCGCAACAGCCCTCTCATGTCTATTCAACTGCCTCTGTCAGATAGTATTCACCCAGAGCTAGGATTCATTTTTTCACGCAAGGATGCTGGCTACTACCCCTGCCGAAACCTCCACCCCGACTGAGCCTAATTTTGAAGAAGTCCAGGAGGATGAGCCTGAGTTAGAAGATGTCCACCCCCCCGAGGGTCACAAGGAAAGGAAAAGGAAAAATAAAAAAGCTCGGGGAAAACCCCACAAGCGGTAAGAAGGCCTCGAAGCTCCCTAAGACGTGCCAGGCCCCCGCCCTCAGAACAAGATGACCAGGAGGGTGCTCTACCGGCTAACCCGATCAGTTGGTTACCCCCCTTTGTTCGACAACGAAGGCCGTCTACATGAACACCGAAAAGCTTGGATGGATTGGTCACCTACCTGCAAACCCCACTGACCCCGGGTGAGGTCCCCATCCTTAGTGATCCCTGCGAATGCCTCCATGAGGTCAAGTTCGATGAACACGATTTGGAAGACCATGACACCCTCCCAGAATTGGCCCCTGCATTATAATTTGATACGATCTATAAGGAATATGGAATCACTGTAGTACCTCAGCGCTGGTTATGTGGCTTGGCAGGATCCAGACTCTTGAATCTACTCCGAATGCCCCACTTTGGCCATTAAAACATCACAGATCGGTTGGCTCGCCAGTTACTTGCCCTCATTCATGATGGATGCTTATGGATTCACAAGAGGGTCCCTATTGATGTTGCGTTGATCCAAAAGATTATAGGCCTCTCGATGCAATGACAGCACCCGCTAGCGCAGGTCGGAAAGAAGTACAAAGCTGCTACCACTTTGTTTGTCCGGGAGGCCTATGCAGTACAACGAAATCAGCGGGGGTCTGTGATCCAAACCATCAACGACCCTACTACGCAGATGGGCACTCGACTGTTAGCTTGCAAACTAATGCGGAGGTGCCAGGTTGCAACTGTCCCCCTCTATGTAATCCAGTTAGCCGGACAGTGCACGAAGGGTGTGTGTTTCAATTGGGATCAATACTTGTACGATGAATTTCTCACTAATGTCAGCGAATCTCAGGAGCATGGGACATATTTCTTATATTCATGGCTATTATTCCTAATAGCACTAGTCGCTTGGGACAAATCGGAGGAGTCGGTCATTCTGGAGCTCCCTGATGGGATGTGCGAAGGCGCTTGGTATGCTCACTTATGAGACTCTAAGGATAAGAAGCGCATCGAGGATAACAAGGTATTTTGGATCCTCTTCAAGAGCAGTGTCGCAGCTGCCATAAGCTCCAAAACCCAGTTATCCCCCACTATATATGAAAAATACAAGCATATTTCCGCATTCCAAATTACCATGCACCATGTCCAGATTCGCAGCCTCGCCAATGAGACATGGACGGAACTCCCTTATATGGTATTTGATGAAGAAATTGACCTACTGATCTTGCTGTGGCCCCCTGCCTGGAAAAAAGGCCTCACCAACACTCCTGGGGAGACCGTAGCGCCCCACCAGCCAGCATCAGTTACAGCCAAGCCCAGGGGTAACCCGCCACAGCAGCCGGATACTGCTCCGACCCAGGTAGGTCCCGACACAGCTACCACCCCCCCAGGCACTAAGAGGATAGGGGAATCATCATCAGGACCAAGAAAGAAACAACACACCCATCGCGCGCACTACAATGCGACAGTCACATTAACGGACGGTGACTTGGAGCAGATCGCGGACGTGGTCACCATGGCTATGGAGGATAAGTGGGAACTTATTGCCAGCCAGTGGAAGGCATGGGTCGACTCTCTACAGGCTGACCTCCATGCTCTCCAGATCAAAATGGATCAACTCCAAACCAACGGAGGCTAGGCACAACCCCTATCAGTCGACATCAGCCCAGTACCACTTGGGGAGGCCAGTCATTTCTGGGGTTTCCCTAACAATGCCTTGGTCGAAACACAACCCCCGAAAGCAACAGGAATTCAGCTGGACTTGGCTCAACTGCCCCACGTAGCCCTAGAAAGCCTCAATCACGCTATCTCCCAAGAGATTAGTCACCATACTCAATCCACAACCCGATAGCTTAATATAGCCCAACACACCATTGCACAGCAGGCTGCTGACTTGATCCAGGCCGTATCACAACAGGCGAAGCTTGAGATTGTGATCCACCAGCTCTACACGGAAGTCACAAAGGAAATCTTGGTTGAGGATACATCTTGGGATAAGGTGGAAAAATTGGTTGCTACTCTAAAGCCTCTCGGCTGGAAATACACACCACCAGGACTCAGCTGGAACAACAGATTTTGGACTTACAGACTAGAATACAGCCCGACACACCCCCAGAAGTTCGTGCCCACCGTACCACCCTAATCAAATATGAAAAAAATACAATTACGGGGCAAATTTCTCAAGGTGCCAAGCTGCTGGAGTCAGCCATACAACTCCGGACTCGGGTCTAGTGTGATCCAGTCTTCCAACAAATCAATTAGGACTTACGACAAAAAGAAGAAGCTGTTGAATGGATCAACGCTACGCTGCCTACCTTGGTACCTACCCAGCGCTTGGCACGATTAAAAACCAACAACGACCTCCAGGACAAGATTGAGAAACTCCGACATAAACAACACATCATGGCCGAACGTCTAAAGCCATGGACTACCTCAGCCCTTCGATTAACACAAGACATTGATCGCGCAACCAAGCAACTTAATCAGCCTCTTGAAAGCGTTACCACGGCCGCTGAAGATCCGCCTTCCCAGAAGATGGTCGATCTTGCACAAAACGCTACTGCCCAAAGTTAGGATGTACTCCCTCAACTCAGTAGTTCTCTTGATACCTTGTGTGCGCAGATCGAAGCTGCACCACTGCAGTGACTCGGGATGAGTCACAAGATTGTGTTGGGGGAATGTTGGAATAGGGTCTCCTAACAAGCTGCGAAATTGGTCCATTTTGAATATTTTTGATTAGATTTAGTCTAGCATAGGGGTTTTGGGGCAGGTCAAAGCCCCGAACGCATTGTAATGGTAAAAGTGTAAACTAGGGGTCCGAAAACCACTGTTTGCAGACCATAGGAAAGTCTAGGCTAGATTGTTATAAATAGAGGAGAATTTTTTATTGTAAAGGACAAGAAATGATAAGCTATTGATGTGAATTGTGGTTTAAGCTATCTGTTTGGGTTTTTGGGGAAAGGACTCCTGCTGGTTGTGTGCGCGGAGATCCAAGTCCAGCTGTGTGCGGACCCTGCTGCTGTGTGCACAGGTTGGGAAGGGAATTGTAAGGAAGAATTGATGAATGAATGAATAAGAAGGATTGAGAGAGAACTGAATCTGTGAGTAATCTTGTGCGAATTGTTGGTAATTGCTGTATTGTGCATTTTCTATCTTTAAGCTGTGAATATCTGTGTAAATGTGTTTCTGGATCTAGATATATTCTGTTCTGTTTATATAATGTTGTGTTATTGTCATAAAATCATATAACTATAGATCTAGCGTACGTGGATGCGAACAAAGACCTAATTAACCATGTGCAGAACAAGGTAATCTAGGATTACAGGACCTAGCACAGCTCTGCTTGCCTTACCCATCCTTTCTCAGGGTGCGGAAACCTAGTTCCAGCACCCACCCATACTACTTCGGGTGAGACTTTGACCTGCACAAGAAGGTCACTGCCGAAAGGGCCAGTAGTATAGGGGTTTGTTGGCAAACCTTGAACACCGAACCTGGGTCAGGGCCCCTCAAGCCAACAATTATTCATGGCCCTTGCTCTCAGCTTCTTTAGTTTCTTGGACCGCTTACTGAGATTTTTTAGCCCTCCTACTATAAACCCTAGGGTTTGTTTCTTTGTTACTGTTTTCTGCAGATTATTCAATATCCTATTGCTTGATCTTGGCTTGTGTACTCAGGGATTTCTTCTTTTTCTATTTTCTAAGAAAATGGTGTTCCAATTCTCTTCTCCTTGGCTATTGGTATTTCTTTCTTTGCTCATGGATATACAATATCTAGATCAAACCATAGTGATAAACATCATGTCGGTGAAAACCCCTCTTCTTCCTAGCACTTGTGACCATTTTAAATAGAGTTTGATGCAGGGAAAAAGGTAGGTTCATTTTGGTAAAACCAAGAAAGTGCATGAGAAATCCCATATAATACATGAAAATATTCGAGAACTTGCCATCACATGTCAAAAATATTTTAATCATCCTTATAGCCTAAACCCACTCCGGTTTTACATTAGAGAAATTTTGAGGTCTAAAATGGGCCTCTTAAGAAAGATGTACAACCAAAATAGAATTTATAAGAACCAATAGGATTCAAGATGATGATTTAAACCATGGGGGATGATTCACCATTTTTGAAGTAAAACAATAAAAATATTAAAAAATAATAAAATAATAAAACTACCTTTTCAACTCGTATTTTCAAATAATCTCCCTAAGGTTTTACTCAAATTTCGAGTAGGAGTACTTGTTGGATGCAAAATTTAATTCCTTATCCAAGGAGTATCCATGTTGCATACTTTCGATGGATCCTACTACATGAAAAATGAGAAATACATAAAAAAACGTGATTGCAATCACGTTTTTCATGCTTTTCTCATTTTTTCGTGTAACAAGGCCTATCGAGGGTATGCAACATGGATACCCTACTACATGAAAATTGAGAAATACATGAAAAAATGTGATTGCAATCACGTTTTTCATGCTTTTCTCATTTTTTCGTGTAACAAGGCCTATCGAAAGTATGCAACATGGATACTCCTTAGATGAGGAATCAAATTGCAATATCATTTTCCATGCATTTCTCATTTTTTTCGTGTAGAAGAACACCATTGAAAGTATGCAACATGGGTACTCCTTAGACGAGGAATCAAATTGTGCATCTAACGAGTGTTTCTGCTCAAAATTTGAGCAAACCTATAGGGAGATAAGTTGAAAATACGAGTTGAAAAAAATGTTTTTTTCTTTTTTCCTATAAAATTTGATGATGTAATCTAATCTTATGTTATTATTTCCACTATTATTTTATAATTTCCTTGCGAGACCCATTTTATACCTCAAAATTCCCCTAATGAAATATTGCAGTGAATGCCAATGCTCCAACACAGGTCACGACAATCATATTTCAGAAAGTAATTGAGGTTTACTCCCTGCACCATCTTCTTCTTAAACCACGTTTATCCATCAACGAGTAGTTTGGATGCTTCAACAATTTTGTCTTCTATTACCTCAAAGTGCAACCCCTAAACCATAGATCTAATGCCATGAAACATATCAATAAAATCTAAAGTTAGTTTGAGGTCATATCCAGTGAATAAATGGAAAAATTGCTCCCAAGCTGCTTCTCTGAACATTGATGGAAACTCAACATGATAAGTCTCGAAAAGTGCCACCCCATACGACTCATATCGGTTGAGTTTCCCACTCTTGCCCATCTGTTTAGTTAACGACACGTCCTGAGAATCGACCGACTGAAATCTTCTCTATGATTGCTGCAAACTTAATTTTATGTGCTCTACCGTCTCAAGATTAATGCCAGTACCTCAATATTCGTTGAAATAAAATACCCCCCTTTCTGACCATCTAACCATTCATTTTATACATCCGCTTTTTCATGAGCATTTAGTATCCACCTTATCCAAATTTTTAATATTTAATTTATTAAACATCGCTTTATTCACCCTTTTAACTTTAATAATAATGTTTTTCCAAGGTTCCAAAACTAAAACTCGCATAAATACTTCGGTTTCATCGTTTTATAACATTCCTGTAGGCGTGGGGAAATGATTTTCTAGCGCTCCTGTAGGCGCCAGAAAATGATTTTCCAGTACTCCTGTGGGCGTTGGAAAATTATTTTCCAACGTTTTTATGAAGGAGGCTTGTAAAGCTTTGGAAAATAAATTTGTGATTGGGTTAACATTTCCAATACTTTAGTTTCATCATTTTCTAGCATTCTTGTAGGCACTGGAAAATGATTTTCTAGCATTCCTGTAGGCCCTGGAAAATGATTTTTCAGCATTTTTCTCAAGGAGGCTTGTAAAGATTTGGAAAATAAATTTGTTATTGGGTTAAAATTACCAATTTAATGGATGAATGACTAACATGAACTGGGAATCAGAATAGATGAATGATTTTTTACAAGTTGTTTCCAAATCATTTGTTTGGATTTCCAAACCTTTCTCTTGGCCAACATAACCAACTCTTGAGACACATCACAAGTTTTCAATATATGCATGTGAATAGTATACTAAGAACAATGATCCTGAGATGATAAGTTGGAATCACATGAAACATAAACCTATTGCAGGATTCATAGCTAGATTAGAGCTTCAATGAACCAAACTTGATGAACAAAATAAACAAGTGATGTATCCATTCTGTTGTGTTGATTGCAATTTTGGAAACCAACCATTATAACTTGTTGACACCCCTTCTGCTTTACTCATACAAAATTCATGGAACATAATGAATTTTATATTTTTTTTGCGCTTATTGTTGTTGGTTACCTGAATAATTATTTCATAATTGTGAAATTATTGTCTCCATTTTATCTTTTTTGTTGCTCGTCAAGATCCTGTTAATACCATTGTTCCTTTGAATGTGTATTGTTTGAGAGAATTAGGAACACTGATATAAAATAAAAAGGAACTACTACCTACTGAATGTTAAAGACAAAACAAATTGTTGGATCAATTACAACATTGCATGATTATGCGAAGGAATGAACATCAATTCAAAGCATATAGGTTAATATTTGACTAGAATTCAACCCAAAAATCCATAAAGGTTAAAATTGATCCATTTTATTTAACTCTTTCTACTTAATCCTTTTAATATCTAGAATGTTTGAAATAATGTCATAAGGCATGATAAAGCATCTAGCTAGCATAGAAGTAACATTGTAAATTTTTCATTAGATCTTGAGATTATTTAAACCTAGTTAACCTAACTGAATGTTAAAGAAAAAACTGATTGTTGGATCAGTTACAACATTGCATGATTATGCGAAGGAATGAACATAAATTCAAATCATATAGGTTAATCTTTGACTAGCATTCAACCCCAAAATCCATAAAGGCTAAAATTGATCCATTGTATTTAACTCTTTCTACTTAATCCTTTTAACATCTAGAATGTTTGAAATAATGTCATAAGACATGATAAAGCATCTAGCCAGCATAGAAGTAACATTGTAAAATTTTCATTAGATATTGAGATTATTTAAATGTAGTTAACCCAACTTGTAAATAATTAGAGAATTTTCATACCTGCAAACTAAGAGGAAAGATATAGCAACAAACTTGACAAATCACCAATTTGAGAGTTGTCAAATAGTCAAGAACGTTCCAATGGAGGATAATCCATTGAACAATCTCTGGCATTTGTAAGATAAAACCAAATTGTCATCAGAGCATAATGACATGTGAAGTAATACACACATCAAAAGATGGACTACATGAAGCAGGAATCATATCAAATGCACCTTGAATGCTACGATAACTAGATCGATGGTGCATCCGTCTATGTGCTTGAATTGAAAGCACACTGGTGGGATGTCGCACCTCTGCAAACATTTAGAAACTACATTAACAACATCAATAACATCCAGTGCACAAATTTAAAAGAAAATATATAGCAACAAACATGAGAAAACACCCATTTGAGAGTTGTCAAATAGCCAAGCATGTTCCAATGGAGGATGATCCATAGGAGAAGCTCTTGCATCTGTAGAGAAACAATGAAATTTTCATCAGAGAAAATAATGACATGTGAAGTAATACACACATAAAAATATGGAAAACATGAATTAGGAATCCCATCAAATGCATCTTGAATGATATGACAACTAGATCGATGATGCATTTGTCTATGTGCTTGAGTTGAAGGCAAATTGGTGGGATGTCATATCTCTGAAAACATTCAGACAATACATTAACAACATCAATAACATCTAGTGCACACATTTAAGAGCAAACTGAGAGCAAAGATATAGCATCAAACCTGACAAATCACCCATTTGAGAGTTGTCAAATAGCCAAGCATTTTCCAATGGAGGATGATCTATAAGAGAAACTCTTGAATTTGTAAGATAGCGATGCAATTTTCATCAAAGAAAATAATGACATGTAAAATAATACAAACATCACAATATGAACTACATGAATTAGGAATCCCATCCAATGCACCTTGAATGATATGATAACTAGATCAATGGTGCATCTGTCTATGTGTTTGAATTGAATGCACACTAGTGGGATGTTGCACCCATGCAAGCATTCAAACACTACATTAAGAACATCAATAGCATCCAATACATAAATTTAAAAGAAAATTAAGAGACAATATATAGAAACAAACCTAACAAATCACTAATTGGATAGTTTTTAACCAATTAAGCATGCTCCAATGGAGGATGATTCATAGGAGAAGTTCTTGTATTTACAAACAGACTAGTGGTATGTTGCACTACTAAAAACATTTTCACACTACATCATTAAGAAATGGTTATGTCTATATACACTAATCTAAACATGTTGATCTCATCACTTTATGGAACTTACCTGAGACAATAGAGGATGCATTGTTGGAACGAGGACGACCTCACTTGTTGATATGTTGAAACTTGAATGGTTCATATTTAGATGCAGGGAAATTCAAATCAATTTCCAAGTTGCCACTTTGTATGACTCTTTTCTTTTTCTTTTTAGGGCTAAGGAAACTCTTCTTTCTCTCAAAGATGACTCATAAGCACCCAACCCAAGGGTGAAGTCATAGTCCATAGTATGAAGATCATTGGCATCATCCATAATTTTTTCAATCAAACCAATCAACTATTTTGTCTTGCTAAAAGTAGTAGGAGAGCTATTCCTCAACATGTCTAGGTAGCCAAACAACTCCTCTCTAGCGAACACAAGTTCTTCAACATTTGGATCTACATTTTTATCAACCATGATAGTTGTGTCAAAATTTGCATTGAGGTTTGGCTCCTCTATATCTATCTTAGGAGGGGAATTGAATGTATTGGGTGTGGTATCATGATCTAATAAAGAATTTGAATTCATTGAAGGGGAATATAACCAATCTTCCTTTATGAAATTCTTGCAAATGTTGCCACGAATAGACCATGGGAAATCACAAGTAAAAAAACTTGTGTGATTCTAGGTGATAAAATCTTGCTTATCAAGTGTACCTTGAATCCTCACACAATAAGCATGAGATATTTTCTCATGAGGGTTGCAGTCACTATCTGGAATTATTCTAGCTTTTTCCATTGACGATTCAAGTTACTTCTATTTCTTGTGGTTGTTCAAATATCCTTAATTTTTCCAAATTTCCTTGAATCTGTAACACGGTTCAACATTTTTGAGGAGAGTATAAAATAGCCAATCCATCCTACAAGAACATTTCTTTCTTCGATGATCTGAAAATGCAGGAGAAATTCTCCTCTAAAAAACTATCAGTCCTTTGATGATTTGCAAGTAAACCAAATGGGTCTTAAATGTAAAAAAGTTTTATAATCTCTTTAATGTGGTGAGTTAGTTTTCATATGAACTTTTAAAAGTAACACATTCACACGAAACTCAAAATGGTAGACACAAAGAGTAAAACTAGAATTTGATGATGGAATTCACCCCCCTTCGGCTATTTCTTCGGGCCAACTCCTATAGGTAGACCACTCTATTGATTCCAGTGGTAAAGGAGTACATGAAAATTGTTGACAATTGAGTGGGTTGTTTCCCCTACAAGGAAACATTCTTCTGCAAAGAATTTTCACTCCAAAAGTATGACCCCCTACAACAAGTCATGAAAATTTTAACATGAAAAGGATTCACACCTCAATTCCTTGTACTCCACCTAAAAACCAAGCATAAAATGTATAAAAAATCCACATTGAAGTACTGGAAAAAAATTCTCTCAAAAACATATAATGAGAAGATAAAAAGAAGAGCCACACTATGGAATTCACAATTGTTGCAGATAAAATAAGAAGGTTGTAAAACCACTACAAGGTTCTCTCCATGCTTGAAATGCTTTCAAAACTGCTTCAAACCTCTGATTTTATATGGCACTAAAAGTCTCAATCTTGCAAAAATTAATTCCAAAAGTGCTCCAATTAGAAAACTGAGGTTGCCAATGGATTTAGAATGCCACAAAACTGCTATTTGGGCTCTTCTTGGGCTCAAAAACACCACAAATTGTCAAGTTATGCCTCCTTGAACAACTTTTTCTATTTTTCCCTCAATTTAATAAAAACCTCCTAACTGTGTGACATTTTCACCCTTTAAATAGTTGGAGAGGCGATAATTTCGACCGTAAATGGTGCATTTTGTCGCTTCATTAATTTTCCCAATAACCCCCTTAATGCAAAATTAGGGCCATATGGCACCCATGAAGCCGAGGTCTGGGGCCAACGGTTTGCTCCCACTGGCGCTGACACCTTTTCCTTCAGGATAAGGGCATATATAGCGATGAATCAGCCAAGGGCCGGGGCCAACTGCCCGTCCCCACCACCAGAGCTCTCGGTAATAGTCATGTGGAATTGTTGACGCCAATGGTCCTGGTTAACTTCTCACACCCTCCGTCTAGGGATCCTATCTTAGAAATATGGTGTGCTGAGGAACTTGGGGCTAGGGCCAAGTCCCAGCCCCACTACCTTCCACCCTACGTTATGAGAATATGGGTGCAAATATGACCCATGGGTCGAAGCTACTTTCCAGCCCTCTCCACCAAGCCCTACCCATGGTCTCATGTCACCCATAGCACCGAGGCTGGGGCTGAATCCCCACCCCACTTCGGTAGATCCCTATTGATCTATGTAGGGTCATATGACAGAAACCATGACCAGGGGTTGGGGTTGGTCCCCGCCCCTCCCGTCGCTGGCCTTCCGTCATGGTTCGAGGTGTTGAAAAGTGTAACTAGGACTGGTCTTCATATTGACTATGTAATTATGAATTTATGTAAAGAAGAAGACAAAGATAATAAATATATTTTCTTGTACTTGCTTCATGGGTTTCATGAGCAAGATTTTATTATAGGTCAATAGACTCTTCTTGATGTTTATGAGGGTTTGTCTTCGAGTGTAATTAAGAGTCATGATTATGAAGTGTCTAGTCTAAAGAATGTCTCCAAGACCTTGTGGAATAATGGCACATAACAACCCTCTAGACCACACTAATTCAATGCTACAAATAAGGCTCAAAGCGTCACTCTAAACATTGGAAAATATTCTCTTAAATTCGGCCTTCAAACAACAAGAAAAGTCGGTCCTCAAGAAAAATGTATGGTCGGCCTAAAAGGTAGTGAAACTGCGCTCTATAAATACCCTGAACCTGCGGCTTAGTTGATACATAAAATTGCGGATTTCCTGAGACAAAAAGTGTGGATTTCAGAGGACTTGTTCAGGGTTTCAAGTGTGGATATAAGGACAGAAGAATTGCGGACTGTTCTGAGTCTAAAGTGTGGATTTCAGAGGTGATAAGGGTGTGGATTTCAGAGGTTAAAGTTTGTGAATTTTCTCTGTAATCTGCGCAGTAAAAGGTGTGGATACATCTGAGTTAGAAGTGCATCTTCTGACTGGAAGTAATACAGTTATCAATAAGACTATTGTAGCGTAAAGGAAACTATGAATATGTGCTAATAATTCTAAAGAAAGGATGTGGATCAGCCAATAGAAGTTGTGGACTTCAGGAAAAAGTAAATATGATATATATACACTTGCAAAAGGGTCTGTTCTCTCATCGCATAACTTAGGAAGGCTGAAGGTGTTCACAGCATGAAGGAGAACTACTACAAGCTTGGTCTTGGGCTACTACATCTTTCATCTATACATGAAGACCGAGAAGTAGAAGGAGAAGCTAAGAACTTAGGGACCAAGTTCTCTAATGTTGATGCACGTCAGTGCACGTTGGTGAAGAAGATAAATATCAACGTTGGAAGAAGACTTAGAAGTAGTGAAAAGGTCTTGGAGGCATTCATAGGTCAAGGGTCTGAATCTTGGTCATGGTACTTGTCATTTGAAGATGTATAAGAAGAATTTATTACGGTTTTTCCTCTCCTAGAGGGAGAGGTTTTTTCCCTGGGTCGAGGAGCCTAATTGTGTGTTTCTTGTATTTTGGTAATTGAATTAATGAAAGACTAAATAAGTTAAGAAGTAAGCTCACAAGTAATTATCAAGTAAGAGAATTTGAATTAATCTCTGACCCTTCAAATTCTCAACATGGTATCAGAAATAAGGTGCTAAAGGAAGGGATACTTAGCAAAGAGGAACTCAAGGAAGCAAGAATCAAAGTATTCAAAGGATTCACTCTTCAAGAAAACAATATTTTCCCTCAAAGATTTATATTCAAGACATTGTTGGAAGAGACATCATATTTTGGAAATATCCTTAGTCATCAAGGATTCAAGATCACCTACATTGGAGAATTTAATCTAAGAAGAAGTTCCTGACTTCATCTTCATCATCATCAAGGAAGCTGATGATGATGAAAGTCACTTACTCAAGTAAGTAGTTATTACTTTATCTAAATTTGTCAAACTGACTTATTGTATAGAGAGCAACAAATTTATTGGGTCATCAAACTTTAATGCACGGAGGAAAAGGATAGATCTGAATCGAATTGAAAATGAAGTTATGGGCTTTATCGAAGGAACTACAATTCAACCTCCAAAAGAATACATTCTAGCATAAATCAAATACATGAAGCGAGACATAAGAGCCCTAAGGATTCTTATAGAATCCATAAAAGACACTCTCATTCCCTATGTATCAAATCTAGAATCCTCAAAAGAAATATATGATAAATTGGTGGAACTATGCTCAAAAGGTTATACAAAGGAAATAGCATCCCTGAGACAAAAAATATACAAATTGAAAATTACAAGAAAGGAAGGAATAATTCCATATCTGATGGAGATTTTTGCAATATGAGATCAACTACAGAAATTGGGAGAAGTAATGTTTGATAGAGAAATACTTACTATGGTAAAAAATGATTTACCGAAAGAATGGAGAGGTTTCACTTCAAGCATAGATGAGAGAGAAGAAGCCATGCCATTCCAAGGTCTAGGTAAGATAGAAGAATCAATATTGAAAGCAGGATCAAGTGTAGCGAATCAAGTCTTTTCCGCCATGTCCAGGAAGAAAGGAAGATTTGGTAAATTTGATCCTCAGAATAAGAGAAGAAATATGGACAAATCACAATGCTTTGGATGTAATGATCTTGGGAATTATAAATGAGATTGTCCTAAATTTAAAAAGGACAAGAGGAGAAGGGAAGAAATCCATGTCACAGATGAAAGGGAAGAACCAGATGAAAATAATTCTAAGAAAGAAGAAAGTGGAAGATCTCTATGATCATATTTCTCCTCAAAAATATTTCTATTAATTGTAAAATAGAAGGAAGCAGTGTATATTAATAGCATCATGATAGAAGCATGGAAAGAGCTCTTAGTGGAGCAGCTCCTGGAAACCTCACTAGTGGAAGGCAGTCATCAAGATCAAGGGACATCATGGAAACTGGTGCTGACATTTTCTAATGGAGTTCTCTATGAATTCACTTATTAGAAAGAAATCAGAATGGTTTCAACAAGAATTCTATGCTGCATAATTCTGGGATGTGATGACATATTGACGAAGCAGGTAATGGGAATGAAGCTCTTCATTTTAGAGAAATTGCTATAGGATGACTCAAAGGAAAAAGGTATGAGGTATATATATATATATATGTTGACACTGGATGATATGAAGTCATGTCATATGGTTTTAGGTAATGGAATTCTATATTTAGAAGTATGATCTATGGAGGAGGATCTATCGGTACACTGTCAGATGAAATCAACATAATATATATCCTCATATGGAATATGAGTTGGTTTTATATGAACAAGGAACTGGAAAATTGTAAGTTCTTGGGAATGAAAAATGTGCAGAAAGGAAAAGATCATGAAATGCAACCATGCCAAGAGGCAGTTATCATCCAGAAGCCAAGAATATGTGACTAGAATATCTCCTGGGAGGATATGTAGAATTTGACAGAAGTATAGTAAAGAAGAAGACCCTTGAAAAAACATATCATTAGGCGATGTGTCAATCTGAATAAAGGATGTTGATGCCTACAGGAAGATGTCATGGTGAAATATCATCACTGAGGTAACTTTTGTTTTAAAAGTTCATATGTATATGTTTATCTGGATGCTTTTGTGTAGGGATGCTAATCATGAGAAAGGATGTATGATCCTTGGATATGATTCGAAAGAAAGTAGCATTCTAGTTTTCAAGCTTCTGTGGTTATTGTTTGATGAAGAGATCTTTGGATTATCCACAGTATGATCAAACAATGGTCGACGTTTCGAATCCCAACGGGGATCCATCTTCAGGATGAGATGTTGAATGAAAAGTGAAAGAAGGATGTAGAGGAATATCTTTATATATAATGAAGGATAAGAGGAAGAGCTGGCAGAATAACAAATATTTTTATTTATAATTTAAGTTTTATTATCTTGCTATAATTATTTTTAATAATTTAATCTTATTTTTATTTTTATTTGCTATAATAATAATAATTATTAATGAATCATATTGTAAGTGATCTAAAGTTATTATTATTATTATTATTATTATTTTTAATTAATAAAATTATTATAATATCATATTCATTTTCTTAATAAAAATTATTTATTTAATAAAAAATTTTAAATTTTTTTTTTTTTTTTTGCTTGCTCAATTATAAGTGATTAAATTTTTTATTTTTTTATAATAACTTAAATTAATTTAATTAATAATATAAGGATTAAATCCTAATTTTAATTTTAAATATAAGGGAGGAATTTAAACTAAAAACTCTAAATATGAGAATCCTAACAATTCTACAAAATTGAAAAATATTAAATAATTAATAAAATTAATATAATAAAAATAAATAATAGCTTCATTTAATTAACATTCATTAATGCCTACTTCTGATGGAAAAGGAAAAATAATTGAGCTGCCTTATGTTTCGAAGCAGAGAATATCCACTATGGTACAAGCCATGCAGGAACTCAAAAAGCAGAGGATAGTCTTGTAGAACTAAAAGACCACAATAACCTGATCAAAATTGAAGACCAATTGAGTTCTGCAGTAGTCCAGAAACAAATTGCTGAAATACAGAAACATTTTGAAGAACAATGCTGTGCAGAAGAGCCAAATGCATTTTGGCACTGGAAACATCATAGTATTGAACTGCCCTACAAAGACGGATATACGGGCAGACCATGCAAATCCAGAGCAATTCCAATGAAAAAATAATACTGAGAGCTCTGTGAAAAAGAAATAAATCAGCTACTGCAAAGACAGCTGATTAGGGAGTCAAGCAGTCCTTGGAACTGCTATGGCTTCTATGTGAATAAAAGAAGCGAACAGATAAGAGGCATTCCCAAGTTAGTCATTAACTATAAACCTCTTAATTCTGTTCTTGCAGATGATACTTATCCTATCCCACACAAAGGAGATCTGCTGGGAAGGATAATAGGAGCCAAGATATTTTCTAAGTTTGATCTGAAGTCTGGTTTCTGGCAAGTGGCTATAGCCGAGAAAGACAAGTGGAAAACTGCATTCAACATTCCTGGAGGCCACTATGAATGGAATGTGATGCCATTCGGATTGAAACACACACCTTCTAAGTTTCAGAAGGTAATGGACTCTATTTTCAAACCCTATGCAGAATGGCTTCTAGCATACATTGATGATCTCCTAATCTTCTCTAAAAATATTCAAGACCATTTTAGACATCTAAAGATTTTTATGAGATTATTGAAGAAAAATGGCTTAGTCTTAAGCAAGAAGAAGATGGAATTATGTAAGACTAAGATCAAATTTCTGGGGCATATCATAGAAAATGGATTAATTGCTTTACAAAATCATGCTATTGAATTTGTAGATAAATTTCCAGACATTATTCTGGATAAAACCCAACTGCAAAGATTTTTGGGTTTCTTAAATTATGTAAGCAATTTTTATCCAAATTGTGCAATCGACAGGTCTCTCCTAAACCAGAGACTCAGAAAAAATCCTAAGCCTTGGACAAAAGCTCATACAGAATCAATCAGAAAAATCAAGGCGAAGGTAAGAAAGCTCCCCATTCTTCATGTTGCAGAAGATGGATATTTCAAGATTTTAGAATCAGATGCCAGTAATATTGGTTGGGGAGGTGTGCTCAAACAGAGACCTACTGACAAAAGTATGAAAGATGAAGAAAAGGTTGTGTAGTATGCTTCTCGAACTTGGAGTAAAGCTGAAAAAAATTACTCCACAATAGAACAAGAAGTAAAGGCTGCTTGGAACTGTGTCAGCAAGTTCTCTATTCATCTAGCTAACAAATTTTTTCTACTCAGAACTGATGCAAAGGCCTTAGACAAAGTTTTGAGTAAAACTATTAAGAACCCTGAAGATGCTAAGTTTGCAATATGGCAAGCTTTGTTTGCTAATTTCGATTTTAAGGTTGAGCATATTAAGGGAATTGATAATTCTCTGCTAGATTTTCTCAGCAGAGAATTCATCCAGCATCAAGAATAGGAACAAGAAGAAGATCATAACCATGTTATGGTTATTATTACAGAATGGGATCATGCACAGCAAAAAGATACACTCAGGTCTGTTTCAGATGATGAATCATGGGCTGTGTACAAAGAGAAATGTAGGCCTACATGGCAGCTCAGAAATACAAAATTACTTGATGCAAATCTGCAAAGCCATATTGATATTATGCATATTGTACTTGAAAGGCGGGTCTACCCCAAAGGAAATAAGTGGATACATGACATGATATATTCCATAAGTATGACCGCCTCTTATGAAGCAGAAATATCCCTCTCACAAGATTTTTGTGATCTGTCAGTCATTTGTACTGGTGGAAGTGACAGAACAAGAATCTACTATAAATATTATACAATCAACCGCACAAGGTGGCCTGGAGAATATACTGGAGGAAGGTACCAGACATGGCCAGGTAACAATCCTGAATTGATTTTTCCTGACACTGTGTACAATTTTGCAGGATATAAGCAACTTTGGTGGGATCTGTTGAATAAAGATGGGCGCGGTGAGACTCACCACACCAAGCTCAGATTTGGACCCACTTGGATAAATCAGTCTCACTATGCATGCCCCTGGACATGTGACTGGTGGTTTGTTTATGGACTAAGCGCATATGGCATGGATCTAGACTACTATGAATCATATTTTCAAAGCCAATGCAATGATTGTCTAGAAAGCAGTTGGGGAGAATGTTTTCATAGTCCATGTCAAACAGTCCGTGATTTGAGCCAACCTGAATACAAACTGGTAAATCCAATATTAAATTTCTACAAGAAAAGGCAATTACAATGGTTGGTTCTAACCAAAGTAAAACATCAGATCATTTTAAATAAACCCATGATTGTTAGAAGAATTTATACTAAAGCTTGGGACGATGATCTATATCCAAGACTCAGGTTTCCCAGAATTACTATTCTTGATCAGGCTAAAACCAGTACAAGCGGTTCTAGTGGGCTCCGCTAAAACAAAAGTATCCATAATGTAATGATACCCAGTCACGGGTTTACAGTGACAAGTCTTTTCCCGAGGGCTTTTCACTTGTCCTAAAAGCATCCTCTCTGTATATAATTATTCTGTTTCCTCGTGGGCCTTGTACAGAAAAGGTATCCACAGTGTAATGTACACACACTTCACATGTTAGCTATTATTTAGCTAAATTTATAATTATTATAAGTTAATTCTATTAATAATTATTGATTCTATTAACATTCAATCCTAACTAATCTAATGTTAAAAATGATCATTAAATAAAATTTATTTCTATTTTTATTATTTTTCAAAAAAATTTAGATATTAATACTAATTATTAATTAATTAAATTTTATTAATAGAAAATAAAAATTAATTAATAAGGATAATTATTAAAAGTAATTAGATGCTCGCAAAGACCAAACCCTAAAAAATCTATATAGAGGAGAAGCAAACCTGTGATATAGTACTTGGGAAGAAGACGAGCTCTAGGAGCACATCTGTTGAATTAGAGGCCACCAACTGTTACTGATCTCGAATCCTCCATCCCTATTAATGTTAAGTGGGTGTTTCATAATCTTTAGTGCTTCTCTAATTTTTCTCCTACGATAGTGTTCCTCCTTGGCAATGATATTAGCACCTCCAGACGAAAGTGATGTTTATTTTTTTAGGAGTGCTTAGCAAGGGCCGTCGTGTGACATTGCTGATGTTTAATATCAACACCATGCTCCTTAAGACGCTTTTGAAGAGAGCGCCCAGTTTCACCAATGTAACTCTTTCCCATGAACAATCAATCTTGTAAACACCTTTAAGTTGTTCATGACTAATACTATCCTTAACTGACCTCATTTTTTTCCCAATGGTTCCTTCTGCTGAAAATTGCGCGAAAATGTCATTTCTTCTCAACACCTTGGTGATCTTATCCGTAACACCCTTAATGTATGGTAGAAAAAATCTACCACCACTTTCTAGAGGTCCTTGGTGCTTCTTCGACATGACCGATCCTTCAACTCTTTTTACGGCCTTTTTGATTTCTCTCTCTCTATATCCTATATCCATGAAAACAGATGTCAAGTGAGCAATTTCATCTCTTAGATTCTCCTCATCGGATATCCTCATAGCTCTTACAGCTAGAGTATTAAGGCCACCAAATTTCTGAGCAGGATGATGGTAAGACTTAACATGAAGGTAGTTGTCAGTATGGGTTTTCTTCCTAGACACCTAATGCCCCAATGTTCCATCATCATTTATGGTAAAAAGGACATCCAAGGAAGGAATTCTCTTGTTTTATTCAATCTCCATAGTAAACTTAATCTCAGAGGAAATTGAGTTTAGATGATTAAAGAATCTCTCGAGATTCTCCCTACCATGCGTCCACTTTATGTTGGTGTCATCCACAAATATTTTCCATCAAGCTGGACTTAAGGGAAAAGAAACAAGGGCTTTCTTCTCGAAGTGCTCCATAAACAAGTTGGCAACAATAGGCGAGAGTGGTGATCCCATTGTGACACCCGATGCCTGCTCATAGAATTCTCCTTGGAAGCTGAAGAAGGTGGATCGTAAACAAATCTCAGCAATTTTGGTTGTTTCTGGATCCGTAACCTCCTTAATAACCTGCATTACTTCATCTAATGGAATTTTGGTAAACAATGAAACCACATCAAAGCTCACCAAGATGTTGGACTCCTCCACCCATTCCTCCTTAATTAGCTTAATGAAATCATTAGATTCCTTAATGAAGGAATCAATTTTTCCAACGAGAGGCCTGAGAATTTTGGCAACGCATTTTTCCACTTCACAGGTGGGGGACCCAATAGTATTAACAATCGATCTAAGGGGAACACCCTCTTCATGAATCTTGGGTAAACCATAAATTCTCAGAATGACCTCACACGATGGGGTAAATTTCTTTTTTAACTTATCATTGAGATGAGAGTTCGAAATTTCCTTCTTTACTTCCTTTAAAACCTTTGGAAAAGGGTTGGATTTTAGATTCTTGTAGCTACTATAGTCAAGATGCTCATTCATTTTTCTAATATAATCAAATTTATCTAATATGACTCTTGCTCCTCCCTTGTCCACCTTAAGGACAAAAATATCCTCGTTATTGCGAATGGCCCTGAGAGCATTCATCTCAACACTGCTAAGGTTACTCTTAGGTGCACTACCTTTCCTAAGAATCATGGAGAATTCTTGTCGGAGAGCTTCTTTATCATCCAAAGGTAAAATCTGAATGCTCTCCTCAATGCTACAAATAATTTTCTCCTTAGGGATGCCTTTTGGAGCAACAACAAACCCTAAACCTTTGCTAAGAGTTCTAAGGGTTTCTTGACTTAACAAGATAATAAAACTTAAATTATAAATAAAATTTTTTGTTATTCTGTCGGCTCTTCCTCTTATCCTTCACTATATATAAACCTAGTCCTTTGCATCCTTCTTTCACTTTTCATTCAACATCTCATCCTGAATATGGACCCCCATAGGGATTCGAAACGTTGACCATTGTTTGATTATACTGTGGATAATCTGAAGAAAGTAGCATAGCATAAAAGTTGGACCAGATAAGGAAGAAAAATGAATCACTTTCTCGTAGATGACATGACTCATGAATGAAAGTGATGGATGATCTGTGCCCTATGGAGCTAAAGTTGAATATTCTTCAATATCGAGATCCATGACATCGAGGGGAGGAATTATTCATGAGCATCTAGGTGTCTCACCATCGCTACTACAGGTACCTGATTGAGAGGGAGCCTAGTGATCAGTTTCTTACTTGGAAGAAACTAGGTAATTCCTAAGAATGAGCTTAGGTACATTCTTTATACAGGAATGAGTACATTCCCTTGTGGAATAGGTCCTCCCTGGCTAAGAGGGAGAGATAAACACATCATTTTGATCTTCACTTGGGAAGACAGAATGGAGGATTGGTTAATCATCTGGCATTCGATACTCTTTAAGAATGTGTGAGAGAATTCAAGATAAGAGTAGTCTGGGACCGATATTCTTTGAGGGCTAGCTACCCAAGAGAAGAAAAGTCTAAGAAGGTCATACTTTGGGAACACCCGGGTGGAGTATGAACCTTTGAGAGACAAATCGCCAACATTGTAGCCCATTTTCTCGTTGAGAGATGGGGTTGTTAGTCAAGATATTGCACTAGGACAATGCTGGTTGATATGATGCTATACAGATGCGATTACCAATCCGATTCTTCTTATGTGATTCTTCAATTTGAAAGTGACCATGTACATGTATGAATACCTCCCTAGTTAAGAGGGAGTGTTGAAAAGTGTAACTAGGATCGGTCTTCATATTGACTATGTAATTATGAATTTATGTAAAGAAGAATACAAAGATAATAAATCTATTTTGTTGTACTTTCTTCATGGGTTTCATGAGCAAGATTTTATTATAGGTCAATAGAATTCTTCTTGATGTCTATAGGGGTTTGTCTTCAAGTGTAATTAAGAGTCATGATTATGAAGTGTCTAGTCTAAAGAATGTCTCCAATACCTTGTGGAAGAATGGCACATAACAACCCTCTAGAATGCCCTCATTCAAAGCTACAAATAAGGCTCAAAGATTCACTCTCAATGCTGGAAAATATGCTCTTAAATTCATCTGTCAAACAACAACAAAAAGTCGGCCCTCAAGCAAAATGTATGGTCAACCTAAAAGATAGTGAAACTATGCTCTATAAATACCCTGAACTTGCAGCTCAATTGATACAGAAAATTGCAGATTTCCTGAGACAGAAAGTGTGGATTTCAGAGGACTTGTTCATGGTTTCAAGTGTAGATATAAGGATAGAATAATTGCAGATTGTTCTGAGTCTAAAGTGCGGATTTCAAAGGTGATAAAGGTGCGGATTTCAAAGGTTAAATATTGTGAATTTTCTCTGTAATATCCACAGTAAAAGGTGAAGATGAATCTGAGTTAGAAGTGTGGTCTTATAACTAGAATTAATACGATTCTGACTAAGACTATTTTAGCATAAATGAAACTAGGAATATGTGCTAATAAGTCTGAAGAAAGGATGCATATCAGCCAATAGAAGTTGCGGACTTCAGGATCAAGTAAATATGATATATATACACTTAGACAAGGGTATGTTCTCTCCTCGCATAACTTAGGAAGGTTGAAGGTGTTCACAGCATGAAGGCGAACTACTAAAATTTAGGTATTGGGCTACTACATCTTTCATCTATACAAGAAGGCCAAGAAGTAGAAGGAGAAGCAAAGAACTTAGAGACCAAATTCTCTAATGTTGATGCAGGTTAGTGCACGTTGGTGAAGAAAAGAAAGATCAGTGTTGGCAGAAGAATTAGAAGCAGTGACAAGGTCTTGGATGCATTCATAGGTCAAGGGTCTAAATCTTGGTCATGGTACTTGTCATTTGAAGATCTATAAGAAGAATTTATTACGGGTTTTCCTCTCCAAGAGGGAGAGGTTTTTTCCCTAGCTCGAGGAGCCTAATTGTGTGTTTCTTGTATTTTGGTAATTGAATTGATGAAAGACTAAATAAGTTAAGAAGTAAGCTCACAAGTAATTATCAAGTAATATAATTTTAATTAATCTTTGGCCCTCCAAATTCTGAACACGGTGAGCGGTGTTGTGACCAGGGACTAGGGCTAACGCCTGACTCCTCTCCCCCACTGAAAAAACCATACGAATTTAAATATAACCTGAGGACTATATGGGGTAAGAACCAAAGAAATGGAATGATGATAAGTCATGGGGTTTATGTGAGGAAGGTCTTATAGTGGAATCCTGCCAATTCCTTCGGGCTCCTAATGAAAAAATTGACCAATTTGGAGGTGCCACATGATGACCTCCTGTTGGGCCACATGGCAACATGGTATTGGGCCACCCAAAACACTTTGACTAATAAAATGATGCCAACACACACTTGTATAGAGTCAGCACATGGAAAGTTCTGGTTGGTCCAACATATGCCCAGTTTCCATGCTGATGCCATCGACATCAGCAGTACGAACTTCATAGTCATCCCAACTGAAATTTTTTTTGTTAGTCAAAAAATTCAGAATGCCATAACTTTGTGATACGACGTCGGATTGAAGAGGTTCAAGTGTCGTTGGAATTAGGATGAAAAACACTACGACTAGACGATAGGTTTGGGATATTCTGAGAAATTTAATTTTTGAGCCTAATTTTGATCTTCGGATCATACCTTCGCACTAGGAACTTTTGGACCCAAAAATTTTATCTTTTCCTAGAAAAAAAGAGAGGAAAAAGCTCATATACTTTCCTGATATCAATCCTTTTTGTTCTGTTTCAATTGGTTCCTTCAAGCTCCAATCAAGGTACTCCACCTATCCTCTGCATGAAGTCCTAATCTTCCTGTCAATATTCTAGCCACAATTATTCTAACCATGCAGGAACAAAAACTTCGATGGATGGAAACTGATCATTCTCTCCAAAACCATGTTTCTTGGCTCAAACAAACTTCATCTTAAAGTCACTCCTTGTTGAAGACAAACTTGATCTTCCATCTTGGAAATCAGAAGCAACTCAATGCTTGCCATGCAATGATTCATACTTTGTTTTACTATCCTCAAACTGCACTTGCACTTATAAGTACACTGGTTGCATTTTATTCAATGGCATACTAGGCTTTGTCCACATAAACATAGTCATATTCTGCACAATCATTATCAAATATTAAATAAAAACAAGCTTAATCTTGAAACACTTGTATCAGTGAGTACATGACGCAACTGTAGACATACTGGATGACATAAAAATTCTCATCCCAAAAATTCCTCAAACAATTGGACTCATCATCAAGCCATAACAACATAACATGTCAAAGAAAACACACTTGTTGCAAATAAATTATTGTTCATGTATTCACATTAAAAATTACCCAAACGAGAATGTACAACAATTATTTACAATTTTACAAAGAAAACAAACTATACAAAACAATCTACCCAATATTTGCCTATCCTAGGCTTATGGGTTCTCTTTCTGCACCCACTCTGCTTTGAAGGCTTCCTTAGGAACTACACCAGTTTTCTCTTTTCTACCTGTCACTTTGCTTGCAATGGATTGCATGTACTCTTTTTCCTTATTGGGACAAAGTTCCAAATGAATTTTCCAACACCTTTCTATCATATGCCCATTCATGCTACAATGGGTACAAAAATGCTTTCGCTTGCCCATCAACAAGGAAGTATTCAAACTAGAGAGAGAGGTTCCTCATGATTTATTCCAAGAATTTGGTCCATTCTCTTAACCATCACTTTGTGTTGCTCAAAATCAGCCACACAATGGTCAACTGTATCACAAAATGTGAAAGGAAACATATGCCATAAATAATCAAAATCACCAACATTTTTAAAATTCCCATGACAGTTATACCTATCCCTTAAGCTGTGAATTTGATGATGAGGACTATAATTTGCATGTCCTTTGAAAAATTCATCTCTCTTCGGAGATAAATTTCCATTGTCACTACCATCATGGTGTGACATATCATCGCTTGATGATTTATTTGCCTCAAAAAGTTCATAGCACCCTCCAATTATTCCATGACAATAACCCAATGCTTCATATCGTGGTCACTTCTTCACCTCGATAGGATTAATGATACCTTGGCCATTGATGCTGATAAATCCTCCTTCATAACCCATCCTAGTTAACAACTCCATACCAATGCCTTTAGTATGCTTTTCAAAGGTTTCAAAAGATGTGTAATCAACATAAACTGAAGGAGTAAAAATAGAGATGTTAATTACCTCCTTTGATTTGTCACCCATATTTTATGTTTCATATGTTGATGACGAAGTAGATGATGACTCAAGCCACCCAGTTTTACCAACAGGAACATAAGGATAATATTTTAGATGCTGAAAAAAATCACAAGCATCATTATCCACATAGGGTCCATATCATGTGTTTGAACCATGCCAACATATTGGCTTAATCTTGGAGGAATTATTTGTTGCTTTTGGAATGGAACTCTCACCAACCTATTCCTCCAACACATGCTGCAAGTGAAGGCACATTTTCCTCTTCTCGTCCTCGATAACTTCAAGCAATATCCTCAACTCAACATTCTCCATTCGAAGAGACAAGTTAATATCCTCTAACTCTTGGAGACTTTCCCGCTTCATCTTCTTTCCCATACTTGCAGCTTGGTCAGAACTAACTTTGATACCAAAAATGATCTGAAAACGGAGGAAAACTTCTCCTCTCAAAAATTGACTGTCCTCTTATGCTTTGCAAGTAAACAAAATGGGCCTTAAATTTAAACAAGTTTTACAATTGTTTCAAGGTTTTGAGTTAGTTTTCATATGAAATTTTAAAAATTAACACATTCACTTGAAACTCAAAATGGAAGACATGAAGAGTAGAAACCCGCATTTTATGACAAATTTCATCCCTTCTGGGCTACGTCTTCGGGCCTGCTCCTATAGCTAGACCACTCTATTGCTTTCAGTGGTAAAATATTATATGAAAATTTTTGACAATTGAGTGGCTTGTTTCCCCTACAAGGAAACATTCTCCTGCAAATAATTTTCACTCCAAAAGTATGACTCCCTAGAGAAAGTCATGAAAATTTTGACATGAAAAGGACTCACACATCAAGTCCTTGTACTCCACCTGAAAACCAAGCATAAAATGTAAAACAACTCCACATTGAATTATTGAAAAGAGATTCTCTTAAAAACACATAATGATAAAAGATAAAGAAGAGCTGCACTACATAAGTCAAAACTCTTGCAGATAAAACAAGAAGGCTGTAAAACCCCTACGTGGTTCTCTCCATGCTTGAAATTCCTTAAAAAGCACTTCAAACCTATGATTGTCTCTAGCACTAAAAGACACAATCCTAAAAAAATTCCCTACAAAAGTGCTCCAATAAAAAAACTTATGTTTCCAATGGATTCAAAATGTCAAAAAACCCCTATCTGGCCTCTTCTTGGGATCAACAAGACCAAAAATTGATCAAGTTATGACTCCTTGAACAAATTCTGCTATTCGTCCCTCAATTTGACAAAAACATCATAATTGTGAGAAATGTTTTCCCTTTAAACAGTTTAGAAGGTGACAATTTCACCCACAAACAATGCATTTTGTCGCTTCATTAATTTTCCTAATAACCCCCGGGGCACAAAATTAGGGCCATATGGCACCCATGAGGCCGAGCACTAGGGAAAATGGTCCACCCACACTAGTGGTAGCACCTTTTCCTTCGGGATTAGGGCATATGGAGTGATGAAGTGTTTGGGGGTCAGGGCCAACTTCTCGTTGCCACTGCTAGAGCTCTTGGTAGCAGTCACATGGAATTGATGAGACCAAGGGTTGGGGCTAACTGCCTGCACCCTTCACCGCTTGGAAATATGGTGTGTCGAGGAACCCAGGGCTAGGGCCAAGTCCCAGCCCCGCTTCCTTCCACCCTACCCTGTGAGCATATTGGTGCACATATGACTCGTTATTACCCTATAAATATTGGTGTCGATTTATGGGCGATTTGGTAGCATTCCATAGGTTTCAGTTTTTTCCATAATGTCGGGTAGTTTCTTGTTGGTACTATTATCACTCCGTAATTTTTGAGGTTGCAGAGAAAATCATAGAGGTAACCTTAGAACCACTTTGGAAACTAGGAATCTAGCCCTTCCATTTTTAGAGAGGGATCTCTCTTTATAATTTAGCTTTGTTAGACTAAAGGTATTAGACTAGCTATTAAGTTCAAGTTTGGGTTTTTTGTGTTGTTGGGTTGAAACTGTGAAGATAGGCCATTGGGTAAATGGAGTCACAAGTTTAGATCGATCAGATACAAAGTTAACAGGATAACGTTATAGGGCTGGGTAGGAAAATTTACTGGATCCTTTAAGATATGAGGTGGTGAGGAGAGGAAAATATTTAGAAATCCAATTAAAAACAGAGTAGTTAAGAATTCTGATTTTAATCTTTAGTCGAAAACACAAAAACTATTCTTAAGTCAGAGACAAAGTGCACATTTAAAAAATTTATGTTCTTTATCTTCTTAGAATAATTCAGATTTTTAGAAAAACATATGATAACCGAGAGTAAACAAATTGACAAGGAGAGATGCACTTCACCAATAAAAATGACACAATAATCCTGTAATGATTGCACTATATTACTAAAATTCTGATAAATGGTGGCTCTGTGAGCTGCTTTACGATACTAGTCCTTTTCTTCAAACAAGGCCCAAAAAAAATACTTCGAATCTGGAAGTATTTATACAAAAAATTATAAAAAATATCTTGAGTGAAACTCTCAAGATTTTTACAAAATATCAAGAAATATTTATAAAAATAGAGCAAGGAAATATGCAATCTGAAATTGATGTGGCTGCTGGCTTTATTTTTTAGGCTGAATTTTGATGAGTGGACCTCCAAATATGCTGCGTTGTTTGCCTTTCTGTTGAAAATAAAAATTATGTTTCTCTCTAGTAATTCAAACAGTTTCTCCCATCTATCTTCACTTGGGATAGAAAATTTAATTAATTTTCTCTAGGTCTCATCCACATCTGTGTACTTCTGGAAGGTAGGTTTGACGATGAACAAGTGTTTGACTTCATGATTGATAAACAAGTCAAATTCTATAGCTTCCATGAATGCCTTCCCTGTGATATTTCCTTTTATACCTACAAATAGTGATTTATCTCGGGCAATAGTGCATAGTTTTTCCTGGTATTCTTTCAAGCTTATCATCTTGTCTCCCATATCATTCAGTCCTGGTAGCCCTATGGAACATTTGGATGCTAGATTCTAGATTTTGACATTTATTTTCTAGTTGTAGCATTAGGTTCCTTTTGTTTTGCATCCTATTTACTTCCAAAATAGTTTATGTCATGTCTTGAATCCCATGTTGCTATAATTTTTTTTTTTTTTGGAATTCAATATTTTGATGATCGTTGTTGCTTTCCCAGGTTTTTGTCCCATTTTTTTTTTGATTTTCTTCATTGCTTCTTTGGACCTCTATATTAATTCTTGTTGTTAAAAATAATCTGAATTGAAGACCATATCTCAGTAATGGCTTCATTTATTTCTATCCATATACATTCCTTTTCTTGTGTTAAAGTTTGTGCCATTATTGATTCACTTTGTAAATGCTGAACTTGCAGAGTGAGCTAGTGAGTTTTCTGCAATTCTGCAACATAAGAAGTGTTTATTTTTAATTTATGTTCTTGTAGTGTTTTAAGTTGAGATTTAACTTAGCGATTTCTTGCCCCTGAATGGCAGATTTTCCATGGCTTTAACTAGATCACTTACAGGATCTGAAGTCTGTGCTGGTGTTGAAGTTGATGTAGATGCTCCTGGGGTTGCAGCCACTGAAATTGGGACTGATATGAGTGGAACTATGGCTAACTGTGATGCATGATATTTCTCTTTGAGCAGTTTCTCCAGCTCCACTTCCATGTCTCGGATCTGGTTGTTTTGTTCAATTATTATCTTGAACATATCCTCTTTCTCGTTTTCCCTCTCTTCGACTTAACCTGTGGATCCTCTGTGGTGGGCATCTTTAGTTGCTTCCTCAATGTTTTTATATCAACATTTTTCCTTTTCACAATTTCTCTTGTTGCCTTCACATCAATGGGATTATATCCTAGTTTGATCACCAAGTCTTCTAGTGACTTGATCTTGGTATCCTTAGCTAAGGATGAAATCCTTCCCAACTTGAGTTGTGTCTGTATGTTGTTGACAGATACCTGCAATCTGCAAGCTGACATGGCAACATTAGTTAGAGTGGAATATATCATCTCCCTGGTTTTTTTATGCATGTCCATTTGGTCAATTAGATGGATTTGCTTTTCATCAAATGAAAATACATGTTCTCTGTAATCTGTTGGTGTCCTTGGGGCTGCCACTTTTGCTGAAAGGAATGCAATTTTTATTTTTCCTTGCTCTGTGTCAAAGGAAAATGAGTCTGTGATATGATGTGGATGTTTGCTTCCAGAAATGTGTGTATATGGTGGCTTTAAGCATCTCATTTCTCTGTTTGATAGCCTTGTATTTGGAAAAAACATTGGGCTCAACAATTTCTTGAGCCAATTCAGTTGTTCGTGGTGTTTCTGGAGGATCTTTAGATGTTGATTAAGAGGGAGATCCTGTGAATATTTCATCATCCCTTGTAGGCATATGAGGATCTGTCATAACAATTGTTTCTTGCTCTTTGTTCCCTTGCTGAAAAACTAGTGTAGAGTTAGTTTTTTTGTTTCTTATTGTATAACAGGAACTCCTTAGCTCCAATTTCTATCACTGGGGAAGATTATTCAAGTCTCTTATCCTTTTCTCCTGATTTTCTCAAGGTGTGGGAGTTTGAAAGGTCATTATTGATATAATATGTTCTTTGGCCTCCTGCAGTGTGTTATCCTCCCATTGATTTTGGTTCATGTATTGCTCTATCTCTGGCTGAGGAGTGTGTGTGTAGGGTGTGGTATTTTTCTCTACCCTCAGCTTTGAAATTAGACCAAAAGGGTCATAAGGCCAAGTAAAGCTCAACTTGAAATTCATTTTCTTCAAAAGAAAATCTACCTGTTTACTAATTATTCTGGTATTGCACACAAATGGTCCAACCTGTGCTTTGATTTTAAAATGTGCCTTATTTTTAGTTGCCACAAAATGCAAGTCATCCATATGAATCATTTTCCTATGTACTATAATGAGAAAAATCTCATGGGAACAAATTTTGGCAGCTGATCCTCCCATTCTTCTCCTCCCACAGCGTAGATTCAGAAAAGAGAGAGGGAGATAGTGATGCAGGAAGAAGATATCCCTCATACTTGGGTTGTCCCAAGAACTCTAACATTGTGACTTGCTCTCCCATTGCTCCAATCCTTCCTTGATCTAGATTTGGAGCAGCACTTTGTGGAACCTTCCCCACAAGATCTAAATCTGATGGCATTCCAGGTGGCTTGCCATTAGATAAGAATGTCCCTTGCAGCATCCTCATGAACATGAGAGAAGGAACTGTGAGATCCCTGCTTCCACTGCGCAAATCCATCTCTGTTGTTTGTGTGGAAGCACTAGGTGAAGGATAAGTTTGCATGCCTTGAATCATTTGTGGTTTCCCACTTTTCAAGTCCACCCACTCCATTTGCAAATCTTTCTAATCAGTGGTAACCTTCCCCAAGGTAATCAACCATTGGACACCCAAAATGATGTTGGTGTCTGGTATGTCAACTACAAAGAAGTGTTCCACCAGAGTGTAGGATCCCATAGTGATAGAGAGTGATGGAACATATTGCATGCATTGCATGGTCCTATCTCTCGGGACCAAGACAGAAAATCCCTCAAAAGTTTCAGTGGGGATTGCTCTCCTTTACACAAGATGAGCATCAATAAAGTTGTGGGTTGCCCCACTGTCAATCAGGACAGATACTCTCTGATTCATGTCTGAACCTTGTACTCTTAGGGTCAATTACTTTGGCACTCCTCTCAAAGATGCAAGAGTCCCACTTATTGGAGCAAAGGATCCCTTCCCATCTCTGGATGGTGTTTTATCTTCCTCATCATCATCAGCGCTGTGAACCCTCCTAGGTTCATCATCTTCATCTTCCTCCTCAAGATTTGAGACGACTTCTATGTAGTGTGATTTCCCAGCAGCACATCTATGTCCCGGTGCCCATGAATCTTGGAAAGTGAAACATAGTTTCTTCTTCCTCAATTCCCTCCTAAGATCAATATCAAGAGGCTTCTTCAAAGAGCTCTCCTTGGGAGGAGCAACTTTTCCTTCCTTCCCCTTAGAAAAGTGAGGGGCCTTGCTTTGGAAAGTTGCCTTTGCTTTTGGCAAGGCATCTTGGAGGTCTCTAGCCCTCTCAATGGCATCATGAAAAGTGATGGGCTTGGTAGATTTAACAAACCCATCCAAAGGTTCCTCCAGGCCATTCGATGAACATGTATACTCTCCTTGCTACAGATAGATCAGGGACCATGACTGATAATCTTAGAAACTCATAGATATAAGTCTCTGCATCTCCTGATTGCTTCATCTTTGCAAGGCTTATGAAGGGCGCTTCAGGATACTTCCTTTCAAACCTCTCCACCAGTCTTCTAGTAAACTCAGAATAGGTAGTCACATTGATGTGTCCCAATGTAGACAACCCATGGAACCGCCAATTATGTGCTTCACCTTCAAAGTGTAGCGCTGCAATCTTGATGGCTTCAACCTCAGGGATTTTGTTCAAATGAAATTAAATATCCAGTTTTTCTACCCATGCCTTGGAAGAACTAGAGGATTATCCATCAAATTTGGGCAAAAAGAATTTGCCCATATCCTGATTATGAAAGAACCCACCATCTCTATACTGCTGCCTTGGTCTTCTTCTGTCCTTGAGGTGACAAAAATCTTGGAAACTCAAGTTATCCTTGAACCTATGACTCTGAGAATCATACTCCACAAATTAATCTTCAAGTGAGGCTTGTTCTTGTGGCCCTTCATTCTCCACAACCAAGAAAGTAGGCATAGTGGAGTGTTGTGAAGCTTTTGGGGCTTGTGGCAGGTTCACTGGTTGACCAGTCCCATGATGAGACATGTCAGAGCTCTCTCCCAGATGAAATATCCCAAGAGATTCCCTCATTCTATCCATCCTCATCTCTTTGATCTCTCTGGAAAGATCTTGCATGGCCAACAAAAGAGTTCTTGCAAACTCTTCCCCTTCTTTGTCACTTGTAGTCTCAAGGGCTTTACCCTTGTCTTGATCTTCAGTAGTATAATCATACTTCTTGTGACTTCTATTCTGATGCCTCTTCTCCCTCTCAGTAAGAGGTTCATCTTATTCTGAATGCAATATGTCTGTGATGCTCCAAGGAAAGCACAGGCTGTGCCAAGAAAGGAGCTCTGATACCACTGTAATATTCCAAATCTGTAATAGCACAACAAGCCTGCTGAAATAACACACTCTTGGGAGATTGATGCACAGAAATGAGTTTAAAACCCTTGGATCCCTTAGATCAATAGATCTGGAGTCTAGATCCAAAAGGGGAGCAAAAACAAATCAAACTAGGTGTGGTAAACAGATCTCCCACCACCTAGTCTAGATGAAAAACACCCTACAAGAGGGGCTGCAGCTATGCACAACAAACTACTTCAGAAATAACCCAGTCTTGGACAATATGAGCAGGATGCCATAAAATATGGTTAAATTATGAATATACAACAACAAATAATAATTACAATGAAGGTCTTTCAATATATGGTAGAATACATGAGACAATAGAGCAAGAAATCTTTAGAAAAGAGGGCTACAACACATATATAAATGCAGAAATGGCTCAACAACGTTATTTTGAGGAGCTGAAGAAGTTTAATATTACAACTCAGATCTAGGAAATATCTGTGGACAAAACATCAGATCTATTTCAGATCTGGAAACTAGATAGTCTTATTTACAAGATCCCCTTGGGGTTTTGACCAAATCATGCATAAGCAAGAGTAGATATGAGTTTTAAGTTGTAGAACTATAAAATGATGCAATAATTTCTGAATATAAATTTACATTACAATAGATCAGATCTAAACAGAACATGGATCAGCAAGCTAATCCAAGGATCACCAAAGTGAAAGGAAAAGCCCAACACCAGAGATCTCTCATCAAAACTGGGATCAAAACACCCTGAAGAATCTCATATGAAAATAATGCAGTTCCTCAATGAAAACTGCGCTGTAGCTTGAATCACATAGATGGCCAACTACCAAGATACATATCTGAAGTACAAACAGGAGAGGCACTCTTCCAGGAGGTTAAAAGACACACTCTATGAGAAGAGGCTCTCAAAACAAGCTAGATCTCTATAGATCTAGAATCCCACTTGCTGCAGCTTGCAAAAGCAGACAAACCCTCACTGGATCTACACTACAATTGGAAGTAGATCTTGGCCTCAAGCCTGATAGTGGATAAAATCAACAAATACTCCTCCAAGAATCCTCAAGGGAAGAGGTGAAATCCCTGCATAGGAACTCCAAGTGCTAAGAAACAAAATTCTCTACTAAATAACAGAGAATAGTATTTGTCTAAGCAGACAAGATACTCAGAAATATAATCAATTAACAACCTTCTCTTGCTGCCTTCCCTTTCCTTTTATAAGATGAAAGCATTTGCAAACCCTAAACCACCTTGATGAGTTAGCTCCTTTCACATGAGGGGCCTCCTTCTAGAACTGCGCTGCCCCTTCATGAGATACATTGAACCTAGATAGCGTTGTAGATTTGGTCAAGGTTGACACAGTCTCATAGCTCAAACCCCTTTCACACCTGCAAGTGATTTATTTACATGGCCTTGATTTATCTTTGTTCACATGGGAATTGATTTATTTAGTCTTTTCAAGATTTTTACATGTCCTCCTTTATTCATTTATTCATGCAATAGAAAGTAAAACAATAATGAATATTCCTCCTAGCTTAGGCTAAGTAGGAATATTACACAATGTTTAATAGAGAAATTTTGGAATTACTGTTGTGTTTTTTACCATTATCTGGGAGCGGGTCCATTGCAGCAAGAGTGGGAAGGAATTTATTGCTGCAACAGTTCGCTGATGTGGGGAAGGGAGTGCGAGATGGAATCTTTCTATTGAGAGTGAATATATTATCGTGAAAACCTTAACGGAAGGGAAGTTGGGGGGAGTGGGGTCTGGGACGCTGAGTTGGTGGATGGTGAGTGGAGGAGGGTTAGTCGAGGTGGGAGAGTGATGGTGGGGTCGGGAAGGCTGTTGTGGCGGATGGGTATTGGTGTAGGAGTGAATGGTCAATAGGGGATGCCTTTTCAGAGGAAGGGGTGGGGGGGGGGTGGGTGCGAAGTGTTGTGGGGGCGACACGTGGAGTGGTGGTCCCATCCATTTCGGACCCCCCGACAAAGCGCGATGGAGCTAAGGGAGGCCTGAAAACACTCCCCCGCCGTTGATCCGGGTGGGGGAAAATATCATGAATCCATTTTTATCATAAATTTTAAACATTACAATTTTTTTTTATAACTATCATTATTACATTCAGTAAACACGATTAAATTCTATGTTTAAAATTAGTTTAATACAAGATTAATAACCTTCTAAAACCACTTATTTACTCACTATTTGCATTTGATTTTGCAAGGCATTTCTAATTTTTTCTTTGTCAGTTAACTACAAGTAAATGGTGTGATTAACTTCACTAATCTAGCTCAACCACGATTAAACTGTGGGATTGATTTATTAACTAACCTAATCTATTTTATTTCAGCCTACTCACGATTAAACAGTGTGATTAGATTAACTATTTCTACTTGTCCTATTACAATGTCGCATTTTGGCTAGCAACACTTTTATTCAAAATTTCTAAGTGTTAATTGATGCATTTTATTTCTTGAGTGGCATTTAGGCTTGCTAACTCCTATACATTTTTTGGGGCATTTTCATTTTTTCATTTTTATTCTATTTTTTCCTTTTCACATATACATTTTTTATACCTTCTTTTCATTTTATTTATTTATATAAATATTTTTTTGTTTTGTAAATAATTTGCAATATACAATATTATTTACACTTTCATCAATTGCAATAAAATAGCCAATCATCAATTGCACCTATGAATCATAGGACCCTAACAGTGACTCCAACTGGGGATGACATGCTCCCTATGAGGTGTCAATAATGTTGTAGATCAATAGCCTTATCCATTGGGCCTGTTGCAGAGATTTTCCAATTGAACTGTCATACATGTGTATAATTCATACCTATGGTAATACATCACCAAAAGCTTAGGGCCTTCTCTATGAGCTTCAACTTCTACTGAGAATCACCTGCACTCTTGCAATATAAAAGTGAAATGATTTTTTCCAAGGTTGATGAATGAATTGTCGTAATTGTGTTGGAAATAATGCTTTAACTGTCTGTCATTTATAGGTCCACCTGAAATCTCATCTCCATTCAAATCTATTAACAAAAATGCATTGTGGCCCCTAAAGGCTCCAATCCTAAAAGTCTCTTTCCATAACTTGTCAAATTTCCCATGCTTTCTCTAATTCCCATTTCTAGAATCCCACTTCAAAACAAGTTAGTTGAATTGAAAAACATCTACTTTTGTCATCCTGTCATAAATATTTTTAGTGTTTTCTTGGATGACTTGAGTTTCATGATAGTTTTCCTCCCTTAACTGTTGTAAGTGAATAGTATGGTTCATTCTTCTTTGCATATCATTGGTCTCAACCTGTGATTCTTGCAGAAGTTTAAGCACTGGAATTCCAAAATAAGTTGGGAAAACTTCATCTTTTCCATATACTATCTGGAATGGTGACATTCTAAGGATCTCTTGGTACTAACTCGATCAGCTCATAGTGCATTGAGTAATTTTTTGTGCCATGACTTCTTATTCTCCTACAATAAATTTTTGATAATATTTTCCAAACTCTTGTTAGAGGATTCCACTAACCCATTACCTTGGGGGTAATAAGAACTAGAGTGCCCTAGCTTAATCTGATATTTTTTACAAAAATATATCATTTTCTTGGACTTGAAAGCAGCAACATTGTCAGTTATGATTTTATGGGGGCAATCAAACCTAGACAGTATATTTCATTCCAGGAATTGGATGATAATAGTATCAGTGGCTTGTCTAGTTGATATTTCTTCTATCCATTTGGTAAAGTAGTTTGTTGCTTTCAAAATCCATTTGTGCTATCCTGAGGAACTAGGGAATTTCACCAATTAAGTCTAAACCCCATTGTTGAAAAGGGAATTCTACTGAAATTGGTTTAAGGGTAAAGGTAACAACTTTCTTTTACCTTCAAATATTTGGTATTGATGGCAATAGGTGACCTTTTTATGTACATCAAAGAACAGAGTTGGCCAATAAAAGTTGGCTCTAAGGATTTTGTTGGTTGTAGATTTCCAATATAGATGACCACCATAGTCTCCTTGATGGAATTCCTCTAGGACCCTGTCTGATTCATCTTTCAACAAACAATTTAGTAATATCCCTCCAACATCTTTCCATTATAAATTATTATCAAGAATGAAAAATTTCGTGGATTTCATTTTAAGGAACCTTGCTTTGGTTTTGTTAAACTAGGAGGAACATATAACTTCTGTAAGAAAAAAATAATGTCTACATACCATGGTGATGTATTAAAAGCTTATGAGATCGGTGGAGTCGCCTGCTCTTCTTGTTCAGCTAATTCTGAAATAAAATTGATGTCTAACACATTACAATTAGACTCCGCCATAAGTTTTGCTAACCCTTGTCCCTTGATAAGCTTAGTTAGTCTGATTTCAATGTCATATTCCAAAATGACCGCAATCCACTTGCCCCTTATGCCATCTGGATCTGTTTGAGTTAGAATGTCTTTAACAATGACATTTGGGACAAAAGCAATGATGTGTGAATGTAGAATGTAGACCCTGAAATCCTTTAGTTATTTAACCAATGCAAATGCATGCTTTTCCATGATATTGTATTTCAGTGATGCATCTCTCAATGCTCTGCTGAAAAAGGCAATTGGTTGTTCATGACCTTCATCATTCTTCTGCAAAAAAACAATTGCTATTGTATGATCAGCTGTAAAAGAGAATATCAGAAAATCTTTTGTAAAATTAGGACTTATTAGAATTTGTGTAGTTGTTAATGCATTCTTGACTTTATTGAAAGAATCCTTTGCATCATTATTCCATTTTATTTCAGCCTCCTTTTTTAACATATCAGTGATTGCTTTTAATATTTCAACCAAATTTGGTATAAACATCCGAAGGAAGTTTATTTTTCCAATAAAGGATTGGACTTATTTTTTGTTCCTAGGGGGATATATTTTTAATATTGCTTCTACTCTACTAGGGTCAATTCTTATGCCATATTTTGAGATGATGTTTCCTAGTAGTTTACCTTCTTCTAAACCAAACAAGGTTTTCTTAGGGTTGAGAGAGATATCATATTTCTTGCATTTTTCAAAAACTCTCCTTAAGTGAAGCAAATGTTCCTCATGTGTCTTTGAAAAGATAGTGATATCATCTAAATAAATGAATATAAACCTACCTATTTCATCTGCAAAGGAAATATCCATTGCTCTTTGGAATGTAGCACCAACATTCATTAGACCGAAAGGCATTTTCACATACATGAAAGTGCCCCAAGGTGTAATGAATGTTGTTCTCTCTTGATCCTTTGGATGTACTAGAACTTGATTGTAACCAGAAAATCCATCGAACAAGGAAATTCTCCTAGATCCAACCACTTTTTGCAGGATATGGTCTATTTGGGGAGAAGGATAGTTGTCTTTTAGGGAAGCTTTATTGAGATTTCTAAAATCAACACACAATCTAATTTCCCTTGTCTTTTTCCTAGTAGGGACTAAGTTTGATACCCATTTGCAATACCTCAATGGTACAATAATTTTTGCATCATAAAGTTTTTTAACTTCTTTTTCAGCTAGGGGTAAACTCATTGGGTTAATTACTCTAAGATTATGTTTAAAACATTTCTGGTCCTCTTTTATAGGAAATTTATGATGTATAATGCTATTGTCATAGGATTTTAATTTCTCGTAACTTTAGGAAAATACATCTATGAATTCTATGAAGAGCTCTATGTACTTCTGTTTGTCAGTAGAAGGAAAATATTTGGACAGTTTAACTATTTTGGGATCTTCTTTGGTTCTTATATTACAATCTTCCACTTAAGCTCCAATAGGTTCAATTTTAGGTTTCTTAGCCACATCATTAAAATCAAATAATTATTCTGAGGGAACTAACCCTCTAGGCAAAACATTATCCTTTAATTGCAAAATTTCTAACTCTTCTTCATCCTTATCCAATTCATTTAGTTCTACTTGATTTACAATATTATCTACATCATAATCTATGAATATATTTTCACACTTAAATTCATCATTTGACCGCAATAATTTTTCAATCTGTTCATCATTAAAGAAGACTTGCCAGTACCTAATATTATTTGGGATCACTGGTCTATTTTTTACTTCAAATATGTACTTGTGACTTGGATGATATGGAATTTTGCAAGTACTAGATGAAGTAGGCAGACCATCACTATGATATTTTGACCTCTTGGAATTACAGATAATTCATACTCAACAAAATGCTCAAGGAAATATAGAAAAACATTCCTATAAGCCCTTAACCTTGGATGTTTAGCTGAATATTCCCCTTTGATTTCTTTGATTATGAGTTCAGAATCTCCATGAACTGAAATTATTTTGGCATCTAACTTTTTCAAAGGCTGCAATCCTAGGATCAAGGCTTCATACTCAACTATATTATTGGTACATTGAAAATTTAGTTTATATGAATGCCCTTCTGATTTATTAGTTTATGATTTTCAAACCTACACACCAGTTCCTGATCTTCCCTGCTTACAGCCCCATCAAAATCCATGTTCCATAAAGGCTCATTTTCTTCATTTAGTTTCCAATGTCTATTTTTATTTCTTCAATCTAACACAAATCAGTTTCTAAGATTGGGATTTGTTCTTCTATACCTCCATAATTATATAAGTAAAGTAATCTAGGTTTGAATGGACTGAATATAAGGGATATTTGTTTGGTCTATCTTGACTGCTAACCATGTATTTCACCAGTGTTTCTCTATAAATTCTTCTTGGTTTCCAAAATATAGGAATGGTAGCATAACTCATATCCAGTTGTAAGGTGCCATGTAATTTAGCCCCCCAGGATCTAGAAAGTCGCATTCCATACTTTGGAGGTATGTCTGCTACCACAACATCCATGACTAAGATTTTGGCTGGGATTTGGGCTAAAGTGACACAAAGGTCTTTGTTGATACCAAGAAATCTCACCTTACTGGAATCAAATGAATATAAATCTTTATAATGCTTGGTAATATCCAGTCCTAATTTTTCTGTAATGGCCCGGGGCATCAAGTTATGTGAGGCACCAAAATCAATCATAGCATTGTGAATAATTTTATCATGAATATTCAAGCTGACATTAAAAGGAGGCACTAGTACATATGGTCAAAATTCCGACACTTTTGACGTATTGTCGGAAATTTCCTCAATTTTTGTCAATTTTTTTAATCTCGCCAATAAGTGTCGCTATAGCAACATTTTGGGAGTATCTTCAAAATATCAACATTTAAGACAATCGTCAGAATACTGACATTTCGGGACACACCATTGCAATTGCGACGTTTTGAAGCAAGTTGTCGGTCTTACAACGTTTAGGAGACAAACCGTCGGTCTTGCGATGTTTAGGGACAAGCCATCGGTCTTGTGACATTTCGAAGAAACCTGTCGGTCTTGCGACGTTTAGGAGAAAAACCGTTGGTCTTGTGACGTTTAGGGACAAACCGTCAGTCTTATGACGTTGCGGGACAAGTGTCGGTTTGCCTCGTAAACGTCGCAAGACCGACGTATTAAACCATATTCCAATTAAATAGCAATCAACCAAATGACTGCATCCAAAGGTCAAAGGTCTATGTAAGCCAAGGTTTAATGCAATATGCATATGGTAAGTTTGTTTAATATTGTTTAGTAGTAAGTCCGTTGTGCCAACCCCCTCCCCATGTGCCCAAATTCCCAGAACTAGGAGCTCCGAAAAATTGTGGTGGAATATTAATGATGTTAATTAAGTCACTAATCTGCACTTGAGCCATGATTAAGACGTCATTTTCACTAAGTGCACTTTAATCTACTGAGTTTTACCCTAGCTAACCTACCCCAACTCGGAAACCCTTTTTCATTCTCATTGTTTTTGTTTCCACCGCTCTGCAATTCTTGGAGCCGTTGGTTTGAATCCTTGTTATGCCACGAATGGGGTTCATCTCCTCGCCCCCAGTGGCTGGCATGGCATCTGTAGACATGAAATCCTTCGTTGGCTGCAACGCTGGAGTTACTTCCTCTTGCTTCTAGGTTCCAAATTTTCTTTTTGCGGGTATAACATAATTACTTCCTTTTTACTATTGTTTTCCATTCATTTACCTAAAGGTTTCAGCTCACGGCTTGGTGTAACTATTTTTCTGCGCTATCTATCCTTTGCAGGTACATCCAGGATGCTTCGAGTCCATCTCCTAGGAGCTTAAAAAATTCCACACCGATGGTTGACAAGTATGCTTTCATGCCATTCTATCTGTCCTATTTATTTCAAAAATATTTTATCATAGCGAAGTACCAAGACATTTCACTTAGTTCTTGCAGGGTTTTGCTCTGTCAAGGTTGAAGTATTTATCATGGCACCCTTGCCATGACACGGGGCTTGTTGTAAAGTTAATGTTTTAGGTTAGCTGGGTTGGAAAACTCCGGTCCAAAATTGAGGATTTTTAAGTGACTGCCTTTGTTTACATTAGGTTTGAGTGTAAGGCCCTAAGTGCCAAAATTACGTCTTTGTTGAGAGGTTGTAGTATTCTGGCCGCACACTATGCAAGTTAAGTCTAGCCATGGCTTTTTATACACTAAAGGGTTTCACCTTGAGCTTTTAATGTATTGTTATCTCGTTTCCTTTCTATATATTTTTTACACCGCATGCAGTGTCGACCATATAAATTATGATTGTCTTTGCTATTTTTTTTGTAATCATATCAGAATTGGAATCCCATGGTAATAGGGTGGGGTTTTTACCTAGAAGAAACGTTTACAAGTTTTATTTCATTTGAACAGTGAATGAAGTTTATTGTTAAATTACTGTATGGTCATTTACTGAAGAAATTATGTGCAAATATTAAGTTTCTGAAATCTTTCTACTGTCTATTTACTCATTATGTAGATATTGTTTCTCCAGATGCATGTTTGTTGCGTAAGAAAAAATACTTTTGTTTCCCCTATAGTACTTATTTTATTTTACTCCATTTTTTGTAGGGACAGGCAGTCATCGGTTTCCTAACTGTCATACAACTAAACCCTGTATAGATTCATTGAAGCTTGTTTAAATATGTCTTGATAACTAAGAATTTACTCTTTCTGTGTTTAAAATAATATTATTATCTGGTTCATGATTAGGACTATACTGTTTCTGTTTCAGTGTCAGCAAAAATTACTTTTACCAGTTTACAATCTTCTCATTTAATTTATGCTCTGATATTTATGTTTAAATGTACCCATTTAATTCAAGTGACTATTCTTGGTTGATTTAACCCTAAGGGGACCAGACTTGTTGGGTTCCACTAATGGGCTCGTCTAAACCCCTCAGTAATATACCTCACGGGAGCTTCCTATTTTACAAACTCTACCCTCTTCCAAATGGAGGTTTCATATTTATTTTTTCAGAACTCGACAGATTTAATTTAGTTTACTGAATGAGAACTATTATAGGCTTTTCCTTGTTTATTAGTAATCTTAAACTGTTTATTATTTCTAGGTTTCCCAATGCTTTTCAATTCGAATATGAAACCTTGATCATTTGGAGGGTTCATGCACTTTTATCTATATCAAAAGCCTGGATTATAGTCGATAAATTAGACATGGCTCTTTTCTTTGCTGCTTCTTGTTTTATTTACTCTTTATTGTGATTATGTATGATCCATATTCTTAGGTTGAGTCATGAGTGTTATCTTCTTTCATGGAGGGAGGGAGCCAATCTTGCTTTGAGTCTAGGGGAATTGCCACAAATGGGAGGGGAATGAATGTCCCATAGATTGTACAGGTCCTTCTTCACCTAAAATTTTCTGCTTTGGGCATATTTATTTTGGAGATGATCATAAAAAAAAGGTACATAAATTCACAATTCCAACAAAAAATAAATGAACTACAACAACAAATTAACAACATAAAAAGTGCTCACAAAAGAGAGATTGAAGATATTAATAAAAAAAAATTCTACTGAAGTTGATACAAATTTTCATTTGAGAAATCATAATAAATCTATACTAACGGAAATAAAGAATATAGAGAAAGAGAGAAGGCATAGAAACGATCCAAAAACAAGGATAAGAGCAATGACACCTACACAATTGATGTGGAAAAACCTAATGTTGTTATCAATGAAGTTGTACCAGTGAAAGAGCTTACAAAAGTTGAAACTCAAGTACATATTCTTGGAATAAATAATAATTATTTAATATCTATTACTTTATATATTTCATGATGTTCTTGTGAAGTGAACTGTTCACTTCACCAACAATCTCATAGCAGAAACAAAATTAGTTCTAAACATAATACAAATTACACTTAACAACTCAAGAACTAAGAGAAACAACAGTAACATCGAACAAAACCAATTGAACCCTCTACATTTTTAGTTGAATACATCTCTCTAGGCTCATTAAGGTGATTATATAATGTTATAGGTGAACTTGTGATCTAGCATTTGTAATCTATTTATATAAAAGGGGCTCTACACCTTTATGAAAAATGTGTAAAGGATCTAGGAGTCTTGCTCTAGGGGAAAGCATTTGCCTTACCTACATCTACATACTTAGGCTTCTATGGATTTAGATATCTTATGATCACCCTTATTTATTAACACCGGTTTTTCATTCTAGTTCCCTAGTCAATAGATGGGCATACACAATATTGGACCCTTCCTTTCAAATTGTCCCAAGTTCGTTGTGTCATCTATTATTGAAAATGTAGTTATAGGAACTCTTGAACAAGGTTATCCTGCAAAAAGTTGAAGAACACTTGTAAAGAGGGAGTGTTAGAGGTTTCATACCTTATTGCTCTGACAGTGCTCATTTTCAGTAACAGAAGCACACTAGCAATAGCAACAATTTAGATTCTGATAGAACAGAGGAGGTGCAACAATGTTAGAGAATGGTGGGTTGCTGATGAAGTATTCCTTGAACAAGGAATGCACACTTTGAATATTATAAAGAGATTTCAGAGTATAGAAGGGAGTAGTGGCCTAAGGTTATATTTATTTAGGTTCACATATGGTCAATGTGATGATGTTTCCCTTAGCAGATAGGGGGTTCAAGGTTTTGTAATAGTATATTGCCTTGGTGGAGAACACTTGTAAAGTGGGAGTGTTAGAGTTTGCTTACCTTGTTTCTCTGACAGTGTTCATGTTCAGCAATAGAGGTGCACCAAAAATAGCAAAAATTTAGATTCTGTTATAACAGAGGAGGTGCAACAATGATATAGAAGAGGTACAGTGAAGGGGAGAGTTGGCACATGCATACGCCAGAATCATTCTTCTACTGGTATAATTATACAGATCTCAAAACAATTCCTTACACCTCAGACCAATCAATATTGGTTTCAGGACTGTGTCATCTCACAACTTGGATGTGTGTGAAGGATCACTAGAACTCAGTTTAGTGGATTTATAATATTCCTAGGCTCGGATCCATGGAGGGATTCCACTAAAAATATGTAGTGACTTACTTCCAGACATAACTACTTAGCTCATCTCGGAAAATAGACTTTGGTCTTTATCCTTTCGTGGCTCAAATATGTGGGAAATCTTAGTCTATACTCATATCTGGTCATATGGAGAGGCAGTGGGAAGTGACACTTGGGGAGTTTGGAAAAACTTAGTTTATTGAACAGTTAAAGATCTCGGATCCTTGACAACTTGCTTGTAATGAAAGGTGATCCTGCTAAAATTCTTATACATTATGAATTTCCATAAATAGGTGTCCCTAATGTTCTTATCCACCATGAAATTTAACTAACATATAAGGTACAATGGGGAGAAAACAGATATAATAAAAGGGTAATTCTCATACATAAACCACGAGTTATGCTCCCACATTGAAAAAATATATATCTTTCATTCACCAAGTGGATCATGTACCAAACATAATTATACCAATAAAAGTGTTTCTAGAGCATTCACATTCCATATTCATAAGCAATGATCAATTTCAATGATTAGTTTAAATAGTGATTTTTATTTGACCAATTTACCATGAGTTCATTATGGATTAAGGGAAATGCAAAATGTTCTAGTAGCATACCCAAGAACAACACTTTCAACCATGATATTTAAGAGCATATCTGGGAACAACATGTGGCAAGTATTACTGTGTGTCCTGTCTTAGCATTGTGGATCCAGGTAATTGTTTCTCACATGAAAATATGATATATTTCCTTCTAAATTAAAATTGAGTTTGCCCTGTACTAGGTCAATATAACTACATCTAGCCTAGGCCTGGTTTTGTGTTCTTCCTGTTTTTCTGCTATATTTTTCCTAATTAAAATTATTTTAGTCAAATTTTAAATAGGTCCACACCCATCATTTTGGGACAAGTTACAACTTACTCCCACTCAATTTTGGTTTCTTTCTTCATCCTTCATCCACTTAGTTTATTGTTTCTTGTTGCTGGCTCTGGATCTGCTACCTGATAACCAAGTCCTATGTTCATGTAAGAACTGTTGTTTATCCTTTCTGATTTCTGGATCTTTTGTTCATGCTTCATTATATCCGCTTCATATTTTATTCCTCTTCTGCTGGAAAAGTATATTTTTAAATACCCTTGATCTCCCTATGGTCAATTTAGTAACTTATAAGTTCCTTGTTCTCCCTCATTTGAGAGACTTTGTTCCATGATCTCCCTAATTTAAATTGAGTAACCTAAGTTTCTTGATTTCACTGTAGTCGAAGGAGTAACTATGATATTCAGGCATGTTGTTGTTTGACTAACAACCTTGTTCTTCATTTCAGGGCATTCCTATTTTTTTGTGCTCATTATCATCACTTCATTTGCAGGATTTGAAAGTGGTTACATCCTTTGACTTTTATTTCTCTTTTTGATATTTTTTAAATTATCAAGGAGAATTACCTAGCATCTTGGATGGCTTTATCTTCAACTATTTCTCTGCATAGACAATTGTAGATCTTCTCGATGCTCTTTTTTCATTGCATTTTTTGAAGTCAATGCCTAAAGCAGGCATTACAACCAAGGTGAATGGTGATTCATTTGCTTGCATCTTAAGACACTGAATATGGTTTTAGATTCAATGACTTGAATAGAAATTGATTTAGGCTATACCATTATTTGTAGCTTCTGAAATCTTGAACAGTTTCTTCAAGGTGTTGTTTTTGGTTCCATAAGCTAAATCTTCCCAAAGTTTTAAGGGTAAATTAAACAATAGTTACCAAAACTTGTGGTGTTGGATTATCCTCGTTCTCATTCATTTGTAGTTGAAGGAGTAACTATGATATTTAGGAAGGTTGTTGTTTGACTGACAACCTTTTTCTTCATTTCAGGGCATTCTTGTTTTTTTGTGCTCATTATTGTTAGTTCATTTGCAGGATTTGAAAGTGGATACATCATTTGAATTTTCTTTCTCTTTTTGAGATTTTTTAAATTATCAAGGAGTATTCCCTAGCATCATGGATGGCTTTATATTCAACTGTTTCTCTGCATAGAGAATTGTAGAGCTTCTCGATGCTCTTTTTCCATTGCATTTTTTTTCAAGTCAATGCTTAAAGCAGGCATTACAACCAAGGTGAATGGTCAGTCATTTTCTTGCATCTTAAGACACTGAAGATGGTTTTAGATTCAATGAATTGAATAGAAATTGGTTTAGGATATACCATTATTTGTATTCAACAACCTTCAAAAACATTACTTCTTGAGGGCATATTGCAATGAGATTGATTAAAGGGAGGTTTCTTTGGTCTTTTCATCCATCAGAAATGATGGACACCCCCTTTTTTTCCCATGTACTCTGGTTTGTGACTGTTTGTCCAACAAGTGTCTTTGTGATGTCAACAATGTGGTGTGGACATTTTCTTAACTAGGGTTTTTGTGGCCTTAATATTTTGCTGCCATTAAGAGGAACACACCAAATTAAATGCTATTCCATTTTCATCGATGCAATGGACTTCAATTCTACTTCAAGACGTCCCATAATAGGGTTTTTGCTAATCATAACAGATGGTATAGATGGAAACAGAGGCTTTAGATGTAGATCCTTCCATCAGGATCCTTCCTTACTATATCTTCTATTAGCAACATTTTGCAAAGCTGCATAGAATTGAAGTTTTGCAGGACTCAACCTGGTCTAGGGTTGCCATTTACGTCAGATTGACCTAGAGATACTATCATTGCTTTATTAATCTGTTCAGTGAGCTGGCATTTTTCCTAGTGTATGATCCATTTATGACTTTCTTGTATTCGTTGCAACTCCATTTTTATGAACCACCCACAGGGTTTTTTTGAGTATTTCCATATGTTGCAATAATGGAGATCTTTGGCCTTTCTTGAGGGCACATTGTTGTGTTCTGTTCAGCATTTCATTTGGCTGTGATGGTTCCATGTTTATGGTACTATGTCTATAGGGAATTTAAATCACTGTAATTAAAAATTTGTAAATAAACCTACAATATGGTTCAACATAATGAGCACAGGGATGTGCAAAATTTCAAGAGTCTGGCTCAACATAGTTCAACATAATGAAACAGGGATGTGCAAAGGGTTTTAGAAATAGAGATGGCTTTGGAAATCTGCATTTTCAAAATCTTTAGAAATAGGGAAATGATGTGTGTCCTGCATTTACATATTTATATCATATACAACAGATTTGTATATGCGGAATTTACAAATTAGACACTTGAACACAAATCTATCATTCATAAACATTAAAATGAAAATCATATTTCAAACTTTTCATGTGACCACCTTCGACCTATATAAATGTAAGTGGATATAATGTGCTCAATATCTTGATTTTCTGAATTGATGGACAAGAGCATGCCCTATTAGATAATCTGTGCCCAAGCATGCGATGTTAATATCTAAAAATTACTTTTATCTTGTTTGGCATTGGGTTTCAAATCCATGATCTAGGTAAAGGTCCACGACTCATCAAATACATATTACAAACAAGTACCCTTGTTTCTCAAGGACTACAGGCACTCAAATATGCACATTAGAAACCTATAAACAACTTAAGGTTCAATACATGAGAAATGAGTATTGATGGAAAATTTAACATTGACCTTGAGGTTCAGGTGATAACCACTTTAATAGAATATATACTGTTAATTCCTTCATTGAAAATTTATCAAACTCACAAAAAAATGCAAGGCATAATTCTCACAAGGCTAATTCATATGTTTGAAATGTAATTGCAATTGTAACTCTTCCACCACCTTTTTCAAGGGATATGGGCTACAAATATGGCTTCATAAATCTTCTTTCCGACTACAGATCTTCTTCTACTGCATGTATGTTATATATACAAGTGGTTAAAATATTGTTTCTTTGGGGCATATCTCAACTAAAGCTCTTACAGATAAAAAGTCAAAATATGATGCTTGAAGTTTGAATTGATTGCTCCAGTTTGATTCCCATCTGAGCTCCAAGCTTCAATCTTGACCCAACTTCCAACTTCAGTTTTCCAAGCACTTGTGTGCAGTCTTTAGAATGACGATTCCTGTCTACAGCTGTATCTTTTTCTATTTCTTAATGGAGGAATTGGTCTTCTTGTAGAGTAGGATTGGGGTGCAGGGTTTTATCCTTTAGATGTTTAGGGTTTTGGGGAATTTTTACTTTAAAATGTCTCTTTGACTGGGGATACATGTGTCAAAACAATGTTGAAAATTTTGGGATCTGTTTCATAGATGTGGGTTCCATTCCATGAGTTTTGTACCCATTTATTTCTCTGCAAAGTATGCTTCCATGATGGATCTTGGAAGGATCATTGTTGATCCAGATGTACAGTCTATAAATCTAAGGCTGTTATTTAATAATTAAAACAACATAGCAAGGGCCCATCACAAACACCACATGGGGTACTGTTAATAATACAAACATAACCTGATAGGACCAATGATAGCCACAATAGGGTACTAAGCATACCTAAGACAATAATAGTGACCATTATAGTAACTAGGGTATTCCCATATGTTTAAGAAAACCTAATTAACAACCGAAATGTTTTTTCCATTCACTGGAGCAGTGTTTGGGACTTTGGAGTGGACCATAGAACGTTAGGTAGCCACAACTAACATTCAAGTGCTCTGGGGAGCACACCCTAAATTTTTCTCCATCATCAAATCCTGTGACTGCCCTAGTGGCTGGAAGAAATCCACTATCGGGAGCATCTATGCTGTACTTTTTCTTCTGTATAAAGACAGATCTAGGATAGGGTTGAGAGTCAAGATCCCTAAGAGAATTCCCTTGTAACGGGGTGCTTGAAACTTGAAAGGATATATGTTGGTTTCCTTCTAGAAAATCAGTTGGGTAATTGTGTAGACAGTTTTCATATCAAGATGGTTATTTTGAAGGCGTGATGACATATTTATGAAAAGGGCCAATAACAAAAGGCAAAGGATAAACTTACCAACTAAGGAATGTACTTTTGTTTCATTCATGGAATTGTGTGGAGATTTTTTGGGAATATGAAATTTAGAAATTTCACCTCTTAACTAGATTTTTTTTTTATCTTAACCCTATGAATTCGGCCTTTGGGTTGTTATGAAATATAATACAAAACAAAAACAGAAGTGGAAAATATTTCAATCCTTAACGACCCAAACTTCTAGGTAATCCAAGGAGAAAAGATACAAAGCATTTAATTAATTTTTAGCCTTCTTAGACAATCTTATCATACATAACCCAGATCTGAAAACTCTTATTTACAACATCGAAATGACACTTGTATTTTTCAATTATAATATTAAATCATTTAACATATTACTCTTCACTTATTTTGAATTAGCAGGACATGTATAGCTGTAAATTACAAATCACACTCCACACTTGGTGATTTTTGGTTAATTAATTAAATATTTTGAAAGTATCTTGAGTGAGGCACATTTCTACTATGAACTGTGCTGTGAAATAAACTTGTGCATTGTATTTTGTATGCAAGAGATTGACGTCAAGTGTTGGTATATATGGTTGCTAATTTTCTCATTTTGCGTTTTCCTTGTAGAATGGTACTTTGGAGCAGGTTAAAAAAACTTGTTAGTACTCTCAATGAAGCAGAAGTGCCATCCGAAGATGTTGTGGGTAAGTATGCAGTAGATAAGGCTCCCTAGAATATGGACTGTAAATTCATGCTCATTATTAGGTTGAAAAAATGGTTGGTACTTCCATTTGAAAATCAATTTTGTCAAATAACATGAGCCATAATTGTAGAATGCTATAATTTTTGTCTATGTGACAATGATGAACCTATGCCAAGGAAAAATATTTTCCTATCCATAGAATCATGGGAAATTGCTGTAAGAATATGCTTTTTACTTGAAGATGTGCTCTTTGTTATTTCTAGAGAAATTTTGAACTATAACTTATGCATGTGTACTTAGATGTGGTACATAAAAGAAATTTCTTATGACTGTTTTGAAAAAAAAAACTGTATACTTACACAGGGGAAGATGGTTTTGAATAGTTATTTTAAATGCAATTTTGGATAATTTTTTTTGTTGGATAATAAGTCTTCTCTATTAGGGGGGAAAACTATGGCAACGTTAAAAATTATTTGATATTGATAATTTTTTCAGAACAGAGATAAATTTATACTGCATTTGTTAAATTAGTAGTAGGCATCAACTTCTCCTAGTTCTTTTGGATCCTATTTTAAACTCAATTACACAGGTTGTCGTTGTCTTTTAGTGTAAAAACGGTAATGTTTGTAGCTATTTTTAACATAAGTCCCGTCTGCAGCTGCCTTGTTTCTGATGATGTTCAGGGTGACTGTATGTAACACACTACTCCTACGAATGTTTAGACTAACGAAAGTATGAGTTATATTACTGAAAACAAAATTGAACAGCGTGATACTTAATGCTTGCACAACATATGATATTTTGAGTAAGTTTATTTGTTGTGGTCCTTTTCATTGATATCTTATATGTTGGAAACACTGAGAAGGGGTGAATTAGTATTTCGCTTACAGTTATTTAATTATATATATTTTTTAGCATGAACAGTAGGACAATAAGCATCAACACATTCAAAGAGTAGTAAACAATGGGATTTTCTTAGGTTGAAACCCTTCTGGGAGGAAAAACACCGAATGCTTCTCTAATATAATTTATGAGTACATAATTTTCAGCCACAACTGAGGAGGAAGCCCCAAATCCCTAGTACTCTAGAAAATCGTTCAATTTATCAGGAAGCTCCAACTCCTGAAATGATGTTGCTACACCTTGATATACCAGCTCCAACTGGAAGGACGCTCCCAACGCCCTAGTTTTATCAGTTACCATTGATAGGATGCTCCAACACCTTTCAAGCTCCAACTTGCCTTGGCGCCACCTTGCCACCCTAAAGTGTTTTCAAGCTACAACCTGAAGGAGATTTCAATCTCCTGCTTTGCACCACCCTACCACCCTGAAGATAAAAGTAGGGTCCCATACCAGGGATAACGACCTACTTACAAGATATTCAAAAACTTCTCTACTGCTATTAGATGTTCAATGATGATTCAACTTTAAAATTCAATAAACTGTTGTAGTGTTCAAACAACCATTGAGTTGTTCCGGAAATCAATGCATACCTTAGGTGTGCTGAAGTATTTGCTTTAACGTTCTGCTCCACATACACTAGTACCTTCTTATTTTTGAAGATGTAAACCCTTCTCTATCCGTGACAACTGACAGTGATGGAGATACAAGTACACTAAATTTAGTGGGATCTTAAGTTTGTGCTTTAGCAATCTTAAAACCTTCAATTTCGATATTGTATTCTTCAGATAAAGGTTGCTGGAAATTTCCAGAGTTTTTCTCAGAATTGTCGCACAAGCATAAGCTTCAGAAATTTACAAGGACACTATTTAGGCCACCACTATACAACAAATATGTCCTATAGGAGGGCTGTAGACATACCCTTTATATCCATTGTCAAATGTCAAACTTGCACAACGTATACCAGATCTTACTTCTGCAACATGATTTACCTCAGTTTGTAGACAATATTCTCAAGGACAGACTTCAATCACAATGCAGATTCACCATTAGTTGCTCTGTCAGAAATGTCCAAATTAGACCCTAAGATTGGTACTTTGTATCAGGTTGTGCCCTTGGATTAGCCCAACGGACAATCTTAGTAATAATGAGATGTGCCTCAAATGGTTGTGCCTTACAACACTATGTCACTGAATTTGTTTGCCAAGATGACTAAGAAGATGTATGCAATGCTTTGTTTGAACAAGGTTCCCAAATCAATTCCTTCAGAATTTCTCTCTGAAATAAAAAATGCTTCTGAGATGGAAGGCTGAATTAACTGTGAGATTTATTGCAAACAATCAAGGGCTTGGATCACAGTTTGGAGTGCCAAAAATTTTTACAGGATAATTTAGGGCTCACACAAGTCAAAACAAAAGGTGAAATCAAGCTAGAATAGGGACAAAATAGGCTGGATGTATGAGGTCGAAACCTAAGCTATATTTTTGTGTTCAAGGCTAATCCATTGTATTTTTAAGCGCTGAATGGTTCCAAAAAGAGACAAGGATTTTCCCCCTTAATCTGCCTTCAATGTAACGTCCAAATTGCTCGAAGCTTTTTCGTAATAGAGGGTCGAAAACCTCATAGAGATGGAGCGAAAACCATAACAATTATTCTTTTCTTTCCATCAGTATTCCAACGTTTGTTTCTGTTGGTATTACGACATTAAATTTTAAAAACAAAAAAATTATTTCTGTCGTTAGTCTGATGTTTGCTTCTATCGGTATTATGATGTTACTTTTTAAAAAAAAATTCTTTCCATCGGTATTACAACGTTACTTTTTTTTTTTTTAAATATTTTCATTTCGTCGGAAGAGAGACGCTCAAAACATCAGTAATAATGTTCATTGGTGTCGGTATAGCGACATTTAGAAACATCGAAAGAGCGACGCATCGTGAAATGTCGGAAGAGAGACAGAAAATTTGAAACGTTGGAATTACGACGACTCCAAAAAAATGTCAGAAATACTGTCGCTCTACCGATAGTTAAGTCAAGTGTCGGAAGTCCGATGTCAGGAGAAACCACGTTTTTCCACACCTAAAAACGTCACTCTTGGGATGCCTATGTGTCGCAAGAGAGACATTTTGGCCGTCGGAATTTGGGGCAAATGTGCTAGTGAGGAAAAACCCCATCTTGGGATTTACCTTCAACTTTAGGTCCAAATAATAATTCAGGTTGGTCATCATTAAGGTTCAAAATATATGTTCCTTCTTCTAATTTCAAAGCCTTTATAACTTGGTTTCTATATGAATTCTTGTTTATCAACTTAGTAAGGGGAATGGAAATTTTCACTTTGGCCAATTCGTTTTCAATGTTGAATGTATTTTGAGGCTTTTCAACTTCCTTGATATTCAGTTTTTGTCTTTTGGGATTTTCCTTATGAGATTCTTCTTTATGTTGACCAGTGGAAGGAATATCAGCTTGAGATTTCTTAGAAACAATATCAGATACCTTTTTGGAAGGTGTATCTACAATAATTTTTTGGTGAAGTATCAATATTTTTCTTTGATGGATTATCAACAGTTTTCTTACTCCTAAAATTATATTGTTTATGTACCTCCATAATGGCATTTTGATATCCCTGTTTATAGTCTTCAGATTTTGATGTACTGACTTCAGGTTGTGAAAGTATGAATATGTCATGTTATTCTTGAGTTGAGAAAATAGGGTCATCATCATTTATTCCCATCAAATTTATTTTGTTCTCTTCAGGATCTTCAGCTAATTCCCCTTCTTCTTCAACATAATTTTCTTGAAAGGGATGCCTAATTGTTTGTTGTTGGTCATTTGGGCCTATTTTCTCCCTTTGTGTAATCTGAGGTGGGTTTCTCCTAAAGTTAGGGTTCCTGATCTGAGGACCAGGTTGGTTTTCTCTAGGAGAAGCCCTATCAACTATGTTTATTCTTTCCATCATCCATTACACAATTTTCACTAATGTATATGCTTTATCATCAGAAGAAGAAGTGGGTGTTTCCTCTTTTATGGTAACTCTTTTCTCAGATCTAAGTCTATCCCTTTTAGCTAACAGATTGGCTTCCACATTTACATCATCCCTCTGCATCTCTTCCAAGGTAGTAGGGTTCCTTTCTCTTAGTTGATAGGACATATCAGCATCAAATCCACCTGGAAACTTAATCAAGGCTAATCCTTCAGGAGGTTTAATTGTTGTTGGGATTGCATTATAAATTTTATTGAACCTAGTGCAATAATCTTGCACACTTTCCCTCAGGGCTCTCCTAATGCTTTCATATTCTGCTAGAATTTGAAGAGGGTTTTTCTTGATTTCCCATCTGTTGAGAAAATTTTGATGAAAGGAAGTAAGGTAATTTATAGTAGCTACTTGTAAAGATTTAAATCATTTTCTTAAATCTCTATGAAAGCTTTGGGAAAAAAGCCTCATCTTCACATCTTCTTCATCTACCCTTTGAAGGTCAAAATAGTCATCCATTTTGTCTACATGTTGTTGTGGAGTGATGGACCCAATGCCATAAAACTGATGTATCCTACTTTGGTAGTCTCGGGGCATCGGATGAAGTTGTCCAGGTAAAGCCAATGGAGAATAACTAGTTGCCATCATTGGTATATGGGGATGAACAACAACTGAACTTGTAAGAGGTGTAGATGTGGAAGGGATTAAAAAAAATTGGATTACAGTTTTTGATGTTGATGGGAAGGTAGTGGAAATTGTTGAAGAGATGGAACTAGTGGAAACAAGATGTAAAGATTTTGTGATGGTAGGGGAAACAAATATTAATAGGGATGAAAGTTCAACTAATTTCTGGATGTAAGCTTTATGAACAACTTGTTCTAGGCATGTCACTAGGTATTCTAATTTTTCAAACTGTTGGAGAGACTATTTTTCAAAATCCTGATCTACTGATTGATGTACAGATATGTGTGGTCCTAACACAGACTCATCAAAGATTGTTTCAGCTACAAAAGTTTCTGATTTAGTTCTAAACAAACTGTGTTCAAAAGGTAGATCAAATTGAATGTTTTCTATGGTAACAAAGATCTCTGGAAGATAATTTTATCCTGGTAGAGGACTACTACTCCCTTGAATTTAAGTCAAGCTTTTCTTCCTTATCAATTTCAAGGTTATCCAGGATCTTGTGAGGTTTCAGATCTGGATGTGATCTAGTATGCATTATTTTAGGAGCTAGATCTATATAATATTTAACACACAATTTCAATATGTACAAAGATTTACAACCTAAAAAGCATTTATTTTCTGAAATATAAATCTTAAATGCACTGAAATAATAATTTTGAGCCACGAAAACAAATTTTCAAACCAAGGTATGTTCATCCCCAGTATGTTCACCAGGATGCTATCACTTCATAATTTTTGAGGTTCCAGAGAACATCACAGAGGTAACCTTAGAACCACTTTGGAAACTGGGAATATAGCCCTTCCAGTTTCAGAGAGGGATCTCTCTTTATAATTTAGCTTTGTTTGGATGAAGGTATTAGGCTAGCTATTAAGTTCAGGTTTGGGTTTTTTGTGTTGTTTGGTTGAAAATGTGAAGAAAAGGCCATTGGGAAAATGAAGTCACAAGTTTAAATCGATCATATACAAATTTAACAGGCTAACCTTACAGGGAAAGGTAGGAAACTTGTTAAATTTAGATAGACATGGAGTGTTCTATGCTTAATGAAAATTCACTTCAATCTTTCGTAGGCCCGATTCAATTTAGCAATCACATAAACATGAAAGTAAAATGTTGATAGAACATAGTGATAGATCAACAAAAGACAAGCCCATAATATAGATCAAATTTTACAATTATTCTTTTCTGGTAAAGATATAGGATAGTGTGCGTTACGACAGTCAACAAGATGTCAACGCTGTAGATTTAGGGCTTCAGTCAAACTGCTCCTTTTTCCTCGATTTTTGTAGCCAGTTGTACAACATACAAAAATCGTATTTTCAGCAAATATTGGAGGTGAAACGGTCAAGGGTTGACCACGGTCAAGGGTTGACCACGGTCAGCGCTCAACAAAACAACCCTAAAAAAATTTGCGGGTTTTCCCCAGCTTCAGCCCTATACCTGTGAAGGAAAGAGGCCTCCAAAGGCTATCGAACCAATTAGATCACAATGAGAGAATGTGTGATGAGTTGATGAAAAAATGACCTTCAAGTATCTCCAATTTATATGCATCAGTGAGGGTGTGTGACACATCTATTAGGCTTGTGAGCCTACATTACAAACCTAGCCAACCTTGCACATGTGTGGAAAATAAAATCAAAATATATGTTCTTCCCATCCAAACAAGATGATCTTTAGATCAATCTTGCACCTCTTCGAAAGAGGAATCCAAAAAAAATATGATTATCATCATATGAGTAGTACAAAATGGATTTTGGACCTAGTTGCAAAAAATTAACACTCCCTCTCAACTAGGGAGAATTCCATCTATCCACTTGTTCCATCCAGAGATCAATACCATCGTGTACCATCATATAGAATCGTGCGACATCCTACTGTAACTTTCTTTGTTGGCTCTTCTTTTCAAATAGAAAAAAATTCAAGTCACAAATACATCACGATCAGCTGACCCGAAGTCATCTTAGAGGTTAAAACCTCTCTCAGACTAAAAAAGAGTCTCATACTAACCTGAAGTTAGTTTACTGAGACAAATTTAGTTTAGAGGTAAAAACCTCATTGTTTGTGCTCAACCTAGTCTCCTAAATTGAGTTCATTTAATTGTCAACCAGGGTTGGTAAACTGCTGAAGTGAAGTGCACTGTATGTGCATAAGTGTTTGTTTCTTAATGCGTCGTGTCTAGTGTTTTATGATGTTTTTGGTCTTTTGATGGTTTTATGTTTACAAGGAAAAGAACTAGATGCTAGTGGCAAGAAGCTACTGGTTAAAAACAGAGTGGAGCCTAATTTTTTGATGACAAATGACAAATGCAAATGCAAATACTAAAACAAAATCAAAGCTAAACTATGACTAAGAAGAATACAAAGCTTGATAATGACTTCAAGAAAATGAATCAAAACATAAACTTAACTTGTCCAATTCTTTCATTAAAGGTATTTTGGGAGAGCTTGAGAAATGGTCAGCTAAGTATACAAGTTCTCCTAACTAAACAATTAAACAATCAGCTTATAATGATACAACATTTTATCCATGATTAAAGATTTGTTGAAACATATTTGGAGAAAAACATTGTTAACATCATAAGATCTCTACTCTAAGACTAGCTCCTAATTCTATTCTGCAACTTAGTTTAACATCACTAAACCTTATTCAAAAGTTATGGATTTCTTTTTAAAGTAGTCTTTTGAGGACAGGCTTTGTTTATGAAGTGGTAAAGAAGTTGCAAAAGTACTTCAGGCCTTGAGATGATATTGTCTTCTATTTTGGTTATGAGTCAATTATAGATTTGGAACAAAAGAGATTTTGTAAATAATGAAGGCCGTATTGTTTAAGTTTAACATCTAATGTAATCTAATATGCAATGGATGACAACTAAATGTGGAATGAAAATACAATGAGCTAAGCTAAAACTGAACTAAGATGTCACTATTCTAAAACAGTGTTGAACTAACAAGCCATTATCAAACTTAAAACAAAATAACAAAGCATGAATTGAATGCAATTTGACTCCGAAGTACCCTAACTAAGTTATCATGCATTAATCTATGGGATTCTACAGCCTGTTTTTTCCATCATGAATGGTATTTTGGAAGAGCTTGCTAGAACAATCTTGGTTGTACAATTCAGTGCAAATGCAAACATAAAGACTGAAATCAATTTAAAACCTAAGACATCACAGCTATCTCCTACCCATCATTATGATATTTTGGAAGAGCGTTTTAAGAGTAAGATCAGTTATGCTACTTAGTGCAAACAAACAACTGAAACATTCAGTATCACAGTCATGCCTTAGACATCATAAGGATTTTTTGGAAGAGTTTGCTTAGTATAAGTTCAACTGTGATAATGAACAAAAGAAATTACAAATAAATCCTACAACACTACAGCCATTTCCCATTCATTATCATGATCTTTTGTAAAATTTTCTTAGAACAAGTATAGCTATAGTGGCTAATGAAATTAACTATGAACTCAAACTTCAAAAACATGAAAAAAACTAAGATACTTATCTAAATTACGAAAGTAAAGCCGTGGAGGAGGCAGAGGCCCTCTACATCCAGACGGAATCTAACTCAAAATCAACTCAACGCGTTCAAAGAAATGTTGTCTTCTTCATTAAAGGAAAATAACTTGAAATAGAGTATTCTCGGTCTTCAGAAATATAGCAGTCAATACATGAAATCTAAGCAAAATCTAGAGCTTGTCTCTCGGTTTCCCAAGTGCTTTTATAACAAATCTACATAACAAAACTTGCAACAATATGAGGATCATTTTATTTCCTTATCAAAATCGTACTAGGACTCTAAAGATGGCAGCGTAAAGGGAAAAAGGACATATGGACTAGGACATTCCTATTAGAAGTCTGCCTCCTTAAATGAGTTCCCACATACCAAAACCACGTCCAGAATTCGGTTCATTCTTCATGGTGAGCAACGAACAATGAGGACATAATGTAGAATATACCCATGTGTGGCTTTTCCTGAGAGGACACCTGGAACATTCTTGAACGTGAAGACAGCTGTAGAATTTCCGGTTAGCTACGAAATGTCTGCATTCTGCAGCTAGTTTCGATCAAAATGCATTACAATGAAAAAATCACAAAACTTAGCAAGTTAGCCATGTTAATCATTCTAAAAGTAATTTTAACTAATTTCATTGATCATTTGGGTCTGGGATAACAATGGATAAAGGAAAATGAGGTAAAGTAAGATGAAAGAAATCACAATATTGGGGCTCAACATACCCCACTGTTGACTTCTTGCATGTCCTCATGCAACTTATTCCATAAACTCAGAGACTTCTGCAAGAACATCTAATCCTCTCCTTCTTCTTTGCCTGGAAGTTAAAGGTCTTCTGGGTTTCCTGATGACTAGTTTGAACCTTAAGTTTATAAGTGCCCTGATTAGCTTCTTGTTCCTCTTTTTCAACTTTTCATTAGCCTTTTCCACTTTGTCCATTTGTAGAGATAAGGTTGAGTTCATACTGGTTTTGAGTTTGACTTGTTCCTTCAGAATATCATTCTCAGTTTTGATATGTCTATTAATTACTTCTAGCTCATACCTATCCCTTCTTAACACATCTATTTCAGACAGTGGAGGACTAGGGGTTCTATCTCTACTCTCTGAAGCTTTCCTTTCCAATGTTTCAACATAGTCATAAACTTCTTGCTGAGCAGGGTCAATTTCAGGGGTTTCTTCATTAAAATCTTCTTCAACATCTTCTTCAATAAATGTTTCCTCATCTTCTATATTTATCACCCCTGTTTGTTTGATCTGTGTTTTCCTTAGTTTCCCCCTGATTCTATGGCTTCTTCTAGGCTGGGATGATCCCTCTCCTTTTTCTGTGGCAGATTTTCTGATTACCCTCTCTTTCTTAAGTTGTCTCTTAATCTGAGTCAACTTTTCAGAGATTATTTCTTCACTACTTTCCTGTACTGTTTTGTCAATTTCAATTTTAGAGGCTCTCCATTTTCTGCTTCTCCTTGTAGGCTGATGTTTAGGTTAGGGCTCTTTTGGTTCCTCAAAGTGATTTCTTACCAAGAAATTATCCCAAGTATCTTTTGTTTTGGCTAAATGGTGTTCAATTAAAATCTTAACCAAACCATGATGGTATAGAGTTGTCTCTAGGAATTGGACTCTCCTTTGAACACTAGAAGCCATATTTTTTTAAACTTTGAAGCAAGAAATAGGGAAAATTTAACTCTTCCTCCAAAAAATGCATTATCAACCTAATATGGTAAACATAAAATGTGCCATATCTACCTTCACAAGTGATAAATTTTTGTAGAATAAGCAATATGTTTCTCCATTTATTTTTTAATGCGGAACTTGGAATTCCCTTTTTAAACACAGTGACATCCATACCTGGTGATTTTAGGATTTGCTTCCATGATTCATTATGAAATTCTCTATTTTTAAACCATCTTTCTCCATGTCTAAGCAATCCTATTGCTTCTGCAATAAAAACCTCAGTGACAGCGAATTTAACATCTCCAACTTCAACCTCGGCTCTTTTGAATGACCTTGCAAATGTTTTAGTAACTTCTTTGTGGAAGCCATTAAATTTCTCAAGAAATTGTAGCCATCCTTCCTGTTGTAGCATTTCTCTACTTTGAGGGTATCCTTCCAGGTATTTTGTGCCCACTGGTTCAGTTCTTACAATAAGGCCCATAATTCCTTTCTTCAATCTTCAGATTAGTACTCTTTCTGCCTACGGAAACAATAACTTCAACCTTCAAACTGATGTACCTCTGGTTCACGGTGATAGTGCTTCAATCTTCAAACTGATGTATCTCTGCTTCACGGTGACAATGGTTTCAAATTCCACACTGATATACCTCTGCTTCACGGTGATAATGCTTCAATCTCTGCTCACGGTGATAGTGGTTTGATATTTCAAACTGATATACCTTTGCTCACTGTGATAGAGATATCTCTGTTTTGCGGAATGAAATGATGAAGGGCTAGCTACGGAATGGAGTGATGGAAGTAGTTACGGAATGAGTTAATGAAGTGAGGTGAAGAAAAAAAATCAATAAGTGAAAAGACTGCGGAGATTTTTACAATGGATTCAAAAATCATCATTAAATGATTTGGCTGGGTGACGTGAGGAAATCAAACACTTCAGCCTTTTTAACCGCTTAAATGATGGTCGGGTATAGAATTTGAAATGAAAGATTTTTATCCAAAGTTTTGCAGAGGGTATATTTGGTATGATCAATAAAAATAATTAAAACAACTTTTTCGAATGATTCATAACTAAACTATACTAAAGTTTTTATGAAATGCCATTATAACCAGAACTTTTTACCTTTGCTTTTCATTTTCTTTTTGTGGTCTTTGTAGACTTTGTTCTCCTCTGGAAGAGTCTTCATAATCCTTCTTTATTCTTCTTATTCATGGATATACTGGATCATCTTGTTGCAATTCAAATGTTTGTTGATCAGTGCCTTCAGGATCTGTAGCTACAGAATGACTGTCTGGCTGCGGAAAGTCTGATTAGTTGCATAATATCTGTTTAGCTGCAGAATGTACCTGTAGAGAATTTTAATCATGGAATGGAGTGGTTTGGAATATACATAGAATATTTTATGGAATGAGTGAAGATAGGTGGTGAAACATGGTATAATGGAATATGTATGAAGTGAATGATGGAATGGGATGGATTCAATTTATGAAATGGAGTGGAAGAATATAAGAAATGGCCTGCAATCCATGACATGTGTTATTCATTTGCAGAAAAATATCAAACTTTAAATTTTGACATAGAAATGAGGTGGATGAAGTATGGAATGAGATGAATGAAATATGGAATGAAGTGAAGTATGAATGAATGAATGAAATGGAGTATGGATGGATAAGTGAATGGAATGAAATGAGATGAGATGGATCATAAGTGCAATGGATCTGAACTTATAATTTTGTAACAGCTGCTTGCAAAAATAAAATGGAAAATTTAGAGTGTCAGAAAGACTCTGATTTTCACCCTATCTTTTCTGTATAAACATGCCAATTAATGATTGGTTTTCATGTTTATACCTTATTTTTTATATTTTTATTTTTATTTTTTTCAAAATAAATGCTTCAGAAAATTCAATCAAGTTGATGAAGAAGAAAGATTATTCTTCATTAACTTCACATCACTATTTTCCTGGAACTTCTTGACAAATTCTTCTCTTGAGAGTGGTTTGTGATATAGCTTCAATCTATGACCATTCACAAGAAAAGTGACCTCTTATTCATCTATTGTCCTGATTTTTACTGCTCCATTGTCAAAAATTTCAACAATTTCATATGGCCCAAGCCAATGTGTTTGAAATTTACCTTGAAAATCCTTGAATTTTGAATCAAACAAGAGAGCCTAGTCACCTTATTTGAATTTCTTCTCTTTGATGTACTTGTCATGCCATCTAGTCCTTTGTTGTTGGACTAGACTTGTTTTCTGAACTGCATCTTGTCTGATCTCATCCAATTCATTAATCTGCTCCAGTCTATGCTTTTGTGCCTCTGTTAAATCAAGTCCTAGCTGAACTGCCATTTTGAAAGTTTGGATCTGGAACTCTATGGGGGACAAAACTTGCTTTCCATAAACAAGTTCATAAGGAGTATGGCTTGTTGTGTTTCTCCATGTAGTTCTATAGGCCCACAAGGCTTCAGGAAGCCTATCTACCCAATCTCTTCTATGTAAATGAACAGTCTTTGTTAGGATTCCTTCAATGACCTTATTAGTATATTCCACTTGACCATTTGCTTGTGGATGATAAGGAGTAGATTTTCTATGCCTGATTTTGTACCTCTCCATAATTTGTTCCACTAGCCTTGATGTAAATTGAGCTCCTTGATCTGTAACAATTTCCCTTGGGACACCAAAACGAGTAAAAATATCCTCAAAAAGAAAAGTAACTACAGATGCTTCATTAGCAAAAATTAATGGCTTGGATTCTACCCATTTAGTAACATAATCAGTGCAAACTAATATATATCTCTTTTGTCTTGATGGAGGACTAATAGGTCCTACAAAATCCAAAGCCCATTTTTCAAAAGGTTCAATATGTACCTGAGGTTGTAATGGCATCTCACTTGAAGGAGAAGGTTTCCCTACCCTTTGGCAACTGTCACACCTTTTGACATACTCTTTAGCATCTTTAAACAAGGATGGCCAATAATATCCTAAATGAAGGATCTTATAAGCTGTCCTCTTATCAGAAAAGTGTCTGCCACAAGGTTCATCATGACATGCTTTGAGAATCTCAGGCATCTTATCTTCCCGAACACATCTCCTAATGATCAAATCTGGACTTGTATTGTACAACTCATTAGCAACCCATGAATATTTTTCACTATCATAAATGATTTTTCTTTTATCTCTTGCATTCATTATTGAAGGAAATTTTCCTGAAACTAAATAATTAGCAATGTCAGCAAACCAAGGAGTTTGAGTAGAAATTGCAAAAAGATATTCATCAGGAAATTGATCTTCAACTGGAGTGTCATATTTGATGTTTTGGAGTCTAGATAGGAAATCAGCTACTGTGTTTTGTTTTCCAGGCCTATCTAGAATGGTAATGTTGAATTCTTGTAAAAGCAATAACCATCTTATGACTATGCCATTAGTAATTGATTTGTTCATTAAGTATCTAATTGCAGAATGATCTGTGTGAACAAAAGTTTCATAGCCTGTTATATAGTGTCTGAATTTGTTTATGGCATGAACAACAGCTAAAAACTCTTTTTCAGTTACAGTATAGTTTAACTCTGCAGGAGTCAAATTTTTACTAGTATAGTAGATGGCATAAGGAATCAAGTCTTTTTGTCCCAATACTGCTCCTAGAGCTGTATCAGAAGCATCTGTTGAGATATGAAAAGGTAACTTCCAGTTAGGTCCCCTTAAAATAGGTGCTTCAAAAATTTTGGTTTTCAGGGTCTCAAAGGCTAACTGGCAATCAGAATTCCACTTGAATTCACAGTCTTTGGTAAGCAATTTGAAGAGTGGAGATGCTATCTTGGTGAATTTTTCTATAAACCTCCGATAATATCCTATAAATCCTAGAAAACTCCTAACATCTTTTTGACAACTTGGAATAGATAAGTTAGAGATGACTTCAACTTTTGACTCATCAACTCTAATCCCATCCCCTGAAATGTGATGCCCCAAAACAATACCTTCATTAAACATCATGAAACATTTCTCATGACTAAGTGAAATATTTGCTTCCTGACATCTCTTTAAAACTTTTTCCAAGTTTGCTAAGGCTTCTTCAAATGTATTTTCATAAACTGTGAAATCATCCATGTATACCTCTACACAATCATGTATTAGATCTGAAAAAATTCCTAATACTGCCCTTTGGAATGTTGCAGGTGCATTGCATAATCCAAATGGCAATACTCGGTAAGCATAGGTACCCCAAGGACAAGTAAATGTGGTTTTGTCTTGATATTCAAGTGCTACTTGGATTTGGTTGTAACCACTAAACCCATCTAGGAATGAGAAGTACTTTTTGCCAGCTAATGTATCTAACACTTGATCTATGAAAGGTAAGGGAAAATGGTATTTAAGAGTAGCTTTGTTTAGTTCCCGGTAGTCAACACATGCCCTCCATTTACCATTTTTTTTTGGCACAATTACCAAAGGAGAAATCCACTGACTATCTGAAATAGGATAGATGAAGATAACATTTAACAATTTTTGCAATTCTTCTTTAACAATCTCCCTAAGATTTGGATTCATCCGTATTTGAGGTTGTCTGATTGGTTTGCAATTTTCCTCTATATAGATGTGATGAGTGCAAGTCTTGGGGATTATCCCTTTCATGTCAGTGTATTCCCATGCATATGCAGAAGAATGTCTCTGTAATACTTTGACTAATTCTTCTTGTTGAGATTTTTCTAGGTTCTTATTTATGTTCAATGTTTTGCCTGGAAATATCTCACTTGTAGAGCTGCCAAATTTATCCATAGAATGAAGAGACATCTGCCTTGATGACAAAAAAACAATATTGGATCCCTCTTGAAATGATTCATGTTTGTGTTTTGGAGAGGATTCAAAGTTTTCTAGAGTATTCAGAATTTGATTATCTTCACTAATTTCTGAAATTGTGAAGAGAGGTTGTAAATCTTCTTTATCCTCTATCCATTGAGTGTCATCTAAATCTGTAATTTTCCTAGCTGGAGGCTATAAAGTGAATTTCTTAGTTGAACTACCATCAGAGATGTACATATCACCGGATCTACAACTAATAAAAGCATCAGTTGTAGCCAACCAAGGTCTTCCTAATATAACAGGATGTCCTCCTAGATTATTCTTAGGAGTTAGGATCATGAAATCCACAGGGTACTCCCAAGAATATAGGGACACTGGAATATCTTCTATTACCCCATCTAGTTTGATCACAAATCTGTCTGCTAATTGTAATAATGTGGGTGTAAAGAGAATATTAGGAAGTTTCAGTTTATCCATGATTTTTATACTCATGATATTGATTGCTGCTCCTAAATCAATGAGTGTGTTTTGGATTTCAATTCCATTGATGTGAATTTTAACAAATGGATTTCCTGGGTCAAGATACTTTGGAATAGCAATCTTGCCCATCATAATGTCTGCTATTTTTCCTGCCAGTTGAATTTTCTTTGTTTCTCTTATTCTTTTTCTTGTTTTCTTCATACTCAACTCCTTTATTGTTTTGGCTAAAATTGGAATTTCCTTGATGACTTGTAATAATGGAATTTTAATGCAAACATTTCTCAGCTCATCTAGGAAATCATAATTAGGCACCATAATTTGTTTTTCTACACCTCTATCAATTTGTAATCTTTCTGGAAAGGGAGGTGTAGAAGTAGATGTGGATGGTTGCTCTAATACAGGAGTTGAAATTATTGGATCTTTTTGCTTTAATTTTTCAGTGTTTGGGTCTTGAAAAGATGTGTCTTCCTCAAGACTTTTATTCACCCGTAGAGAGTCTTCCTCAGAGTTATCTTGTTCTTGTATGATCACAGAAGGTTTCCTCTTTTCAAGTATTCTTCCAGACCTAATTTGAACATCACTAAGGTCTAAAAGAGTAATTAAATAAGTTGGAAATTGTTGGCCTTCTATCATGTATGTGTTCTGAGGATTTTTATTATTGGGGTTTGGTATGGGTTGAGCAGGCAACTGATTTGATTTTTGAGGGAATGGTAATGGAAGTGGTTGATTTTGATGTGGTAGGTTCTGATGATGTTGTTGAAAATTTTGAGGATTTTGAGGATAAAAATGTGGGTATGGTGGATAGGATGGTGGATACTGATAGTACTGAGAGTATCTTCCAAAGGGATTTTGTGCTCCTTGTGCCCAAGCTTGAGATTGATTTTGAAATTGAGGCCAAGGTTGCTGCCAAGAATTCCAAGATGGAGGTTGATTATACATTTGATCGTGGAATCCTTGTGTTTGAGGTCCCTGCCAAGGTCTTCTAGAGACAAAATTAAGAGATTCTGTGGAATCTATAGGAGTTTCCTCCTGAAAGACAGCTTTGAGACCAGGAAGAGAAGGAAAATTCTTGGTCTCATGTTTTTCAGAACAAATGACACAGGTCTCTACAACTTTTACATCCAATGGACACTCTCTCAAGGCATGTTTCTTTCTACATTTGGGACAAAAGATTGTCAAGGCATCAGATTCAGCTTTTTGCTTGTTTTGTATCTTAAGGGTGTCTATTTGTTCACTAAGACTCCCTAAGATGTCAGATTTGAAATCATCAAGAATATGTCCTATTTCTGACCTACTTACTGTCCCAGAAGCAGACTTACTTGCCCTTGCAAGAGTAGGATCTCTTGGACCTTTGACAGTTTTAGATTTCCCTCTTGAAAGGTTGATACATAACTCAGATATTTCAGGTAATGTGAGCTGTGATATATCCCCTTTTCCCATCATGTTAAGGATATCCAACCATTCATCCCTAATTGTTTTCAAAAAAAGAGCTTTTAAGGTGTCTTGATCTAAGTTTTCCATTTTTGCTCTTTTGATGTTGTAATGAAATCTCTCCAACAAATCTTCCAAGTTTTCATCTTCTTTTGTAACATCTTAAACACTTCTTCCTTATGATTGACCGGCATACAATAATCCAAATACCTCTCTAGAAATTCTTGTTTCATGTCTTCCCATGTCCTAATAGAACTGTTGATCAAACTCATAAACCACTTCAATGCTGCTCCTTTCAATGTTGAAGGAAATAGTTTAATTTTTTGAGCATATTGTAAGTAGTCATAAGTTCTACACAGGATTTCAAATTTAAATAGGAAGGTTTCAGGATCTTCAGTTTTAAGTCCGTAGAAGTTTGGAAGGACAGAGGGTGAAATTTTTTTCATGGTTGTATTAGTTTCTTCATCTATTATAGGGAACCCAAAAGAGCTTCCTATTTCTCTTCTACCTCTTCCTCCATCTGCACCTCTACCTCCTTCTCCTCTACCTCTACCTCTACCTCCAAATAATGTGTGTTCTCCATTAAATACTCCTCCTCCTCCTTCTTCTGCCATGGTTGACTCTCCTGTGGAAGTGGAAAAGTTTGTGTCCCTAATAGGAGTCTTTAGATCTTCTTCTAAGGCAGGTTCAGTGGATGAAGTGGAAGGTTTCTCTAATGGAATATCTGATCTTAGGTCTTCTAGAAGTCTAGGATCAGTAAAGGATGGAATGTGGGTCTGAGTTGAAGGTGTACTAGCTCTTGGTCTAGGTGAAACAAGTGGTGTTCTAGGAATCAAATTTATGTTTCTGCTGCTTATGAATCTACCCCTTGAGTCTCTCTCTCTAAGCATATAATTGTTTTTGGGAATTAAGAAATAAAGGTTACCTACTTTTCACTTCCCCGGCAACGGCGCCAAAATGTTTGTGCTCAACCTAGTCTCCTAAATTGAGTTCATTTAATTGTCAACCAGGGTTGGTAAACTGCTGAAGTGAAGTGCACTGTATGTGCCTAAGTGTTTGTTTCTTAATGCGTCGTGTCTAGTGTTTTATGATGTTTTTGGTCTTTTGATGGTTTTAGGTTTACAAGGAAAAGAACTAGATGCTAGTGGCAAGAAGCTACTGGTTAAAAATAGAGTGGAGCCTAATTTGTTGATGACAAATGACAAATGCAAATGCAAATACTAAAACAGAATCAAAGCTAAACTATGACTAAGCAGAATACAAAGCTTGATAATGACTTCAAGAAAATGAATCAAAACATAAACTTAACTTGTCCAATTCTTTCATTAAAGGTATTTTGGGAGAGCTTGAGAAATGGTCAGCTAAGTATACAAATTCTCCTAACTAAACAATTAAACAATCAGCTTATAATGATACAACATTTTATCCATGATTAAAGATTTGTTGAAACATATTTGGAGAAAAACATTGTTAACATCATAAGATCTCTACTTTAAGACTAGCTCCTAATTCTATTCTGCAACTTAGTTTAATATCACTAAACCTTATTCAAAAGTTATGGATTTCTTTTTAAAGTTGTCTTTTGAGGAAAGGCTTTGTTTATGAAGTGGTAAAGAAGTTGAAAAAGTAATTCAGGCCTTGGGATGATACTGTCTTCTGTTCAGATGGTTATGAGTCAATTATAGATTTGGAACAAAAGAGATTTTGTAAATAATGAAGGCCGTATTGTTTAAGTTTAACAACTAATGTAATCTAATATGCAATGGATGACAACTAAATGTGGAATGTAAATACAATGAGCTAAGCTAAAACTAAACTAAGTTGTCACTAGTCTACAATAAACAGTGCTGAACTAACAAGCCATTATCAAACTTAAAACAAAATAACAGAGCATGAATTGAATGCAATTTGACTCCGGAGTACCCTAACTAAGTTATCATGCATTAATCTATGGGATTATACAACCTATTTTGTCCATCATGAATGGTATTTTGGAAGAGCTTGCTAGAACAATCCTGGCTGTACAATTCAATGCAAATGTAAACACAAAGACTGAAAGAAATTTAAAAACTAAGACATCACAGCTATCTCCTACCCATTATTATGATATTTTGGAAGAGCGTTTTAAGAGTAAGATCAGCTATGCTACTTAGTATAAACAAACAACTGAAACTTTCAGTATCACAGTCATGCCTTAGACATCATAAGGATTTTTTGGAAGAGTTTGCTTAGTATAAGTTCAACTGTGATAATGAACAAAAGAAATTACAAATAAATCCTACAACACTACAACCATTTCCCATTCATTATCATGATCTTTTGGAAGAGTTTCTTAGAACAAGTATAGCTATAGTGGCTAATGAAATTAACTATGAACTCAAACTTCAAAAACATGAAAACAACTAAGATACTTATCTAAATTACTGAAGTAAAGCCGTGCAGGAGGCAGGGGCCCTCTACCACCAGACGGAATCTAACTCAAAATCAACTCAACGCGTTCAAAGCAATGTTGTCTTCTTCATTAAAGGAAAATAACTTGAAAAAGAGTATTCTCGGTCTTCAGAAATATAGCAGTCAATACATGAAATCTAAGCAAAATCTAGAGCTTGTCTCTTGGTTTCCCGAGTGTTTTTATAACAAATCTACATAACAGAACTTGAAACAATACGGGGATCATTGTCTTTCCTTATCAAAATCATACTAGGACTCTAAAGATGGCAGCGTAAAGGGACAAATGACATCTGGACTAGGACAATCCTATTAGAAGTATGCCTCCTTGAATGAGTTCCCACGTACCAAAACCACGTCCAGAATCCGGTTCATTCTTCATGGTGAGCAACGAACAATGAGGACATAATGTGGAATATACCCATGTGTGGCTTGTCTTGAGAGGACACCTGGAACATGCTTGAACGTGAAGACAGCTGCAGAATTTCCGGTTAGCTACGGAATGTTTGCATTCTGCAGCTAGTTTCGGTCAAAATGCATTACAATGACAAAATAAAAAAACTTAGCAAGTTAGCCATGTTAATCATTCTAAAAGTAATTTTAACTAATTTCATTGATCATTTGGGTCTGGGATAACAATGGACAAAGGAAAATGAGGTAAAGTAAGATGAAAGAAAGCACAATCTTGGGGCTCAACACTCATCATAATTGATCCCATATCAAGGTGTTGGACACGTGCCATCCTAGACATAGAGAGCACGAGAATCTTCAATGTGTCCATCGGTCTTGCTATTGGTCTCTATCCACATTTCCCACCTCATTGGACATATGAGAGGTACTTCCCATGACTCTGAAGCTCCATGGGTAGGATGCGTGCGACGCATATATCAAAGAGAGGTGAAAAAACTCAATAGAATAACACTGGGGTAGAAACACAACAAGGTTCGACAATCCTAGCCTTGTGTTTGCTTATAGCTCCAAGAAGTTATCCCCAAGCCCCCTGGAGCTCCCAGAGCTCATAGTCCAACTCAAGCAGGATCCTTAGAATAGGGTCTTTCCACGATTCCAAGCTTCTCACAGAAGGTTAGGAACTTTACCTTCCCTAGGGGCTTCCTGAGAATATTCATGAGCCTTATAGCACCTCACTATACCATATCCCGTATAAAGTGGTACCTGATATCAATATGCTTGGATCAATCGCGGAACACAGGATTCTCAGATAGACGAATCCTACTTTGGTTATCACAAATGATAATAGTGGTATCTATCACATGCCCAAACAACTCACTGAAGAGTTTTCTCAACCAAACAACTTCACAATAGGCCATACTCGCTGCAATGTGTGCTTAAAGCCTCTGGATTCTGATTCCTGGTCATCCAAGATATCGAAGCAGAACCTAAGGTGAAGCAACATCCAGATGTGCTCTTGCGATCCACCACACTGCCAGCCCAATCAACATCAGTATAACCATGGAGTCTCAAACTCCTAGTAGTTTATCTCAGCCCATGGTTGATTTTCCCCCAAAGATATATCAATAGATTATTGGCACCAATTTAGTGATTGTGATGATGATCAACCATATGTTGACTCAAAGTGTTCACTGCAAAACATACGTCCGCACTGGAGTTCACTAGGAACACCAGGGCCCCCACGAGTTGTCGATACTTGGTGGTATTTCCCAGCACGAGCCCAACATCGTTTCCACATAACTTCTTAAAGTTGAGTTCCATCGGTGTTGACATAGACTTACAATCCACCATACCAAATCTCTCCAACAACTTCACGACATATTTTCCTTGAGAAAGGAAAATTTTGCCTCGCGTCTACGAGACCTCCAAGCCTAGGAAGGAATGCATCAGTCCTAGGTCTTTCATCTCAAATTTTGAAGCTATCTCCCTCTTACACTGATGAATGAGAGGTTAAACACTTGTCAGGAAGAGATCATCCACATAGAGAACTAGAATAAGAGGAAATAAAGGTTTGGATCAACATTACTTTGAGTGAAGCCCAGCTTCATCAAGTAACTATCTATCCTCTCATACCAAGCCCTAGGGCTTGCTTCAACCCATAGAGTGCTTTCTTCAACCTGCATACCCAGGTGTCTCTACCACGGACTTCGAACCTCAGAGGGTACTCCACATACAATTCTTCCTTTATAGAACCATGAAAAAAAGCGGTCTTAACATCCATCTGATGGAGACTCCATCCTTGCATAGCAGCAAGGGAAATGAAAGATCGGATGGTGGTATAGTGGGCCACAAGTGAAAATATATCATCATAATTTATGCCTTCTTTTTGAGATAATCCTTGGGCAACAAATCTTGCCTTGTAATTTTCAACACTACCATCAGATCCATGCTTGATCTTATAGAGCCATTTCGAGGTGACAACAGATTTGTCCTCCGGTCTCGGTACCACTTCCCAGACATAATTTTTCATAATCAACTCATATGCTTCGTGCATAGCATCCTTCAAAACTTGATGCTTTACGACTTCTTCAAATGATCCAAGCTCAGATTGTACAATAGTACTCATGGCTACTAGATACCCTTGGTATCTATTAGGCTTCTTACTTTCATGGAATGTCCCTTTTGGGGCAATATGTCTCTCAGCATCTGCGAGAGTATCCATGAGCCGTGAGGGTCTTCTATTATATGAAGGAGGTGGATCAATAGGATCCATAGGTCCTTCAATATCGAGCATCGGTTCATCCTTCGGCTCTTCCTACTTCCATGCTTCTTCATCTTCTTTGTCTTCCTTGGAGATAGGAAGATTTCTCACTTTCTTGAGGGCAACATCTTCATCGAAAGTGACATCGTGGCACATCTCCACTTCTCTTTAACCAAGAACATAGATTCTATATGCCTTCAAAGTTTCACTATAGCCCACAAACATTCCCTTCTTTCCATAATCATCCAACTTGATTCTCTTTTCTTTCGGCACATGAAAGTAAACAGGACAAACAAAAACTCTAAAATGAGAAACATCAGGTTTCTTACTAGAGAAGACTTCTTCGGGAGTTTTGGATTCCAGTTTAGAACGTGGGAATCTATTTTGAATGTACAAAACAATGTTCACAGCTTCTCCCCATATAAACTTTGGAAGTCCTTGGTCACATAGCATGGCACGGGCAGCTTCCACAATGGTCATGTTCTTTCTTTCAGCAACACCATTTTTCTCAGGAGTATACGTGGTTGTGGTCTCCCTCTTAATGCCAACTTCTCTACAAAAGTCATTGAATTCATTTGACTTATACTCGGTCCCATTATCAATCCTTAAAACTTTTATTCTCTTCTCGGTTTGATTTTCCACCAAGGCCTTGAATGTACGAAACCATTTGAATGCTTTGTCCTTCTTCTTCAAGAAATATATCTAGGTCTTGCGGGAGAAGTCATCTGTAAAAGTAATGTAATAGGAACATCCTCCCAAGGATGTCACGAGAAGCATACCAGATAAATAAGAATGTATGAACTACAAGTTATCAATTGTCTTTGTGACACTTGAGGGGAATGGTCTCTTTGTATGATTCCCTTTGGCACAACCCTGACATAAACCTTCATGATCAGCTTTAAATTCGGGTATCCCTGTCACCACCTTCCTTGCTTTGGGATGGGCTTTGTAATGAAGGTGTGCATACCTCTGGTGTCATAAATCTGTTTGAAGAGTTGTATCACATGACATAGCCCCCAATGGACTTCCTCCAACTTGGTAGAGTGTATCAACTTTAAAACCAATAGTAAGAGATTCCTTGAAGTTCTTCTTCCAGATATGTACCTTTCCATCAACTAATTCCACCTTGAGCCCTTTGTCTTCCATTTCCAAAATAGACACAAGGTTCTTCTTCAAATTAGGTACGTACAACACATATTGTAAACGAAGGACTCGACCTTGAGATAAATGAAGGGTCACAGTCCCTGTCCCTTTCACAGGATAGGTGGAATTATCTCCAAGGATAATTTCTAGATTAGTATCCTTCTTAGTCAAATTAGAGAGGGCTTCTTTATAACTAGTGAGGTGCCTTGAAGCACCATTATCAATCAACTAGAAACCCTCGGGAGGAGATGTAACAGAGAGGGTAGATACGAGAATAAATTCATTTCTCTTATTATCAACAACACTAGACTCATCATGCCTGGAATTTATTGACCTCTTTAAAGGTTTCCCATTTCCACTATGATCAGAGGGAGCCCTCCTTTTTCCTTTGAACCTGTTGTTCCTTTGATTGCCATTCCCCCTAGAGTTGTTGTTGTCATCATCCCTGGGAGAGTCCCTTCTATTAGGGCACTCTCTTGCATAGTGACCAAACTTGTTACAAGTGTAACATCTTCCCTTCCTTCCTTTGGACCCCGCTCTTCCATGGTTTTGATTTCTCAGACCACCATTGTTCCTCTTCTTTGCTTGAGCGGTGAAGGCAGTAGGGTCACCTCCATTTACATTAGAGGGATGATCTCTCTCCATCATTCTTGTCTCCTCTTGAGTGCATCTTGTCTACATTTCATCAAAATTAGGAATCACATTATTATTAAGAATAGTGGTATTTAATACATACCAATCACAAGGGAGACCTCCAAGCGCAATGAGAACCATCTCTCGATCAACTATTTCTTCTCCAATAGCTATAAGATTGTTCCTGATTTCAGTGAGCCTCATAAAATATGATTGAATGGATTCATCCTTGCCCTTGTTGATATTCTTCAATTGATTCTTCAAGAAAAGAAATTGATTAGCATTTCTACCATTGAACATGCTAACCAACTTATCATACATCTCTTTTGATGTGCTCAAATCATAAATGTAAGCAACCAAGTGCTTATGAATAAAATCCTAGATAATCATATTTTATTTGATTTGCCCTTTTCTATACTTCGTCTTTGTGGCAGCAGGTGCATTTGATGGAGGCTCTTGGATCTTTCCCTGCACATAGTCCATGAAATCTTGATCTTCTAATGCCAAATACACAAGGACATCTTCCATGCATGATAATCAGACTTATCAGTCACTTTATCATCAGCCTTGAAACCCTTATAGGTTGAGGAGGCCATTGATCCCTGATAGGATCTCTTCTTTGGTGATTGCTTTTCACACTAGCTTGGGCTTTGTCTTCACTTCAGCTCTGATCCCATGTTAAATTTAGATAGACATGGAGTGTTCTATTCTTAATGCAAATTTACTTCTGTCTTTCTTAGGCTCGATTCAATTTAGCAATCACATAAACATGAAAGTAAAATGTTGATAGAACACAATAATAGATCAACAAAATACAAGCCAATAATATAGATCAGATTTTACAATTCTTCTTTTCCAACAAAGATATAGGATAGTGTGCATTACGACAGTCAACAGGATGTCAACGTTGCAGATTTAGGGCTTCGGTCAAACTACTCCTTTTTCCTCGATTTTTGTGCCTAGTTGTACGAACTAAAAAAATCGTATTTTAAGCAAATATTGGAGGTCAAACGGTCAAGGGTTGACCACAATCAATGCTCGTCAACGCTCAGCAAAACATCCCTAAACAGATCCATAGATTTTCCCCAGCTTCAGCTCCGCGCATTTGAAGGAAAGAGGCCTCCAAAGGCTATCGAACCAATCATATCACAATGAGAGAATGTGTGATGAGTTGATGAGAAAATGACCTCCAAGTCTCTCCAATTTATATCCATCAATGAGGGTGTGTGACACATCTATTAGGCTTGTGAGCCTACATTACAAATTTGGCCGACCTTGCACATGTGTGGAAAATAAAATCAAAATCCAAACAAGATGATATTTTGATCAATATTTCACCTCTTCGAAAGAGGAATCCAACAAAAATATGATCATCATCATATACATAGTGCAACATGGAGTTTGGACCTAGTTGCCCAAAATTAACACAAATTTACTGGATCCTTTAAGATCTGAGGTGTTGAGGAGAGGAAAATATTTATAAATCCATTTAAAAATAGAGAAATTAAGAATTATGATTTTAATCTTCAGTGGAAAAAATAAAAACTATTCTTAAGCCAGAGACAGAGTGTACATTTAAACAAATTATGTTCTTTATATTCTTAGAATATTTTAGATTTTTAGAAAAACATATGATAACAGAGAGTAAAAAAATTGACAAGGAGAGATGCACTTCACCAATAAAAAGGACACAAGGATCCTATAAGTATTGCACTTTATTACTAAAAATCTGATCATTGGTGGCTCTGTGAGCTACTTTACAATACTAGTCCTTTTCTTCAATCAAGTCCCAACAACAATACTTCGAATCCGGAAGTATTTATACAAAAACTTATCAAAAGTATCTTGAGTGAAAATCTCAAGACTTTTAAAAAATATCAAAAACTATTTACAAAAATAGAGCAAGGAAATAGGCAATCTAAAACTGATGTGGTTGTTGGCTCTATTTTTCAGGCTAACTGTTGATGATTGGACCTCAAAATATGTTGCGTTTTTTTCCTTGCTATCGAAAATGAAAAAGATGTTTCACTCTGGTAATTCACATAGTTTCTCTCATTTGTCTTCACTTGGGATAGAAAATTTAATTAATTTTCTATAGGTCTCATGCACATATGCGTACTTCTGGAGGGTAGGTTTGACGATGAACAAGTGTCTGACTTCATCATTGATAAACAAGTCAAATTCTATGACTTCCATGCATGCCTTCCTTGTGATATTTCCTTTTATACCTTTAAATATTGATTTACCTCGGGTAATAGTGCATATATTTTCCTGGTACTCATTCAAGCTTATCAACTTGTCTCCCATAGAAATCAGTCTTGGTAGCCCTTTCCTGTTCAACATGTGCATCTTCTTATGAAATCTATGGATGCTAGATTCCATATTTTGAAATTTATTTTCCAGTTGTAGCATTAGATTCATTTTGGTATGCATCCTCTTTACTTCCAAAATAGTTTTTGTCCTGTCTTGAATCCAAAGATGCTCTAATTATTCTCTATTTTTGGAATTCAAGATTAAGATGATGGTTGTTGCTTCCCCAGGTTTCTGTCCCAAATTTGTTTTTATTTCCTTCATTACTTTTTTGGACCTCTATATTAATTCTTGCTATTCAAAAATAATCTGAATTGAAGGCCATATCTTAGTGATGGCTCCATTTGTCTCTATCCATATACTTTCCTTTGCTTGAGCTAGATTTTGTGCCATCACTTATTTATTTTGTAAATGCTAAACTTGTAGAGTGAGCTGGTGAGTTTTCTGCAATTCTACAACATAAGAAGTGTCTATTTTTAATTTATGTTGTTTCAGTGTTTTGATATGAGATTTTAACTTAGCAATTTCTTTCCCCTGAATGGTCAGATTTTCCATTTCTTTAACTAGCTCACTTGTGGGATCTGATGTATGTGCTGGTGTTGAAGTTGATGTAGATGCCCCTAGGGTTGTGGCCATTGAAATTGGGACTGCTATGAGTTTAACTATGGCCAATTGTGATTTCTTCTCTTTCTCTTTGAGCAGTTTCTCCAACTCCACTTCCATGTCTCGGATCTGGTTTTTTTTTTTATAGTTATTATCTTGAACATGTCCTCTTTCTCCTTTTCCATCTCTCCAACTTCCTTAGCCTATGGATCCTATGTGGTGGGTAGCTTTAGATTCTTCCTCAATGCTACTATATCAACATTTTTCCTTTTCACAATTTCTTTTGTTGCCCTCACATCAGTGGGATTATATCCTAGTTTGATCACCAAGTCTTCCAGTGACTTGATCTTGATATCCTTGGCTAAGGATGAAATCCTTTCCAACTTGAGTTGTGTATGTGTGTTGTTGACTGATACCTGCAATTTTGAAGCTAACATGGAAACATTAGTTAGAGTGGAATACATCATCTCACTGGTTTTTTTATGCATGTCCATTTCCTCAATTGGATGGATTTTCTTCCATCAAATGAAAATAGATGTTCTTTGTAATTTTTTGTTGTCCTTGGGGATGCCACTTTTGCCTCAAGGAATGCAATTTGCATTTTTCCTTGCTCTATGTCAAAGGTCGATATGAGCTTGTAGTGTGATGTGGTTGTTTGCTTCCAGAACTGTGTGTATGTGGTGGCTTTAAGCATCTCATTTCTCTATTTGATTGCCTTGTATTTGGAAAAAATATTGGGCTCAGCAGGTCTTGAGCCAAGTCAGTTGTTTGTGGTGTTTCTGGAGGATCTTTAGATGTTTATGAAGAGGGAGATCCTATGAAGATGTCATCATCCCTTGTAGACATATGAGGAACTATAATAACAATTGTTTCTTGCTCTTTGTTCCCCTGCTAAAAGAATGGTGCAGAGTTAGTTTTCTATTTCTTCTTGTATATAAATAACTCCTTAGCTCCAATTTTTGTCACTAGGGAAGATTCTTCTTCTCTTATAATTTTCTCCTGCTTTCCTAAGGTGTAGGGGTTTGAGATGTGGTTGTTGATATAATCTTTTCTTCAACCTCCTGCAGTGTGTTCCCCTCCCACTTATTTTGGTTCATGTATTGCTCTATCTCTGGCCGAGGGGTGTGTGTGTGGGGTGTGGTATTTTTCTCTACCCTCAACTTTGAAATTAGACCAAAAGGGTCATAAGACCAAGTAAAGCTCAAATTTAAATTCATTTGATTCAAAATCAAATTTTCCTCTTTACCAACTGTTCTAGTATTGCACACAAATGATCCAACCTATGCTTTGATTTTAAATTGTGCCTTCTTTTTAGCGGCCATAAAATGAAAGTCATCCATATGAATCATTTTTCTAATGTAATATAATGAGAACAATCTCATGGGAACAAATTTTGGCAGCTGATAGGGTGGTATAAATGCCAGTCACCTGTCTTCAACTGGTCACTAAGACGCATTATTTTTTGAATATCTGCTCCTATCCTAGGCTCCAGACCACTGTTTAGCATACACACAATTGTGTATACAAACTAATAAATATAATCTATGTAGGTAAACTCTGTGGAGTTTTTTCTTACAAATGACGTGAAATAGATAACTGACTATGCATTACCATGCTTATCCATCTTCTGCAAAGTAAAGGGAAACCTGTCTGCTTGGTGATAAATAAAAAATTAAACTAAAACAATAGAGTATTTGAAAGCTCCCTCTGTAGGAAACTTCATATATTGATCATGAATTGCATCTGCAATGTACTCACTGTAATTAAAAATAGCAGGTTTCTCATCAGTGGTAAAAATTTACAAGAAGCCAACAATGGCCTCATCAACCCACTAATTAGAATGGTAGCCAAGTATGTATGACATGATGGTGATTATCTGCTTGGTTACCTAAGGGAACATAGAAGATGAATATGGAGGGTTTTATTTAGGAAATTGAGTGTCCTTGGGGAGAAAATTTTCAAATATTTTGGCTCTCTGTGCGAAGTTTAAATTCTTGTAGAGCTCTATGAGAGAGTCCACTGACAATGGATTTAAAGATTATGAATTTTGTACCTACAACATTTGTGAAATGGCCTCAATTGTGATGGTGAGCATAACTTCTGCATTGCAGCTTACAATTGCTCATTAGTTGGGTAAATAGTTGATCTAACACTAAGAGATTAGCTCAGGGTAATAGTGGGCTTGTGGGAACATGAATGGGGTAGGGAAGACTCCCATAGACACAATTCATCACTCTGGTCTAAAAAATTATGCTTCAACCAACTATGAAGCTTGAACAACTCAAATTTACAGTTGTTCTGAGAAATTTTATATTGTAAGTCAACTGAAGGCAGGTGATCCAAGTCAATAGGAGTGGGCAACATGGGATTTTCTTTTGGTTTCTTTCCTTTATTCTTAGGGGATTTTCCTTCCGAGGCCATTATCAATTATCAAATAGAACAAAGGGATGAAGACTTTGAGATTACCAGGAAAGGGAATTTATCTGATGGATGTTGAGGTGGGGTCACTGATGGCGATCTGATTACTGTCGCTGGGTAATTAACTGGTCACTCTGATAGCGTGGAGGAGTGTAATCTTCAGCTAGTAGTGTAAAAACAATGAAGAAAGGAATTTTACGGGCTTCACAGTGTTTAATAGATCAATTTTGGAGTTATCGTTGTGTTTTGTACCATCATCCGGGAGTGGGTCCGTTGCAGCAGGAGAGGGAAGGAATTTGTTATCGTAACGGTTCGATGACGTGGGGAAGGGAGTGCCAGATAACATCTTTCTATTGGGAGTGAATAGATTATCGTAAAAAATTTAATGGAAGGGAATTTGGGGGGAGTGGGGTTCACGACGCTGAGTTGGTGGATGATGAGTGGAGGAGGGTCAGCTGAGATGGGAGAGTGATGGTGGGCTCGGGAAGGCTGTCGTGGTGGATGGGTATTGACGCTGGAGTGAGTGGTCAATGGGGGATGAATTTTCAGAGGGGGGGGGTGAGAAGTGTTTTGTGGGCGACATGTAGAGAAGTGGTCCCATCCATTTCGGAACCCCCACCCCCATGGGCAAAGCATGATGGAGCTCAGGGGGGCCTGAAAATACATTAAAAAAAAACTTTATAACTATCATTATTAAATGCGAAAAACATGATAAAATTCTATTTTTAGACTTAATTTAATACAAGCTTAATATCCTTATAAAACCAATTATTTACTCACTAATGCTACATTTGATTTTGCAAGGCATTTCTAATTTTTTCTGTTAGTTAACCACAATTAAATGGTGTGATTAACTTCACCAATAGAGATCAATCACTATTAAATTGTGGGATTGATTTATTCACTAACATAATCTATTTTATTTCAGTGTAATCACGATTAAACAATGTGATTAGAGTAATTATTTCTACTTGAATTATTACCATGTGGCATTTTGGTTAGCGACACATTTATTCAAAATTTCTAAGTGTTAACTGATGCATTTTATTTCTTGAGTGGCATTTAGGCTTGCTCACTCCTATACATTTTTTTGGGTTTCTTCATTTTTACTTTTTTATTCCATCTTTTTATTTTTGACATATATATTTTTTATACCCTTTTTATTTTTTTTATATAATATTTTTTTTGTTTTGTAAATCATTTGCAGAATACAATATAATTTACAATTTCATCAATTGCAAGAAAATAGCCAATCATCAATTGAACATGCATAGGCCCCTAATAGGTACCAAGCTTGTTAATGCCAGAGATGTGAATTTTGAGATGTTTGCATAAACTTGAAGACGAGGAGGGCACAAGTTAGATGTGATGTTGCTCCTAGCATTATAGATTCGAATATGGGGGAATTTGATACAAAAGATTTCAGGAGGACTTTGAATAGTAAAGAGGGTTATAACAGAAATGGATTTGGTCACAAGGAAGAAACTCTTGAAGCAATGGACAAAGAGTATACTAGCGATATCATTGAAACATTGAAAAATAACAACAATTAATACACTTGGGCTAATGAAACTATTAAGCTTGCTAAATCATTTGGATTTTGTTGGGGTATGGAACGAGCTATTCAAATTGCATATGAATTAAGAAAGCAATTAATTCTAGATTATAAGTTGTGGATTACCAATGAAATAATACACAATCCAACTGTGGATCAGAGAATGAAGGAGATGCAGATTGAAGACATTCATGTAATGGAAGAAGGGGAAAATTTTGGTGTTATAAACAATGATGATGTGGTTATTCTTCCATATTTTGGAGCAACACTAAGTGAAATGCAGATTCTCGATGAAAAAGGTGTGAAGATTGTGGACACTACATGTCCATGGGTTTTAAAGGTTTGGATCACCGTGGAGAAGCATAAAAAGGAAAGAGTTACTTTTGTAATTCATGGAAAGAAAGGGCATGAAGAAACAATTTCAACTTCATCATTTGCAGGGAAATATATAATTGTAAAGGGCATCAAGGAGGCAACATATGTGTGTGGCTTCATTCTGGCTGGAAATATTGATAGTTCTAGTAGTAATAAATAAGATTTTCTTTAAAAAAAATGAAATAGCTATTTGAAGGGGATTTGATCCAGATCATGAGTTGGTTAAAGTTGGAATTACCAACCAAACAACAATGTTGAAAGGAGAAACTGAATAGATAGGAAAAATTCTTGAGAAAACATTGATGCAAAAATATTCCTTCATTTCCCTTGTGTTGCACATATAAACAAAGGATACATAGAATGAAATCAATATCCTGGGAAGGAAATGGTATAAAAGGGAAGTGTGGTGGAATTTTTCCACAAAGTAATTCTTCACCTATGTATGTTGCAATAGATTGATAAAGGTGGGAAAGATTTGAGATGAGAGTAAGCTCCAATGAGACAGGGGATTGATTCATGCCAATAAAATAGACAGGTGTCAAAGCTGGATTTTTGAATGTCAAATGTAAAATTTCAGTGTGATCTGTGCCCATGAGAAAGAGCCACATTTAGAACTTCTCCAAAGCCAACACCGCAGGGAAACTTTACGACATTCACATCTTGTACATCTGGAGTACTTCTCGAGTGTTTTAATTTTACAATAATCCAGAGCTCTCTTTTGACAATGAATATCTCTCCACATTCCGTGGTGAGCTTATCATGTAAAACGATGATGTTGACTCTGTCAGAGGAAGCATTAGCAAGGATGATAGTTCTTCACTAAGTGGGGACAATTCACTCATAAGTATCTTGAGAGTGAGTTGAGTTTACCAATTGAGAATGCAACCCAACAATTTCTGAAGATGGAGAAATATTATATAGAGTCAACTAATGATCTAAAATTCATCAGGTATTCTTGATGGAGATTTTCATTCTAGTGCAGTGGCTACCATGAATAAGTAAAGGAGGGAAATAGCTTCTAATGCAAAAAATAACCAAGTTTTTTTCTTGAGAACAAAAAAATTAGTTGATATTTGGAATGGTGAACCTTTATCTGATAGAAAGATTCCAGATTTTCCACGTACTTTCATCAATTTAGAATAAAATGAAATTTCTAGTCCAGATGTCATAATCTGAAAGGAAGTGACAATGAAAACTACTCAGGATAGTGGAAGATCAAAAAATCATGTTGTGAATGATCATAGGATGCTTTCATTGAGGACAACACATCCATCTGGGAATAAATTAATTCCTGACTTCATCAAAACACAAGATTGTCTTAGAAAAAGTGTTTTAGAATTGAATTCACGAGTTGGGGATCCATTGCCTAATGCATTGCAAGTTGCTTAAGGTCAGGTGTCCATGAAATAAAGTGTTCCTTTTGTTGCTCTGTTAGAAAAAATGAAGCTACAAAAATTTCAAACCAGGATTCTCTAGACCTAGAAAAACATAAACTCTTAACTACTGAGGATGCATCTTTTGATCAAAAACTTACAAAATAGGAATTGATAACTTTAGGGGCATCTAATAAAAATTTAGTAGTAATAAATGTGGAGACATGAAAGTTAGAATAGGTAAGAGTTTAGTAACTTTGTCCAGAAGAAATTTTATGATGCAACTATTAAGCTAGTAGATGCCAATCCTTGTGTGTCTCTAACCATTCGACTGCTATCACTGTAAGATAAGTCTTATGTGGAGATTTATTAAATTTGTGTTAATGGGCTAGCAGCTTCAACCATTACAACTAGTAATGATTCTATTAGTTTTATCAACTCTAATATTCAGAGTAGATTGATTTGGGGGTTCTTTACTAGCAATACTTACTCCAAATTTTCAGATGTCCAAAAATTTGTTGTTATATATGAAGATCATAGCCTCTATTTGCGGGATATACTGAGAAAAATAGAGAAGGAAAATCGTTGAACAAATTTTGAAGTTCTCATTTATGCAACAAAACTTCATCTCCACACTATGCATCTGAAGAAACGCAAACCTTTGTTGCGGGTTTGAAAAATCAACCTTTTTGACTTGCAGATTCAACTACCATGCTTCCAAAACCATTTTTATCCTGATGACATGTGTTTTAGAGCTTTAGGATGGCGTAGTTATGCATTTTTGTGAGAATTAAATGATTTGATAATGTATCAAGCTAAAAACTGTAGTTGCTGCGCAAACCATGAATGAGTACAAGATCGCCTAGCTCAACAGCTCCAATCTATTTTCAGTGCCAAAAAAATTTCTAGTTCACAAAAGTGAAGATAAAAATGCTTCCCATCTATTTTGTAAACTAATTGTATTGAGATCTTAGTCATGATTAGTTCCTAGTTTTTAGGATATTAGTCATAGTTTGAAAATCTAACTTGATATTGTAATTAATATTGGATGGACTTTGATTCCTTGAGAAAAGGAGTTTTTTATTGTATATATTTTAGTAAATTCCATAAGAGAAAGGTTATGTTGGTTGAGTTGAGAGAGAATACTTTTTGTGCACTGTAATTTTGAAGACCTTTTGCCAGTGAATGAATGGAATAACAGGTAATTTGCAGGGATTCTTGTGTCAGAATTTTGGTGTCTTTTGCATCATGTGATTTGTGAGTTATCTTATGTGTCTTCATCCTTTTAATATACATCTTTCTTACTTGGAAAAAACCAGATGATTATTTCATAATTCACCCTTAATGATGCTCTGATTATTTTTCCAAGTTATTCATGTTTTTTTCTTTGGTACATCATTTTAGAATTCATCTATTATTTGATGCTCTAATGTGCTTGTCCTCCACATTTTATTTATTCACCTTCTACAAAAATTTGATCTAAAACTATCACCAAAGCTGCCTACCTCACCCTTGTGGAGAAACCCTCTAATTCCCATCATCTCACTAGAAAAAAATCATATTTTGATCATGACTCCATACCCAATGGTTTTCCTCTTTTTCTCACCAATGTATATCTAAAATAGAAACCCTTTTGAGCTTACTACCTAGCCGAATATCATATTTGTTGAGTAAAATAAGTGAGAGAGCCCTCTCCAGGCTAAAAAGGGCTAGATCCTTGACTAAAGTGGTTTGTGGTTACCTATGTCATTTTTCTACTCAGCCTAGGAAAATTATAGAGTGCTAATATGACCCATGGGTCATAGTTAATTTATATCCCTCTCCGCTAAGCCCTACCTGTGGTCTCATGGTGCCCATAGCACTGAGGGTTGGGGTTGAATCCCTGCCTTGCTTCAGTATCTACCTCCTATTTTGTGTGGGGTCATATGAAAAAAACCATGACCAGGGGATAGGTATGGTCCCACCCCTCCTATCACTGGTCTTCCGCGGTGGTCTAGTGAATAGTATTGTGGCCATGGGCTAAGGCTAATGCCCTAACCCTCTCCCCAATGCGAAAATAATACGAATTTAAATATAACCCGGGGAATATATGGGGCAAGAACCAAAGTAATGGCACAAAAGTATGTCATGGGGTTTTTGTGTGGAAGGTCCTATGGTTGAATCCTACCGATGCCTCTAGGCTCATAACAAAATTTTTGACCAATGTGGAGGCACCATGTGGCAGCCTCTGGTTGGGCCATGTGGCAGCCTCCTATTTAGCCACCCAAAACACTTCGACCAATAAAATTATGCCAACGTAGACCTATACGGAGTCAACAAATGGTGAGTTTTGGTTGGTCCACCATAATCCCAGTTGGCAGGCTAACATCAACAGTACGAATTTCCCAGTCAGTAGCCCAATCATCCCACTTGCAAATTTTTTTTTTTGGTAAAAAACTTTATAACAACATAACTTTGTCATACGACATCAGATCAAGGAAATTCAAGTGTCGATGGAATAAGGACGACAAACAATGATTTGACATTAGTTTCGAGAGATTCTGGGCACTTTAATTTTTTAGCCTAATTTTGATCTCTGGATCATTTGATCAAGATAAAAAGGTAGTCTTGAGATAAAAATGGTATGATTCCACAACATTATTTGTCTCCTGATTTGCATGAAGAAAACATCAGTATCATTTTACCCACATCCATAATGTAAAAACTCAATTAGTAAATATATTGTGTCTTTGTGAAACAAAAAAAATATAAACATAAGAAAGATTATGTGAACTTACTAGACTTATCACCGACATCCTAATTCTTGTGGAAATATTCCAAGAACTTCTTAGTTTCAAATTTGGTGAAAATTTGATTTATTGCATTAGTCAATTCATCGTTTGAACAAATTTTCATGATATGTCCTAGTTCATTGAACATCACATTTGGTTTTTCTGGACTACTAGCTAACTGGTTAACATTTTTTACCAATGCCCTCACATGCCAAACACACAATATTACTTCATACCTAGTGATTCTCCTGCCATATTTAATTCATTTTAAGTGAGAAATATTTAGAATGAATACAAATTTCAATTCCAAATAAGAATATTGAAGTTACCTCAAAGCAATAATTTCAGCCAATGCATCATCAACCATAAAGGCATTGACCTTCCAATCAGAACAAAGCTGATAACACTTATGCATGAGGTGCTCCATCCACAGTGATATATCTTGTGATGTACTACGTGACATCACCACCCATGCGACTGAAACACCACTTTGTTGCTCATTAAACACCACAAGTGTGTACAACTGAAACTATCATATTAAAAAAAATGAAGTTAATTTTATGTCATTAATCATATTGAATCATTACAATCAAAATGATTTATTAAATGAATCATTGTAAAAATACTAACTCCGTATTTATTTGAGTTGAATGTTGAATGCATGGCTATTAAGCTATTATGGGATAACATCCATTTTTTTTCTATTCCATATATAAAATGGACATATTTACCATTGGGATTTTGGTAAAAGAAAAAATCATTTTGGTGTTTTTCATACCAAATATTTGCACTTATTTCATATTTTTTATGTAGTTGGTAATTTGATTTCATCAAACAATTATATATGTTTACGACATATTTTATACATAACAAAAAATCCCTATCCCAATCTGTGACATCTATGTCATCATATTTTTTAATATGCATTTTACAAACTGAATCAATTGGCACTTATAGGAAAAAAAAACTTTCTACATAAGAAACCATGTCCCTTGAAAGCCTTAGCTTATGCAAATACCTAGCATCACCTGAAATGTTATGTTTCCCATGATAGGGCCATCATTCCCAATCTTCATGATCATACATGTTGTATGTTAATATTTCTCTCTCGGGGCTTTGAACCATAACCTTTACAATAAAATGGCACTGGAAACCACTCTTTTTCATAAATGAATTATTTTATTTGTTTGTACATTTTTCTCTATTGTCCTTTAGACCATATGAGCAAGCATAAATACATAAAAAAATTTAAGATGTAAAAACATATGACAAATAATAAAGCACTATTAATACCAACATCTAAACAAGGCATTACTAAAATACTTACAGTTCCCATCGTAGGGTAGCAATAGCCCTTAAGCTTGGATCTTTGGTTAAGCTTGGAGTTTTGGTTTTTATTCGGGAAAAGTTACATGGAGCTTTTGGATTCATTTCCTCTCCTTTAATGAAGTCTAGGACTCTATGTACAAGAATTTTTGCAACTCAATCAATACTCATGTTGGTTTAAGATACTTCAGACCACACTAAATCTTTACCAGAAAATATGTTTTTCTCTTTAGGGTATTGCACCTCAAGGACCATTATAGTCTTCTACTTATTTTCCATTTTGTTTCACAATCTAAAAAAAATGTGGAAACATATTAGGAAACCTATTGTCATGATGAAAATTTATAAGTAAAAAAATTCAATGAACCCAACTCCCTCACATCATGTTCAAAATATTGCACTCTCACTTGCAAATAAATAGCACAAAAGGGAGATGACTCTTCTCTATTTGTTGAAATGTATGGGATAAAATAAATATGCATAATTAATATATAAATTTCTCTAAGCTCTAATTTTTTTTGGGAATGTATTCATAAATAAATCTCATGTAGATTTGAATGGTGGGCCTTGGAACAACTCTATAATGTGCTTCAATGAAGGAAAATATCTCAACTATCTACCCTATAAACACATATTTCTGAGTATTTTGAATAGATATAACTTTACACATTGCTCATATGCTTGAAAGGTCAATTTCACAAGTGCTTCAGATTAGGATTTAATGCATTAATAGAACATAATTATTTAAAACTTGAAAGAAGATAATGAAAGTGGATCTATAGACACAAAGAATAATAATCAGCCTACAAGTATAATCCCAAAATCATCTTGCAGAGACCTGATCAAAAGGATGCTAATAAGATTCAAAATTCTCATACGTTGCTCGCATTCACACTCATAACCTAGCTCTATTCCAAATCGATTTGTTGTTATAAACTAATATTTTGTAGGTCACACGTTCTATTGGCTACATTTTTTAATCAATCTGCATCTAGATGTTGGATCTTAGAGCTACATTCTGATTTAATATCTTGCATAGATCTAACAGATAAAGAAACCAATCATCGTCCCAAAGGAACTAACAAATTTAAGTTTCTTTGTGTGCATATAAGATTAATGATTAAATTTTTGAATTTATAGTGGCTGAATACTCCTTTTTGACACAACTTTCCAAGGCATTTGATTATTTTATGATTTAATATGTTCAAGGAATCTACTTGATGCATTGATCATGTGAGTGTTCTAAGCATTTCAAGGTTTTCTTTTACTGATTTGAAGTGTCCCTGTTTTGAATCTTAAGGAAGGATTATCTTATTGAATGGTGAAACCATATGAATAACATGATGATCTAAATTCTGGTGGAATCACATTTAAAATAACTCATTTATGTATCTATTCAAAGTGTCCTTGAGTGTTTAAAAACATAATTACAAATTCACTCAAATTTTGTGATGATGATTACTATAATATTATAATATTGGCATCTTTTATGGATACAATCAGCTTGGTTATAAATTATGATGATATGTGCACTAATTTTAAATGCTAAGCTTATTTATCATGGAAAATGATGAATGTTGAACATTGTTGTGCCTTTGAAATTTTAAATTGATACTACTTCCCTAAAACCAATTTCACAAATGTCAAATTGTTTTAAACTTTGGGAAGATATCAAATCTACACTTGCTATTAATAAGCTTTCTATTTTGAGTGACACATAAAATAAAGGCTGGGTATAGCAGAAGTGTGCAATGATGCTATTTTAAGTGCAGTGTGAGCATAATTTATAAAATATGATGGTCACTAATTTAATCTATAATCCACCTATATACCTGCAATCTTTCATCACTGATTTCAAGCTATCAAATGCAAGTTTGAGGTCTAAAAAGGAGTGAATATTTGGAATATTTGGTGAATTAACCAACAACTAAATAATTTTGGAGATTTTTCTTGTAGGTAATTTCATGTCTGGGACTCATTTGGCAGATACCACAGAATAATTTTCCTATAGTAGATATTAGCATAACATGACCCTTAGTTTATGGAAATGGGTAGCAAGGTATGTGGCAGCAAGATATATTCAAATTGGGTTTTAGAAATAGAAGAGCAACATCATATAATAACATACTAAATGGATGTTTAGTTTCATTTATAAAGGATTTACCCTACTATGTGGCATTGTCTTGATGAAAAAACACTAGAAAAAGAGGCTCGGGTTATAGGAGGAACTTATGAGGGAGTTTTCATGTATTAACCTGGGACCCACTTTCTTTATATAGAGGAAAGTTTCACCATTCAGAAATGACCTAAGGGAATTCAATCTAGGATAAATTCCTCTCTTAGGGAATTAAGTTGCATGCTTTGAGAAAACTCTTGGATTTTTATTTTTTGAAGTATCTTATCCATTGAAAATTGGAGACTGATGTGCTTTGCTTAGGAATTTTCTTAATTTGAGAGCATCAACGTGTTATTCACGATGAAGTTCTTTACTTGAAGAAAACACTCATCTCTTGGGGGAATGAAGTTGCATGCTTTGAGAATACTCTTAGATTTCTAATGTGGGTTGCACCTTATCTATTGACAGTTGGAGACTAATGTGAATTTCTTAGGAAGTTTCTTAATTTTGAAACCATCAATGCGTTATTCATGATCGATTTATTTACTTGAAGAAAACATGAACTTATTTTTAGTCAGGGAGTGGAGCATTATCCTTGGCTAATTACTCTTGACATATTTTTCTTCAGATTATATTTCTCTCTCTCTGTTATGCTAATCTATTTTTTCCTTCCTATAACCTCGCAGGCTTCATTCTATAAGAGTTGGGGAGTTTCTTTGAGAGAATTGGTTGTGATTTTTCTAGAGTTTGTAGCCATTTTAAATTATTTTTTCTAGATAGAGATGAAGTGAGCACATCGTAGGTGAGAGGTTCATGGTTTCTTCCAATAATAAGATTTCAGAGTTGCACAACTAGGATTTCCTCTAGAAATGAAACAAAAACCTAATTTCTAGTTTCATGCCTAAGGTCATTCTTGCAAATCTGTAAAGATAAAATCTGGGAAAATATAGAGTTTCATATCTATAAGCTCATAGTAAAAGCTTTGTTATCTAGGAATACTTTCGGTACTGGAAAACTTGTAGAGATTTTATAAAAGAGTTTTATTTGACTAGAAACTCTCAACAGGGATGGGGATGGTATTTGATAAACAAGGTAAATCACTTATTAAATACTTCACAATTTTACCTTGTAATCTAAATTCATAGAGCATGGTTTTCGAATTATAATTTCAACCTTGTTCTCAACCTCATCCTAAGCTTTATGTGATCCTGGTGTATTCCAGGTAGGATAGCTACGATAATATGAAATAATACAAAGATGTATCCCTACAATAGATGACATCTGACAACAAACATATTGTTCTTACACTCTTATGGAATACCTCCGACTATTTTTGAAATGGTGATGGAATGGGGCCTTTACTCCAAGACTGCTCCACAGGGACATATCATAGGGGAGAACCCTAGTGTTGTTAAGGGAAAACTGAGAACTACTGTGCAATTTTTAATTTACCCAAATTTTCATTTCGTAGTTAATGCAAGGTTGTTCGATGGAGGGTGGTGGAGGATGTCGTAGCCATTAATTCAAGGGAGTTCGACTCTATCGAATGCCCTAATTGGAGCTAATGGGATGGGTGGAGGAGGGGCCATAAACGGGGACTCCGTCGAATGCCCTCGTTGGAGCTGATGGGACTGGAGGAGGAGGGTCCACAAATGGGGATTCTGTTGAGTGAGAGTGGGTAGAAGTTTGAGGGAAGACGACTGTCGGTAAGGGAGTCACATCAACTAGAAAGTGGCGAGCGACCACTCAAAAATTCATAGGTGTAGCTTACTTCGTACTTAAAACTATGTTAGTCTGAAAGTGCTCACTACCATGTCTTGAAATCCTCCTTAATACGGATACAATGTGTGTAATTAAAGCTCTATCAGCTGGATCGAAGGTGTTCACCGACCAAATACTTAATGAGATTGTGTGCTTAGTATAGTGAAAATACATGCTCAAGGTTGTCTATTGCAGATTCCTCTGCTTTTCCTTTCTAACACCAGGTCATTTGGTATGCATAAATGGAACTGGCAACAAACATTGAAAGGTCCCCACTGGCCACGACCACGTCAACGAACTTGAGGAATATGCAATTGAGATAAGTTAGGCCAAATTTTGATTTAGATAGGGGCCTAAATTGAGACCATGGTAATGGAAAGTGATAACATGGATAATGACTATGGATAATGTTAAAATGTGTGATTTAAACATATCTTTTGTTAATGAAACATGTTCAATTTTTCTGTCCTGAAAAAAAAAGTGATAACATGTCAATAACTTGTGAATTTTAGCACTCACAGACCATTTTTCAAAACCATTTATGATTTCCCATTAAAATTTTATATGATCAAGTGACAGGATGTATTATTGTTGATGGGATCATGGAAGGAAGGTTGATGTTGCATCCCATAGATGTGTAATTGCTACTCCAAAAGTCTAGCGAACCTATTTCTAGGCCCAAACTATGTGTCTAAGTGCCAGGTTACTAGCCGACACTTAGCTAGGTTTTGATACAGTGCGTCGACAGTTGAATGAGCCATAATGGATTAGTTGTGTTGATGAAGAGTATTTGATCATGGGTGTTTTTTACATGAGGGGAATCAGTTCTGTCAAAGCTCTGCTTTCATTTTATACATTAATCATAAACTAGTTATTGTTATGTTTTATGGATTCAAGTTCAAAGTACATCAAAATAGTATTTGTGTGCTCGAGTGTAAGAACTGATGCCAAATATGGCCTATCTAATGAGGAAATTTACCATTAGCATTACAGTACTTCAGTTTCAGAAAGAATATAAAAATAAGAATTGGAATTCAACAATCATTTTGGAAATGAAGGTTTAGTGAGTAATGAAGTGGGTTTGGATGATTATCTCAGTGCATCCCAGAAGGCCACAAAAAAGGAAAATTGAAGTGTTGGATGGTTTACATAAATTCATTGGGTTTGCAAAAATTCATTCAGTTTACACATCACATCGGATTCTTACCATTTTCCTCTTATCATCCAAAGCACAAATTTCAATCATAGAGGAAGAAAATGGTGCAAAGATCTTGATTTTGAACGAATGAATAGAGGAAGAGAAGGAATCTAATACACTTGGAGGTATTTTTTTTGTTAAGGAAAGAAAAAATAACTTGTTTGATAATACATTAAAAAACTTGTTTACATGATCTAATATTGTATAATCAAAATTCTCTATTAGAACCAATGAAAAACATCATCAAGTGAGAAAAAAATAAGAGGAATACATATTTTAGAATATATCATCATATGAATAAATTTTCCATGTGAACGATGCACCAAGAAAAAAAAGACAATACATTTGAAAAAATGACCAGTGATTCTTAACACGAGAACCTAAATATTAATCATATGATATCTTATGAGTATGTGAAATCCATAGCCATAAAAGAAGAGTTCATGAAATCAGAATATTTCTCAAACAAAGGGAAATTCCACATCTAAAATCATGGTAGTATACCTCACTCATCGAATAAGATAAACCTAACTTAGATTGTGCATCCGTAATAGAGTTCCGCTCCCTGCAAATATGGGAAAAGCAGAGCTCTTTGAAAAGCTTAATCAATGTCCTGATTCAGTGCATCCAGTTGGATAGAAATGGAAGATTGAACTTGGACCTATCATTGAACCACTTGATTGTGACTTTTGATTCCCAAAATACATACATAGTCTTGATAGATAGGCAGCGAGCACATAAAAGAAGACCCCAAAGTGTCGTGATCTCTGCCCTAGAATTGGTACCCACACCATTGTTTCCATTGAAAATATAATATTGTTACAGAGACAACACAATATATGCACCATAGCCACATACCATATTTTTTGCAACCCTATTAAAAAAACCAACATGATATTTCCTCTAGCAATTGATTGGCTGAAAACCTTTGTTCGTCCATTTTTTAGTCTTGGAGATATATTCCTTGAAGTACGAACAAATGTTGTTAAAAGTATATTCAATATTAAAGGGGATATTATCAAATATGAGAGCATTATTGCGTTACAAAATACCCAAAAATATGAATAAACGGAGAGTTTTAACAAGCATGTACTTAATATACTAATTCTTAATGAACTCATTAATAGATGCATATATTGAACCAAACATCAATGTTCAATCATTGTAAAACCCCAATCCAAATGGCCACAACAAATGGATATTTGACGAACAATTTTATAACATTATTAGAGTCTCCCCATCACATAAGACATATTCCCGGACCATGTAAGCCCCTATTTCCTAGGTTCACCCAAGTGAGTATCTTATTATTCCCCAGCAGCCACCTAAAGCATTTTAATTTCAGAGGTATATGCTAGGTCCAAATTTTCTAATATTATCCATCCATTAGGGACAATATATGCAAAGGAGATATGTGACAGTAAATCTTTTCCACAGTGTTGATGCCTCGAAATTCGTTGCAACAACATCGGGGAAAACCACCCGGTCGGGGACTTGCAAACTATCCCTTATCCATTTGAGATAGTGGCTCCGACTGGATTTATGGGACACTTTTCTAAATGAAATATAATTGAGTAGATGGGTGGTATTATAACTGACAGTGACTTGGTGAATGAGAGTGACAACAAGTATATATATATCCTGGGATGAATTATATTTATTTTATATGCGTTTCAAAAAGGTAATATTTAAGTGGATGAAAATGAAGATTTATCAAACACTTAGAGAAATGTAAAACAATTTGAGATAATTGATTTGATTAAATAGTTAACCAAATCAATTGATTAAGTATATATCACATCTATTATTTCATGAATTGTATATGTATAAAAAATGGCAATCAAAACATGTTTAGAAGTGAATTAATGTTGGACTGTGTTAAAAAGATACATATAAAAAAAAATCATAAGGAAATTTAACTATTTCTTATATGAAACAGAACATCAACATAGAGATAAAATTACCATATATATGCTAACTCTGCTCATTTGGAAAACGGTCTCTGGTCCAGCCTTTTCTATTAAGAAAAACTTTAAGAGTACAAAAGTGCAACTTTTGTAAAGTCTGCTTTTCAAAATTCCAGGACCCTTTCTTTAAAGAAATGAAAGAATTTATATAGTAAAATAAAAAGTACAAAAATAGAAAATACATAAATAACTAAGGAGGTTTAAACAACTCTCCTTAAATTAAGTGAAATAAAAATAGAAATAGATTTTGGTGGGATGACTCGCTTTAGGATTACGTTGTTGTCTCTTTTTCCATTTTTTATTTGAGTTGAAGGATTTCAATCATAGGTTGAACCTTATGAGGTTGGCCTGCCCTGACACACAACTATCTTGTGTAGACCACATATGATAGTGGAGGAATCATGTAAGAGGAAGTGTCAGTTAGAAAACGCAACAATAGCCATTAGCTATGTGGCTTGAATAAATGCTTCCAATACTTGCCCCAATCAAGCTTCTCCAATTTTTTGGTGCTTTCTTCCTTCATCTTAGAAATTTCCTACCACTGTCTTATCAAATCTTTTACAACAGGTAGAGAATCGGGTGGGAATTTATCAATCAGATTGGCAACAATTAGGTTTTGGCTGAATTTATCAATAATGTTGTTGGAAACATCCATAGCCCTAGAAATTATCTTTCAACTTGATTTAATTGTATGCCCCAATTAGTGAACACGATTTTTTTTTTTAGAATATTAAATCCTGGGAATATTGGCCTTTCGGCCTTTAGTAGTATCTTTCCAGGTGACATATTGGGAGACTTTATCATCAATTTCATAAAATTTGATCCTCTAGTCAGCTACTCGATTCATCAGTGAATCACTTTTTTCACACAACTCAATTATGCTAGACAATTTTTGACAAAAAACAACTTTTTTCTAGGCCAACAAAGTGTTTAGTTCTAAAGCTTCCTTTTTAAATTCATCCACTTTAGAATTATATTTTAACTGTTCAATAGTGAATTTTAGTTGGTGTATCTAAACATATTTAGCACCAACATCAGATTGGTGCTACAACCTTAGTTGATTCCTGCTTTGTTGGAGCTGTGACACTTGTGCTTGTAATTGCTGATTAATGTTTTTCTTTTCTGCTAGCAATTATTGTTCTAATTGAATGATTCTTTCATCCTTCTCTTTGACTAATGGTTGAGCTTCAGTGTATTTGTTAATGGTGGAAGATGCATAAGCACCTGCAAACTGAGTTAACCGTGTTATATCGTGAGATGGATCTGCTTGTGGGTCCTTCCAAACTACTTCCATAGAGACATCCCCAAGAACGAGATCCTGTGATTCTTCCTCTGTCTGCTCATGACAACCTTATGATTTTCTCTATAAAATATATCCAAAGGAGGTATTTCATTGATTTTCAACACAATTTCTATTGTTGGGCAGGCCGAGATAAATTCGACTTCTTCTGTACTAACAGGTTTGTCAGTTGACCCAACAGTAAATAGGTTCTAACTTTTTCCATGAAGAGTTCCAACTATTTCTTGATGATCAATGATCACCATTTCTTGATCTCCCTTAAGTTGCTTATCAAAGTATTTCCAGACTTCATCTAAGTCACTAGGAAACAATGGATCCTTATTTTGAGTTCTAGTGGACTTATCTCCTTTTGATCCACTAAGAATTTCAGTATCCTTAGGGAGATGTTCCTTTCCCTGTTCTTTCTTCTGCTACTTATGATCTTCTGTTTGCTATTCTTTCTGTGAGATAGGTTGGGATACCTCCAAAATATTTAGAGGAATACCTTCCAACCTTATATTCCTGTATTTATTGAACTTTGATAGTTGTTGATCATTAAGGCGTGATGCTACCAATTTCTCCACTGTTGAATAAGTATCAACTGACTAAAATAAATCATCATTTTCATGAGAAAATGGCCTAAATTTCACTTGAGTTGTGAAATTGAATGCAACTTGGTTCGAGTCATATTTCTCGTTAGGAATTGTAATAATTTCAAACATTGGATTTGATTAATTTCTAATCTAGCATGTTTGAAATTTTCTAATGCGTAGACACCACAATAAATAGGAAAGGAAGACCATGCAACTTTCTTTTCTTATTTCAAAACTTTGGTCAATCCATGACCCACTATCTGATAAGAAATTTCTCTTGTAAAAAGTTTGTTTGGAACATATAATGGGAGGACATGTGGTTGGGCTAAGCTTCCAAAAACTTTGACATAAGTAAATAACTCTTCCCCTAACAATTTCCCAATGGATGTAAAGTCAGATTGGGCTTCTTTAGACAATATAAGGGTATTTTCATCAAACACAACTTGAATCAGTGGGAGCATAACTATGTGACAAATGATGTAGAAATAGGTTTCATATTTAGATTCCCATAGAATATTATGATAAATATGAATGGGAGTGGGGTATTGGATAGTTCATTTCCAACCCATGGTTGGAAAATCTGATGTAAAACACACTGCATCCATAATGTAGGCACTCATATAGAATGGGGGAAGGATATTAGATGAAATGGAACGATTTTTCCTGTACTCAAGAATCTGGGTAGCAATATTGTTTTACAAAATGGTTCCCCAATCCATGATGTAGGAGTTTGTGATGACATCCATAAGGGGAACCCATTCAATGAACAATTTATTGGTATTGGGTTGGAAAAATAGTCTAGAAATCATAGCGGAAATATGACAATAGGGACCATCAAGTGAAGCAGTGGAATACATACCCTTATCATCATGTTTATTCTTGTCAAGGTTACTCCTCCATTACTTTATGGGATCCGACTGCAACTTTTTTTCCTTTGCGAATTGCACTAGGAAATATTTATCATACACCTTTTGGGGGTTTGGAATGTGGTACATTTTCTTCAAATATTTTTCTCTGAACGACCCTATCATTATGCTCCTGCTTGTTAGGAAGGTTATATCAGGTTGTCAATAATCCATTTCACCATATTTGTATATGGTAGAATCTTGGGGCATGTAGAAATTCTGTGCAGAAAAGAGTTAACGGCATTGACAATAGTAGCTTCTGAGGTATCAAAGGCATATACAGTAGCTTTTATTTCAACCCTGCGGGGTTTTTCGTCTTCAAACAACCAATACATTGCTTCCCAAGAAGTAGAGCCACTTTTTGTTGTGCATGTAGTATCTGTGAATAGGGGTGCCATTTCCGTTACTTCGTTAGTAGGAGGTGCATGATTAGGAGGATCCATGGGTTTCTTGGACTTCTTTGTGGGCTTAGAAATTTATGAGGAACTCTGTTTGTTTGGACTTGCCTACGAAATCAGAAGAATAATGAGTAAAAAGGAAATTTTGTCACAATATGAGAGCAATGTAAGAATAATTGAAGTGATGAAAAATAAAACTTGTCACACAGAGTAATCTAAAACATTAATTATTTTGTGGTCAAATCACATTTGGAGGCTCGAGATGTTAAAATGTTAAGGCGTGGCATTAATGGAAAGCATGGGGTCACGTGCTCGAATAGAGATTTATACATTTTAATTAGATATCTCGTATCGCAAATTCATTTGTCAATGTTATAAAACACCAAGTACATATGTTTTTCCAATTGTGATTAATTCCTTTTCATGCTATCATTTGGAGTTAATAGATCAAAGTTTTTGAAAGCTTCGAAAATTAACAAGGGAAAGGAAAAATGAAAATATTGTGATGCGATATCGCAATCACAATCTCGATGAAATTGTACGGTGAAAAGAAATGGTTTCTGGCAAAAGTGCGATGGGATACGATGTATCACATTGGGGAAATGAAAGCAGGGTCGGATCAAATTATGGCGAGATGGAAATTCTATTTGCGATTGCAATTAGTGACGTGGAAAAGGAGGGTCCCACGGTTTGTCTTTTATGAAACATGATTTGGTTGGAAGCCTTTTTCCTTTTTTATAGCCTTTTATTGATATTGCATCACAAATTCATTTGGAGTGGCTTAAGATGTCATATGATGTATTCGTGATCTACAATTGCGTTTCTTTTTTTTATTTTACGCCTAAGTGGTTTTTTGGTCAATAAAAATGATGCCTTTCAGATTTTATAACTCCTATTTCTATTTTAATCAATCACTTAAGGGTCTTATTTTTCCTAGTCTAAAATTTTTAAAAGTGTCCCTATTATTTAAGGCAACTATTCTAAAATAATGGGGGTTGTTGAATAACACAACAATTGGTGATTTACGGGAAGAGCCAGTTATCTCTGAAAAATGAACTTCCTGATATTTTAAATAAGTAAAAATAATTAAGGAAATGAAAATTATCTTCAAAATATTTGGATAAAAAAAATTACTCTGAATTATAAAAGCTCATCTTATTGTGGCTCTTTAAAAACCTTTCATAGATAAAAAGATTTATTTTTCTATATCAGTCATTAAATACCTTAAAAGATAAAGTATGTGGCTTACTACAACTTATCCTTTTGATATACTCATTTTTTCATAGGTACAGCCACTGCTGCTAGCAGGCGTTTATAGCCTCGACAAAGTTACCTTTTAACCATCAATGATCCAGTATCCCATCCATCTATTATTACAACCTTTGGAGATAAATTCACAACTATATCATTTTTTTTTTTTTTCTTATTCTTTACCAGTCATTGTCCCGGTTTGGTGATCAGATAGTGACAATGCCATTCACTGGTTGTAATTGGACTGAACAATATGGCTTGTGATGAGACCCATTGTCTTATGGTTATTTAATAATCATAAGCCATTAACCTTGTTTGATATGCAGTAGTGGTGATGTTAGTCTATTATTTTCCTATGATCATGGTAAGTAGGCTCATGATGAGACCTCTTATCTTTTTAAGTTTTATATTTTTGAATTACACTCTAAAAAAATGATAATTAATGTATGGGGAGAATCATTGAATCCTTAAGAGTTTTGGATGAAAATTTAGAGTTAAAGATGCTTAGTAGCAAATAGTCTTTAATTTGTAAAAGTGAACATTTCCTGACTGATAATAGGGTAGAAAGACTTTGTGAAGCTTGAGGTTTACAAGAATTCACAATTTCAATGGAAAAATATTTCAGAGTTGTATGGTAATTATCAATTTTATCCACTTTGTAATAATTTCTTTAAGAATTCTTATTCTTAAAAATGAAAATTCATAAAATGATTCAGAGGTTTTGGCTAAAGTCAAAAGTGTGTAATCAAACATTATTCTTTCATTAACCCAAAAAATGTAAATATAAGTATGATACATTAGAAGAAATGTTCTTCTAAGAAAATAATTTTTTCAAAATCAGCCCGTTGATAGGAAGAGAATCATTCTTCCCTTGAAGATGTTGCAACATGAAGGTTGATGGGCCAATTTGTTCTGCAATTTGAAATGGTCCAAGCCACATTATTTGGAATTTGGTATGCTTACATTTTTCCTCATGTGCCTTATCCCACTAAAGAACGAGGTCTCCATCTTGGAAACATTTTAAGGTAACATAATTTGCATGAAAAGAAGATTTAACAATCTGTTGATGTCGATCATGTGTTAATTTGGCATGTTCCCTTTCTTCTTCTAATTTAAGGATTAGGGACATTCTTAGTTGTAAGGAGGAGAAATTTACTTCATCAATAAATTGAACTGGGGCTAGTGAGGGAAGGGCTAAATTTGACGGAATTACAAATTCTTTCCCATAAACTATATTGAATGGAGAAGTGCCTATAGAGGCCTTCTGAGTTATTTGATCTGCATATAGAGAAAATGTTAAATATTTATGCCAATTATTTTGACTCTGGTCAATAGTTCTTTTTATGATCCTTATGAAATTTTTACTAGTTTACTCTGCTAAACCATTCCCTTGGGGATAGTAATTAGCAGAATATTTGAGCTTAAAACCTCTCTTGAGAGCAAATTCAGCCATACTATTACCCGAAAAGTAAGATGCATTGTCAAACATAAGTGTGTTAGGTAAGACAAACCTGGTAATGATGAATTGATCGATCAATTCTATAATGGCTTCAGAATTAGCTACCTTTAATGGAACAAATTCCACCAACTTAGTAAAGTAGTTTTTTGCAGTGAGAATGTATTTATGTTGTTTGGAAGAATTAGGAATAATCTCACCTATGATGTCGAGTCCCCATTGCTCAAAGGGTTGTTCAATTTTGACTAGCTGTAGAGGTAATAGTGGATTTCTTTATCTTTCGGTAGCAATTTGACATGTTTTGCATTTTCTCACATATGCATGAGTGTCTTTGAACAATGTTGGCCAATAATATCCTGCATGAAGGATTTTTTGTGCGGTGGTATATCCTCTGAAATGTCCACCTGCAGGTCCATTGCGGAGTTCCTACAAAAGCTTTTGTGCTTCAGACTTTTCAAGGCATCTTAATAATACAGAGTCATAGTTTTTTCTAAACAATACATTATCAATGATATGATATTGATTAGGTTTTAATATTAAAGCTCTTTTTCTTTTATGATTGAGTTCTGTGGGAACATATCCATTCTTCAAAAAAAATATAAGATCAACATATTGTGATTCAGAGTCTGTCAGGCTTACCTCAGAGACGTGTACATTATTACCTGAATCCTCATCATCTAGTATGTTGGATGCTCTAGACAAAAATTTGCAGAGACCTTGTCCTCTGACAGTTTTGGCCGGTTTCATGTCAATATGATATTCCTGCAGAGCTATAACCTAATTTTCCCTTTTTTCTCCTAGTTCATTTTGCATAAGTAATTTCCTTACTACTAGGAATGGAACTATTACCTTGGTATGTGTCTTTAGGAGAAAAGGCTTGAAATTCTTTAAATATTTATAAACAAAAAAATCTTGTTTCTTCACTTTTGAATAATTTGGTTCAATACCTTGAAGATTTGAACTGAAGAAAGAGATGGGAGCTTCAATTTTTTTATCATTAACTTGCATTAGCACAACAACGTAGGATGTTTCAGAAGCAAAGGTGTACAAAATGAAATGATTATAAAATTTTGGGGTAGTTAGAGAAGGAGGATTTATGATGGCTTGCTTGATTAAATCAAAAGCTTCTCTTTCATTGTGTCCCCATTTAAAGAGTGGTTTTTCTTGATCATGACTTGCAATGGTAAAACAATTTGGGAAAAATTAGGAACAAATCTCTTAACAAAATTTATCTGTCCTAAAAAGGACTACAAAGATTTATTGTTATGGGGTAAAGAGATTTTAGAAATTGCCTTTATTATTTCTGGATCAATACAAAAGCCTTCTTTTGATACAATAAATCATAAAAGTTTTCCTTCACTTAAAGCGACATAATACTTTTTTGGATTTAATGAAAGTCCATACTTTAAGAAGCACTCAAGGATTTTCTTGAGATCATGATAGTGGTCGCTTATTTTCTTGGAGTAAATGGTTATATCATCTAAGTACACAACCACAATTTTTTTTATTAATCCTCTAAAAGCAATATCCATTGCTCTTTGAAAAGTTTCCCTTGCATTAATTAAACCAAAAGGAATTTTTTGATAAGCATAAGTGCCCCATTTGGTCCTAAATTTAGTCTTCAACCTATCATCTGGGTGAACCAGTATCTGATTGTAACCTGAAAATCCATCAAGGAAAGACATTAATTCAGATCTAACAATTGATTGCAAGATTTGTTCCATAGGTGGTAATGGGAAATTGTCTTTTAGGCAAGATTTATTGAGATTCCTAAAATCTATACAAATGCAGATGTCACCATTTTTCTTCCTAATAGGAACTAAGTTTGAAACCCACTTTGAATGCATAACGTGAAAGATAATCTTGGATTTAAGGAGTTTATTTAGTTCATATTTGATTTGAATTTCAAGATTGAGGTGAATTTTCCTTAACTTCTATTGTACATGTTTCTCAGTGGATGTCATTGGGATAGTATGCTGGATAATGGAGGTATCATATGTCTTAAGATCTTCATATTTCCATGCGAAAACATTCTTATATCTCTTCAAAAAATGGATGAAGGCTAATCTTTCATCAGACGAGAGACCAAGTCCTAGATTGATATTAGGGGGTCTAAGATTAGTGCCATGATTTACTAGTTCAAATCTCAAGGTTGAACTTTGTAGCTTAGAATTAGTTACCTTCTTAAATTTGTCTTTTAGGCCGTAAAGATATTCAAGTTTTACCATAGATTTAGGTATGGCATTTTCATCAGTTTTTTGTTTTAATTGTCTTTCATGTTCATCCTCATCGATCAGTTGATCGTCATATGATCCTTTGGATGTTATAAATGTTAGAACATCTTCATCATCATTAAATACTCTCTAGTTGGTGACATTTTCAAGAATATATGGGCGAAAAAATTTTTCTATCGAAAATCTAACTAGACTATAATCCTCAGAAGGAATAAGCCTGGATGCTACATTGGCTAGGAGATCAACACTTACGTTTTGGAGCCTTGGGATGGGTGAGATATTGAATGCTAAGAAATGCGAGTAAAGAGCTTGCACTAATGACTGGGAATGTTTGAGATGACCAGAAATGCAGTGAGTAATATTTATTACCTGTTTAATAACTAGTTTAGAATCACCATATACTTGAAGGTTTTTGACATCAAGCTCTATTTCTTTATACAAGCCTTGGACCAGTGCCTCATAATCTGCAGTATTGTTTGTGCATTCAGATTCTAACCTAAATTCTAGCATTGTATTTTCTCCTTTTGGATTAATTAGTATGCAACCTACTCCTGCACCATCTCTTGATTTTGATCCATCAAATTACAATGTCCAAAATAAAGTTTTAACAAAAGGTTTTTCTACAATATTTATACATTTGGAAGAATATGACTGAGAAAAGTTTTCAATTAGAGAATTAACCGAATTGATAAGAAATGGAGATCATTGTGCATTGAAATTACCCAAGAATGATTCAACAGAGTAATTTCCAAGGATGTTATTGGTAAATGTCATTGGTTCATTTTCATCCTCAAAATCGGTTACTAAATATTTTGTGTGTTTTTCACGGTCAACTCGAATTTGATTTGGCTTACCATTGTAGGGAAGCCACATATGAGACCAGTCTATAGCAAAATAACTATGAAGCTTCTCTGACCAATCTCTACTCAGAATCAAACCGTAAAAGTTAGAAATATTAGCAACTAGAATATCCATAACTTGATGAACCTTTGATTTAGAAGAGAGCCTAAAAAGGACATAATTCATTTCTCTTAAAACCTTTAATTTGGTTCTATCTAATTAAATAATGTGTAAAACATAATTTTGGGGTGAGATGTTTAACTTCAAACAAACAGAATATGACATAATATTCGAAGAAGCCCCATAGTCTATCAGGAAATTGTGCACATTTTTATTAAAAACTTCAAAATTTAGAAGGAAAGGAGGAGTGTGAGAATTGGATCTGTCTCCAATCAAGATAACATCAGTGGCATCGATATTTTTAGATGAATCTGTGGGAGGTTTTCCTACTCATTTTGAGGCTTTAAAAGTAATAGGAGCAGGTAAAGGAGAGGTAGGAACTACAATCAATTATTTGAGTAGGATTTTATGCAGTTGTTTTAATTTACTCACCTCATACATAAAGATATTTACTTTGAATTTCTTCATGTCTTCCACTATATTATACTCAATAGTATCTAAAACCACTAAGGTCTTTGATGTAGATGGAGAGTTAGAAGAAGTTGGGTTTGTTGGAGGAGGTGTAGAAGGAGTCTTTTTATTGAAAACTTTGTCTTTCGCAACAAGGGTTGAAGATTTATGTTTTTGATATGGCTGAGGCAAATCAATAATATTTTTACTTCTAGTGCTAACTGGTAGCACCTCATGTTCATCTTCATTATCAGATGTAGGAAGAATGAAATCCCAAAATCCATGAACTTCAACCATCTCTTCATCTTGTGATTCATCTGCAGACAATATTGTTTCATCCTCATCTTCATCTTGATATGATTCAACATTAGAGATTAGATTTGGAGGTTGAGTATTTGAAGTCAGAGTTTTCTTGAAAGATATAAAAGGTTTCTTAGAAGAAGAATCACCTAATTTTTTTTTCTACCATGTCATTTGACATGGTTTTGAGAAATTTTTGTAATCCTTCAAGATCATAAGGATCCTTAGGTGATTTATTTTTGGGCTCATCCTCAAATGTCACTTTTTTAGATTTTATATCTTCTTGGGCAGTCTTATTTTCTAAAGCAAGAATTCTCTTTTATACAGACATGGCTTCTTTCATGTTTTCTAGCAAAGTAGCCTTATTGGCCCTATCTACAAAAAATTATATATTAGAAGGAAGAGAGGATATATAACATTCAATATATACATCTACACCAAGTTTAGATGTAGTTGGGATTTTATTCAACAATTTGTTAAATATGGAATTGAAATATTTGATATTTTCTCCTGAATTTGCTTTAAGATTTGAAAGATAATTTATGAGAGTAGCAGTAGTACGATCATCACCAAATTTGGTCAAAAATTGTTCTTCAAATATATCCCAGCTAGTAATAGTTCCTGATGGTAATGAAAAGTACCATGATCTTGTTGAACCTTGAAAAGTATAAAGAAACAATATTACTACACAATCTTCTTCAGAGACATCATTTAGGTTCATGGAAATCATGAAATTATGGAGATGTTCTTCAACAGGGAGACCATGGTCAGGATTATAACTAGGCAACCATCTCTCTGGATGCTTGGGTAAATTGTGAAGAGGACCTGGTAATTGAACAACTCTAGGATTAGTTCGTGGCCTATTTTCCATTGTGTGAATTGGAGGATTGGTTTGTCCTGAAGAAGGATTTGAAGAATAATATGTAGTTCCAAAGACAGATATAGTTGAAGAAGAAACAACCACAGAAATAGTATTGCTCGAAGAAACACTTGTTGACTGAAATGAAGAGATATGAATAGATGAGGAAATTGGTTGAGATGATGTAATTGAAAGAGGAATAAATGATGTCAGACTTTGAGGAGGAGAAGATGAAAATATTTCACTAGCAGATTTTTGAGTTTCAAATGTTGGAGTCTTCCTGCGATGGGAATGAAGAGGAAACTCAAATGGAGTTACTCCAAGTTTTTCACTCTGAGAACGAGTCAATACACCAATATCTTGAAAAATTGAAGTAACACTTCCTTTGAAGGCTTCAAAAAGCACAGGATTTTATGTTGAAATAAAAATTTCTTCTAATTTCTTTATCAAAGTCTGTACTTCAAGTGATTCTAGAGTATAGTCAGGGGAGATTTATTTGGGGATTGAACTAGGAGACTTAGGAGGAGATTGAACAACTTCTGATCTAAAGGTAGGATATTTTGAGTGTGGGCTTGAATTTGTAGGATATTTGGAGGGGGGTTGACTCTTTTGATGGTATTTGGTTTTAGGATTAAGATTTGGTATCATTCATAGTCTAGTGGTCCTCATTCTAGCGCCAAAAATTTTGATGCCTTAAAATTCGTTGCAACAACATCACGGAAAACCACCAGGTCGGGGACTTGAAAACCATCCCTTATCTGTTTGAGATAGTGGCTCCGACTAGATTTACGGGACTAGTTTCCAAATGAAATATAATTGAATGGATGGGTGGTATTATAACTGATTTTGACTTGGTGAATGAGAGTGACAACAATTTTAAAGAATATATATATATATATATATATATATACCTATCTCTATCCCGGGATGAATTATCTTTATTTTATATGCAATTTAAAAAGGTAATATTTAAGTGAATGAAAATGAAGATTTATCAAAAACTTAGAGAAATGTAAAACAATTTGAGATAAATGATTTGATTAAATAGTTAATCAAATCAATTGATTAAGTATATATCGCATGTATTATTGCATGTATTGTATATGTATAAAAAATAGCATTCAAAACATGCTTAGAAGTGAATTAATGTTGGATTGTGTGAAAAATATACATATAACAAAACATCATAAGGAAATTTAACTATTTCTCATTTGAAACAGAACATCAACATAAAGATAAAAGTACCATATATATGCTAACTCTGCTCATTTGAAAAATAGTCTCTGTTCCAACCTTTTCTATTAAGAAAAACTTTAAGAGTACAAAATTGCAACTTATGTAAAGTCTTCTTTTCAAAATTTCAGGATCCTTTATTTAAAGACATGAAAGGGTTTATATAGTAAAGAAATAAGTACAAAAATAACAAATACATAAAGAGTTGATGAGGTTTAAACAAATCTCCTTAAATTAAGTGAAATAAAAACAAAATTAGATTTTGGTGGGATGACTCACTTCAGGATTGCGTTGTTGTCTCCTTTTCCATTCGTTCCTTGAGCTAAAGGATGTCAATCATAGGCCGAACCTTAGGAGGTTCGCCTGGCTAATGTGCAACTATCCTTTGTAGACCGCATCTGATAGTGGAGGCATCATGTAAGCGGAAGTGTCTATTAGAAAACACAACATTAGCCATTGACTATGTGGCTTGACTAAGTGCTTCCAATACTTGACCCACTCAAGCTTATCCAATTTTTTGATGCTTTCTTCCTTCATCTTAGACATTTCTTGCCACTTTCTTATCAAATATTTTACAACAGGTAGAGAACGAGGTGGGCATTTATCAATCAGATTGAAAACAATTAGGTTTTGGATGATTGTTTCAACAATGTTGTTGGAAACATTGCTGATTTATGGTAGCATCGGATGTGCTCTAGCATTTTAACTTTGTATATAGGCTAGGACACATGTATTCCATAAAACCTAGAAATGGTTTTGGAAAATTCCACTTAGAGATGGTTTAATTAAATTAATTAATCGTTTTTTAATGTTTTCCTAAGTCTAAACTTAGGGAAACTAATTAATTAAAGGTTATTAATTAAACTAAGAGTGAATATTCTAGATAACCTCATGGATCACCTGCAAGTTAATCTTAGCCCTTGATTATGTTTTAATATTGGTCGTTGAAGGTTCAACAGAAGAATATAAGAAGGAGGGTGAGGGGTCTATGGAAAACATATTATGACACTTGAGCCATTGAGCATTTTCGAATTTGTGTGAGGATACACAACTTTTGATCAAGGACCAAATAACTAGGGTAGGGTTTGATAAGTGATTGTGATTCAGTGATCAGATCCAGAGAGGGGAAAAAGCAGAGATTAGTCAGTTGGACCAAGAATACATTTTAGAGTGAGACAAAATTTATGCAAAAGAGAGCCAACGCAGTTTTTTGAAGAGGTAACGCAGTTCGTGCAGAGAATCACGCAGAACCAGCGCAGTGTCTCTTGGAGTCAGTCCAGAGATATATAGAGGTTGGGGTTTCTATGCCAGGAGGGCCAAAATCCAGTCCTAGATCAGCTAGATTAGTTGCAGAGCAAGGTGACGCAGTCCCTCCAGCTTGCCCATGTAGGCTTACACAGTCCAGCATAGGAAATCACACAGAGGAAGTGAGGGCTTCACTTACGCTGTCAGATCAGCTAGAGACTTACTGAGTGAGGTATATCTCACATTTTTATCCATATTGTCTAGATTTCTCTGAAGATTTTTCTAGATGTGGGCACCCTAGTTGTATTCAAGATTCTGCTGCTTAATAATACAAACCCTCATATCTGTTGCACCAGTTTTCCCAAGTTGGGTTTTTCCAGGGCCTTAGTCCAAAAATAAATGTGTCACATGTGGATGTTTTTCATTTTATTTTGTTCAGATTGTTTTAGAACTTATATTTATTTCTGCAACATTATTTGTTTAGACTGCTTCAGAAATTACTTTGATATTTCACAGTAATGAAATAATTATGTAACATAATAGAAGAAGTAATTTAGATTTGTTGCAGTGGGAATCCGGATCTAATATTTTTCACATGGTATCAGAGCTTATTCAAGTTTAAGTGCAGGTGAAACACAAGTGAACCAGCAGATTAGCGCTGAAGAGTCTGGGATCTGCGTAACCAATAGCAGACCCTCCCAGAAAATTACGTTGTCCAGGCCAGGAGGGCATTTCAGTGCAGAAAAAGTCTTCCTCTGAGAGAGTTGACAGAGGGGAAAGATTTTTCAGTTGCAGAAGAGGCAACGTAGCTGAAGGACGCAGTTACTGCATAGCAGTAAGAGCTGGTGCATAAGCGTCATAAAATTCTGAAAAACACAGTTGGGGATTTCTTTGCCTCAAAGGGTTTCTTACTCAAAGAAACTCATTTTTTTTCCTGTGCAGTAGCATAAGCAGTGCATTAATCCTCAAGGAGTGCGTAATTCCATCTGAGCAGAGGGTTAGAGGAAGATTTCGACAAATATTGAGGAGATGGCTAGCATTGGACTTCGTGACCAAGATAGATTGGAGGGTGCCTCCAACTATGTTATTTGGAAGTCAAGGATATAATTTATCATTGATGAGCATGATTTGAAAGCCCTCATAGACAACATAGTTGCAGAACCTCTTGATGCAACACACCTAAGGAAATTCAAGAAGAATATGGCAAGAGCCAAGTGGTTGATCCTAGATGGAGTGAAGGATCACATCATACCCCACATAGCAACAAATACCACGGCTAGAGAGATGTGGGTAGGGCTGGAAAAGCTATACCCAGGATCTTACGAACAACATAAGATGTACCTTGAAGAGAAGATGCAGAATATCAGGATGAAGAAGGGAGAGCGTTTTGACTCCTCCTTGTCTCGGATTCAGGAAAACTGAGATCAACTGTCTGTAGTAGGATCTGCTCCTAGAGACTCAGAGCTAATAAGGCTCACGCTGAATTCTGTTTCAGAGGATAGCAGGTCTTTGTCCAAAGTATATTTCGTAGAGAAAGACTTCCAGGATGGGAAGCGATGTGGGCAGCATTACAACAAGAAGAGTTGAGGAGAGATCTCCTAAAAATCCGCTTGGAGGATGGCAGTAACAGTTCAAAGGTCAAGAAGGAGGAAGAAGATAACATTGCCCTTGCATCAAAAGGGCAATAGAAGTAGAAGAAGAAATATATTTCCAATATCAAGTCCTTTCGGTATGGATAAATGGGGCATTCTGCCACACAGTGTTCTCTTAAGAAAAAAAATAAAGAGGAAAAGGAAGATCCACAAGCAGGAGCTGCCAAGATTGAGGCAAAAAAAGATTGTGCCATGTTAGCTCATATTCCGAAAGGAGAGAGATGGGCTGACTTGGATTTGTAGATCCAGAATCTACAAGGAGGAGGGATCCTTGAGTATTTCCGAACACTTGGATCACATGTGAGCTACGACAGCCTAAAAGATAGTAGCAGGATGGACAGTTGTAGCGGAAGATGAGAAGACAGTGTAGTGGTTGGTAGTACTAGAGCCTGATCAACGTAGAGAGGGAGAAGCAACATCAATAGTTGAGTAGCAGTAGTGCAGTTCACATTGGTGCAACGCAGTGCAGTGCAGTGCTCACGCAGTGTAGAGTAGCAACAATGCAGTATTTTCATAGAGATAGTGCAGAAAATAGTAGCAGTCAGTCTTATTTTCCAGGTGCAGATTTTTCTTGTCCAAATTTCGGAAGTTTTTATGCTGCAAATAGAAATAATGTAGTAGTGCAGAAACAACAGTAGATGAGTAGTAGCAGTAGATTAGAAGTAACAACATAATGCACAAGTGGTGCAGCGCAGTGTAGAGTAGTGCTCATGCAGCGCAGATTAGTGCTCATGCAGCGCAGAGCAGTGCTCACGCAGTGCAGCAACATGGTTGTAGAATTCAGAGGGAGTTGCAGTACATGGGTAGTTGGCAGTAGCATGCAGAGTCAGCAACAATACCCTTGCAACATATTTTCTTGTGCAGTGTTGGTGAGCAGCATTAACAACACAACAACAGATGTTCCAGAAGTCAGAGTAGCACATTGAGTTTTTTTGCTATAACACTTTCCTTGCTAAGAGGGAGTGTTGATTTATGGTATCATTAGATGTGCTCTAGCCTTATAAATTTGTATATAGGCTAGGACACATGTATTCTATAAAACCCAAAAATGGTTTTGATAAATTCCACTTAGATATGGTTTAATTAAATTAATTAATCATTTTTTAATGTTTTCCTAAGTCTAAACTTAGGGAAACTGAATTATTAAAGGGTATTAATTAAACTAAGTGTGAATCTTCTAGATAAAGTCATGGATCACCTCCAAGTTAATATTATCCCTTGATTATGTTTTAATCTTGGCCGTTGAAAGTTCAACAGAAGAATATAAGAAGGAGGGTGAGGGGCCTATGAAAAACATATTGTTACACTTGAGCCATTGAGAATTTTCGAATTTGTGTGAGGAGACACAAATTTTGATCAAGGATCAAGTCACTAGGGCAGGGTTTTCTAAGTGATTGTGATTCAATGATCAGGTCCAGAGAGGGGCAAAAGTAGAGATTGGTCAGTTGGACCAAGAATACATTTCAGAGCGATACAACATTTACGCAGAATAGAGACAACGCAATTTTCTGAAGAGGTGATGCAGTTCCTGCAGAGTATCACACAAAACCAGTGCAGTGTCTCTTGGAGTCAGTCTGGAGATAGCTAGAGGTTGGGGTTTCTAGGCCAGGAGGGCCAAAATCGAGCCCTAGATCAGCTAGATCATTTGTAGAGCAAGGTGACGTAGTTCCTCCAGCTATCCCACGCAGGCTTATGCAGTCCAACATAGGAAATCACACAGAGGCAGTGAGGGCTTCACTTATGTTGTCATATCAGCCGGAGACTTACTGAGTGAGGTATATCTCACATTTTTCACCAGATTGTCTAGATTTCTTTGAAGGGTTTTCCAGATGTGGGCACCCTAGCTGTATTCAAGATTCTGCTACTTAATAATACAAACCCTAAGATCAGCTGCATCGGTTTTCCCAAGTTGGGTTTTTCCAGGGACTTAGTCCAAAAATAACTGTGTCACATGTGGATGTTTTTCATTGTATTGTGTTCAGATTATTTCAACACTTAGATTTATTTCCAAAGCATTATTTGTGTAGATTTCTTCAGAAATTACTTTGATATTTCACAGTAATGAAATAATTATGTAACATAATAGAATAAGTAATTCAGATTTTTTGCAGTAGGAATCTGGATCTAGGATTTTTCACAAACATCCCTAGCCCTGCCAATTTCCCTTTCATCTTGCTTTAATTGTATGTCCCAATCAGTGAACAATATTTCTTTTTTAGAATCTTCAATCCTGGTAAGATTGGCCTTTCGACCTTTAGTAGTATCTTTCCAGTTGACATATTGGGAGACTTTGTCATCAATTTCATCAAAGCTAATCCTATGGTCAGCTACTCGATTTATCAGTGAATCACTTTTTTCACACAACTAAATTATGCTAGATATTTTTTGACAGAAAAAAACTTCTTGTTGGGCCAACAAAGTTTTTAGTTATAAAGCTTCCTTTTTAAATCCATCCACTTTAGAATTATCTTTTAATTGTTCAACATTGAATTGCAGTTGGTATACATGAGCATCTTTAGCACCAACATCAGGTTGGTGCTGTAATCTTAGTTGATTCATGATGTGTTGGAGCTGCACTTGTGCTTGTAATTTTTGATTAATGATTTTCTTTTCTACTAGAAATTCTTGGTCTAATTGAAGGATTCTTTCATCCTTCTCTTTGACTAATTGTTTAACTTTAGTGGCTTTGTCAATGGTGGAAGATGCATAAGCACCTGCAAACTGAGTTAACTGTGTTAGATCTTGAGATGGATCTACTTATGGGTCCTTCCAAACTACTTCCATAGAGACATCCCTAGGAATGAGAGCCTATCTGCCTGCTCATGACAACCTTATGCTTTGGGTTGTAAAATATATCCAAAGGAGGTATTTCCTCGATTTTAAACACAATTTCTAATGTTGGGTAGGCCAGGATAAATTCTACTTCTTTTGTCTATTTGCTCATGACAACCTTACGATTCGGGTTGTAAAATATATCCAAAGGAGGTATTTCCTCGATTTTAAACACAATTTCTAATGTTGGGTAGGCTGGGATTAATTCGGCTTCTTTTGTACTAACAGATTTGTCAGTTGACCTAGCAATAAACAGGTTCTGACTTTTTCCATGAGGTGTTCCAATGGTTTCTTAATGGTCAATGATCACCACTTCTTGATCTCCCTTAAGTTGTTGATCAAAGTCTTTGCAGACTTCATGTAAGTCACTAGAAAAGAGTGGATCCTTAATTTGAGTTCCAAAAGACTTATCTCCTTTTATTCCATTAAGGAATTTAGTATCCTTAGGGGGTTTTTCCTTTCCTTGTTCTTTCTTCTGCTAAAACTTCTCTTTTGTTTGCTATTATTTATGTGAGATAGGTTTGGATACCTCCAGAATATTTAGAGGAATAAATTCCAACCTTATATTCCTGTATTGCTTGAACTTTTCTAGTTTTTGAGGATTAAGGCGTGATGTTGCCGATTTATCCATTGTTGAATAAGTATCAACTGACTCAAATACATCATCAAAATCATCATTTTCATGAGAAAATTGCCTGATTTTCACTTGAGTTGTGAAATTGAATGCAGCTTAGTCCAGGTCATATTGCTTGTTAGGAATTTTAAATAATTTAAAACATTGGATTTGATTAATTTCTAATCTAGCATGTCTGAAATCGTCTAATGCGTAAACACCACAGTAAATAGGAAAGGAAGGCCATGAATCTTTCTTTGCTTCTTTCAAAACTTTGGTAAATCCATGACCAACTATCTGATAAGTAATTTCTCTTGTGAGAAGTTTGTCTGGAACATATAATGGGAGGACATGTGGTCGGGTTAAGCTTCCAAAAACTCTCACATAAGTAAATAACTCTTCACCAAACCATTTCCCAATGGATGTGAAGTCATCTTGGGATTCTTTAGACAATATAGGGGTATTTTCATCAAGCAAAACTTGAAACAGTGGGAGCATAACTCCGTGACAATTATTTTAGAAATTAGTTTCATATTTAGATTCCCATAGAATATTATGATAAATGAACGGGAGTGGGGTTTTGGATAGTCCATTTCCAACCCATTGTTGGAAAATATGATGTAAAACACATTGCGTCCATAATGTAGGTACTCATATAGAATGGTTGAAGGATATTAGATGAAACGTAATGATTTTTCCTGTAATCAAGAATCTATGTAGGAATATTGTTTGAAAAATTGGTTCCCCAGTCCATGATGTAGGATTCTGTGAAGACATCCATAAGGGGAACCCATTCAACATAGAATTTACTGGTATTGGGTTGGCCAAATAATCTAGACATAATAGCGGAAATATAACGGTATGGACCAACAAGTGAAACCGTGGATTACATGCCCTTATCATCGTGCTTATGCTTGTTAGGGTCATCCTCCAAAAAGTGCTTCCCCAGTCCATGATGTAGGAATCTGTGACAAAATCCATAAGGGGAACCCATTCAATAGAGAATTTACTAGTGTTGGGTTGGCCAAATAGTCTAGACATCATAGTGGAAATATAACAGTATGGACTAGCAAGTGATGAAGTGGAATAGATGCCCTTATCATCGTGCTTATGCTTGTTAGGGTTACTCCTCCATTGATTTATGGGATCTGACTGCAACTTGTTTTCATTTGTGAATTGTGATAGGAAATATTTATCATACACCTTCTGGGGGTCTAGAATGTGGTATATGTTTTTCAAATCTTCTGCTTTGAACGACCCTATAATTGTGCCTCTTCTTGTTAGGAAGTTTCTATCTCGAACGTTGAGGTTGTTAATAATCCATTTCACCATATCTGAATATGGTAGAATCTCGAGGCGTGTAGAAATTTTGTGCAAAAAAGAGTTGGAAATATTGGCAATAGTAGCTTCTAAGGTATCAGAGGTGTCTGCAATAAATTTTCTTTCAACCCTGTAGGGTTTTACGTCTTCAAACAACCTATACATTTCTTCCCAATAAGCAGAGCCACTTTCTATTGTGCATGTAGTATCTGTGGATAGGGGCAGAATTTGTGTTACTTCGTTAGTAGGAGGCGCAGGATAGGGGGAGCCATGGGTTTCTTGGACTTCTTTGCGGCCTTAGACATTTATGAGGAACTTTGTTTGTTTGGACTTTCCTATGAAATAAGAATATCATCGAGTAAAAAGGAAATTTTATCACAATACGAGAGCAATGTAACAATAATTGAAGTGATGTAAAATAAAACTTGGCACGTAGACTAATCTAAAAAATTAATTATTTTTTGGTCAAATCACATTTGGAGGCTCGAGTTGTTAAACCGTTAAGGCGAGGCATTAATGGAAAGCGTGGGTTCACATGCCCTGTTGGAGCGGGGTCCCCTGAGGCACAATTTTTGATGTAATTTGTATAATTTTGTATGTGCGCGCTGCGCGATGGATTCAAGGAGATTTGGGGTGGGTCAAAGTCCCTAATTTTGATTTAAATGGGTCTAAGGGTAAACTGTGGGCCTCAAACCATGGTTTGAGACCATAGTATCTATGCGTTGGGCGAATATAAATAGATAGATCACATCTAAGGAAGATGGTTCATGAATTGTAATGTTTGATAATTCTATGCGTCTATAATACACGGTGAATGGTTTTGTTGGGGTTGGGTTGAAAGGCTCCTACTAGATGTGTGCGCGGAGACCTAGTCTTGGTTGTGTGCGGACTCTGCTGGCTATGTGCACGGAGACCTAGTCTTGGCTGTGTGCGGGCTCTGTTGGCTGTATGCGCAGAAGATTTATGTAAGGGAAAGTTTGATGTACTGAAAGGTTATGAAGATTAATAGAAAGGAAAAATTTTGGTGAAATTCTTATGTTATTGATTTGAGTTATTTAATGTTTTTGTTCTATTGAGATCACACTGTTTTTTGTTGATTATTGCGCAAAGGATATTTGTCATGGTTTTGCATGCTTATTTATGATTGATAAATCTAGCGAATTAATTGCACATTGTTTTGATCTGGATCTGGTTCTGTTATGTTTTTTTGTGCTAAGGTGACCAATGAATCTATCTTATTTTGTTAAATATTCCGCACTCTCTATGATTCTTCTTTACTCTGTTGCACGCATCTATTTATGGTTGATTCAAATATGCATTCGATTTTCTTAGGAACACTTCATTATTTTCTCCCTGAGGGTGCGGAAACCAGGTTCTAACACCACCCCATATTTCTTCGGGCGAGACTTTAATCTGCGCAAGTAGGTCATTTCTGAAAGGGCCAATAGTTGGAGGGTTTGTTGGTTTATCCATAAACACTGAACCTGGGTCAGGACCCCTCAAGCCAACAAATGGTTATGTTGTCGAGACTAGGATCATTTTGAGGGAGAATCGATGTTGTGGCATCCTTCACGAAACGAATTTCAAGATTGGCTGGATAGAAAGATCCTTGAATTTTCACTCCAAGAGAATAGAAGTACTAAGCTATCTAATGAATAGTGGGTATAGAAATATATTTATACAGAAGTGCATGAAATACTCTTTTTTTCCTTTGTGCACGAGCTACATGAGTGGTTGTCATGCTTATCTGAATTCTATCAATGCATAAACAATGATGTAGTCACTGAGTGGACTCCTGAATTGATCCAGCAAGTAGAGAAGTTTGAAAATAAGATCACCCATGTGGTAGATCATTGAATCGATCGCCTCTTGGGGGTATATGTGACTAAATTTTCCATTGATTAATTTGTGTCATATTCTGAAGTAGAAATAAGGTTTTTCATAGGCTCTATACGTAAGAGAGCAAGTTCCTGCGCTCATTGAAATTGTTGCTGAAAATGCTATTATGTGAATGGGGTTGTCTGTGTGAACATACTGCTTGAATGCATCAAAGAGGTCCAACTACGCATAGTGGAAAAGTTTACCGCGAAGATTATGAAAATTTTATTTATAGCCCTCTAAGGCCTAGATCTGATAGTGAAGCTAAACTAGAAACTAGTAGCTCAAGTGACTCTGAAGAAGAAATCTCATCACACCAGAAACCTTTGAGTCTATTTCCAACCCCATCCACTCCACTTCTGCACTCACATCATAGATCACCCACTCCACCCTGTAGTCCATCTCCATCACCATCTCCACCTCCCCTTGAACTAGATATGACTGCATAAATGAAGTTACCTAATTTCAGAGGAGTTGGAAATGAGGATACCGATCAGTTCTGGTTTGTGACTAAGGTCGTATGGCAATCTTAGAAAATTAACAATATTGATCTTAGGAAAGCATAATTGGATACTAATTTCCTGTTGGGTTTGTGTTATATTCTTTCCATGACTAGTCACGCGTGGGGGGGTAATAGGGGGGCAATAGCCCCCCCTGTCAGTGTTCGGGGCAGTGCCTCGGGAAAAAAAAATTGGCCCTTATTTTCCAATGGGCGGACCCGCCCATGGTTTTGTGCATGGGTTTGCACATGGTTTTGGGGCATGGTGGTTTTTGGCCCCTAGTATTTTGTAGATCCGGTCAAGGGAACTACAATTATGTTCTAATCCAGGGTTAATGGATTGGGGTTTATGTATGCTTCGACATGTATATATATGTGTTGTAACACTAAAAGGAATATAATGAAAAATCAAGTTGGTTTTCCCGATTTGGGATCCAGGGGAAAATATATGTGTTTATCTGTGTTATGTTTTATGCTCTCGCTATTATTTATTTTCTATTTTAAAGATTCATTCGTAGATAATTTCTATACAGGGTTAAAACCTACATTTGGTATCAGAGCAGTTTTGGCTTCAAGGGGACACCTTTGCTACCGAGGGGTTTTTTTCTCAGTCTGAGGGGGGGGGGGACCTCTGCTTAGTGGGATTTGCGTGATCACTTCGGTGAAAGAAGATGGCGAGCGGCGGGAAGATAGAGATCGAGAAATTTAATGGTCAGAGTTTTGAGTTGTGGAAGCTCAAGATGGAGGATCTGCTAGTGGATAAGGACCAGTGGATCACTGTAGATTGGGGTACTAAACCAACGACAATGTCTGATGAAGACTGGAAGAAACTAGATCGGAAGGCAAAGAGCACAATATGGTTGTGTGTCTTAGATTCAGTATTGTTGAATGTGTCTGTGGGACTTTGTACCAATCTAAGTCTCTGGTGAATAAATTGTTCCTGCAGAAAAATATGTATAACCTGAGGATGAAGGATGGAGACTCGGTGATAGAGCATCTGAACACCTTCAATACTGTGGTAAGTCAGCTGTCATCTGTTGATATTAAAATCTCGGATGAAGATAAGTGCATCAGTTTGTTGTGTTCTCTACCAAACTCGTGGGACAGTCTGGTTACTGCAATAGGTAGCAATACAACTACCTTGAATTTTGATGATATTGTCTCAGCCTTGCTGTTGGAGGAAATAAGATGGACAGAATGTTGATGCCTTATCTATACGAGGAAGGTCCCAAAATAGAAACAAGAATAAGGTTTTGAGTGGGAGATATAAATCTAGAGGGAGATCTAAATCTAGTAGAAAGTTTGTAAAGGTGTGCTGGAAATACAGAAAGGAAGGGCACTACAAAAAGGACTGTAGATCTAAAGCTCCTGAGAAAGGAAATGGATCTGATGATGCTCCTTCTGCAGAGGCAAAAACCACCTCGGATGAAGGTGGGGATGTGTATTTGGCTTCTTCTTCAAATACACATGTAGATTATGAGTCATGGTTGATTGACTCGGGTGCATCCTTTCACTTCACTCCTCATAGGGAGTGGTTCTGCGAGTATGAGAAATATGATGGCAGTGATGTCTTCTTAGGTGATGATAGGAAGGCCAGAATTGTTGGAAATGGAAAATTCAAGTTGAAGCTGCAAGGTGGAAGGATTAGAACACTTCCTGGTGTTCTGCACATTCCTGAATTGGCCATAAATATGATTTCTGTAAGTAAGATGGATGATGCAAGTGTAAAAACAGTGTTCGAGAAAGATGCTTGTAAGATGGTTCGGGGAGCACTGGTATTTATGCGGGGAGTTCGGATTGGAACTTTGTACAAGCTTCAGGGAAACACTATTATTGATGGGTGCAACAGTTCTGTGGTTCCCAAAAGTGGAGCGGAAGGCCTAGCGGTCTCTGGAGAAAATACCATGCTATGGTATCAAAGGCTTGGACATATTGGAGAGAAGGGCCTTCGGATACTGCATGGAAATGGTATGGTATAAGGTATGTATAATAGCTCTCTTGATTTCAATTTTTGTTAATATTGTGTATATGGGAAGTAGAATCGGGTGAGTTTTCATTCTAGTGCTAAGAGGGCAAACAAGAAATTAGAGCTTGTGCGCAATGATGTGTTTGGACCTATGTCGATTCCATCACTGGGTAAGTCTATGTACTATGTTTCATTCATAGATGACTTCTTAAGGAATACATGGATATATTTCTTGAGGAATAAATCTGAATTCTTTGACATATTTAAAGAATTTAAGGCTCTGGTGGAAAACCAGACAGAGAAGAAGATAAAGGTGCTGAGGACAGATAATGGTGGGGAGTTCTGCAAGAAGGAATTTGAAGAGTTCTGTAAGCTGCAGAGAAAGCAATTTTAAAAATATTTACCCATACACCTCATCAAAATGGAGTTGCAGAAAGAAGCGAACAAAAAGTCGATGGAAAAGGCAAGAAGTGCTCATGGTACCAAGCTAGACAAGAATTCCCGTAGAGGCAAGTGAGACTGATGAGGAATGTTAACATCATCTTCATCAGTCATGGAGCAGCAGACTCCAGCATGAGGGGTATGGACTGTAAGAAAACCACGACTCTTTCACATCTGAGGGTATTTGTTTGAGACATATACAAAGTTCCTAAAGGAGAAAATGAGTGATGATACAGTTCTGAAAGGTGCATCTTTATTGGGTATAAGGATGGTTTAAAGGGTTACAAGCTTTGGAACCCAGAAACAAGGAAGGTTGTGTACAGCCGAGATGTGGTGTTTAGAGAGGTGAAAGATATTTTTAAACATGAAGTCCTACCAAAGGAACTTGAGAAGATAGAGTTTGAGCTAAAGTAGGATGAATCTAACTATATAACAGAAGAAGACTCAGAAGAGGAAGAGCCAAAAACTCCAGCTGTGAGAAGATCAATTCGGGAAAGAAGACAACCAGTAAGGTATAGTCCATCTGCTTTATATTCAAATTTTGCTTTAACTATAACTGATGATGATCCCAGAACCATCAGGGAGGCAGTAGATTCAGAGGATGGAAAACTCTGGAAGGAGGCCATGGTTGATGAAATGGCTGCTGGAGCTGCAGCTGGTGAGGCTTTTGCCTCGCAATTTGAGCTAGACTTCTCATTGATTGCATGCATGGTGTCTAGTGCATTGGGATCGGGGTGGTACTTTGATAGTGGCGCTTCCTTATACATGAAGGGAGATGTGAATATTTTTAGTGACTTGGTGGAGAAAGATCTCCAGTTGCATGTTGAGTTGGGCGACAATGGACGATACAATGTGACCGACATTGGTACCATTACCTTTTAGAGGGAGTCAGGTAAAATCATTCTTTTACAAGATGTTGTGCATGTTCCAAGTTTAAAGAAGAATTTAATCTTAGTTGCAATGTTAGAGGATAAAGGGTGTGATGTTGTATTTAGTGAAGGAAAAGTTTTCCTTCAGCACAAAGCAATAGGACAAGTCAAGAAAGTTGGGATTCGAGAAAATAATCTCTACAGACTTGAAGTAGATGGGATGTCTATGGAGCTTCCTACTGTTGGGAAGTGCAAGAAATCCATGCAACTGAAGCTTGAGAGGGAGCAGGATTTGCATGCAGGTAAGAGTGAACCTTGGGATGTGGAGCAGCCACAAGATGAGAATCATGGAGTGGGAGCAACCATCAAGTGTCATTGCATAAACTTTGTGCCAAATGGGCAAGAGGGAGTGCATGTAAACTATGCACACTAGGTGGAGAGGTGGGGCTATGCCAGAGAATCCCAAGAGGATACTGGGAACATTCATGAGATGGTGGATCTCATGAATTGGACCTCGCTACGAGGTTCCAGTGCCCATAGCAAGAATGTAAAAAGTTGGGTTTAGGAATTCCTGATTGATGCAGTAGATCAAAGTGACAAGTACAACATCGGAGCGCTGACGTAGCTGGATAGCGGCGGCATGGGAAAAGAGTTCAACAAACAGAGGGTTCGATGACATGTGCAGCTGGTACCACAGAAAACAGAATTTGATGATAGATGCATCAGACTGATTGAGTTGTTTGGAGCCTATTTAGTTTTAGAGCAGATGCATGGAGTTGCATGGCGCTTGTGAAGGTTGTAGGGCGAATGCATGGAGTTGCATGTCGCATGCAAAGACAGTCCTTTCTTGTTGAGAGGGAGTGTTGAAGATTGCAACAAGAAAAAGTGAAGGAGGCATCCTGAAACATCTTTCCTGATCCTAGTTGGAAAGTGATCACCTAAACTAGGTGGGGGCCACACAAGTGATTTTTGTCGCAAAGTCTATTTTTAGACATGTCGATCATATTCTATGAGTTGCGGGATGCTATTTGTGGATGGCTGGCCAAGTTGGAAAAATAGATGGATTTATATTTTTAGACATATTGGGCAGAGTCTATTTTTAGACTGCCAGTCTAAAAATAGATATGTCGAATATTATTAGCTCTTAATAATATTTGGACTATAAACATTATCTTATTCTCTTGGAGCACTTCAGTTAAGTGCACAGATGTGGCACAGGAGCTGACAGAAGGAATTACGATATTCCTAAGGGTTAAGTGGAGCTATTGCATGGATACTTCAGTTAGAACTCATGTGACAGAGTTTGGTGGAGTTATTGAAGTAGTTGGTGGAGTTGTGTTCAGTTTAACTGAGTTAAAAATAGTTGAGCTAGTTGTATCTAGTCTAACTGATTGATACACTAGTGAGTGTGGTGTGAATTAATTATTAGCCGATTAATCAGTTAACGAATACACGCTAACTTCAAAGGTATACTCAAAGGGAGACCGCCGAAGAGACAGTGAAAGAGGTAAAGGTGACTATCGCCTGTGACTATAATGAAGTGCATGCTCGGCATCCAACACTCGGTGAGATGCCTATAAGGACTTTGTGGAGCAAGGTTGGAGGCAATTCTAATCATCAGTGATATTTTCAAAGGATTCTTACTAGAGGTGTAAGCAGCACAAGTAAAGACGGTGCAGTATGGGATTTGCTAGATTGGACCTGATTAGTGTGTAGTAATTGGAGATTGTACTGAGAGCTTGTGAGGAGCTTTGTATGATGATTGTTACATGATCTCTATGACATATAATATACAGATAGTTGGGGGTTTTCAGCTTTAAGCTTTCCCATAAATTACTGTGTTCATATGTGTGAATTTTTTATGGTTTTAATGTGTGCATGCAATTGATTTAATTTCCGCAAGTAATGATTAATAGTAGAAGAGATTCTGTATTGTGCATGAAGCTGGGCATTCTGGTCAATCAGTTTGTGGATAACATTTATGTATCAATTATTCAAATTTCTACATGGTATCGAAAATGATATTAATTTATTGGAGCAATTGCAAAACATTGGAAGTGTTATTTTGAGTTGGTGGTCTTGGATGTCAGCCAGTGTTTTCTTGGTGTCAAAGTTGAGATGTCTTTCATGGATTGCATTATGATATCTCTTTAGCAACTCGAATTATAATGTAATAGCGCATGATGGAGGCGATAAGCGGGATGACAATGGGTTGAAGGAGTTCATGATGCAGAATTCCAAAAACCTACTTCTAGCGATGTCAGATTGATGGTGGAAAAGAAGACAGCAAAGTGTCGGAAGAATTATGATGGAAGGTGTGAAGGATCACATAGTGTCCACTTTCATGTATGAAGGCTTTCCCCCCCCCCCCTCCGATGTGAGCTGATGAGCTTGTTCAGCAAAGAGCGACCAGAGGAAGTTGGCGCTCAAGGATAAACTCAGGAAAATAAAAATGGAGAAGAATGACACTATTCCGGTATACTTGACAAATTTTGTCCACTGCAGGGATGAGCTTGGGAGTGTAGGAGTTAGTGTGGATGATGAGGAATTGGTGAGCTTGGATCTCCTTGGGCATCTGAAGATTTGGCATTCCTATCAGGACTTTGTCAATGGTCGGGAGAAACTGCCAGGATGGGAGCGACTTTGGTTGGATCTTGTGCAAGAGGAGCTAAGGCAGGATACCAAGGATGGATCTTCATCAAAGAATGATGATGTAGAGGATTGTGCTTTGGCTGCCAAAGCAAGGAAGGGGAAGGGTAAGAAGAATGATTCTCAATCCGGTGTGGATGGTAAAGAGCGTGACATGTCCAAAGTGAAGTGTTTTCACTGTCACGAGCATGGGCATTTCGCCACACATTGTCCACAGAAGAAGAAGAACAAGCAGGCTGCTGGAGATGCAGCTGGTGAGGCTTTTGCCTCGCAATTTGAGCTAGAATTCTCATTGATTGCATGCATGGTGTCTAGTGCATTGGGATCAGGGTGGTACTTTGATAGTGGCGCTTCCTTTCACATGACGGGAGATGTGAATCTTTTCAGTGACTTGGTGGAGAAAGATCTCCAGTTGCATGTTGAGTTGGGCAACAATGGAAAATACAATGTGACCGGGATTGGTACCATTACCTTTCAGAGGGAGTCAGGTAAACTCATTCTTTTACAAGATGTTGTGCATGTTCCAGGTTTAAAGAAGAATTTAATCTTAGTCGCAATGTTAGAGGATAAAGGGTATGATGTTGTCTTTAGTGAAGGAAAATTTTTCCTTCGGCACAAATCAAAAAGACAAGTCAAGAAGGTTGGGATTCGAGCAAATAATCTCTACAGACTTGAAGTATATGGGATGTCTACAGAGCTTCCTACTATTGGGAAGTGCAAGAAATCCATGCAATTGAAGCTTGAGAGGGAGCAGGATTTGCATGCAAGTAAGAGTGAACCTCAGGATGTGGAGCAGCCAAAAGATGAGGATCATGGAGTGGGAGCAACCACTCATGCAGAGAAATTTCGTGCCAAATGGGCAGAGGGAGTGCATGCAGCTATACCACTAGGTGAGAGGTGGGGCGACATGCATGAGTAATCCCAAGAGGATATTTCTGGGTAGGATTCATGAGATGGTGTGGATATTATGAATCGAACCTGGCTACGAGGTGCCCACAACGCAACAGTAGCATGATCAGTTGGATTGATGCAGGCAGATCAAAGTGACAGTGTCGGATACTGGAGCGTGAATCAGAGTTGACAGCAAGTGCAGAGTGCATGGGTGCAAGAGTTCAACAGTGTAGTGGTTCTTGATGACATGTGCAGTTGGTACCAGAAGAAGTCAAATAATTTGATGATAGATGCATCAGACTGATTGATTTGTTTGGAGTCTATTCAGTTTCAGAGGAGTTGCAGAGCAGATGCATGGAGTTGCATGGCGCTTGTGAAGGTTGCAGGGCGAATGCATGGAGTTGCATGTCACATGCAAAGATAGTACTTTCTTGTTGAGAGGGAGTGTTAAAGATTGAAACAAGAAACAGTGAAGGAGGCATCCTGAAACATCATCCTTGATCCTAGTTGGAAAGTGATCACCTAAACTAGGTGGGGCCCACACAGGTGATTTTTGTCGCAAAGTCTATTTTTAGACATGTCGATCATATTCTATGAGTTGCGGGATGCTATTTGTGGATGGTTGGTCAAGTTGGAAAAAATAGATGGACTTATATATTTAGACATATTGGGCGGAATCTATTTTTAGATTACTAGTATAAAAAATAGATATGTCAAATATTATTAGCTCTTAATAATATTTGGACTCTAAACATTATCTTTTTCTCTTGGAGAACTTCAGTTAAGTGCATAGATGTGTCACAGCAGCTAACAGAAGGAATTACGCTATTCCTAAGGGTTTATTGGAGCTATTGCATGGATACTTCAACAGAATGCAGAAAGTTTGTGGAGTCGATTGAGAAGCAAATCTGAGTTATGTTTAATGAATTCAATTAAATATTAGTTGAGCTAAGTTGTATTCATTTAAATTCATATTATATCAGTGAGAGTGATGTGAATTTATCTATTAATTAATTCAATTAATTATTAACTCATTAATCAACTAAATAATAACATCGCTAATCCTGCTGATACTCTAAAATAGAGACCAAGAAGAGATAGGTGAAAGAGTGTGACTACTGGCCAGACTATAGTGATGCATGGTTTGCATCCAACACTAAATAGAGATTCTATATGATTAAGGGAGCAAGGCTGGGGTAATTCGAACTCATCATGAGCCATTCTTCAGCAGGGATTGCGCAGTAGAGGCAGGCTATCAAGTGGCAGAGATTGGAGCATGTGTTTTGCTAGATCTAGCTTGATTAGTGTGTAGCAAGTGGAGATTATACTGAGAGCTTGTGAGGAGCTTTGTATGATGATTGTTACATGATCTCTATGACATATATAATATACATATAGTTGGGGTTTTTCAGCTTTAAGCTTTCCCATTACATATTGTGTTCATATGTGTGAATTTTTATGGTTTTAATGTGTGCATGCAATTGATTTTATTTCCGCATGTAATGATCAATGGTAGAAGAGATTTTGTATTGTGCATAAAGCTAAAATAGTGTGATCGTGAGGAATCTCTTGGATAACATATCATTATTCCAAATTTCTCAAAGGGTGTTTTCGTATATTTGCGTGGTGACCAGTGATTATGGCTTTGTGGCTACTGTGGCAGTACTAGATTGGAAAGAGGTTGGACATTTGTGGTTTTGTTGATGCATCAAGCAGCAGATCCGACCAAAGAAGATCTACAAGTGGGTATGTTTAGCCCATTTGAGTGAATTCACTGATGAGTAAAAGACAACAGAAAGTGGCTCTTTCAACTACAAAGTGTACCATCATACAGCAAATGCATCATTTTTCATGCAAGCATAGCTGGCTATTATGTGATTGTTCAAGTATACAGGGAAAACTATAAGGATAGATCAGATAGCCAAAGTGCAATTTTCTCGTGCTACAAACCTTGCTTATTTATTCAAAGACAAAAGTATTGATGCTCGAATAACACGTTTATTATATGGTTGAGGCTAAAAGGGTGTTGCTGGTAAAGGTGGAAACTTTGAAAAATGTTGCGGATGCATTGACAAAGTCTGTGAGCACTCAGAAGTTCTCTTGGTGTAGAGAAACATTGGTTGTTGCAAAGTTGGGCTAATGACTCAGCTCTCCTGTGGCCCCCTGCGAAAAGAAAACAACAAGTGGGAGAATGTTGGGTTTGTGTTATAATATTTCCACGACTAGTCACACATGGGGGGGTAACAGGGGGGGCGATAGCCCCCCTTGTTGGGGTCTAGGGCAGTGCCCTGGGAAATTTTTTTTTTGTCCTTATTTTCCAGTGGGCAGACCCGCCCATGGTTTTTTGCATGGGTTTGCACATGGTTTTGGTTCATGATGGTTTTCGGCCCTCGTATTTTGTAGATCCGGTCAAGGGAACTACGGTTATGTTCTAATCTAGGGTTAATGGATTGGGGTTTATGTATGCTTCGGCATGTATATATATGTGTTGTAACACTAAAAGGAATATAATTAAAAATCAAACTGGTCGTCTCGATTTGGGATCCAGGGGAAAATCTCTGTGTTTATTTGTTTTATGTTTTATGCTCTCGCTATTGTTTATTTTCTATTTTAAAGATTCGTTCATAGATCATTTTTGTACAGGGTTAAAACCTAAATTTCCAAGATCACACATTATATTGGTACATTAGGTACGCTCAAGCCAACCCTAATGCTACCTTGGAAAAAATCAAAGAGGCCCTAAGAGAGCAATTTAAGAAACCTAAGTCATACGTGCAACTTTTGACAGAAATGAAAGAGATTCGTCAGGAAGCTAATGAATCTGTATGGGAGGCTGATAAAAGGTTGAAGCATGCCATCAGAGATGGTGGGTTTGTTATTGATGATACTAAACATAAGGAATGGTTCATTTCTATGTTTCTCCCACATCTGCGCCAGCCCTTAGGTCAAAAAAATATTGCCACACAAGATGAGGTTGCGGTGGCTGCAATGAAATTGGAGGCTACCCCGACACCTATTACGCTGGGAACTCAATAGATTCAGAATCAATTGGAAGCCGTGCATCTCAAAATTCAAATTTTGTGCAAGGACAAGGGCAAGGAGGTTTTCACAGAGGTTTGGTGTATAAAATTTAAAGCTTCTGGGCACCATAAGGATTAGTGTCATGTCTTCAACAATAATCTGAACGCTGAAAGTCCTAGTAAATTGAAGAATCTTGTATGGTGCACAATCTATCAAATTGTTGGATTACATGACAGATTCTTGCCCAAAGATCAGAAAGTATCAACTTGACTTGAAGCATTTGTTTAGAAAATTATGTTCGTCATTAGGGCATAATGAGTAGCCTTGTCGCAATTTTGATATGATGTAAGATAAAGCTGAAATATATAGAAAGCTAGTTGATCCTACATCACCAACACCTCCTTCTAGGCGCGAGGATTTCAAGGTAGAGGAAGAGGCCGAGGAGGTGGATCAACTGGCCGAGGAAGAGGACAAGTCATTTATTATAACTATGGAGATGTTGGCCATTATGTGCGTGACTATCTGAATCCAGCACGACAGTCCTGTAGGTACTGTAGAAAATTTGATCATGTCATAAAATATTGTCCTGTCTTGATTGCTAAAATGTAGGAAAATAAGACACACACTCCAACACAAAATTTTTGAAACCCATCAAGAAGATCCCAGTGTGAATGTGGTTACTAAGAGTAGTGTAGCTAGCAATGTAGATAAAGTAAAGCAACCATCCACTGATGTATGGATTCGTAAATCACCTGAAAACAAGGAAGGCTTTAATCTTCAGTGCACAAAAGAGACCTTTATTGAAGCATGGAAAGAATTTACAGAAGGAAGTGCCTCAACATCAGGAAGAACAATGAAGGAAGTAGGAGGAGATGAGGAGATCAAACCATTTTTACAAGCATGTATAAATTTTTTGCACAACAAGAAGGCAGTAGAAAATATCCATGATTTGATATATAATTGTGCATAAAAGGAACAACCAATGGTAGAACATCGAGCGGTCCACAAAATATACAAGAACAAGAAGAGAACGAGTAGGGAGATTGTTTGACCGCGTAGTTTGGTGCTTATGAAATGGACCAAGTTATCCTAGATCTGGGATCAGATGCTAATGTTATACCTAAGAAAACATGGCAGTGCATGGGAGATCCAAAACTGGAGCTGTCTACCATCCAACTACGCATGGCCAATAAGCATAAAATCATTCCTTTAGGAAGGCTGTCACAAGTTGTGGTCAGTATAGAGGGTGTTAAGGTGATGGCAGTGTTTGAAGTCATCCGGATTGTAGATGATATTGATCCCTATCCTGTGCTACTAGGATTATATTACGCCATTTACAATGATGGTGTTATCAATCTGAAGGAAAGGAGGATGGAATTTGAGAGTAATGGAGTCAGGGTAATCATTCCTCTAGATCCCGCAGAAGGAAAAAGGTATATTGAACCAGTGCGTGATGAGGATGAGATCGATAAAATATATAGGCTGACCTTGTGCGAGGAAGACTGGATTAATCCAACAACAAATGGAAATCTTAAGTGGGAGAAGGATAGCTCTTCTTTTTCAGACTTTGATGAAGAACTAGAAAATTGGAAGAACCGATTGCATGAGGTGTCTACATTGCACTGTAATCACGTGACCCGATCTCTGTGATGTATAACATATGAGGTACGTGATTTACCACACTATGATGGTTTAAAGGATATAAACATGTTTTTAGGAGAGTTGGAAATGACTGTACCTGAAGGACATAGATTCCATGCTTTGGATATCATTTTGTGCTACTCCAGCAAGATGGTGGGAAACTCATAAGGAGAATATGGGAAATTGGGAGGAATGTGCATGCATGATGAGGTTGCAGTTTGAATGTCCAGTCATTAAAATGGAATACGTGTACTCTAGCAAAGAGGCCCTGCGTAGACATTTGGCAAGATGGAATCAGGTATGGGGCATAGAACCAAGACCTAAATGGGTCCATATGTGACTGAATGGTGAGCTATGCAGAGGCACTAGTGCCTGGTCTACACCAACAAGGAGTTTTATTCTTACATGTAAATTTTAGAGTGGATTTGATATGGTTGGCCAATATTTGATTCTAGAAATTGTTAATGTTCCAATCAAGGAGACTATGAGTTTTAGACACTGGGCGATTTTGGAATCTAGGGAGCCACAGGTAGTCGTTGGAACCTTGATCTATCCCCCTGCAAATGCTAGGCAAGTATGCTCCATGATGAGTCTTTTTGGATACTACAGGAAGCGCATTCAAAAGTATGAGTTGATCATTGTGCCCAAGACTAGATTACTTAGGAAAGGTGCGACATTCCATTGGGATGACGAATGTTAGAGGAGTTTATTTTTATTAAGGGATGCGATAGACACTACTCGATATGATTTGAATTACCTGGTAAAAAAACTTGTGTTGGGGGGGAAAATCTGTAGATGATTGTCATTAGCTCTTGAGTATATGCACAGTAAGGTCCGACGTGTGTGCGGTGGCTATGCGAGGAGGTTGATTGGGTCACAGATGCATCAAAAAATAGCCGTTGGAAAAGTAAAACTGGAAAAGACAGATTTATTACCATTTTTGGAAGCGTCTCGGTTGCATTTAATGACTAGATTACTCAGAAAAGGTGTGACATTCCATTCTATGAGTTTAATGTTATTAAGGGATGTGACAGACACTAGTCGATATGATTTGAATTACCTCGTCAAAAATCTTGTGTTGGGGGGGACAATCTGTAGATGGTTGTCATTAGCTCTTGAGTATATGCACAGTAAGGTCTGACGTGTGTGCAGTGGCTACGCGAGGAGGTTGACTGGGTCACAGATGCATCAAAAACTAGCCGTTGGAACAGTAAAACAGGAAAATACAGATTTATTACCATTTTTGGGAGCGTCTCGGTTGCATTTAATGAAAGGATTTTTCCAGATTTGGGACCATTTTGTCAGTAATGGAGACATATTAATGCAAAAGGATCCATTGAAGACACGCCACACGTATAAATATGACCTATGGGGTCACAATAGTTCCCTTTGCTTTCTGAGTGAATCCTTTGCCTTAAGCTCCTTGATTGTCGTTGTTATCACTTTCCCCAACTTTCTAAGGCTAGTAGAATTAGAGAAAGGTAACCACAGACCAATGTTTCGCCATGTAGCTAGCCCTACCTGGACCAGAGAGGGCTCTCTCTATGTCACTTTGTAGTCAAAGGGATGACTAGATATAATTTTTTAGGCTAGTTATGATGCTCAATATATTAAGGTTTTTTTTTTTTTGTAGTTTTGCTAAATAGGAATGACAATTAGGAGACTAGGTCTAGGGTATTGATCTGATTTCAAAGGTTTAGTTGTAGAGGTAAGGGTGAGGCCAGGTAAGTAAGCTAAGAATCATGATTAATTTTCCATTGTGTATAGAGCGAAATGAGAGGGAATTAGAATGAGCATTAAACTAAATTCATTCATCAGAAGATCAAGAAATTTTCATGAAAATCTTATGAAAAACAGAGCATGGAAAGCATTTTTTCTGTCAATAAATTGATAAGACTTAGCATAAAGAAGCATATATGTGGAAGATGAGTAACATAACATTCAACATCATGAGTTTATAGAGAAAAATAAATGCTCAAAGGCATATCACTGGTGTCTCAACACTATGTCTGCAACACTGTCCTTGATTTCATTAGCAAAAGCTTGTACAATAGCTCCACTACAAATAACAACTATCCAACCAAAATATCCAACTTCTCCTCCATTTGTATTCTACAAGTTTATAACTTTAGGTGCTTTTACAATGGGTCTGCCAGCAAGGCCAGGCCTTCAAATACCTCTAATGACACCTTGACTAACAGAAAACAGATTACAAGGAGAACAATTAGAGATCTGTTATTTTTAGGAATTTAAAATCTAAAAAAAATCTGATACACTTAATTAAAATTAACAAATTTTAAAAGACCCCTTCTTGCTGATATACATAGAAAATATCATGCCGCCTGAGGTGTCCATGACCATGACTAAACAATAAATACCTTGACCAAGATAAGAGATTTGTCTTCAATATTTGAGGAGGTGTTGTTATATTTGTTGATAGATATCAAAATATTTTAAAACAAATGCGGCCAAAAATTCTTGGAAAAACCTGTAACTACCTCTGAAATCCTGCCAATGCTTTCGAAAACATGCTGATACTGGCCACGTATCGGGATGAGAGTGGAGGGGAGTGAAGTGACGCGCGGGAATTTAAAGTAAGCAAAAGGCATGGGAATGGAACAATAAGTGAGAGAAGCTATTAAGTGGAATAATAATAAGTGGGAGGAGTAAGTGCATTAAAATATATGATAATTTCAATCACAAAGTGGAGTGGAGTGAATACATTATCGCGGCAGAATTTCAATGCAATATATCGCAATCATAGGATAGAGGGGTTATCACAAATTGGGGATCGAAGCTTATCGTATATCGATGATTGGAGGATTATCACATTTTGCAATCAGAGGATTATCAGGTTTCACAATCGGAGGGGACAACATGGATGGTTAGCAATAGGATTTGCAATATGCAATAAGCAAAGTGACGTGGCAAGGAAATGGGTCCTAGTTTTATCATAATCGGTGTTTTTTTGGAAGCGGTACTAGATGGTAACAAAGGAATTGTGAAATGGCGATTGCGAAATAAGGAAAGGTGGGTCCACAAAGTAATACAATAGTGTGGTATGACGTGGCGGTAGGCGGGTCCCACTGTTATAGAAATCGGGGATTTAAGGAGATAGGAGTAATTGAATACACTAAGAATTTTTTATTTTCGATGAAGTAGGTCCCATTAATGGTTTTAAAGCGGAAAAAGGATAAATAATAGAAAATGTAATAAAGAGGACCAAAGCGTAGCAAAGGAGTTTTGAAGTGTTTAAACACTACAGGAGTGTACCAAAGGAACTGGACGATGACATAACAAAGCATAACACAATTGAATTTGGAGGGTTTAAAGTGGATTTAAATGGAATTTGAGCGATGGACTTCGGATTTTAGGAAAAATGAAGGGTATAAAGGCTCTTCATATACATGAAAGGGTAAATAACAAATAAATTGAAGTTGGTTTTTCCTTTCATAAGCTGAATATGACCCTTTTACATTTTATAAAATTTGAAATTCTCCTTTATCACTTTTAAATGAAAATGAAATGACACGACCTTGAAAGTGATGATAGCCATGGATGAGATGAGGGAGCAGAAAATATGACCTAGACTCCTTCATGACCAAAATTTATTTTGAAAACTTGTTTGAAAAGACCAAATTTTGACCTATGACTTCTAGGAAAACAACTAAAAGAGTTATTTTTGATCATTGACATACCTTGGCTAAAATTGGTTCCAGCTAGGGATAACAACTCCTTCATGAGGTGTCAAGAACACAGTAGAGTAGGTAGCCTTACCATTGGGTGATGGAGTCAAACTGGACTTTGAAAAACTTTGACAAACTGGAAATGATGAACTAATTCTGGAAATGACTTTGACTAGAATAAATTGACTTGACTCTAACTTGACAACTAAATCTGATTGAAACAAAACTTACAAAACTTATTTATGGCAACATATCATCGAGACTTGAGGGCTTCAAATTTTGATGAAAACCACCTGCTTGCTGAACACAAATGTAAAATCATGTGATATGATCTTTCCAGTATAACCAATCTAGAAAATGGCTACTTACTGAATCCCTACTCACACATTCCTTGAGCAGGCAGGAGAAAAATTAAAGCGGCAATTCAAATTTTCCACTAAATCCAATACCTGTATTGAAAATCTTGGAAAATTATTCCACTACTGATGACTGCAACAAACTCGCCAGAGGATCATGGAACACATGTAACATATGATCTTCTGGATGATTAAAATCAAGAAAACAAACCTTATTCCACAATCTTGGTTTAGCTATATGTTGAAACTGATTCCCAACAAATGGAATGCGAGCAAATTCTTTTTCATTCTCATGATCCACAATAGATAAGGGCTCTGAATTTTCTTGAACTTCATCAAACTCAAAAACAAGATCATATGAAACCAGGATGTCTTCAACATTAACTAGATCACATAGAAGTTGGCGAGGTCCCTACAACTCGTCATTAGAATCATGAAATAAAACTTGGCTTTCATCTTTCAAATCTGATTGATCTTTAATTACGGAATAAAATACTATCTGTTGGAGATGTTCTTGTGGATAATAAGACTACTGCAAATCAACAAATGATTCTTCAATGATATGCTCAATTAATTTTACCTAATGATTAGCAATAAGACTTTTTTCGACAACCACAGTTCTAATGTGTACACCCACGGGATCTAAAATATAATCTTCCTTTTCATTATTCTCCTCTTCTTGATTAGTTTTAGGCTGCTAAGTTTCTTCCTTAACCTCTAGCTGATCAGTGTGTTGCGTTGCTCCAGAAATTTTTTCCTGTGGGGAGTATTTATGAGCATATAGACAATATACATCATATGTTTCTTCATCAATAAAAGAGGAAGCTACTGTGTGCTGAGTATGATCTTGTGTATTAGAGTGATTAACTTCTTCAGATTGTTGTTGGAAGGAAAAATCATAAAAGGCTCCAATGATCTCTTCATCATCCATACATTCGATATCATCAGTTCCTTTAAGATATGCAATAAAACCTTCACAATAATAACAACAAATTTGTAAAAGAGATAAAGGAAGATGAGACTTCCCATAATGCTCGAAGAAAACTCTATGGAAATCTTTAAGAGAACATAAACTTCCTTATGATAACCCTTCATACCATACTCTAGCTTTGTCTTCTAGGGTATCCATAAACATTTTCATTAAGTAATCCTCAGGAAACTCAATCTTTAGTTTACATACATGAATTTGAAATCTAACCAGATGTAGAACAACCTCATCCTTGTTTCCATCTATGAATTTGGGCAGATAAGTTTGCCAATCTATGCAAGGAATTTGATTTGGAAAACCAAGAATATGGAATATGAGCACGATTCATAGGAGCATACCTTCTAGCATTTGAATCCATTTTGAAAATAGTGAAATCACCAATAAATTATTCAAGCTACTAGTTTTTGAACAGTGGAGACTCCATGAAAACTCTGAACTTTTGGATTATTTGGAAGTGGAGTCTCCAGGTGAAATATGCACAGCCTTTCTTGTGCCTGACCACTGTTCACCATCAATAATCAAAGCTAATATTTGTCGTTCTTTCTTGAGAAGATTTAACCTTCGCTCCTGGCTACAGCGCCAAAAATGTTATCACTTTCCCCAACTTCCGAAGGATGACAGTAGGATTAGAGAAAGGTAACCACAGACCAACTTTTGGCCAGGTAGCTAACCCTACCTGGACTATAGAGGGCTCTCTCTATGTCACTTTGTTGTCAAAAGGATGACTGGATATAATGTTTTAGGCTAGTTATGATGCTCAATAGATTAAGTTTTTTGTTTGTTTGGAATTTTTCTAGATAGGAATGACAGTTAGGAGACTAGGTCTAGGGTATTGATCTGATCTCAAAGGTTTAGTTGCAGAGGTAAGGGTGAGGCCAAGTAAGTAAGATAAGAAGCATGATTAATTTTCCATTGTGTATAGAGTGAAATGAGAGGGAATCAAAATGAGCATTAAACTGAATTCATTCATCAGAAGATCAAGACAATTTCACAAAAATATTATGAAAAACAAAGCATGGAAAACATGTTTTATGTCAATAAATTGATAAGACTTAGAATAAAGAAGCATATATGTGGAAGATGAGTAACATAACATTCAACATCATGAGTTTACAAAGAAAAAAAAAATGCTCAAAGGCATACCACTGGATGCTCAACACTATGTCTACAACATTGTCCTTGATTTCATTAGCAAAATCTTGTACAATAGCTCCACTGCAAATAACAACTATCCAACCAAAATATCCAACTCCTCCTCCATCTGTATTCTGCCTATTTATAGCTTTAGGTGCTTTTACAATGGGTCTACTAGCAAGGCTAGACCTTCAAATACCTCTAATGACACCTTGACTAACAGAAAACATACTACAAGGAGAACAATTAGAGACATGTTATTTTTAGGAATTTAAAACCTAGCAAAACTCTGATACACTTTATTACATTTAACAAACTTTAAAAGACCTATGCGTGCTGATATACATCGAAAATATCATGTGCCTGAGGCGTCCATGACCATGATTGAACAATAAATACCCTGACCAAGATAAGAGATTTGTATTCGAGCTTTGAGGAGGTGCTGTTATATTTGTTAATAGATATCAAATTCTTTTAAAACAAATGCTGCCAGAAATTCCTGAAAAAAACTGTAACTACCTCTGAAATCCTGCCTATGCTTTTGAAAGCGTGTTGATACTAGCCACATATCGGGATGAGAGTGGAGGGGATTGAAGTGAAGTGTGGGAATGGAAAGTAAGCGAAAGGCATGGGAATGGAATAATAAGTGAGAGAAGTTATTAAGTGAAATAATAATAAGTGGGACTCAGTAAGTGCATTAAAATATATCACAATCACAATCATAGAGTGGAGCAGAGTGAATACATTATCAGGGTGGAATTGCAATGCGATATATCGCAATATAAAGACGGAGGGGTTATCACAAATCAAGGATCGGAGCTTATCGCATATCCAGGATCGAAGGATTGTCACATTTCTCAATTAGAGAATTATCGCATTTCGCAATCGAAGGGGGAAACATGGATGGTTTGCAATAGGATTTGCGATATGGGATAAGAAAAGTGACGTGGCAGGGAAATGGGTCCTAGTGTTATCGTAATCGGGCTTTTTTGGAAGCGACAACAGATGGTAACAAAGGAATTGCAAAATGACGATTGTGAAATAAGGTAAAGTAAAGTAATACGATAGTGCGGTATGGCGTGGAGGTAGGTGGGTCCCACTGTTATTGCAATCGGGGATTTAAGAAGGCAAGATTAAGTGAATGCACCAAGAATTTGTGATTTGCGATGAATTAGGTCCCATTAATGGTTTTAAAGCGAAAAAGTGATAAATAATAGAAATGTAATGAAGCGGCCCAAAGTGTAACAAAGGAGTTTTGAAGTGTTTAAACGCTACAGGAGCGTAACAAAGGAACCAAACGGTGAGATAACAAAGAATAACATAATTGAATTTGGAGGGTTTAAAGTGGATTTAAATGGAATTTGAGCATTGGACTTTGGATTTTAGGAAAAATGAAGGGTATAAAGGCTCTTCATATACATGAAAGGGTAAATAACAAATAAATTGAAGTTGGTTTTTCCTTTCATAAGTTGAATATGACCCTTTTACATTGTATAAACTTTTAAATTCTCCTTTATCACTTTTAAATGAAAATGAAATGATATGACCTTTAAAGTGATGATAGCCATGGATGAGATGAGGGAGCAGAAAATCTGACCTGGACTCCTTAAGTGACCAAAATTTATTTTGAAAACTTGTTTGAAAAGACCAAATATTGACCTATGACTTCTAGGAAAACAACTAAAAGAGTTATTTTTTTTCATTGACATACCTTAGCTAACATTGGCTCCAGCAGGGGATGGCAGCTCCTTCAGGTGGTGTCAATAACATTGTAGATCAGGTAGCCTTACCATTGGGTGATGGAGTCAAACTAGACTTTGAAAATTTTTGACAAACTGGAAATGATGAACTAATTCTGGAAATGGCTTTGATTAGAAAAAATTGACTTGACTCTAACTTGACAACTCACTCTGACTGAAACAAAGCTTACAAAACTTATTGATGGCAACAAATAATCGAGACTTGAGGGCTTCAAATTATGATGAAAACCACTCTCCTGCTGAAGACATATGTACAATCATGTGATATGATCTTTCAAGTGTAACCAATCCAGCAAATGGATACTTGCTGAAATCCTACTCACACGTTCCTTGAGCAGGCAAGAGAAAAATGAAAGCGGAAACTCAACTTTTCCACTGAATCCAATACCTGTATTGAAAATCTTGGAAAATTCTTACTCTACTGATGAATGCAACAAACTCACAAGAGGATAATGGAACACATGTAACATATGATCTTCTAGATGATTAAAAGTAGGAAAACAAACCTTATTCCACAATGCTGGTTTATCTATATGTTGAAACTGATTCCCAACAAATGGAATGAGAGAAAACTGTTTTTCATTCTTATGATCCACAATAGATAAGGGCTCTGAATTTTCTTGAATTTCATCAAAGACAACAACAAGATCATATGCAACCAGGATGTCTTCATCATTAACTAGATCACATAGAAGTTGGCGAGGTCATTGCCACTCATCATTATAATTATGAAATAAAACTTGGCTTTCATCATTCATATCTGATTGATATTTAATTACAAAATAAAATATTGCCAATTGGAGATGTTCTTGTGGATCATAAGACTGTTGCAAATCAACAAATTATTCTTCAATGATATGCTCAATTACTTTTACCTGATGATTGGTAATTGGAATTTGTTTGACAACCATAGTGCTAATCTGTACACCCATAGGATCTAAAATAACATGTTCCTTTTCATTATTCTCCTCTTCTTTTTTAGTTTCAGGCTGCTAAGTTTCTTCCTTAACCTCTAGCTGATCAATGTGTTGCGTCGTTGCCAGAATTGTTTCTTGTGGGGAATATTTATGAGCATCTAGACAATATACATCATCTGTTTCTTCATCAATAAAAGAGGATGCTACTGTGCGTTGAGTATGATCTCATGTATTAGAGTGATTATCTTCTTCATACTGTTGTTGGAAGGAAAAATCATAGAAGTATCCAATTATCTCTTCATCATCCATACATTCGATATCATCAATTCCTTTAAGATATGCAATTAAACCTTCACAATAATCACAACAAATTTGTAAAAGAGACAAAGGATGATGAGACTTCCCATAATGCTTGAAAAACACTCTATGGAAATCTTTAAGAGAACATAAAATTCCTTCTGGTGACCCTTCATACCATACTCTAGCTTGATCTTCTAGGGTAGCCACAAATTTTTTCATTAAGCAATCCTTAGGAAAATCAATATTTAGTTTACATACATGCATGTGAAATCTAACTAGATGTAGAACAACCTCATCCTCGTTTCCATCTATGAATTTGAGTAGATAAGTTTGCCAATCTATGCAAGGAATTCGATTTGGAAAACCAGGAATGTGAGCATGATTCATAGGAGATTACATTCTAGCAGTTGAATCCATCTTGAAAATAGTGAAATCACCAAGAAATTCTTCAAGCTACCAGTTTTTGAACAGTGGAGTCGTCATGAGAACTCTAAACTTTTGCATTCTTTGGAAGTGGAGACATCAGGTGAAAGATGCACAACTTTTCTTGTGCCTGATCACTGTTCACCATCAATAATGAAAGCCAATATTTTTCGTTCTTTCCCAGGAAATATTTAACCTTCGCTCCTCGGAAATGACGCCAAAATTTTTATCACTTTCCCCAAATTCCTAAGGCTAACAATAGGATTAGAGAAAGGTAACCACAGACCAACTTTTGGCCAGGTAGCTAACCCTACTCGGACTAGAGAGGGCTATCTCTATGTCACTTTTCAGTCAAAGGGATGACTAGATAAAATGTTTTAGGCTAGTTATGATGCTCAATATATTAAGGTTTTTGTTTGATGGAGTTTTGCTGGATAGGAATGACAGTTAGGAGACTAGGTTTAGGGTATTGATCTAATTTCAAAGGTTTAGTTACAAAGGTAAGGGTGAGGCCAAGTAAGTAAGCTAAGAAGCATGATTAATTTTCCATTGTGTATAGAGTGAAATGAGAGGGAATCAGAATGAGCATTAAACTGAATTCATTCATCAGAAGAGCAAGACAATTTCATGAAAATATTATGAAAAATAGAGCATGGAAAGCATGTTTTCTGTCAATAAACTGATAAGACTTAGCATAAAGAAGCATATATGTGGAAGATGAGTAACATAACGTTCAACATCATGAGTTTATAGAGAAAAACAAATGCTCAAAGGCATACCACTGGAGTCTCAACACTATGTCTGCAACATTGTCCTTGATTTCATTAGCAAAAGCTTGTACAATAGCTCCACTGCAAATAACAACTATCCAACCAAAATATCCAACTCCTCCTCCATCTATATTCTACATATTTTTAACTTTAGCTTCTTTTACAACGGTTCTGCCAGCAAGGCCAGACCTTCGAATACCTCTAATGACACCTTGACTAACAGAAAACACATTACAAGGAGAAAAATTGGAGATCTGTTATTTTTAGGAATTTAAAACCTAAAACAAGTCTGATACACTTTATTACATTTAAAAAAATTTAAAATACCCCTGCTTGCTGATATACATCGAAAATATCATGTGCCTGAGGTGTCCATGACCATGACTGAACAACAAATACCCCGACCAAGATAAGAGATCTGTCTTCGAGCTTTGAGGAAGTGTTGTTATATTTTTTGATAGATATCAAAATATTTTAAAACAAGTGTTGCCAGAAATTCCTGAAAAAACCTATAACTGTCTCTGAAATCCTGCCTATGGTTTCGAAAGTGTGCTGATACTGGCCATGTATCGGGACGAGAGTGGAGGGGAGTGAAGTGAAGTGCGGGAATGGAAATTAAGCGAAAGGTGTGAGAATGGAACAACAAGTGGGAGAAGCTATTAAGTGGAATAATAATAAGTGAGAGGAGTAAGTGCATTAAAATATATCACAATCACAATCATAGAGTGGAGCAGAGTGAATACATTATCGGGGCGGAATTGCAATCCGATATATCGTAATCGCAAGATGGATGGCTTATCACAAATCAGGGATCAGAGCTTATTGCGTATCGGGGATCGAAGGATTATCGCATTTCGCAAAGAGAGGATTATCACATTTCGCAATCGGAGGGGGCAACATGAATGGTTAGCAATAGGATTTGCGATATGCAATAAGCGAAGTGATGTGGCAAGGAAATGGGTCCTATTGTTATCACAATCGGGGGCTTTTTGGAAGCAGCAGCAGATGGTAACAAAGGAATTGTGAAATGGCGATTGCGAAATAAGGTAAGGTGGGTCCACAAAGAAATATTATAGTGTGGTATGACGTGGTGGTAGGTGGGTCCCACTGTTATCGTAATTGGGGATTTAAGGAGGCATGAGTAAGTGAATGCACCGAAAATTTGCGATTTGTGATGAAGTAGGTCCCATTAATGGTTTTCAAGCATAAAAGTGATAAATAATAGAAATGTAATAAAGCGGGCCAAAGCGTAACAATGGAGTTTTGAAGTGTTTAAACGCTACAAGAGCATAACAAAGGAACCAGACTGTGAGATAACAAAGCATAACATAATTGAATTTGGAGGGTTTAAAGTGGATTTAAATGGAATTTGAGCTCTGGACTTTGAATTTTAGGAAAAATGAAGGGTATAAAGGCTCATCATATACATGAAAGGGTAAATAACAAAAATATTGAAGTTGGTTTTTCCTTTCATAAGCTGAATATGACCCTTTTACATTTTATAAAATTTGAAATTATCCTTTATCAATTTTAAATTAAAATGAAATGATATGACCTTGAAAGTGATGATAGCCATGGATGAGGGAGGGAGAAAATAATCTAACCTAGACTCCTTCAGTGACCAAAATTTATTTTGAAAACTTGTTTGAAAAGACCAAATTTTGACCTATGAATTCTAGGAAAACAACTAAAAGAGTTATTTTTTATCACTGACATACCTGGGCTAACAGCCACTATGTATTATGTGTCTATGTTTGGTTTGGATCTAGGGTTCAAAGATGCATTGCTCTGAGCAGGGTTGGGCTATGTTATTCCTGAAAGAATGACGACCACAAGACTTGGAGATGACCCTACTATGCCTGAGGTCCCCATTGTTGAAACACCTGCGTCCTCTAAATATAAGAAGGGACAGTCTTCTGGTACGTGAAAATAATCATGGGAGATGACCCCAAGGTCGTGCCCTTCTATGGCTAAGAAGTTGAAAAGTCCTATGTCTGAGGTCCATGAAACTATTGAGGAAGGAGAGGAGGATGTGGTCGAAGTGGCCCCATTCTCGCGGTTTCCCAGTTATGTTGTGCCACGCAAACCATTATTCAAAGTACTTAAGGACCTGGAAAAGGTGCGCATAGGTATTTAGATGCCATTGATCCCTGAGACTGTCCCAATGGAAGGGGAAATGTTCACTAAAATTCCACAACTCTGATTAGATGATTGGGACATTGCATATGTGGATAAATTTCCAGAGCTTGCATCATAGTTGTACCTTGATCAGATTACCTATGAAGGAGGAATTTTATGCCTTGAGCCAAAAATATGGGTGCTAGTTCTGCACAAGGCAGGCCTGCTAAATTTGCTTCATATCCCTCATTTTGGGTGCAGCCCCATAAATGATATCTGCGTCATAAAATTGCTCGCACTTGTACACGATGATGCGCTCTGGTTGGGAGAGTGCATCCCTATTGATACTGCTTTGATCCATAGGATCACGGGTCTACCTACTAAAGGTGTTGACCCTATTGTTGATTTCGACAGTAAGGTGCAAGAGAAAACCATCGCAAACCAAATAAAAAAGAAATATCAAGTCACGCAAAAGATTCAGGGTTTTGTTGTTGATGAAATTAATGACCCAACAATTCGCTTTGGTATGATAATATTGGCCTAGAAGATGATGCATAAGTGCAGACCAAAGGAGGTGCCTACACATGTCATTCCACTCACTAGAAGGTGCGATAAGGGTGTTATCTACAACTTGTCCAGCTATCTCTGCAAATACTTTTTAGAAAATGTGCGCGAAGCACATGAGGAAGGCAAGAATTTCCACTATGCTTGGTTTTATTATTGATTGCGCTAATTGGGTGGAAGACCCCCGAAGACACTCAGTTCCCAGAGATTGAGTCAAAGATGTGCGAGGTTGTGCGCTATGCTACCTTGTGGAACTCTTCAAACCTGGTGCACGCCAGGGAAAACAAGATTTTTTGGTTTTGTACGATGCTACTCTTTATCAGGCAGTACAGTCAAAGTCGCGACTATCACCCACATTTTATGACTAGTACAAGATGGTAGCTGACTCTAAAGCCACCTTTCACAACATGCATATCCGCACAAAGGGCGTCATAGAAGGAGTATGGTATGAGTTACCATACCTTATAACTGAAGATGATTTTCTTAGAGTGACAGCAGAATCGCCGCTTGCATGGTTGACCCTAATCACACCAACGAAGCCGCGCACTAGCAGTCAGATAGCAAAACCAACGAATAAAGCAACATAGAAAGTAACAGAGAAAGTTACCGAGAAAGTAACAGAAAAAGAAGCAACCCCCACGACCACTGGTGAGACTATAGAAACCAAAACAACGCCATAAAAGAATGGATCTACGCCAAAGGAAACAGGGGAAGCTAAAACCTCTAAGGGAACCAAGCTCGGCTCTCAGGTCGCTAAAGGATCATGGAAAAAGAGGAAGGGTTCCAAAGATGCCAGATAAGAGGTCCTGATGCTGACAGAAGATGACCTACATGAAATAGCCAACACTGTCATGTTTTCGACTAAGGATTTTTGGACCGACATGGAGGTGCAGTACAAGTCTTCACTAGAACTTGTTCAAGTGGTACTACAAGAGATGAAGGTGCAGGTGAGCTAGATTCAAGTGAGCGTAGCTCAGGCGAGCCAGAACATCGTGCAATTCATGAGTTCGAAACCATTAGACATTACTATACCAACCACTGGGGATGCCTGCTTAGTCCAAATCCTCGTGCCATCTATTCATATGGATGCCAGCCGGCGTGCCCAATTCTAGGGATCAGGTGATATAAACATTAATCTTTCAGTGTTACCTGCAGTGAAGTTACACTTAATGCACTCAATGATTGCAGATGAGATTTAGTACAAAGAGGCTATTGTGCACACTCATACAATGGAAGCCCAACAGAAGGCCAAGAAAGCACACCAACATCAGAAAAAAGCAGAAGCAACATGTCGATAACTAAAGCACAATGCGTTGCACTAGAGCCAAAGATCCACCAAGTCTGTCGAGATATTCCAACTGTCTTGGTCATAGCTACGCCCGAGGAGAAATTAGAAGGATTGGCTTCCATGATGAAAGTAGCACACGCTGAGGTGAAAATAGTAAGAACCGAGTATGAGCAACAAATTTCAAATCTACAGACCAAGTTGCAGCCTGAGACTCCACCAGAGGTTTGCGCGCAACGAGCAGCCAAAGTAAAGCAAGCCCGAGATAGTATTTTTGTTGTAGTCACCCAGTGTGATAGCCTGTTAGAAGAAGCTATGAGTGTGTGGAAATATATACAAAATGATCTATTATTTCAGAATTTGCGCAACATGCTCCATCATAAGGAACTTCAGTTTGAGGAAATCAGGACAGTGGTACCAAATTTGATTCTTACTCAGTGCCTAGCTCGTCTACAAGAGTGTCGGACGATACAAACAGAGATTGAATATCTACGCCGGAAGGAACAAATACTCGAAGCACGCATGCAACCATGGGCAGAAGAAGCGCTTCAGCTTTCATAGACCCTGGATAACACTCTGAAGGCTATTAAGCAAACTCAATGCAACATAGAGATGGCCACTAAAGGGCCTACCACAAAAAAATTGGTTCAGCGAGCACAGGGAGCTATAGCGCAATGTTTGGAATTAGTTCTCCCTTTGAAATATTTTGTTAGCACACTTCAAGCCATGATCAAGGAGCGGGTGCCTTAGTGACTTGGGACAAGTCACATTTTGTGTTTGCGGCCTATTGGAGTGGGGTCCCCTGAGGCACAATTTTTGATGTAATTTTTTATTATTTTGTATGTGCGTGCTGCACGATGGATTCAAGGGGCTTTGGGGTGGGTTGAAGTCCCAAATTTTGATATAAATAGGTCTAAGGCTAAACTGTGGGCCTCAAACCATGGTTTGAGACCATATTATTGTGCGCTAGGTGAATATAAATAGATAAATCGAGTTTAAGGAAGATGGTTCATGAATTGTAATGTTTGATAAGTCTATGCATCTGTAATACATGGTGAAGGGTTTTGTTGGGGTTGGGTTGAAATGCTTCTGTTAGCTGTGTGTGCAGAGACCTAGTCCTGGCTGTGTGCAGACTCCGCTAGTTGTGTGCGCGAAAGGGTTATGTAAGGGAAAGTCTGATGTATTGAAAGGTTTTGAAGATAAATAGAAAGGAAAAATTTTGGCGAATTTATTATGTTATTGATCTGAGTTATTTAACCTTAAAACATAACTCATACACCTTACTAAATCACTACATATCATTCATACCTCTCCTTTCTACCATTTAAACTCAAACCCTAGTTCTCACTACGATTTTTTAGAGAAAACTAGGTTAACTCTGTGTTTTAACCTTTTTTCCCTCTTTCCCATACCCATTTCCAAAATTTTCACTTGCATTCTGTTGCTAAATCACCATCCTACTTTCCCAAATTTTTAGGAATTTTTCCCTAACTCCACTCCATCTCATTTTTGTCCCTAAACCCACTGTATCATCATCCTCCGTTTTCCTAATTTTCACCTTCCCTTTCCTTCACATCAAGATAGGGTTTTATTTTTCTGAAAAACATCATGGAAGGTGAGAAGAGAGAGTCTAACAAGGGAGGTCATCATTCCATACTAATTTGCAAGAGATCAATGCTTCTCCCTATGTCAAGAAATCCTTTAAAGACACTGGTTGTTTAAGGTTTTGTGAAAGAATCCAAGAGGTAGGTTGTCATGCTCAATTAAAAAACCTTTTTGCCACCATATTTAGGAGAGATAAGGCTAGCATAGCAAGGATTGAGTTCACTTTATCATCAGATGCCATCATCTCGGCAACAGGTATCCCGAACCATGGAGAAATATGGTTCAAAGGGATGGATTTGGACATTCAGAACTATAAAATTTTCTTAAAGCCACATTACAAACATGGTCTTGAAGACATATTTCCCTTCAATAATTTAGTTTACAGGTATGCCCCTTTGATGAAGTTGATCATGAACTATTTAAGGGAGGTTCTCAAGATTGTACCAGTACCACATAAGGCTATTGATGCATTTCATTGCTACCAAGCCACTCAATTTTTTTCATTATCTATTTAGGAGTCTAGTCAAAATGATTGGAAAAGTACAAAGTAAAGGCAAGGATCACCAAACTAATTTGTTCTACCATGGTTTGGTGAAGGTTATAGTTTTACATCAGCTCTCAGAAATGAATATGTCTTGGGAAACATTCATGAAGTCAGTTGCTTCTATGCCCACTACTAGTCCACCTATCATTCAAAGCATACCATGAGCATCATCAAAGCCACATGAAGTTGGCTCTTCAAGAAGAAAAATAGAGATTCCAAAGGATATTAGGGCTGAAGTCACTCAAAATTATTAGAAGGGTAAAAGGATGGTGTTTTCTCCTATGATCACCAAATGTGTAATTTCACCTGAACCTACAACTGAGCAAGTATTAGGAGAAACCATGGAACAGCCACATATGCATAGAGTAAGTCACCCTTGCGGCAACATGAGGAGAAAGCACCTTTGGAGGTTGACATGGTAGAACATGTGGAAATAAAGTCAGCTAAGGAGATAATCAGAGAAAATGAAGCAGAGATATTAGAGCTCAAGGACAGCCTCTCAAGGTCAAGTTTCATGATAACATTCCTACAACAAGAAAACATGCAATTGAAGGTGAAACAATTGCTCCTAAGCAAACCAAAGGCATACCTTGAAGAAGAGAAAGGTAAGGGAAAAGTAGTGATAGATGTTGATTATTTTAAATACAAGGAGGTTGAGATAAAGCCAAGGAGTCCAATAACAAGAGGATTAACCAAGAAAAAAGAGAAAGAAACATAGTTATCTCCTCCATTTAGGTTAGCAAAGTTTTGATGATTTGATTGTTGCTGAAATAGAGAAAGAAAAAGAGTTATGGCTTGCAAGGGTGAATGAGCATCTAGAGAATCTCTTGAATAAGGCATAAATAAACAACAACCTCCAAAGGCACATGGCGAGACACTACATCACCAGGAACCAAATTGCCAAAATCAGGGTTAAAATTTTGAAGAAAAAGATTAAAGAAACCCTAATTAAGCCAAAGAAGAAAGACAACTTGGATTTGATGGCTGAGGCATATCTGTTTTTCTAGATCATCATTCAAGGAAGCCATGGACCAAAATTTAGCAATTTTTGAGCATTTTTGGTATTTTTTGTGATTTTTGGAAAATTCTGGAAATTTCACTCTTGCAGAAGCGTAGCGTAGGCACGCGACGCTTTTCCTCAGAAGGTCCAATGGGGGTTTTATTTAAATTTTTGGATTCCTTTTGGAGTTTAAATTCCAAATATTCTATTGGTTTTTCATGACACCTCCTAGTTTTGAAGAAAAACTCAAAAAACACCCTATTTCTCATGCTTTTGCCATTGTTTTTCACTGCATGCTACGCTTCTAAAGTAAGCATGAAAAAATGATTTTTTGAAGTACTTGTAGGAGGTATTTTGTTAGTTTTAAGGTTGGGTTGGATAGAGGAAATCTAGGGCTACCTTGCCCAATCTTCAAATTACCAAAAAGATGCCTTAAATCCACCTAAAAATTCCCTCCAAAAGCACGCGACACTTTTTCTAAAACACGCAATGCTTCTGTCAGGTACGTGATGCTTCTGTGTTGGATGATTTTTGGACATTTTTCATTAAAAAATGGTCAAATTTTCGAGGTTAAAACTGTCTAAAGAGTTTTTTTTTGGATAAGGAAGTCTATTTATGCCCCTCATTGTTGAGGAATATTGTAATTACTCAAGGAGACAAAGACTCCTAGTTATTAGCTAAACTTGGGGGGACTGTTTCTAACTTCCCTAATTTCTAGGTAGTGACTCATTAGGTGCATTTATGAGGTATTTTGGATCAAGTTTCAACCCAATGAGGTGGAATATTCTCTATTTTTTATATGTACTCCAACTCAAGTCAATTTAGAGGTTGTATAGTTAATATTGCATTGTGGAGCTTATGTGCAATGTTTTATAGTGAAATCAAAGACATGTTGCAACTATAATTTTGGGACTCGAGTGGTATGATTATTAGCATTTTTTTTTCTCAGTAACACCGTCAAATTGAATGTTTATGCTTCCATGAAATCACATGTATGCTTCTATATGATAAATCTTATGAATCTATAAACAAAATTCTTACTTTTTGTGCTCTGCTTTATAAGTTTTCATAAATTTGTTCTACTTCCTCTGATGAATGAACTCATGTAATATGGTCATTCTGACTCTCTCATTTCAAACCCTATACCACAATGACATTCTAATTATACCTACCTGGACTCATTTTCATCTATGCAACAGTTCATTTGAAATCAGACCTAAAACATAGACCTGGTTCCTAGACTGACACTCCTATCCAACAAAATTATAAAAAAAAACCCTAATTCACTGAGCTTATATCTAGCCTAAGATAATTTCCTTTCTATTCACTTCATTGACTATGAAATTGACATTTAGAGATCCCTCTTTCGTTTGGTAGGGCTAGCTACCGAAAATAAATATTGGTTTGAGGTTGCCTCTTTCAGTCTCGTTTATCAACCTTGGGATACGGAGGGAGTGATAACTTTTTTTGCGCCGTTGCCAAGAAGCGAATGTAAAATTTTCCCCGAGGATATTTCTTCTAGTTCACTGAAGATTAGAATTGTGTGTGACATGTTCTAACATTCGAAAAATGATGAGCTAGTAAATTTGATCCAAAGCAAAGATTCTCAAGAAAACTGGCTCCCAGAAGACACACGAGGTCAAATCCAGACCCTAATCCCTCACCAGTTGTTAATTACCCTGAGAGTCTTTTGAGAGAGCATAAATAACAGTCTCAGAAAGTTAGAAAGGATTTAACTCCACTTGTGAAATCTACATCCTTGCCTACGAGGTTAATTTCTCTAGAATATTTTTCCTTCAATTTCAAATTTGACACATATTTGTTTAGGCCTGTGTTTGAATCCTTCCTTTCAGAAATAGTCTTTGACCCTATTTATTTTGAGACATATTTTCCATTTTTTTATTCTTCTTGTTTCGAGTTTGATAGTAAGGTTTGGTTTGACTTTCATAAACTTCAGGGTTTGGTCGATAGGTTTCAAGTAACCTCTGAAAAATGCTTATTTCCAATACCAAAAACAAGCCTTATTTGCTCCACCATCTACATCTCACACCTTCTCACATAGCTACTCCATCATCCTTCACTTTTACTCCATCACTTCCTTTGTATTTATACACTCCATCAACACCTCTACAACCTCCTCCATTAGTCATGGCCAGATTTTCTCTGTTGATTCTACCGCCAAAACTCATTGCACTACCTTAGAATTATGGTAAAAAATTGCCTCTGTTTGATGGTATATAAAACGTTACTGCTCACCAACACATTGTTAAGGTGGTTGATTTCATCAATCTTTAATAGATTGACAACGATGAGGCCAAGATGCACATTTTAGCAAAGAGTTTATCAGGAGAGGTTAAAAAATGGTTTCATTCCCTAACAGTTGGTTCTATAGCTAATTCACAACAACTAATTGATTTATTTATGGAAAAATGGGAAGAGAAGAAGAACCCTTTACAAATTCTAGCTGAATACAACACCTTGAAAAGAAATCCTAATGAGTATGTGCAAGACTTCACAGGCAGGTTCAATAGAATTTATGATTCCATTCCTGAAAACATCAAGCCTCCTCTTAGCCTGGCACTTCTTCATTACCCAGATGGTTTCGATCTTGATATGGCTTACCAACTAAGGGGAAAAAATCCATCTACCCTTAAATAAATGCAGAGGAATGCAGTGAGCATTGAAGTGAATATAGTTACTAAGAAGTCAAAAATAAAAACAGAAAATATGGTAACACATATACTTCAGCAGAGTGAAAAATCGATACCTTGATCAAAACAATGGAGAAGATGATGGACAAGATGACCATCGCAGATAGACAAGTTGAACCCTCAATCAGAAATCCCAATTTCAGGGGTCAACAACAACAACCTCAATACATGATAAAGAAAATGGAGAATAGAGGTCACGATCCACAAGGTCAACAACAAATTCATACTCCATTTTAGCAGAACTATACAGAAGGTCCTGATGATGAAGAAGAAGAGATTTCAGGCAAAAACCATCTTTTTGAAGTAAATCAGCAACCTATTTTTCTGACTGAAGAAGATAAGTTTTCTGCAGAACTTTATGTGTCAGATGATCAACAATATGTTTTGTCTAACGATGATATTTTATCACTATAGACATATCAGAATTCTCTTACATGGCTGCAAAGGAAGTATGGTTTGAGAAATAATAACGTGCTTGTAACTTCAAGTAAAAAAAAATGGAATTTTAAAATAGATGCTCACCGTAAAGAGATGACTACTTAGAATCAGAGCGAAGATAAAGGACCTATTATTCCTAATAATGGAAAAGGAAATGAAGCTTCTACCAGCAATTGGAAGAAAGATAAAGAATTTCATGATGGAGGACAAAGAAAGGAGATTCCACACAAAGATCATCCCAAAAAGAATGACGCACCATATGAAGAGGTATAAAAATATTCTGCCTTATTTAGTATTGAAAATAAAATCTCAAAACTGAAGTCTTTATTTCTTTGATTGAAATAATCAAGAATGACCAATATAATTTTCAGGTCACCAAATTTCTTAGGGTAGATCAAATGTCTGATATGGTGAATGTGAGTGATGATCATCCTAAACTTTTATTTGGCCCTGTTGTAGATGGTGCCTTAGAAGATAGCGAGGTCCCTCCTTTTTACCCCAGCCTTAAAATTCATGGTTTTATCCTCCATAATTCCATGCTAGACTTTGGAGCATCCCATAATCTGATGCCTAAATCCATCATGGACAAACTACGATTGGATATTACCAAACCCTACCATGACCTTTACTCTTTTGATTCAGGTAGGGTTAAATGTCTTGGTCTCATTAAAGATATAGTGGTGTCTTTAGAGAAAATCATAGCCAATAATTTCCTCATGGAATTTTTTGTAGCTGATATCACTCCCAGATATGGAATTCTTCTCTCTCGGTCATGAGGAGAAAAACTTAGAGGCACCTTGTAGCTCGACTTTTCCTATGCTACTATACTGATTTTTGGGAAACTCAGAAAACTATAATAGGAAAACAAGATGAAGTACATGATTAGTAGCAAATAAAATACTAATAATCACCCAATACATGTTGTTCATACAAATATAGAGTCTTTTATATTATTCAAGGATGATTGTTCAACATTGTCAAAAGTTTTGATGGAAGAAAAAGCATAAATTTCAGATATTTCAAATTTTGATAAAAAAAATTCAAGTGCAGAAAAACAAGAAAAGATGCCAAGTAGTTCACAGCCAAGTGCATCAGCCAAAAAAATAGATGAAAAAATGAAAGAAATAGAATCTATTGGTACAACATACCTTTCTCAAGAATTTATTCAAAATCAGTCATCCAAATTGCAACTTCCCGATGAAGAAAATGGTTTGTGGACCATGGATTTCGATGGAGCCTTAGGTAAGGAAGGGGCTGGAATTGGAGTGTGGGTTCACAACCCTATGAATCAGTCATCTAACCTTCCTCCTAATGTTTTAATGTCTTCTTACAAATTGGCATTTGATTGTTCAAACAATGAGGCTGAATATGAGGCTCAGTGATAGTTGGTCTGAAAAATCTCAAGAAATTAGGTGCCAAGAAAATTTCTATGTATGGAAAATCTGAATTGGTAATAAAGAAAGTCAAAGGGGAATACCAGGCCAAGCATCCTAGAATTCAAGCTTACTGCAATGCAGTGTTAGAAATCCTCAAGACTTTTAGTGAATATACTTTGTCATTGATTCCAAGGAACAACAATGTCATTGCTGATTCTCTTGCCACTTCAGCTAACATGTTCAAAATTCCAGTGTATCCCAACAAAAAGTATGAGATTAATGTCAAACATCACCCTTTTGTTCCAGATAATGTTCTGTATTCGAAATTCTTTCAAGATGACAAGAAAATCACAAATTCTTGCAGATGGAAGAGGAGTTTGTGAGTTCAAAAATGGATGACCAATTTTATGAAGATGATCAAGAAATGCATGCAGCAAAAATGAAGGTACTTCAGTTGAAATATAAATCCATTCCAAGAGGTATCGTACCTTTGGAGGAGATTTTTGATCAGGATGATGTTGCACGGAAATCGACAATGTTGCGAACTAAAGTAGGAGTGGAAGACCTCAATCTTGGCACCCTTGAGAAGCCAAAAATCATCAAGATATCAAAATATTTGAGCCCAGAAATGAAAGCTAAATATGCAGCACTCATGTCTCAGTTTGCTGATGTTTTTGCATGGGAATATTCTAATATGAAAGTGTATGATAAGAATATAATTCAGCACACCATTCCTTTAACCTTGATCAAAATCCTTTCTGCCAAAAACTAAGGAGAGTGAATCCAAATTTTTTGCCCTCCATTCAAAAAGAAGTGAACATGTTGTATACTATTGGTATTATAAGTCCTCTTCATTTTTCAAATTAGATGTTAAACTTATTTCCAATAAGAAATAATACTGGTGAGATTCGCTTGTGTATAGATTTCTATAATCTGAATAAAGTATCACTGAAAGACAACTACCCACTTCCGAAGATGGATCATATTCTACAAAGGGTGGTTGGTTCTTCCATATTTTCATTGTTGGATGGATATTCCAGGTATAATTAGATTTTATTTCATCCGGATTCTTTACAACACCTTGGGGTACTTTTTTGTATGCTAAGATTCCCTTTGGGTTGAAGATTGCAGGAGAAATTTTTCAGCGAGTGATGGATATCACATTTTCCAATGAAAAGGATGCCTTTTTGGTTATGTATCACAATTTTGACATCATAGTTTTTTCCAAGAGGAATGAAGAGCACTTACAACATTTGAAGACAGTTTTCCATAGGTGCATAAAATTTGTCATATCGCAGAATCCAAAAAATATTTTGTTTGTTATGGAAGAAGGGAAATTTCTTGGTCACATCATATCTAAAGATGGCATACGTATAGATTCTTCAAGGATTGAAGAAATTTAGACTATCCTAGAAGAAAGAAGGAAATACAGACATTCAATGGTAAAATCAATTTCTTGAGAATATTTATTCCTAACCATGTTGAAAATTTAAGAGATATTGCTCATATGTTGAAGAAAGATGGTGAGGTGAAATGGTTCGATGAGGCAAAGAAATCATTCAATCAAGTTAATTTTGCATTGTCTCATGCTCTTATTCTTATCATCCCGGATTATACACTTGATTTCATCATTTTCTCCTTTGCTTTTGAACATACTCTAGTTGTTTTCCTTGTGCAAAAGAAAGATCAGAAAACAGAACAACCCACCGCCTTCTTCAGTAGAACCATAAGAGATGCAACCTTGAAGTACAATATCATTAAAAAACAAGCCTTGGTGATAGTAAAAGAATTGAAGGACTTATTAGTCTATATTATTCATTCTCATTTTGTTGCATATCTCCCAAACGTTGTTGTCAAAGATGTACTAACATAGAATAATCTTGAAGCTCGACGTGGAAAGTGGATAGCTGCTATGTTGGAGTATGACTTAGAAATCAAACCTACAAAACTGATCAAAGGAAAAGGCTTGGCTAAGCTTATGGCGGACTCAAATTTACATGCCTTGGACATAAATTTCATTGTTGCATTATATGAGGAAGAAGAGGCTGATTAATTACCTTAGGTATCTGAAATTTTTACTTCATCACCATGGTTGCCGACATTGTTCATGTGGTGAAACATTTGAATCCTCCTCCCATTTTTTCCAATAATAACGGTAGATCTCTGAAGTTTAAGGCTCTAAAATGTTTCATTCTTAACAATGTTTTATATTGGGAATATCTAAGCATGGTTCTATTAAACTATTTGGTAGAAGGTAAAGTTGAAAAAGTGATGAAAGACTTTCATAAAGGTGATTGTGGTGGTCATATTTTCTGGAAGACTACAGCAAAAAAGATATTGAGGGATGGCTTTTATTGGCCAAGTTTTTTTTCTGATGTCTACAAAACTGTCATGAGTTGTCATGAGTGTCAAAATTTTCAAGGAAAGAGAAAGATCTTACTGCTGCCCTTGAAACCAATTGCAGTTCAAGAACCCTTCCAGTAGTGGGAGCTTGATTTCATTGGTGAGACTCACCCTCCATCATCATCTCATCATAAGTGGATACTCACTGCCACCTATTAGTTCACAAAGTGGATTGAGGCCATCCCCATGAGGCAAGCTACAGACACCATCATTATTCAGTTTTTGGAGAGAAATATTTTGTCTCATTTTAGCTTCCCACATAAAATTATCACTGAAAATGCAGTCGCCTTTAATTCCAAAAAGATGATATACTTTCGTGATAAATATCATATAACATGGGCATTCTACAACATACTGTCCTCAAGGAAATGAGTTGGATGAATCGTCAAAAAAATCATTGGTGAACATAATCAAGAAATTGATGCAAGAGAACAAGAGAAATGGGCACAAAAAGTTAATGATTGCTCTATGGGCAGAAAAATTTAGTACAAAGAGATCCATCAGCATGTCACCCTTTCAGCTAGTTTATGGTGTAGACACAATGTTTCCCACTTCCTTAGCAGTGTCGGTGATGAAATCCAAAAAGAAAATGACAGTGAGCCAAATTACATCCAACGAAGAATCAGTCAAATGATTCATTTACAACAATCAAGGGAAGAAGTTTTCAATCACACTTCAAAGCTTCAAGAGAAAATCAAGAATATATATGACAAGAAAACCAAAGCTGATGATTTTAAATTAGGATATGTTGTTCTTTGATGGGATGCCCAAAATGAATACAAAGGCAAGCATGGTGAGTTTGATAACCTGTGGAAAGGTCCTTACAAGGTTACAACATTCAGGGGAAATAAAGCATTTTTGTTAGAATATATTGATGGGAAGGAAATTCTGGGAGGATTGGGGAATGGTAGGTTCCTCAAACACTATCTCACCTGATCCTGAAGAAAAAGGTTCACTTTAATTGTAAATATAATTTTATTTGTTGTCAAATAATAAGTAAGTTGTTGTAGAAGTTTGAAGTTTGAAGTTCGAAGAGAAGGCCATGAGGCTTCTATGATCAATTGATGTTTTTCCTTTAAAAAGGTTCAAAAAATCAATTCAGTTTTTGAGTCAAAGTCATTTTCTATTTTAGTTAGTCATTTCACTTTCTAGTTATTTTTGACTCCATTGCCCAATGGATGAGGTTACTTAGTCTACGATGTTCTGGACACCTCCTAAAAGGACCTGCCATCCCCAACTGGAGCCAATGTTAGTGTCTGAATGTTCAGTGATCAAATACACTCTTTCAGGTTTATTTGGTAGTGGTCCTTGGTCAAAATTTTATGTTTTCAAACAAATTCTCAAATAAATTTTGTTCACTGAATGTTGTTTAGGTCTGATGCTTCTCCCTTCACCAATTCATGGTCATCATCAATTTCAAATTCATATCATCATTGAGTGTCTGGGATCATAGATCAGTCAACATACCCTCATCTAGGTCATGGTCTAGGATTTTTTTTCATAATAATGTCCAATCATGTCATGAAAGAAAGGAAAATAATAGTCATTTTCACTATTCAAAATCACTTTCATTGGGAGTTAGCAAATATAGGAAATAAAGTAAAAAGAAACTTGTCCTTTTTCAAAGAAGTATGCTACATGATCAAAGTCTTTCAAAAGAATTTTTTCTCAAAGTACAATATTATTTCACTAAATACAAAAAGAAAATTTTGTGAGTTATAAAGGGAAATGAAGCTTTTTGAGTTCATTTAATCCTTTGGTTTTCAAAATATCTCCTCTCTCATGCTCAAAACTCTCCACAATCATCCAAGTATTGAAGGCAACCACCAAAAACCATTCCATATTTCTCTTTGCTAAGTTTCCAGTTCTTGTTATGCTTCTGGGGCAGCCACGCTACGCTTCTAAAATGTTGTTGCACTTTTGGCGTCCAAGATCCAAAAATCCATAAAAAGTGTTAGTTCATCATTTCTCAAGGTTCAGGTGCTTCCAGACTAGTAAGTGAACATCCCTCACCTTTCATTCAAGTGATTTTTTCAGAAAAGGGTGGATTCCCTCTTCTAGAGTTTTCAACTACGTTTTTGGTTTCATTGAGTTTTACTTGCTTTAGTTGGAAAAACCATAGTTTCATCATCTAATAACCTTAAAACATAACTCATACACCATACCAAAACACTAAATATCATTCATGCCTCTCATTGCTACCATTTTCACTCAAACCCTAGTTCTCACTAGGCTTTTGCAGAGAAAACTAGGTTAACTCTGTGTTTTAACCTTTTTGCCCTCTTTCCCATACTCATTTCCAAACTTTTCACTTGCATTGTGTTGCTAACTAACTATCCTACTTCCCCAAATTTTTAGGGATTTTTCCCTAACTCCATTCCATCTCATTTATGTCCCTAAACCTACTATATCATCATCCTTTGTTTTCATAATTTTCACCTTCTCTTTGCTTTTCATCAAGCTAGGGTTTTATTTTGATGACAAACATCATTGAAGGTGAGAAGATAAATTCTAACAAGGGAGGTCATCAATCCAGATTTGAGCCATCTAATTTGCAGGAGATCAATGCTTCTCCCTATGTCAATAAATATTTTGAAGACACTAATTATTTAATGTTTCGTGAAAGAATCCAAGAGGTAGGCTGCCATACTCAATTGACAAGTCTTTTTTCCACCAAATTCAGAAGAGATAAGGCTATCATAAGAGGGTTTGAGTTCACTTTATCAGCAGATTCCATCGTCTCAGCAACATGTATCTTGAACCATGTACAAATCTAGTTCAAAGGGATGGATTTGGACATTGAGAACTATAAATTTTCTTAAAACCACATTACAAAGATGCTCCTGAACACATATTTCCCTTTAGGAATTTACTTGACAGGTATTCCCCTTTGATGAAGCTGATCATGAAGCATTTTACATGTGAATGGAGGTTCTCAATATTGTACCAGTACCACATAAGGCTATTGATGCATTTCACTACTACCAAGCCACTCAATTTGCCTCATTATCTATTCAGAAGTCTGGTCAAAATCATTGATAAAGTATAAAGTAAAGGAAAGGATCACCAAACTAATTTGTTCTACCATGGTTTGGTCAAGGTTATAGTTTTACATTAGCTCTTAGAAATGAATATGTCTTGGGAAGAATTCATGAATTCAGTTGCTTCTATGCCCACTACTAGTCCACCTATGATTCAAAGCATACCATCAACATCATCAAAGCCACAATAAGTTGGCTCTTCAAGTAGACTAGCAGAGATTCCAAAGAATATTAGGGCTGAATTCACTCAAACTTATGAGAAGGGTAAAAGGATGGTGTTTTCTCCTATGATCACCAAAGGTGTACTTTCACTTGAACCTACAACTGAGCAAGTATTAGGAGAAACCATGCAGCAAACACCTATGTATGAGAGTGAGTTACCCTTGTAAAAACATGAGGAGCAAGCACCTTTGGAGGTTGACATGGTAGAACAAGTGGAAAAAAATTCAGTTGAGGAGATAATTTCAGAAAATGGAGCAGCGATAGAAGAGCTCAAGGAAAACCTCTCAAGGGAAAATTTCATGATAACATTCATACAACAAGAAAACATGCAATTGAAGGTGAAACAACTGCTCCTAAAAAAACAAAGGCGGACCTTGAAGCAGAGAAAGGTAAGGGTAGTAGTGATAAATTTTGCTCAGTTTGAAGACAAGGAGGTTGAGATAAAGCCAAGGAGGCCAAGAACAAGAGGATTAACCAAGAAAAAAGAGCAAGAAAAAGAGTTATCTCCTCCATTAGGCCAGCAAAGTTTTTATGATTTGTGTTACACCATTTTTTGGTCATCTAACCCATTGGTATTAGATGGACCCAAGTACACCATGTAAGACCAATTTTACCCTAAGTATAATTTCATTCACTATGAAAATAACTTAGTAAAACCTCCTTTACTAAGTTGTTTATGGTCTAAACAGGAAACCCCATGGGGAAAAATTAAATAAATCCATATTTGTTTGATTTTCCTCAAGGAATAATTAGTTAAACAAAAGTTTAATGAATATTCCGGGTTATAGTTAACCCAAAACAAGGAAATTAATTAGATAAATCATTATTTATTTTATTATTTTCTAAGAATAATTATTTAAACATTACTTAAATAATATTTGTTAAATATGACTAAATCTCCCTTAAATAATTAAATAAATCATTATTTATTTGATTATTACTCAACCATATCCTTAAAATGATAAATAAATCATTTATTTATTTATTATTACTTAACCACATCCTTAAAATGATAAATAAATCATTTATTTATTTATTATTTACAAATAAAGGGATTTGACCCAAGTCAAATTCCTTTTTCCTCCAACAAATATAATAAAATAATCCATAAAAGTTGGATCTTGATTTGGTTAATAATATTTTAATTATGCACCAATATCTAGACTAACTCAATATTTCGTTATAAATAGAAGGGTTTTCCCATTCATTTATCACCTTTTGTTGCCTAAAGATCACTCTGGATCTCAACTCTTGGTTTGACTATTGATCCACCATCATAGTCATATTTTGCTATCATTTTTGTCTGGGTTTTCTACACCATCAAGCGAGAGGAATTCTAAATCTGAAGTGCTGAGGAATTACAAGAACCCATCCCATTGAGGAGAACCGAGAACACCCTCTTGTGTTTTCTTCCCAGGTGCCATTAATATAAAATTCATTTGATATATTCCTGTCTTGTCTATTGGATGCATGGAGTAAATATTGTTTTTTGTCTACTATTTAATGTCTTCTAATGCATAGATATATATTTTTTCAGCATTTATCTTGATCACCTAACTGCAGATTTGAAGATATTAGCAGTCATTTTTGCTGTTAGGGTTGTTTGTTATGCGCAGCTAAAGTGGTCTTTTTTCATACGCTTGGAATTAAGATTCATACTTACAACTGGCGACTCCACACGAGTTTATGATTACGATCACTGTCGTTTTTATGATCCTTGCATATCTAGCTGCTTCAAGCCCTAGGATTTCTCTTCAGCCCCTTGTTTTTTCTTTTCTTGATGTTTTTTTAAACCTATAAACCCTAAAACAATAAAAATTCTGACTTCCGTGTGTTTTCGTACCTATTGCGTGAGTGACAAACATCAACCGCAGCTGAGATGAAAATTTTTTCTGAAATATACCGCCGAGAGTGCCGGAAGTGTAGGTTGCACTTTTCAGCCCAAAACCTGCGACCTAGACCTCCAGGGTGCACATTACAGCCCAAAAAGTGCGAGCTCTGCTGAGAACAGGTCAGAAACTACGACCTGGACTTTTTGCAGGGATTTTTCTGAAATTTTTCTGGGTTTGTCTAAGCCTTTGTTCAGGGTTGTATGACCTCTGTCTCTGCCCATTTTGGACCTGTACTTGTTTCCTGTTTCGCTCAAATAAGTGGAAACCTAGCCCCCTAGGGCTTCAGTACCCTCCATTTTTTTTGGAAGAGTTTTTGCTGTTGCAAGTTGTCTGAAATTTTAGAGTCTTCAGCCATTTCTTTAGATCTGATACCTTAACTTTATATCTGCTTCAGATTGGCTTGTTATCCATCCAAATCTCCTCATTTATCTTTTTTTCGGCTTTCCTTTAGGGTTCACTCTGTTTCCCTCCTAGAGATAGCCTTTCGCCACCTCTTTTACAACAAATTTTCCTCTGATCTGTTGTTGTTTCTGCACCACTTTCCAGTAGATTTTGTCCTGTATATCCCTGTCCCTTCTGACCTTAGATCTATTGGTTGTTTTAGTGTATTTTGATTATTTTTTTCACTCACCTATAGAATAGTTGTTGAGAGGCCCGCCTCCTTGGGTTTAGATTATTGCATTATTAGTTGTTTATTTTCTGTTTTGCAGGCTTATATACTATCATTTGTAGGGTATTTACAACTATACAACATACTTTTTATTTTTCTCTACAAACGTCTAGGTTTAAAAAATAAAATTTGCACACTTCACACACACACCCTAAGCGAAAAAAGGATTGGTTAACACTGCCAAGAAAATACTCTAAAACATTGAAATCAATTGATCCTGCACCTCTCTACCCTTGTTTTGACATTGTAATCGGTTGATCTTGCACGTCCTTTCCCTTGTCGGTCTCTTTTTCCTTTGTGACATGTTTGTGTTGTCACCATTGTGCCACCAAGACGTTCATCCCGGAGACTTCTTGGCCTTCATCCTCAGTTTCCAGTAGGAATACTTACTCCTCCACATAGGATTCGAGTTATTCCTCCACCGAGTCCACACACTGACTCTTCTTCTGGTCCTTTGGGTTCTCCTTCTCGTTCCGCCTTCGATTCTCCCCCTGTTACCTTCACCATTTCTAGTGCAGGACCTAATGCTGGTGGTAACCCGACCCTCATGCTGGGAATACCACTAGTGGGACCTCAATGGACACTACCCCGGCTGCACCCTTGCTTCCTTTCATGGCAGGCCTCAACCTCCCCGACTTCGACCAGTTGAAAAACGACCCTATACACCATGACGCTAGTTGGCCTGCTATGCCAACAAAGCTCCCTTCAAACATCCCAAAGTTTGAAGGCCTTGCTGGAGAAGATCCTTCAAATCATATTCAATCTTTCCACATGTGGTGTTAGTCTAACTCAATTATGATGACTCTGTCCATCTTCGGTTGTTCCAACGAATGCTTACAGGTGAGCTTCTAAGTGGTATGTTGATCAGGCCCCTTCCTCCCATACCACCTTTGTGACTCTTTCATACATCTAGATTTTTGTGGCATTTATCTTGATCACCTAACTGCAGATCTGAAGATATTAGCAGTCATTTTTGTTGTTAGGGTTGTTTGTTATGCGCAGCTAAAGTGGTCTTTTTTCGTACGCTTGGAATTAAAATTCATACTAACAATTTGATTGTTGTTGAAATAGATAAAGACAAAGAGTTATGGCTTGATAGGGTGAATGACCATCTAGAGAATCTCTTGAACAAGTTAGAAAGAAACAATAACCTCTAGAGGCACATGGAAAGACACTACTTCACCAGGAACCAAATTTCCAAAATCAGGGTTAAAAATTTGAAGAAAAAGCATAAGGAAACCCTAATTAAGATAAAGAAGAAAGAAAAATTGGATTTGCTAGATGAGACATCTATAGCTGTCTAGATCATCATTTAAGGATGCCATGGACCAAAATTCAGCAAGTTTTGAGAATTTTTGGTATTTTTTGTGAATTTTGGAAAATTCTGGAAATTTCACTCTTGCAGAAGCGTAGTGCAGGCACACCACACTTTTCCTCAGAAGGTCCATTGGGGGTTTTATTTACATGGTTGGATTCCTTTTTGAGTGTACATTCCAAATATGGTCTTGCTTTTTCATGACACCTCCTAGTTTTGAAGAAAACTAAAAAAACATCCTAATTTTCATGCTTCTGCCACTGTTTTTCACTGCACGCTACGCTTCTAGAGTAAGCTTGGAAAAATGAAGTTTTGAAAGAATTTCAGGAGGTATTTTGTTATTTTTAAGCTTGGGTTGGATAGAGGACATACATGGCTAACTTTCCCAATCTTCAGATTAGTAAAAATATGCCTTAAATCCACCTAAAAATGCAATCCAAAAGCACGTGTCGCTTCTGCTAAAACACACAACACTTCTGTTAGGCACGCAACGCTTCTATGTTGGATTCTTTCTGGACAGTTGTCATTCACAAATGATCAAAGTTTCAAGGTTACAATTGTCTCAAGAGTTTTTTTATGGATAATGAAGTCTATTTATGCCCCTCATTGTTAAGGAATTTTGCAATTACTCAAGGAAACAAAGACTCCTAGTTATTAGCTAAATTTTGGGGGACTCTTTCTAACTTCCCTAAATTCTAGGTAATTACTCATTAGGTGCATTTATGAGGTATTTTGGATAAGTTTTTGACCCAATGAGGTGCCATCTTCTCTATTTTCTATATGTACTCCAACTCATATCATTTTAGAGGTTGGATAGTTAATATTGCAGTGTGGAGCTTATGTACAATATTTTATAGTGAAATCAAAGACATGTTGCGGCTATAAATTTGGGACTCTAGTGGTATGCTTATTAGAATTGTTTTGTCTCAGTAACACCATAAAATTTAATGTTTATGCTTCCATGAAATCACATGTATGCTTATATATGATAAACCGTATGAGTCTATAAACAGAATTCTTACTTTTTGTCCTTTGTTTTATAATTTTTTCATAAATTTGTTCTAATTCCTATGATGAATGAACTCATGTAATATGCTCATTATGACTCTCTAATTTCAAACCCTATAGCACAATGACAATCTGAGTATGTTTATTAGTATACCTACCTAGCCTCATTTTCATCTCTGCAACAGTTCATTTGAAATCAGATCTAAAACCTAGACCTAGTTCCTAGACTGATAGTCTTGTCCAACAAAATTAAAAAAAAAACTCTAATTCACTGAGCTTGTATCTAGCCTAAGATAATTTCATTTCTAATCACTTCATTGACTGTGAGATTAAAATTGAGAGATCCCTCTCTGGTTTGGTAGGGCTAGCTACCAAATCTAAAGATTGGCTTGAGGGTACCTCCTTCAGTCTCCTTTATTGGCCTTGGGAAATAGAGGTAGTGATAACACTAAGCATCTAACCCCTTGCTTCCCAGCCATCGCCTCAAGAGTCAGTCACTTCATCCAAGGACTCTCCTCCGAATAGTCTTGAGCCTACTTCAGAGTTCTTTATTTTTCCTCTGAATCCACTCCTTGACCTAGAATATGACCCTATCTATGTATCACCTCTGCACCAGTATATCCCCTTTGATACTCCAAACATACCTTTGGTTCCTTCTCTTAGTGTGTCTTAGATTTTGTTTCGAGATTTATTTGCGCCACACATGCCGAAAAATGGTGATGATCTTCCATTTGAAAACACACCCCAGATTATTCCTTTGGAAAGATCTACAACTCATACTCCACAAGTCGATCCTAAAACACTATTACCTCCTAAAAAATTTCCTTATGTTTCCTATGATATGGGAAGTGGGTGAACCACACATTATGGTCATAATGCATCCTTGGTCCCACCGGGTTACACCTCTCTTAGTGATCTTGTTTCAGGCGCTTCTAGTGCGACTTCACTTTATCATAATCCTATTTGGTCATCTGGTGTCACTCCTACCACTAGCACATTTGGTCCAAGTATGTACATACCTATTGCCCTACCTACAGCAATGATAGGTCAAACACGGATTCCTCTTGGACCTTCTATAGCGATGGTAACCATAATTCCCCCTTTGAGTGGTCAACCTACGGGTCCACCTATTGCACCGCCTGGGGGGGAACCCTACATACCTCCTTTTTCTTGTGTTAACTATGAAAACTATGGACCCGCATCAGGGGCAGCCCAACCCACTATTGCTATCTCTAACCCAGGAGGAACATTAGTTTCATCTATGTAGGAATTTACAGGGTAAGTTCCGTAGATCAAGAACCAAGGTCACCACTCACAACCAGATCACAAATCAGTACACCAGTATAATCACGTGGTTAAAACCCTCAAAGAGGGAAACAGTCCACGGCCTGAGCCAACATGGCCACTTTAGGCAATTTATTAATATAGAAAGAAAGGTTACATATGTTTCTCTCATAAACGGTTACTGGAAAAATGACCCTCCATGCTATTTAAATAGAGATCATGGACCAATCAGGTGTCAAGCCATGAATCAAGTGTCATTAATACCGAGGTGAGAGATAATCATCGGATCACTACAAATCGTGACCATCGGATTATAAGTTACAAATGTACATGGTAAAGAAACACACTTTACCTAACTCTACACTAGACTAAGTTATTCTTACCTATTTCCTATGTGTCGGAATATCCTAACATCCCCCCTTAAGAACAACTTGGGATAGGATTGAAGGATTTACAAAGGTGACACAAAAGGAGCATATTTCCTATGTGTCGAAATATCCTAACATCCCCCCTTAAGAACAAATTGGGATAGGATTGAAGGATTTACAAAAGTGACACAATAGGAGAAGGAAGGAGGCATTAGAGCCTGTCCCCCCTTAATGAAAAATTTCCTGAACTCCAAGCATGGATCGAAGTTTGGTAAACTTCGCTTCTATGAGAGCCTTCATAAAGATATCAGCTACTTGATCATTGGTTGGACAGTGCTGCACTTCAAGAACACGATCATGAATGAGTTTTCTGATGAAGTGTATGTGGATTTCAATGTGTTTCATACGCTGATGCTGAAATGGATTTTTACATAGCTGAATGGCACTCTGATTATCACACCAAAGTGTAGCTGGATGCTGCTGATGAAGACCAAATTCATACAGCATCTGAAGAAGCCACATGGCTTCCTTGCTGGCTTCAACTGCACCACGATACTCTGCTTCTATTGAAGAAAGAGAGATGGCACTTTGTTTCTTACAAGACCAAGTAATAGGTCCTAAACCAAGAGTGAATACATATCTTGCATTATACTTTCGATCATCAGGGTCACCAGCCCAATAAGAATTAGTGAAACCAATCAACAATGGAGATGCTTCGGCACTGTAATGAATCTCGAACTGAATTGTATTAACATAAAGAACAAGGATGGTGAAGGACTTACCCACTTTCTTGGTGTAGAAAATGTTGTCAGAATGACACCTAGAAAAGCCATTATCTAATAGAAATCTACCCATTTTGGCATACCAAGCCTGAGGAGATTGTTTGATACCATAGAGAGACTTCCTAAGGTGACAAACAAGGCTGGAGCCTTTTTGGATAAAGCTAGGGGGTTGTTCCATGTAGATTTATTCATGCAAATCTCCATGTAAGAAGGCGGATTTAACATCCATCTAATGGACTTCCCATTTAAAGGAGGCCGCAAGGGAAAGAACAAGGCAGATAGAATTCATTTTGGCAGCAAGGGAGAAATTTTCAGTATAGTCAATGCCTTCAACTTGTGAAAATCCTTTAGCAACAAGATGAGCTTTATTTCTATCCACTTTTCCATCTGGTCCAAACTTTGTTTTGTAAACCCATCTGCATCTGACAAGTTTTCTTCCTTTTGGAAGAGGAATAAGATCCCAAGTATCATTTTCCAATATGGAACGATACTCTTCATTCATAGCTTTATCCCAATCGGGATGACCGGAGGCTTCTTCAAAGGTTTATGGATCAAGTTTTTTTGGAACCTGAGCCAATAAGGGAGAGGCTCTTTCAAATTGAGAACGCGTATGTCGTCGATTGGCAAGGTCACTTGCAAGAGAACATGTTGCATCCCGAGTAGAGCGGAGACATCTTGGAAGCGGTGGAGTGTAAGGAACAATTTCAAGAGGTGGAGGAGGATTTTCATCCTCGCTGTCATCATCTGAACTAGAAGGAATTCTATTAAAAATAGAAGAGAGCGAGAGAGATGGCACATATGCTGAATTAGGTTCGTAGGCCAAAGATGGCACACCCACCAAACTAAGCTCGCAGGCCAATATATTTTCATCAAATTTTACATCTCTTCTAATGTTTATATTTTTGGATTTTGGTTGAAGAAGTCTATATCCTTTGACATCTTCAAAATATCCAACAAAAATCCATTTTTCACTCTTGGGTTCAAAGGATTTATGTTTCGCATCTGGAATATGGGCCCAGGCATCACTTCCAAAAACACAAAAGTGACTTACATCTGGTTTGATTCAGCTCTAAGCTTATTCTGGAATTATATTCTTTAAAACCTTAGTAGGAGTGTGATTTACTATGTAATTTTCACAGTTAATGGCTTTTGCCCAAATATTGAGGCCAAGCCCTTTAGATTGAAGCATACAATTAGCCATTTCTTTTAAGGTGCAATTCTTCCTTTCAGCTATACCATTTTGTTGTGGAGTATACGGAACAATATGTTGCAATTGAATGCCATGCTCAATGCAGAAGTTGATAAATTTGTTGTTAACATATTCTCCTCCATTGTCTGATCTTAACTTAAGAATTTGATGTCCAGATTGTTTCTCAACAAAGGCCTTAAAGGCCAAGAACATGTTAAAAACTTCACTCTTAAGTTTTAAAAAGTATACCCAAGTGCATCTGGAAAAATCATCAATGAAAGTTAAGAACTACTTGCAACCAGAGAAATAAACAATAGGAAGTGGACCACATAAATCAACATTGCACAATACAAGGGAGCTGGAGGATGCAGTACATTTTCAAAGCTATCGATGATGCTTTGAGTACATCAGACCATTCCATCTAAACAGAATACCTTGTAAAATTAAGTCACCATATTTTTTCTTACAGAGTTTGAAGAAGCGATAGTTTAAGTGACCAAATCACTCATGCCAAAGTTTTCTCACATCATCATTATGAGCAACAAAAATAGAGGGAAGAGATGATGAACCAAAGTTGTCAAACTTATACAAGATTGTGGAATCATCAGTAATGCCAATAGCTAAAATATGTTTAGGATCTTTGAGGTCCTTGATTCTGACATATCCATTGGTGAGAGAATTCTACTATTTTCTGAATGAGTTGTATCTGATAAGCAGAAGAAAGGTTGCATGACAAGGTAGAACACTATTATCATTAACTAACCATTATTGAGATGAATGGTTCCAGATCCTACAACACTAAGAGATCTATCATCACCAACATAAATATGTTTGGTGTTACAATCATTTAAAGAAGAAAACATGGCTTTATTTTTGGCCATGTGATAAGAAGCTCCAGAATCAATGAACCACTCATGCGAATGAGAAGAGGAAGATACATTTAATGCATAACCAGATCTTGATGCTTGACAACCATAAGCAGAAAGTGCCATTCCTGAAGATGAAGGTGAAGAGTGCTCCAAATTGATGTTGTGCTTCTTCATTACTGCTTCTAAGGCTTCCATCTTCTTAAAACATTTGGACTCTAAATGGCCATCACGATGGCAAAAGTTGCAATGTCTATCTGTATTCTTTCCATTTTTTTTATATGCCTTATCATTTTGGTGAGTTGCTTTTTTAGTTTGTGGCTGAAATTGCGTAGGACCCTTGTTTAGTTTCGGACCATACTTTTTAGGATACTGCTTCTTGGGATTCTTTTGATATGATTGTTGTTGGGTTGCTAAGGCTTTCTTAGAAGCATTTCCAGAAGTGATAAGACTAAGGTGTAAGAGTTTGTCTTGTTCTCTTATCAGATAATCACAAAAGGAATCAAAAGAGGGATTCTTGTATGTGGTTCCTGAAGAAATGATGGCTTCTCTAGTGGAATGGAAGGCAGAAAAAAATACAGAGTAAGCAAGGCCAAGCTTATCAAGAATGCAATAGATGAGGCTACTATCTTCCTTTTTGACCTTACAACCTTCTAAAATAAGTCGAAGGGTCTTGAATTTGGACAAAAAGTCTTCAATAGAGGAGAAATTATTAGGGTCCAAAGTAAGCAACTCATTTTCAAGCTGGTGAGCCCTTATTTGATTTTGAATGCCAAAGACAGTATTTAGCTTATCCAGGGCTTCATGAGGGGTGTCAATGTCAAGGATATGAAACTGAAGATATTGAGAAATGGACATTCCTATCAACCCTCATGCTTGATCTTGTTTATTTTCCCATTTAGTGACTTTATCATCATCAAAAGGTTTAGTTTCTACCTCTGTGGCTATTCTGTAAAGCCCTTTACTTCTAAGTATATCTACCATGTGAGGTAGCCATTGGAAATAATTGGTGTTGTTACGAATAATCGGGCATGCACTTTCCATTTTTTTTTTTAAACGAAGCTAAAAAAATCTAAAAATAACTAATCCAATGGAAAGATCTCAAAAAATTAGGCCGTTTCAAAAAAATTGGCTCGAAAAAAGGCTTTCGAATGAGAAATTTATGCCTTTTTGAAAAAACGAGTTGAAGATGCCGAATAGTTACGAGAACAGGATGAAGTGCGGCTTTAAAAAAAAAAAAATTCCGCCCCTTTTAACAAATTTTTTTTACAAAAGAAGCTTCAGAAGGAGACTTGAACCGAAGACCTCTATTCTCATAAACTAACCCCTCACCAAGTGAGATAGTAAAAGGATCACATTATTGTTTGAAAGGAGGAAGGGGGGTTTTTTTGTTTTTTGTTTTTCTACTCTTCAATGTGCATGCCTTTTCCTGCACAAAAAAAACACAAAAACCAAACAAAAATAATGAAATACAAGCCTTACGGTAGAATGTTATATTTCAGTTAGTCTTACCATCAACTATCAATTTTTTCACTATTTCTGCTTTCCCGAGATCGCACAAAGACGTTGGGAAAGAGCATATGTAGAGAAAAAAATTCCTTTTCCTGCTTCTAATTTTCCGAGATCGCACACAGCGCAGAGAAAAGAGCATACAAAGAGAAGAGGGTATAGATCCGGCAAATAAATAAAACCCCAAAAAACCAAAAATAAACAAAGGAAACCGAAATAAGAAGAACTATTAACAAATATAACTGCAAAACAGAGGCTTTATATCTCCAGATCTAAACTGTCATAACTTGGGCAGCCGGAAACATTTTCGCATGAAACGAAAGGTGTCCCTCACTATAACAGATGCTCCAGACACAACAGAGTAGTTCTCCAAGCCCAAAAAAGTACAGAAATAGTAGATCTACAAAACGGCATTCACATGCAGTCAAACCGGCTTCGGATTTTGATCAACAACGAACGCGGCCCTCAAAATAGCTTTGATACCATGTAGGAATTTACAGGTTAAGTTCCGTAGATCAAGAACCAAAGGTCACCGCTCACAACTAGATCACAAATCTGTACACCAATATAATCACATGGTTAAAACCCTCAAAGAGGGAAACAGTCCACGACCTGAGCCAACGCGGCCACTTCAGGCAATTTATTAATATAAAAAGAAAAGTTACATATGTTTCTCTCATAAACGGTTACCGGAAAAATGACCCTCCATGCTCTTTAAATAGAGATCATGTACCAATCGAATGTTAAGCCACAGATCAAGTGTCGTTAATACTGAGGTGAGAGATAACAGTCGGATCATTACAAATCATGACTGTCGGATTACAAGTTACAAATGTACATGGTAAAGAAATACACTTTACCTAACTCTACACTAGACTGAGTTATTATTAACTATTTCCTATGTGTCGAAATATCCTAACAATCTATGTCAAGTTCTGTCATGGGGGAACCTTTTCAAGGTCCTCAAGTCTCCTCGACTCGACTTTCTTATCAACAACCATATGTTCAACTTTTGTATGTTCAACAACCTCAAATCCCACTATCGGGAGTTTCTACCAATGCGCAGGCAGGTCCGCAAATGTAGTATGGTCCCAATATTTCGTTGGGGAAAACTGGAATGTATCCTCTCAAACCTGGTACCCCCTACTAGCAATCCCAACAAGAACCTTATCAACAATTATGACAAGGAACATATCAACAACTGCAGCAAAGACCTTACACTCAGTTGCAACAGGGACCTTATCAAAAACCCCAAAAAGGTCCTTACTCACAACAGCAACTACAACAAGGACCTTACCTGCAGCATCAACTGCAAAAAGGATCTTATCAACAACTGTGGCCGTAACAAGGGTCTTAACAACAAACATCCTTCCAACAATAATATGGGAAATTTGGTCCTTATCAACCTCCTTATGGTCAAAACCCACCCCAGTGGGGTCAAAACCAATTCCAACAAGGTTGGAATACCCAAGTTGGTACATAACAGAGACCCTATACCTCATACAATCCTCAATTGTTGTTTTTGGCAACGTTAGAATTTTCGGATGTGTCACGACTCACAAATGATCCAATACTACACTCACCGTATTGGCCTACGGTACCAATGAAAATACTTGGATACTGTCCTAAGTTTGAAGGAAATTCTAGAGAAGACCCTCAAGCGCATGTTATGACTTACCACCTTTGGTGTTCCTATAACTCTTGGATTAATGATTCAATATGATTGCATCTTTTCCAGCGAACTTTGATGGGCGTTGTCGCTAAATCATACATCGAGCTCCCTCGAGGTACTTTCCAAGATTTTAATTCTTTGGCCCATTTCTTTCCTAACTCATTTCCAATTTCCTGTCTGGTATGAGACTGTAACCCATATCTTAACATCTTTGCAGCAGATGACCTCCACTTATATCTCTGATCATATCCATGAATGGATACGCATGCATCGTCTCATCAAATTTGACATCCCAGATCATCTTTTGACTGAATGGTTTACAAAATCATTCATCCCTCCTATCTTTGAAGACATAGCCATGGGTGATTGTGTGACCGAAGAAGAGGTCATCACCTGTGCACAGTATTTGGATTTAGTCTATTCACAATCTGACACGTTGTATGAATTGCTACTCGATGCCCCACGAACTTCAACTGGTCTTACGTCTTCCAGGCCTGTAGGTGCATCACATTGATGGTGTCATTGGATCTGTGACTCAGCAACTTGGTAGTGCCAAATCTACAAAATCCAAATCTACTCTAGCTAATACAACCCCTGATGTTGCAAACAACCAAAATGATCCTGGTAAAACCTTAGAGGTAAATGTTGTCTAGTATTCCACAATAGATAAATCCTCGAAAGGTAAAAGTAAGGGTAAAGGAAAAGCTAAGAAATATACCCCGAAACAAGATTCCATGAATCTGTCTTCTGACGATTCTTCAAAGCGAAATCCTAAGTATCCTTGCCTTATTTTTTATGATGATCATTACACTAAGGATTGTCTCCGTCGTTCCGAAGTATGTCATCTTCTAAAAGGCACCACAGGAATACCATTTGTGCTTAAGGAACCTTTCCCATATTAGTAGACACAATTGGTAGACCAATCACAAGGTCAAACCTCTGGAAGCTCCCAAGTATTCAAGAGTGGCATGGAAACTATTCACATAGCCACCAGATCAAAAGATTATCTGACTCCTCAAAAACCCATGGTGGAGAAAGATGCCACTAATATAGCCTCTTCCTCCATTCCACCTAATTCTAGTCCTCTCCATATCGAGAAATCTAGCACTGATTCCATATTCCAACCACCCCCCAAAGGTGTTCTTCAGAAATCATCTTATAATCCAAATGCACGAGGTTCCCAATACTACAATATTGTAGAAGATTTGGCTCGGGAAGGACAATGTGGTTGCAAATTTCTTATCTAGGTTAGAACATGATGGTAAGAATACACCAGTTGATGATAATTTTCCAGATGAGCATCTTTTTGCAGTATCTACTAATACTCCGTGGTAAGAAAATATTGCTAATTATCTTGCTACAGGTGAAGTGCCCCGTCACTTATCTTATAAGGAGCAGAGGAAGATCATTCATAAGAGTGCCCGCTATTAATGGATGGCAGGATATCTTTTCCATACAGGGATTGATCAGCAGATTCGGCATTGTGTGACAAGAGATGATATCTATGAGATCGTAAAGGCTGCACATGATGGACCCTGTGGAGGAAATTTTGCAGACAAACGGACAGGCCATAAAGTGCTGCAGATGGGATACTATTGGCCCTCCATTTTTCGTGATGCTCGAGATTATATTCGAAGGTGTGATAGCTGTCAAAGGATGGGACAACCTGGGAAAGCAGATGAAATGCCTCTTCAACCCCAGATATTCCTTGAACCATTTGAGAGATGGGCCATTGATTTTGTTGGCCCCTTTAACCCACCTTCTCATCAAAAAGCTTACATCCTAGTTTGTACTGATTATGTAACCAAATGGGTGGAAGCTAGAGCAGTCATGAGGGCAACAGAGAAAGTAGTGTCAGACTTCCTTTTTGAAGAGATATTTGCTAGGTATGGGACTCCAAGAGAAATTGTATCAGATGGAGGATCACAGTTCACATATCATATGATAGATAAATTGATGCAGAAGTATGGGGTCAAACACATAATAACAACCCCCTATCATCCACAGGCGAATGGGAAAGTAGAGAGTACAAACAAGGTATTGGAAAATATCTTGACAAAGATAGTAGCAAGTCATCGCCGGGATTGGGCACAAAAACTTGCAGAAGCTTTATGGGCCTACAAGACAACATGGTAGAATACAACAGGATTTTCCCCATTTGAACTGTTTTATGGGAAATCTCCTCTGTTTCCAGTAGAATTTGAAATCAGCACACACAGAACAGCTCTGGAAGTAGGCTTGGATTTATCAGAAGCACCGACTAGAACAGCTGAATGAGTTAGAGGAGATCTGATCAACAGCTGTACAGAGAACTACTGCTATTCAACAGCAGAGGATGAAATGGCATGAAAATTTTATTAAAACTAAGGTGTTTCATGAAGGGGATTGGGAATTACTGTATGACTCCAGATTTAAGGACTTCAAAGGCAAACTTCGTACTCACTAGATGGGACCATATCAAGTGGATGCAGTGTTCGATAATGGAACAGTTAGATTAATTACAATTGATGAGAATCAGACTAAATTTGTAGTAAATGGACACCGTCTAAAATTATATCATCGTCTAGCCTCTAAAGATGCCTTTGTTAAAACCCTTTCACATTCAGCTAATTTAATGATTATTGCAACAAAAGACACTGTCACTCCCCACTAAAAAATAAAAAATTAAAAAAATTAAAAAATTAAAAATTAAAATATATATATATATATATATATATATATATATATATATATATAAGTGGTTATTTCTCACGTTTTTGTGTTTTGCAGGAATAATAAAAGATTTATGGCCAAGAGGAAAGCTACACTGCTATTGTTGTTACTCCGAAGTTGCTGCTACACTGCTGTTGTTGTTACTCCGAAGTTGCTGCTACACCATTGTTGCTGTTACTCCGAAGTTGCTGCTACTGTTGTTGTTGTTACTTCAAAGTTGCTGCTACACCGAAGTTGTTGTTACTCTGAAGTTGCTACTACACTGCTGTTGTTGTTACTCTGAAGTTACTCCAAAGTTTCTGTTACACTTTCAATGTTGTTACTCTGTAGCTGCTGTTATTCCATAGCTGTTGTTACTCGGTAACTGCTGTTACTTTGCAACTGTCATTACTCCGCAACTATTGTTACTCCGTCACTGCCTTTACTCACTCTTGTTGTTACTCACTATTCATGACAAACATTTTTGTTGTTACTCCACCTTAACGTAATTTTGTAGGTACATCTTCGCCGATTTTTACGGATTTAATTAAATATTCTGAAAGGACGGCCAGAGCATGTCGAGGACGACCGTCACTTTAAGTTGGGGGGAGGGTAACGTCATAATGACTGGCAGCGTACTTAATAGAGGTACTTATGACACATGAATATTACTAGATCAAATTTAATGACCTTAAGTACCTTGTAATTATACCGTTGAGTTGGGATGCGTACTTGTACGCATAAGAGTCATATTAGTCACCTTGTAAACATTTCGTATTAAAACCAAGAATATCTAACAGTACCACTGCAATCTGTCAATTAATTTCAAACGTACCAGTATTTTTTTATCCATTATATTTGGAAATGGACATGACGTTGTTACAGTTACTAACAGTTCGGAGCCTCTCACCCTTCCCCCTACCAGCTGACTGTAGTCATCATGTCGCTTCCGCCTTCGCAGCAATGGGTGGTCGATCTGTGCACCATGAGCCCGATGATTCAACAAGGATTTGATGTAATCAGGAAGTATGGCAGGTCTTCATAAATGCAGGTTCGGATGTCTACTTGGATAGACTGAATGGATGGGATGAGAAAATTACACTGGAATTTGCATTGAACCTGGAGGAAGGAGTTTCTCAGGTTTGCGGACTTGAAATTCTAGTTACAGAGGAAACGATTGCAGAGGTCAGCAGACTGCCACAGGGAGGTGAATGTTGGTTTTCCAGAAGAACCCCTCTTCCGGAATTCCCCAAATCTTTTCTCCAAGCCAGGGAGAGCATTGCGCATAAGGGCCGAGGGTACGATAGAATGTCATTTCCACAGCCACGAAGTGAAGTTGCGGAGGCTATGATCAAATATATAACCTGCGAAGGGATATATTCCACTGTATTTAAATACCATCTACGTATACTTGCGCACCTGCGATTTCCCCAAGCGGAAGCCTTTTCAATGAACGTACCTTATTTTCTTTTAAGAAGCTTGAATTTGATGGCGAACTCGGCTCGAGAGGCGCAGCAGGTGTTACTGGTCCTTTCCCACCATGGGCTGGTGCAGTTGTTAGTGTTGAATGCCATTGACAGGATTCCAATTCCGTGGGAGTGGTTCTGAAACTCCATTGAGGAAGAAATTGAAGCTGCCATAGCTATTAGGGCAGAGGAACCAGAAATTATGAAAGAGGACAAGGTTGTGTAGAGAGACGAGGAGGACGATTATGTTGATCAGGAGGAGCCTGAGGAAATGGATATGGAGACTGAGGAGTGTGAATAGGAATCAACTTTACAAATGCAATTCGAATCAATTGAAGTTGCAGAAATTCTTACTGGCACTTCGACTGAGGCTGCTCCACAAGAACTAGCCCAGTCTACGGAGCCAGTTGAGCAGACAGACAGAGTAATTGGCACAGAGGCCACTCTACAGGGATCCCCTGTTAATATGGAACCTGTGGAGGAAACAGTCGTGACCACTCTGACTACAGAAGCTACAAGGGAAATGGCGGGAGAAGCAAAGAGTGAGGCCGAAGCTGCTCCATAAGAACCAGAGTCGACCTGAGAATTGGATGGAGAAAATTTGTTTCAGTTTCCTGTCTTTTTGCCTAAGGGGGCACAGGTAACCCATTCCCCATAGAAAAGAGAAGAAGAAAACGTTTCCATTCCTATGGCTTCAAATCTGAAATGAAGGTTGCAGCTAGAAGAAACCCCAGCAGACACATCAGCAAAAGGGTATCTTACTCGGGCACCGTTGTTTGAGGAAAATATACCTGATGAAGGAACGACCATTGGTGGAGAGGAGGGACCAAGTGAAGTGGTCCCGACGAATGCACCAATGGCGCATGAAGGTATCAAAAGGGTAAAGCAAGAAAGAATAGAAGAAGAGCAGGTAGCGGAAATTGGACCGTCTGTCAGCCCGGCAGAGGCAGTTCCGAGGAACTCGCCTCCAACTGTCGGAGTTGAGGAAGTACAGGTGAAGCAAGAGGAAGTAGATTTGGGCAGGTTGGAAGACCCCCTATCAAGCAAAGATATTAGCATCAGTTCAAGGAAACCATGCAGTTGAAGATGGAAGTGAAGAGTTTGAGGAGAAAAGTGTACAAGATGCAGAAGCAGATAAATAAGTATAGACGGCGAGCCAAGAGACCCGGGGTTGATAGGGTCAAAGTGGAAACCAAGGCAAAACCAATTAAACATTTGTTCGAGGCCAGAGAATATACCCTAACGTCCGAGCTACAAACATGGAAGTTTACTGCGGCCCAGTACAAAAATGAAATCAAAAGAACCGAAGAGAAAGCCTCTGCAACCATCTTCGAATATGTGGAGCGTATGGATATTATGAAGTTAAGGCATGCCAAGCAATAGCTCAAGATGGAGAAACTGGAAAAGCAGGTGGCCAAGATGAACAATGATAAGGAACAAATGTTCAATCTAGTGTAGGAGGTGATGGCATGTCGACCCCCTGCTTCTTGCTATTCTTTATTTTTGCATGAACGTTTTCTTTTATTTTGCATGGAAAGCATTAAGAATGAGGTCAGTTATGAGATTAAGGATGGTGTACAATTCCTCTGGATCATGAGGAATCATGATTTGCCTACTCAGCACTTGATGTGTGAGTTTTATTTGCATGGGTATTTGCTACGGTTGGACAGAGACTTTAATTCGGTCCCATATGTGGGGGAAATTCATCTAAGGGCCCTCACCTCTTATGCCCTCAATCAAATTCATTGGCGGAAGGCTTGTGACACTTTTGAGTCTAACCAAGTCACTAAGCCATTTATAATAAGGGAAGAGCATGAGAGGTCAGACACCATGTTTAACAAACACTATGCCTTTTTGAATTTTGAGGAAAACAAAGCCAGAATGTTGAGGACACAAAGGTGGTGTCTTGACCTTTGTTTCAACCAAATAACTTCTTTCCAGAAGGAAGCTCTGGATGCTTGTCAGAGGAGATGGATGATGTCCCCAACAACTGTCAGAAGCAGGGAGCCTTTTGGGGCACCTAATTTTACACGAGTACTCACTCGAGTACCAAGATATGTCGCATGTATCCAAACGTGTGGCACCTGGTGGATGGGGATTCGATTTCAATATCCTGTTCTTTGGCTATCGACAGAAGTCTATACTCTAGCATATAACGTTCTGGCGGACTAGTGGAAGGAGGTCCTCCTTTTAGATGGGTTTAAATTTCGAGGGACAGAAATGACTCTGGAGTATGATCTTGCTAGGCTTCATGAAGCTCACAGGTTGCAGAACCCAGATCTACGGGGGCGGCAGGCTGCATGAGGGCATGCAGAAGGCTAGCTGGGGGGAGATGTTGGGCACCAAATTCGGCTATTTCTTTGCCCACTTTTGTTATCCTTTTTGACCCTTTTTGCTTAATTTACCCACATTTTCCATGATAAAATCCTGAGGTAAATACCCCTGACTTGTCCAATTGGGATATTTTTATTAATGAAGTAAAATCATGGGGTTTTACCTAATTGTGGCACTAAGTTTTGTGTTTGGCTGCAGATTGAAAGATAGGAACCCTCGCTCCAGTAGATTGCAACAAGAATTGGTAACGGTTAGCCAAAGGGAGAGCGTGCAGCTGGACCACGACTCCCTGGGCCTATTCTCGGCCTTTGCTCCATCCAGAATATTTGTTGTTAGTGTTGTTTCAACCAGAGTCCATTTCTGAACACGCGGTTATCATGTTTCGGGGAAATCTGTTATTCCCTTGTACTGTGTATAAAATGGACATTGTTCCTATAAATCGAGGTTCCGAAGAGAAGACTGTAATCACATTTTGTATATCAATAAAATACATCTGGTTTTACTGTCCCAAAGCATTTCGTAATCAACGCAGCCCTGATCAGAGAGCTAGGTCCGCTCTTCTGATCAGGTGTTGCATCTGTGTATATGTGTGGATTAATTTCTATTGTGCTATGATTGTTATTTTTATTTCTCGTTGATCAAGATTTTTGAATGTTCTGCATTAACTTTACTTCACGACAATGTTTGATTTTTAACTATAAACCCTCGGTTGAACGGATTATGTGTTTGTTCCTGCATATACCTTGCGTGTTGCCTTGGAAGTATACACTCCTAGATTGATAAGATTAATGTCGGATTAGGGTGGATAAATCATCCCTACCTTAAACACCAACACCTTGGCCTATGGAACTACGCAATCCCTGCATTAGTCACTCAAACAGTCACTAGTTCCAACCCTAGAATGTGATTTCATGAAGCATATTAGGTTAGGGGTTGATAGAAATGATGTCGTCTTGTCATGGGTGGATTGCAGTCACATGTATTTTGTTCATCAAGGAGTGGCTCCAATGCTCCACTATTGGAGCTATTGTTGTTCGTTGTATACACGTGTCTTGGGAATTTTACTTGATATTTAAAGCCTGATGGCCAACACTTCCTTAATGCATGGATTATGAATTTTTCTAAGATTTTTCTATGAATGTTTGTAATTCATGTTTTTTTCCACCTGTGCTAAAGTAGTTGAACTATTTCCATTATTTTAGTAATAATATTATTGAGAATGTGTTGTAAAATTTGTGATGACTCTCACATCTTTCTGTATTATTTCATTGGATGTTATACATATATTTCTTATTTATAATGGTTTCAATGACCGTCACATATTTGTGGACTATTTCACTATATGTTAGAAGGATATTTTATGTTTGTGTGCATCTCTACTAGGGTGGTACTATAGCCTATCTCATAGAGGATCTCTTTCCTTTCCCTCTACAGTAGAAGAATCTTGACACACATACAACTGAACAATCACCAAGCATATTCACTTGTTGATATGACATTACATATGCATTATGATCTTGTGTTGAACTTTGTAGAAAAGGTAAATCTATAAGAATATATGGTAGCCGAGTCGATATCCCGGATAGGGCTCCTATTACAAATGGTGTGAGGTCTAATTGGGACTTCACATTGGGTAGATCCCCTTGGTTGACAGATTTCTAGCACATGTAAAACAAATGGCGCTAGAAGGAGGTCTAGATGACAGGTTGTGCCCTTTGAGTATTCTTTGAATATCTTATCCAAAATGGATCTTCCCCAAATCATAATCTCGGGATATTTTAATAAAGAGATTAACCTTACCATCCTCGCAGAATTTTTCCATAACCTGTCCCAATTTAATTTTGATGGCGAGGGTGAATTAACTCTTCAGGAACATCTGTTTCAAGTTATCCATTTTTTCCTTTATAATGGAATAAATTGCAAATATTTCATGGCTAGATTTCTCACCCTCACATATAAAGGTCATGTTAAGAGATGGTATCATACATTACCTGTTTCTTCTATCCATTCATTCAACCATATTGTGAAGGAGCTTCATAAAGAATTTGACAAGTATGATTACTGGAATGTTCTTAAAATAATTAATAAACTAAGAATGAATCCTAATGAATCAATTGAGGATTTTTCTGATTTATTCCTTCACCTTTATTATGAATTTCCGAGAGAAGACATAGATTGGGATTTCTTTAAACAAAGTTTTAAGAATTTGGTTCATATCTCTTTGCACGATGAATCTGAACACCCTATTTGTTTTCACTTCCTCAACTCTTTTAAATCATTAGACACCTTGAATTTCAGAGGAGGAATATACTTCTCCTTTTGTTCCTTGTCCTCCTCCCTTTTCAATCCCAATGTGGGTGCCTCCTTGTGATGATAATAAAATTGGTAAATCTACAAATCAAATTCCCAATCCATATCTTCATCCTCCTTCCTTTTTTCATGATTCAGATCCCATGGAGGAAACCCAAAATGGTTCATGAAGCCTATGGTGAAGACTAATTTTTCCATTCCTCAAAATGGTATTAACACTCATAACTCTAGTCTTGAATATAATTTGGATTTCTATTATTCTCTATCATCTACGTGCCATGAATCTTTGTATCATCATCCGCCTGATCAATCTAGTCCACCAACTATATTTTCACACTCTCTTGATTTTCAAGTTGCTTGTACAAATTGCGCTTAGGTTCAAGGTAGTCACATTACATAGGTAGAGGAACATGAAGGTGAATATTCTTTCAATATTTCTTCTCTTTTTAAAAAATCTTCATGCAAAGATGATGTTTCCTCACTCTTGGATGATACTAACTTGGGTAATCTTGGTAATCAAACAAATGTGATCATTTTTCATAATCAATCTCAAGTCTTGGGCAACAATCATTCCGATGATGATGACTTCGTTGATATATGTGATCATGAACACCTAGGTGCATCAACTATCTCTTAGTTTCTCATGAATATTTTAATCTAAATCTATAGTTTTATTCAGTCAAATAATTTTTTCTTATCGAAACCTCCTCTTCATCTCACGATCCCTTGTGCTCCACTATTTGTAATGCATCTACTTGTGATGGAGACACTCCATGCTCTTTAATTTCTTCATCTAATGAGTTAACTTCTCAACTGGCACAAGGTGGTGGGGATATCCATGATGAAAGAAAAAATAATCAAATCATCAAGTATCCTTTCCATCCCTCAACATATATTGTTTTTCATAAATACAATTCTTCAAACCATCTTGCTTAAGAAATTTCCTTGATTAATTTATCTTCATATTTGCGATGAGAAAAATTTTCGACTTGAGTAATATGATTGTTGAAGTTGTAAAATCTGATCAAATTAGTGATAGATATGGTTGCCATCTAGTTAGTAATGGTCCCATTGAAAGTAGAGGAAGCCACTATCCTCACACCATGCATGATCTGATCCAATCTTCAGAATGCGATTTTACAATCCTTGAAATTTCTAGGACTTGTTAGGGAGTTGAGGCACTTCAACTTCCATTGATGGTTATGTTAGGATCTCGTGAATACGGTAAGGTCCCCGAACTAAGTCAGATATGATTTCTCTCATGAAATATTTCACTTTTCATGGTCTCACTTGACGTGAATTTCTTCTTGAAAGATGTTTGGTACTTGGATGTAGTATTTCGAGCTTTCAAGTTTTCATCTTTGATCGGATTCATGAATATTCCTCAGCTGATTCATCTTCTTGCAAATATCTGGTATGAAACTCGGGTTTGGAATGCATCTCTCTCATAGAATCATGGAACTATAAATTTAATCATTTCAAAGAAAATCTTCGATTGAAGCAATCATTCCTATCAGACTCATTTCTCAATAGTCAGTTTCTGATTTTTCTCATGAATGTTAGATTGCAAATATCTCCCTTCATCGCAACTAACATCCTCTTGAGTGATAATTAATGCATGATTTATCTCTCAAATCAAATTATTCTTCACTCATCTTTTCTTGAATGGTTTCATGTGTTTGTTGTACTGGCATTCATTTTTACTTCTTTCGATGATTATGATGCTAGTGTAGTATGCTACCAATTACAAGGAAACTAGGTTCCATATTTATCATACAAGGAATATGATTCATTTTCTCAAGGAATTCATAAATATGTTCAAATTGATCAATATTTGAATCACGAATCTCATTCCATAAATAGTCTATATGATCATTATATTATTTTCCATTTGTTGTATCATTTTCCTACAAGTATGACAGATGAAAGTTGTTTCACATCGGTTATTATTGATGGTTTTCCTCACTATTCAGATATTTTTCAAGCATTTAACACACCTCAGCCTTTTCCAGATGGTTATGTCAGGTCCTCACTGTCTTGGCATACCTGCTGAATATGATCAGATCCATTTTCCCTTTCAATATTCTCATCTTGATCCCATGATTTTCATTGAAAATTCATTGTTTCAATTTTTTCAAGGATTTCAAGAGGATTGTTTCGAATTTCATGATCCAATCATTGAATGTTTGGAGCAATATCACTTGGCAAGATCCATAGAAAATAACAGGTTTTGACCTTTTCTCACCCTTTCTAAAGATTACGGTGCAGGTGAAGATACATTCGCAAGAAGCTTCCAAGGTTTGTTTAACTTTGGTCTTCGTCGAAAAGGTAAGAATGAAACTGGTTAGAAGTAGTGGTTGTGAAAGATTTTTCTGCCAATAGGCAGTACCTTCTTTTTATTGTGCAATTTCTTCAAGTTCTTGTCTTTTTTGTTGTACATTATTTTATCCAAGTTTTAATCGATCATATATTTATGATTACAGGTTAGGAAAAACTACAAGGGCTACATTAGAAATTTCATTATACGTAACCCCTATCTTCTAACTGGTTAGATTAGGAGTAGGTTTAGCTACATGTTATTTTACCCGAAAATTCATCCTACATTCATTTTCTGTTTTTTGTCTTGTGTTTTCTTATTTTGGTTTCACATCATGTTTTGGTTTAGCCTCCTTTTGTTTTTTCTTATATTTTTTTTTCCTCGTTGTGAGTTGTCTTTTCTTTAGCTTTGTAAGACCTTGCAAGAAGATTATCCATTGGCTCAAAAGGAAATGTGGGAAAATAGAAAAGGACTTGTGACACCACAACATTTGGCTAACTCTCTATCCTTCTTCCTTGTCTTGGTTACACCTTTTGGTCATTTATGTTTCGATAAAAAATATTATCCTTACGTAAGGAAATCCTTGTGTCAAACCATGATCTCCATGTCTATTCTGGAAACCCCATCCCTGCACTCGATTATTTATGTTTCAGTGTTTTCAAGCTAATCCAATCAAGTAGAGAAGGATAAGGGGAAAATATAAATGATCAAACCAATAATATATGTCTTATATATGCTTCTCTGAAGGGAAAACCTCTTCTGCTTTCAATAAGTCAGGATCCCTCCTCCACCCATGAAATAAATAAGTATCGATGCACAATATTATATAACATAAATAAATAAATTCAAAAGAATAGAAAGGCTTCCTGTGTAAAGAGGTGAAGCAAGAAACTCTGTCGAGGTATTGTTCAGGCCTGCTGGAAACAGAGAAATGTTTTTTCCCTTAAGTGACTCTGTCAGGGTACTATCCAGGCCTGCTGGCAGTGGGGCAACACCAGAGATGAAAAAATATACTCTGAAAATATAAATCTCATAAAATTCATTACCCTTTCTTGATTCAAAACATTGTGTGATCGTTTATCTTGTGTTTGTGTAAAGGAATGAATGGGACTATGTTTATGTATGGGGTAAGTGGGGAAGCCATGATAATCTGAGCGATGAATCAAAAGTCCTTGAAGAACTAGACCTTGCATGAAATAATTGACCAAGGTATAGAAGCTGGAGTTATACTAGTGTGTCGCCAAGTGTTTTCTCTATGAAAAACACCCTCCAAAATTTTACCTACACTTGAATTTTGTAGCCTACTATGCATCTTGCGATTGGTCGTTCCATTATCACTTCTTGATCGGTTGAAGTCACTTGCTCACACATGCTCATTTCACAACAAGTTCATGAGCACATTTGTTTACAAAATCTTGAAAAAGCATAACACATTCTATCTAGACGGTGCTTGTGCAATGTTCAACCCATGTTGAAATTCAGTGAGCACTGTCATTGATAGGCTCTCACTTTTGGCTATGTTTTTACTTCTATTTTGGTGAGTTTTTCAAAACTGTCACTTTTGCGCACCTTCGCTTTCACGAGTGCATTTTTCATGCTTTTGAATATTTTTTTTATTTCTTTCACTTTAATTAATGTTTTTTTCATGTTATCTTTGCTTTGGCATGTGTTTCTTTCACTATCGTTCACTTATTGCAAGTTTCGTTCACACTTTCCTCTTCATAGAGTAAATGTCAGATTTTAGCATGTGGAGTGTCACACAATGTATGAAAGCTATTTTTGGTGTTTTTCAAGGGGTAATATTTGCATTAATGAGTTGTAATTGCCATGTAAACATGTATCACACTCATTCCCAAAGTTTCAAGCACTGTTGCACAAGTGTCGTCACGTCCGTCCAAGTGTACCTTTGGTGTCGCACTGAGGGAATTATGTTATTCATGTGTTTTGGATGATCTATGTTGTGTCATAAATTTTTCTAAGTGTGTGATCACAATTGAGTCTTGTCATTGTTCACATCAGTTACACAGATCCCACACTTAGTCAAATTTGGAAAACTTCCTGACCAAACAACCTAGCCTTGTCCATCCCTCCTAAACTGTGCATTATGTAGTCTCAACCCTCAAGCTACAACCCTACCTCTTGGTACTGCGCAATGTGCAGTTCCCGCCTTCCAGGACTGTGCACAATGCAATCACAGTGCTCAAGCCCAACCCCCTGAGCTCGAAAACTGTGCAATCCTTCTCTCCATCCAGGCCTAAACCATGCATTACGCAGTATTAGTCCTCAATCCCATCCCTTAAGCTCTTGAACTACACAATTTCACAATCACCTAGCCTCCTCTGCCTTCTAGAACTACACAGTGGGAAAAATCAGTGCTCAAGCCCTTAGCCTGTCTCCCTGATCTCCCCAACTGCGCAATCAATTTACTCAGACCAAGTCTGAACTGCACATTGCACAGTCTCAAGGCTCAGCCTTAGGAACTTGAACCCTTAATTCCCTCAACTTTGGAAACCTTCTATCCAGGCCTCCAGAACTGCACATTACGTAGTCTCAAGGCTCAAGCCTCCAGCATGAGTACCTAAGTCCCTCAATTACGAAACCATTTAGCCATTGCCATCCTAAAGTACACATTTCACAGTCACAAGCCTCGGTCCCGAACATTAGCCTCTAGAACTGCACAATCCATGAGTCAGTCACTCAACCAATCACCAATTCCATCCTAACATGTGATTTCATAAAGAATCTTAGGCTAGGGGTTTATAGGACTGACGTTGTTTTTTCATGGGTGGATTGCAGTCACATGTATTATATTATGTCATGATGGGATGATGATGAAGGAGATGGAGAAGGAGACCATTGTAGAAGACACTTAAGGAGCTGAGGAGATTATATGATCATCAAGAAAGGATATGAAGGAACACTGGATTACAACAGAAGACCAAATATCAGGACCACATGACGAATCCATCTGATTCACAACTCTTTGGAGGGCATATATGAAGAACATATCATATCTCTAATGAAGACAAAACAACAAGAAGAACAACTTGGCATTGCCACATCATCATGTAGTCAATTTCATCATTGTCATGTACATTCATGAGTCACCATATGCCACATCATTTTTGTGGATTATGTAAATTTCTTAGTCTAAAATGTATTGTAAATTGGAATTCCAAAGGACATGCACATAATATGAAGAGTCATGTAAAGTCGTAAAGTCACAAGAAGTCAAACAATCATGAGGGTAGTCAAAGAGTCACAAGGAATGTGAAGGATCACCCCATTGGTTATATACACACCCTCATTGTATGAGCGAAGGAATTTTCACCTTGGCTCCTCCTGCGAGGCATTAAAGAGACAAGCTAGTTATTTTGGGGAGAAAGAAGTGGCTCCAACGCTCCACTATTGGAGCTAGCGGTGTTTGTTGTATGCATGTGTCTTGGGACTTTTACTTAATATGTAAAGCCTATGGCCAACACGTCCTTCATCCATGTATTATGAATATTTGGAATATTGTTTTTTGAATGCATGTAATTCATGTTTGTTTTCCACTTGTGCTAAAGTAGTTGAACTATTGCAGTTATTATAGTGTTTATCTTATTGAGAATGTGTTGTAATGGTTTTGATGATTGTCGCATCTTTGTGGACTATTCTGTTGGATGTTAAACATATATATCTTTTTTATAATGGTTGTAATGATTTCCACGTTTTTTTGGACTATTCCACTAGATGTTAGACAAATATTTTATGTTTGTGTGTTTCTCTACTAGGGTGGTACTATTACCTCTCTCCTAGAGGCTCACTTTCCTTTCCCTATGCAGTAAATGAATCTTGACACATATGCAACCGAACACTCACCAAGAATATTCACTTGTTGATCTGATATTACCTCAGCATTACTCTCTTATGATGAACTTTGTAGCCAAGGAAAATATATAAGAATATATGGCAGTCAGACCGATATCCCGAATGGGGCTCCTATTCAAAAATATTTGAGTTCTAATTGGGACTTCACATCAGCGATACCCCCTTGGTTTACGGATTTCCAACACCCATCAACAACCCCTTTAATGATTCCTTGCCTCTTACTAACTCCTCTACAAAATAATTTTATCTTAAAAATAATAAAACATACTTCTTTCTAAAACTGGTCAATTTCTTGGCTTGATTGGCACTCACTAGCGAAATTTTCGAATTGCCTTTGTGCATGTTGATGGTGAATGATTTTCCATCAATGAAGAGTAGGTACTATTTGATTCTCTCCATGAATATTTCATCTTTCATGTACATATAGGGACTCCCAAACACGACTTCACATACATCAAGGGGAATGACATCTATTGTTACTTCATCAATAAAATCAACACTAATATCAAATCTAATTTTTCATTATTTTGTTACCTTTAGCTCTGCATCCTTATTTACCCATCCTAGTGGATATGGGTTTTGATGATCACGAACTTCTTGACCATCTATGCCGCAATGAGATTCTCCTACGATCATGAGTCAAAGAGAGCATTGATATTTTCCTTCTTGAACTGAATATTTATATTGAACAGTTTTGGTAATTTCTTTCTCTTCTTGTTGTTTAAGGCTAATTAGATTCATCTCCTTCTGCACTAAGGTATAAAAAATATTATCATCCATGTCTGAGCTAATTTCAACTTGGTTTCTCAAATCTATGGCCATGAGCTTCTTCTTCTTATTATATTTATTTTTGTTCTTTGGGTTTAAATTGTTGGAAAGTGTAACTAGGTTCGGTCTTCATATTGACTATGTAATTATGTATTTATGTAATGACGAAGAAAAATATAATAAAAATATATTTTTGGTATGCTTTCTTCATGGGTTTCATGAGCGAGGTTTTATTATAGGTCAAAATACTTCTTCTTGATGTCTTTTAGGATTTATCATCTGGTCATAAATGTACTAATTAAAGAGTCATGTATATGAAGAGTCAAGTCAACCTAATATGCCTCAAGACCTTATCACATAAGCCTTTAAATCATGACCTGGAAAGTGGCTCAATATCTACGTTGAAGTGCCTCCTCAAGTCAACCTATGTAGAGTGAACAAGCTAGCTTACATACCCCTGCACAAGTCGGTTCAGAAATAGGCCTTCATGTCAGCCCACAAGGAGGTCTGTCCATACATATATATAAGAAATTTTTGCGGCTCATTTTTACACAAAAACTTTGAACATCTAAGAGAAACAGTGCAGATAAGAACCTCAAGAACTGCGAAGGATAATGAAATGATAATTCTGATGAAGGATTACGTGGTTAGTATATTATTGTGTGGGCTGCAATATATATATATATATATATATATATATATATATATATATATATATATATATATATATATATATATATATATATTCATTCATTTTCGGATATCTCTATCTGGACTGTAATATCAAGCGAGGATAAGAAGACAAAATGCAAAGAATATTAGGATGAATATGATATGATAGATACCACAACAATGCAAGGAATCCTACCTCAAATATCTATCCCACAACGAAGGAAAGGAGTCAACTCACTGTCTTGAATGTATCTCTGTTTTGGAATATAAAGAAGAGATATATTACAGAAATAAAAGGCAACCATAAAGGCATAATATAAGAACAACAAAGTATAAGACGGATATCTAGGAACCGATATTTCCTAGAGTCGAGAAGAAAGAAGGATCATTCCGTTGATAAACTAAGTTATCTAGTTTTGGTGCAGAAAGGTGCATGACGGTGCATAATGGTGCAAGATGTTGCAGAGAAGAAGGATCAACCCAAGGAATAATTGAAGAAGCAGTGATAAGGTCTTGGAGGCATACATAGGTCAAGGGTGTGAGTCATAATCATGGTACTTGTTGACTAAAAGTCTATAAGTATAATTTCTTGTGGGTTTTCCTCTCCAAGTGGGAGAGGTTTTGGCCCTGGATTGAAGAGACTATATTTGTGTCTCGTGTGTTTTGGTAATTGACTTGATGAAAGACATAATAAGCTAAGAATATAATACATAAGTAAGATAAGTAAGCTCACAAGTAATTATCAAGAAGATAATTTGAATTAAAACTAGCCCTACATAATTCTTAACATGGAATCAGAGCTAAGGTGCTAAAGACAAGGGCTACTTGATAAGGAGACACTCAAAGAAGCAAAAATAAAAGTCAAATCAGTTTGCAAGAAAGATTCTCAATCAATTTCAAGAATACCTTCAAAGGATCCACTCATCAAGGAGATAATATTTTCCATCAAATATTTATGACATTGAATACATTGTTGGAAAACACATCATCAAGCACCATCCAAATTTATCCAATACCTTTGAAGACATCTACATTGGAGAATTCAATATAAGAGGGAGTTCCTAACTTCATCTTCATCATCATCAAAGAAGCTACTAGAAGGAGGAATTCACTCTATTAAATTAAGTACCTATGACCTCATCTAAATCTGTCAAAATGACTTATTGAAAAGAGAGCAACAAATTGGTTGAGCCATCAAATTTTAGTGCATGGAAGAAGAGGACAGATTTAAATCTAATCGAAGAAGAAATTATTGGCTACATCGAAGGATCTAAAATTAAACTCTCAAAATAATATGCTCTAGGTCATGACAAATACATGAAAGGAGAAATCAGAGCCCAAAGGATTCTCATAGAATCCATTAAGGACTCACTCATACCCTATTTATCAAAACTGAAAATTGCAAAATAAATATATGAGAAACTGGTGGAGCTATTCCCTATGAGTACCACAGGAGAAGCAATCACTCTAAGACAAGAACTATACAAGATGAAATTGTTAAGAGAGGAAGGAAACACTTCATATTTTATGAGGATTTCTGAAATAAGAGACCAATTGCAGAATTGGGAGAAGTAATGTATGATAATGAGATGACTACAGTGGTGTTGAATTCTCTACCAGAAGAATGGGGAAACTTCACTTCAAGCTTATATGGGAAGAGAGAAGCAACGCCATTCCAGGATCTATGGTCTCTATGTAAAACAGAGGAAACAAGATTGAAATCCAAAGCTAATACAGGATCAAGTAAAGGGAATCAAGCCTTTGGAGCCATGTTCAGGAAGAAAGGAAGATTCGGAAAATTTGGTCCTTAGAATAAAAGAATAAATATGGACAAAGTATGATGCTTTGGATGTAATGAACTTGGGCATTATAAAAGGGATTGTCCTAAATTTGGAAAGGACAAGAGGAAAAAGGAATACGCCCATGTCACATATGTAAGGGAAGAACCTTATGCAAAGAAATCTAAGAAAGAAGAAGTGAAATATCTCTATCATGATTGAGATCAACTTTCTCTTTAAGTGATTTCTATTGGTTGTAAAATAGTATAGTGGGAATAAATGTATATTAATAGCATCATGATAGAAGCATGGAAGGAGCACTTGAAGAAGTAGCTCCTAGAAACCTCACTGATATCTACTTTGTTGGAAGGAATTCATCAAGATCAAGGGTCATCATTCAATAATCAATATGAAAACAGGTGCTGACATTTTTCTAATGGAGTCCTCTCTGGATTCACTGACTAAAAAGAAAGAAAAAGGTTTCATCGGGAATTCTATCTTGAAGAATGATGGGATTAGGATATGATGACATATTGATGAAGCAGGTCAAGGGAATCAAGTTCTTCATTGTAGTAAAATTGCTACATGATGACTCAAAAGGAAAAGGATGAGGTACATATATCTATGTGATGACATTGAATGTTGTGAATTCATGTCATATGGTTGTAGGTAATGGACTTCTATATTTAGAAGTATGATATATGAAGGAGGATCTCTTCTAGTGCACAAGTTTCCACTAACAGATGAAATGAAATATGTCCTCATATGGAATATGAGGTGGTTGTAAACAAGCAAGGAAATCGACACTAGAAGTTACTGGGAATAAAGTTGTGTTGATAAACAACGGAAGAGATCATGAATTTCGACCATGTCAAGAGGTGGTTATCATCCGGAAGCCAAGAAGATGTGACTAGAATATCTCCTGGGAAGATATGTGGACTCCGATAGAAGTATGGTAAATAAGAAGACCCTTGAAAAGACATATCTTTAGGAGATGTGTCAATCTGAATAGAGGATATCAATGCCTACAGGAATATGTCATGGTGAAATATCATCACTTAGGTAACTTTTGATTTAAAATTTCTTATGTATATGTTTACCTGGATGAGTTTATGCAGGGCTTCCAATCATGTGGAAGGATGTAAGATCCTTGGGAGATGGTTCGAAGGAAAGGAGCATGGCATAAAGGTGAACCAGATGAGAAATAATAACGAATCACTTTATGATGAATGACATGAATCGTAAATGAAAGTGATGGATGATTTGTGCCCTATGAAGCCAAAAGGTTGAAGATTCCTCAATATCGAAATCCATGAAATTGAGGGGAGGATTTCTTCATGAGCATTTGGGTGTCTCACCATTGTTTCCACAATTCCCTAGTTGAGAGGGAGCCTGGTGGTAATTTTCTTACTTGGAATAAACTTGAAGTATGCCCTTCCTAAGTTAAGAGGGAGTGGCGTATATGATTCTCTAATTCATGTGTCATGCACTAGCCTAGGACTAACATCTGTAAGTCTTAGTGAAGGCCATGAGGATAGAAAGGATAGACACATCATTTTGGTCTTCACCTGGGAAGACAGAATGGAGGATTGGGTACTCATCTGGCATCCGATACTCTTTGAGAATGAGATAGGGAATTCAAGATAAGAGTAGTTGGGGACCGATATTCTTTGAGGGCTGGCTACCCAAGAGAAGAATAGTCCAAGAAGGTCATACTCTGGGAACACCTGTGTGGAGTATGTACCTTGCAGAGAAAATATGGACTGTAATATGAAGCGAGGATAAGAATATATAATTTTAATAATATGAGGAATAATATGATATGATAGATACCACAACAATGCAAGGAATCCTACCTCATATATTTATCCCACAATGAAGGAAATGAGTCAACTCATTGTCTTGAATGTATCTCTGTTTTGGAATATAAAGAAGAGATATATTACAGAATGGAAAGGTGGCCATAGAGGCATAATAGAAGAACAACAAAGTATAATAGGAATATCTAGGAACCTAGATTTCCTAGAGTCGAGAAGAAAGAAGGATCATTCAGTTGATAAACTAAGTTATCTAGTTCTAGTGCATAAAAGGTGCATGACGGTGAAAAATGATGCAATATGGTACATAGAAGAAGGATCAGCCCATAGATTCTTTGAAGAAGCACTCATAAGGTCTTGGAGGAATACATAGGTCAAGGGTCTAAGTCATGATCATGGTACTTTTCAATTGAAAGTCTATAACAATAATTTCTTGTGGGTTTTCCTCTCCAAGGGGGAGAGGTTTTGGCCCTAGCTTGAAGAGCATATATTTGTGTCTCATGTGTTTTGGTAATTTACTTGATGAAAGACATAATACAATAAGAAGAGAATACATAAGTAGGAGAAGTAAGCTCACAAGTAATTATCAAGAAGAGAATTTGAATTAAGCCTAGCCCTACTTTATCAACACAACTTTGGATGAAACTTCCAACCATTTATCCTTTGTATGGTCATCAATAGTGCAATGGTTGGATATTTAAACTAATGTGTTGTGGTTTTCTTCCTTTTATATTTTCCCATATTTTTCTTCTTCTTACCCTCCTCAGAAGTGTCGTGTTTCTCCTTCTGCTTTGATCCACTTGATTATGCTCTCCTATGTTCTCCAAGTATTGTGCCTATACACAAGCCTCGTCCACCAATTTTGGCTTGAACAACTTCACTTGCTCCCACAGATGGCAATATAGACCCCCAAAATACTTGAGGAGTACATATGAGTTCTTTGTGGAGATACCCAACATCATGGCCATCTTTCTAAACTTTGTGGTATACTCCTACATGCTTTGGCCCAAATTTTTCCTAAAGTAGTGCCACCAGATCCACTGGTCCTTTATGTACCTAATAGGGTAAAACTATGATTTAATGAGCTTTTTTAAGTCCTCCCACTTGTTCAATGGATGCTCTCTCTCCAACCTTAGGGTATCTTTGTGGCTTTCCCACCAAGTCAATGCATGGCCCTCTAATTTTAGTTGCGCAAATGAAATACTTTGTTCTTCCTTAATTTGATGGACGTTGAAATAAACTTCTAGTTGATTCAAATAGTGATTAACCTTCAGAGCATCGATCTCGCCATGGTACAACTTGATATCGACCTTCGCTTCCATTTTAAGCAGGTATTGTGATTGGTTCATGACACTTGCAGTAGGTTGACCTTTTCCGGGTTCTTTCTTTTGTTGATTCTTTGTTTCTTCGTGATATTCTGATCCCCCTTATCATTTTTCCTATGTATTTGAACCCCCATCTTCTCCAAATATCCCAATATTATTGCTTAGGGCTTCCATGAGGAGGTTTACATTGTTATTTACATCACTCAATTTTTTTCTAGCCACGAAAACCTCACCTTTGAAAAATCACAAGGGTCATTCACATATTCATCAGCAATGATTAGGGTTTTATAATTTTCAGCTTCATCCATCTAGATCCCCTATATATCTCCACAAAATTCCCAAATAAACATTATCTAATACCAATATGATCTGTAAGCTATCGTGGATATTCCATTGGATAGTTCATCATAAGGGATATGATAATATTATATTAAAAATATGAAATTCCACATTATTATATTTTTCTTAGATTTATAGATCTATGGATTTTACTGTTAATAGTGCATTCACGCAAATGAAAATTATGTAGATAAAAAATGAAAACAAAATAAAATATCACCCACACAAATGACACAATATTTTCTTTGGGAAACCCTTTCGGGAGAAAAACCCAGCTGGAAGGTGAGGTCGCTCCGCTCTCTTTCCTTGGATGGAAATATGGCTACAAGTAAAAATAAGTATGATTTGTGGCTCATGGTTTGATAAAATGCATAAATCCTCTTTGTTTCCTCTACCTCCTATCCCTCCTGGCTATTTTTTCAGCTATGGAAGAAATGTACTCGAAAGAATTGATTCCCCTTTTCTCCGAGTGGCCTGGTTATAACACAACCTCATAGCCCACCACTGGTTAGGTTTGACTAACTCAACTCTTAACCTTAGCTACAATGTAGAATACTCTATAGTATTTTACATCATAATCACGTGGCTAACTCATTTTCCATGAATAATGGGGATGACGGGACATTCTCTCAAACCATGGTATTGAAAACAGGAAAGTCAACCTCTGAGTGGCATAAATTTTGTATATAGACTTCGATTAATGCGCTACCTACAACGTTGGAAATTTATATGTATGTAGAATAACATGAAAAGGTTCCACACTAAAGAGAAAAATATTTAAACCCTAAAAAATATCAAACTCTGTTTTGCCAAACTGGGTCCCGCTGGTAAAAACGATCCTGTGGGTTGATTCCTCCCTTTTTTCCACTTTGAATGCATCGAGATGGATGAAAAACAATATGATAATCTAATACATATCACTTTAGGCTAAATAACTTCTTGTATTCACATCTCACCTATGTATAGCCCTTTTCTCTCTCATTTTATTGTATTAACATTCTTCTTTAGTTCACACTTGTTTTTTCTCAATCATTATTGTAATTTGTATTCAAGATTTATATGAGAAGAAAATTTGGTACTACTTCCCCTATTGTGACTATGTATTCCATGATTTGATGAATGCATCATGTATACCTACAAATTATTTTTAGAAGTGTTTCGATGTTGGATTGATTTTCATGTACACCTCTTTCATTTGTCTATTTGTTGGATTCATTTACTTAATGCCTGGTGAAATTAATGTTCCTAATATTGATTGATAGGGTTTTCCTTACTCACTAATAGATCCAAGATTAATTATTCTTCTTTAGTTCTCCAACACTTACCACCTTTCAACTATTTGGTGAAATATGTAACTAGTTCTAGTCTTCATACTGACATATGTAATAATGACTTTATGTATTTTATGTAAAGAAGAAAAATAATTTATTATTATCATTCATGATGCATGGGTTTCATGATCAAGGTTATTTTATTTAGGTCAAGTACCCATTGGGTGCCTTTAGGTTTTCTTTATTGAGCCAAAGAGGTCAAATAATTCATTGAAATATGTAAAGACCCTCTTGGGCATCAGGTAACATGTTAAGGAAAAATTATTTTGCATTATATAGACCCTCCAAGACAAGTCGGCTTGCCTTTATCAAGTCCGCTTACAAGCAATCACAAGTCGGCTTCATGTTGGGCTATTCGACCATGAAGAGAAGGCTATATATAAGGAAGGCATCAACCTCATTTTGAAGGCAAGGATCATACATAAAGAAGTTTGATCAATAACAAGAAGGAGACCTAGAAGGAGGGAAGATAAGAAGAACTAAAGGAAGAAATAAATTGAAGTTTTTGGGACTTGTTTTGGGCTGAAATATCTCACACGTGCAAGGTAAATTAGGGCATCCATCTGTTGCAGGAAGACCGAATTGCAAAACCATTAAGAAGTCAAGTTTTGTGTCAAGAATACTCACCTTGTAATTCGAGTTCCCAAAGAGAAATATCATATCCAAGTGAAGAGAATAGGTATTATGATTCTGCCATAAACTTCAACATGTGTGATGTTGCAGTAAGTACTAGAAGCCAAAAATTGTAGGACGAAATTGCAGACATAAGTTTCAGGTCTAAAATCTTGGTCAAAGGAAAAGGTGTAGTTTTTCAAGGCAAGTTTGACATGGGTTGACTTTGAGAGAAGGAAGTTCTTCAAGAAGGCGGTTGTCTTGGTCTTAGAGGGGTCTTTGATAAGGGTATTAGGTCAAGGAATTCGTCATTTGAAGTTCTATAAGAAGAGAAGAGTTATTTTGGGTTTTCCTATGAAGATGATAGGTTTTGGACCTAGATGATAACCTACATTTTGTGTCTCCTTATCTCATTGATATTCATTGTTTGGTAGTTGCTTGATGATACAAAACGCCAATAATAATTAAGTGAAAGAAGAAGTTAATCAAATTAAGTAAAAATGCATCACAAACCATTATCAAAGTAATAGAAATCATCTATTTAGTTTCCCCTAGATTTCTAAACATTATTGTGCCCTATTATTTGATATTTTGTGCCCAATGGAAAATACTTTGGTTTGAGTGGTTTATAAACCTTATTTCTAGTTTGTTGTCATTTTATCCTCAACTCTTTATTATTTCCTTAACACTCTAAACCTAGAATTTATGAGCTAAAAAGTTGTAAGCTATTGCTTAGTGATAGTGTGCAATTATCTATAATTAATGATTGAGGACTACCCCACCATGGATCGTGAGCATGCTTGAGGCCTATAGAGATGCCTTATCATAGTTCCTAAGCAACCAATAACATATTAATAGTACAACACTCTAAATTAACAATTATTCACTTTATCATAGATCATTAACTGGCATATTTAGTAGATTTATTCCATTGTCCAAAGCTTTTCATCTTACCATGATTTCACTTCTAATGGATCCTTGTATTTGATACTCCACAATATTTCACCTCCACTAATATTATCCATAATACAAAAATGATGTAGCTACAAACTGCACATACATAAACACACCACAATGTATGAAGAAAAATAATGAACATCAAATAATTTATTCCAAAGCCTCCTTAAAGGGGGAATTTTATTACTCCATCATTGTCATGTGTTTTTTATTATTTGAATGGCCCATCTATAAAATAACAATTGACCACAATAAGTAAATTATAATTGGAATTTTTTTTCAAACCAAATGTGTAACTATCTCCATAATACTCTCCATAATATGTCCATGAAGGCTCTCAACAAATCTTCATCTCTAGCTTCTCTCACTGAATCTCTCAAAAAAAATTCATCCCTAACTTCTTTTATTCTTCTCATCTCTATTGTATACTTATACTTTTGGAATTATTCCACATCATTACAAATCCTAGCATATTATTTCATGATCACAAGTAGGAATTATATAATCATACTCCCTTTAATGAATACTTGCGATTTCACTACACCATCATCATCATCTTTGGTCTTCTCTAGTGTTAATCTCATCTTCATCTTCTATTCCTTTTTCCTTCATTATTCTCTAGGATATTTGGCATTCTTTTCTTTTGTCTCTATTCTCATGCATCCCCTTTTACCTACAAAACATAAACATTGTTGATGAAATATCCTAATTTATCTCCCTTAAAAAAATATTTTAATTATGTTTATTTTGAAACTATGCATGGATAATTTAGTTTTCTACTAAACTAATAACCATAGGTAGAAATACTATAGTGTTGTAGACATTGTAAGTTGATTTACCTTTGTCAATTAATAATATGAGGGTGACCAAGAACAACAAACATGAGCACCTATAGGGGCTATGATACCACAAATTGGGAAAGGTAAGGGGGTCTAAGAGGTTTCTTTATTATTCCTCTATTTATCCTTACTTTTCACCTCCACCTCATTTTAATTATGCCAAAGGTGGTGGGGGGAGGCAGGTTAGGACGAGAAAATGATAGACATTTTTAGATACTACACTTGGAAAAATAGGGTACCAAAATTATATATAAAAAATAAATTAATCATGAGAATGAGAGAGATGATCATTTTGATGTTTCTTGAAGAGGCATGAAACTATGAAATATAAAAGAAGTTTTTGGACATCAACAATACCTTTCTATTTCATTACAAGAGAGCAATAGAGGGAAATATTTCTAAGGGGCTCAAAAGTAGATACATAATTCCTCTAGCGTTGTGACAAGTAGGCATTACGGGTGCCTATAACTTCTTTATCCTTACAAAACTTAATATTAGAAGTTTCCTAGTTGAATACCTTATAAACTGAGCTAGGAACCATTATCCCTACTTTTCTCTGGTGGTATCATAGCCCAACTAGGGGTTGAAGTTCCTAGTAGATTGTTCGTGGTTGGGTGGAAATAATTCAATGTATTGGGTTTTGCTGACCATCCTTTTTGTTTGCAACTAAGTTCATATATAACCTTGGTAAATTAATTTTTATATATTTGTTATTTAATTGGCATGGTCCATGGAGAAATCCATGAATATTTCATGCTTTTCAACGTTTGATTTCTTATATTTAGTTGTAACACAATTTCATGATGAATAGAAGAGTAATTCTACTTTCAATACTATAGGGGTCTTTCAACTTTGTTCTAAAATTTATTTATATGTGTACAATTGTGGAAATTTAATGTATTTCATTCTTATTGGTGGTAGCAACCTTAGCTTATGAGGAACTACATTTAAGAGGTATATGGAAAACATCAATGCAATCCATGTCGACATCATAGTCAAATTTGATGGCTAGCTTACCTACATTTGTGCAAGGGTACACCAAACTTGTTTTGAGTGCGTTTTTTGTCATATGCATGTCATTAGAACAAGCTATTAAAATTATTTATGGTTGATGGCTTGTCTGGGGATTGGAGATTCTAGCCTCAACCCCTAATCACATGGCTGGTGAGGTTGTGATTGAGATCTTAGTGAAAGAGGATCTTAAGCAAGAAGGTTTGAAACTAGACTAGCGATAATTTTTTGTGGTAATTTTGTAGATTCCCAAATGGTCAGCAGTCTAATGCCCTCAACTTCTAGTCACATGGCCAACACGGGACATGACTAGGAGCTATTTCCAAGAGGGATTTCACGTGGAGGGAAACCGTACTTGCCATAAGCCATTAGACACTTTATATATTTCTAGAGGCTGGTGACCCAAAGAACTATTACACTAAACCATCTACAAGTTATCAAGGAAATGGAATAACAAGACTAGTGGTCCATTGAATGGGAATCCATTGGGAGAATGGAAAATATGGCAAATTTGTGAACATCGTGTGATGGGGAGGTTGTCGAAAATTAACTTAATCAACATTAGTCCCAATTGGGGTTTGAGTAAAAGACTCTTATATGAAGTGGTCCAATGGTATGGTGTCTTAGTTTCTTGATGGATTGGTGGCCTAGTGGGCCATAGATTGAGGATTGAGGAAAACGACCTTGTATTGCAATAAAATAAAATAGGAAAAAGGTCGATGGCTAGTGCTTAGAGAGTGATTCTGTCAAGTAACAAGGGTATGCTTATTGGCTGAAATTTATAAACAAGTCTAGGAGAAAGCTGGTGAGAGAAGTTGGTGTCTCTTTAATTTGCCAATGGGCTAGTTAGAAAAATTTTATAATGTTCGAGTAACAAGATGACCCATGACAAAGATAATTTTGTTAGATATTGTACTTAATTGGACCAACTCATCATTATGGAGTCTGATCCTCATTTTACTAGTGGATTAGATACGTTGGTAGATAATTGTGGGGTTTACATCAAATGATAAGCCATTAATTTAACATGGCTTAGACTAAATCAATTTGGAAAGGGGATTCATCTCAATGGATTGATGTCTAGTTAGTAATGGTTATGTGGCTTGGTAGTGGAAAATATCGAAGAATGTAACTAGTGTCAATCTTCATAATTATATATGAGTCATGATGTAAAGTATTTGTCAAAAGAAAAGAAAGAAATAAAATTATTATTAAATAAATTTACTTATCAAAGCATGGGTTTCATTCTTGGGTTAATTGTTTTTAGGTAAAATCCTCCATTGAAGGCTTCTAGTGTTTATGTCAAGTGTACTTGTCCATGTCATATTGTAAATAACCCTTATTGGGATTTATTTTTCAAAAAAGAAAGTTATTTTATTGTATTTTAGGTATTCTAGGAATCCTCCACCAAGTCGACCTCAAGGAAGGACAAGTCAGCCTCAAACAGGGGAATTTGACCTCACAAGAAACCTATATATTGGAGAAACTTGGCCTCATTTGAAACACACACTCAAAAAATTCGTACAACAACTTATGGGAAAGGAAAAGGTGTGAAATTAAAGGGACAAGAAGGAAGAATCTAGCGAAGAAGAAGGAGGTCATCATCTTGCTCAAGTAAACATAATTTTTCTCTCCTATTCAACACGTGCAAAGTTCTGGAGTTCTTTTGGAGGGCCAAAATTCTGTAGTTGCTGGAAGGTTGAAATTTTGAAGTTGGGCCGAAATTCTAGTGAAGTCAGGGCCATAATTTCTGGATTGATGTTAGGTTGTAGCTTTTGGACAAGAAGAGAGTATTGAAGGTTGTTGTATCTTATTGGAAAATTGACTTGGTGGAGGAATGTTTTTAGGCCTAAGGCATTGGTATATCTCATTTTGAATTACTGAAGGAAGATTTCTTGACCGGGTTTTCCCATACATAGGGGTTTTATCCCTAGCTGAGTGACTACATCTGGTATCCTTGATCTTCATGTTTTGGTTTTGGTAATTTTTTGATGAACTAAGATAAAATAATAACATAAGAAAGATAGTAAGAAATCAAATAAATCACAATTAATTATCATCAAGAGAAACTCTTTCTGCCTTTTTGATTTTCTAACATGGTATCAGAGCTAAGGTGAAAGAAGGAAGAAAAAGGAAGCTTGAAGATCTAGTGAAAGGAGAAGATCTAGCTCGTTTTTTATTTTTAAATTTGATATTTTTTTTTAGTTTAATTTTTAAAATTTGTTTATTTTTATTTTTTTAATTTTTAATTTTCATTTTAATTTTTTTTTTTTAATTTTTATTTGAATGTTATTTTTAATTTAAATTTGTAATTTTATTTTAAATTTCCGAATTTTAGTTATTTTTAATTTTAGTATTTTTATTATTTGAAATTTTTTTTAAATTTAATTATTTTTAAATTTCTTTTTTTCTTTTTTTTTATTTTATCATTTTCTTTAACTATGTTGTTTTTTTTTCACTTAAAAAAAAATTTGTTTTTTTTTGTTAATTTTTATTTTTTGTCTTTAAATTATGAGTTTTTTTTTTTACTTTTTTTCCTTTTTTTAATTTATTTATTTAATCTTATTGTTTTATTTTTTATTTTTTTTGTTTAAATTTTTTATTTTTACAAGTTATTTTTGTTTTTGTTTACACTTTTATTGGTTTTTTTCATGTTTTTTTAATATTTTTTAATATTTGATTTTTTTTCTGTCATATTTTTTATTTTATTTTTACATCTTATTACCAAGATGAAAATCACCACTCTAAACAAAAAGGATTGATGTTGCATCAACACTTTTCAAAATTAGCATGAAAATCATTAACATTTTAAAACAAATGTTCATACTTGATAAATAAAAAAATTTAAAGTGCTAAAAAATGACTATTTTTCTATATCGACATGATATTTAAAAAAAAATAAAAAATCAAAGAAAATTTAAAGTTCCAAAAATATGCTCCAAAAAAAAAAAACAGGTTATTCTACATCGCCACTTTTCAAAATCGATATGAAAATCATGACATTTAAAAAAAAAAAAATCATAAGAAAATTTAAAGTGCCAAAACTATGTTCCAAAAAAGCCTCAAAAAAATGGGTACTAGGTAATTTTCTCGTTTGATCGGTAACTATGTTTTTTCCCCTACATAAGGGTTTTAGCCCTGGCTGGGTGCCTACATCCGGTGTCCTTGATCTTCATGTTTTGATTTTGGTAATTGCTTGATGAACTAAGATAAAATAAGAGCATAACAAAGATAATAAGAACTCAAAGAAATCACAAATAATTATCATCAAGAGAAAATCTTTTTGCCTTTCTGATTTTCTAACAAAAAAAGGCATGTACAATGGTGACACATGGGTGGGGTTTACATATGTCATGTTGGGGTCAGATGATGTGGCATTGTAGGTGGCATTGTGGAGAAATGGATGTCATGTGTCTTTCATGTGGCAATAGTATGGTTGTTGATGTGCCACGAAGAAGGGTAATTCTTCAAAAAGCTATAAATTTGTGTCTATTGCTAAGACTTTGATGAAATTTTTATTATCAAAATGCTCTAGACAGGTAGAAGATGCTAATGAACATAGAAATGAGTTTTGAGGTGGTTTTAGGAAGAGTAAATTTTGATAACATATCATATTAAGGTAACCTATAAGGGTAGAAAATTAATAAATGAGGCCATGATAACAAAGAAATCATGTGTCTAGTTCTATATTTGTTAATCTATATCTTAGGTTTGTTATTTATATGTATTTAACACACCCCTTTATTGATTTATTGACAATTTAAGGGTTAATAATTTGGTGTGTTAAAAATTGGTATTAAAGCCAGGTTACAACACTTGAGTTTGTACGGACTCAAAATTAAAATGATAATGACATCATTATTTTATTGTTGATAAAAAAAAAATGAAAGAAAAAAAATATTTTTAACACCTTAACTTACCTTGTCCTCACAGTAATACAATGAGCAACATCATGGAAGGTTTCTCACATTACCATGAATCTGAGACCCATGAAGCACAATATCATGAGTTTGAGACTAGTGAAAGAGGTGATCGTGGAACTTAAACACATGAAAGAAGAAATGTGGTGACTCCTTTGGATATGCTACATTGTAACTAAAATTTTGAGTCATGTTCTCTTAAAAAATGTGAACATCAAAAATATTGGTTGGTCTAGCTAGAAATAGGAGTTAAGAAGGTAGAAATATCGAAATAGATTCAACTTATCTTGTAATTTACTAAAACAAAATATTGAATCAATTCTATCAATTGCGGAAACCAAGTTCGATCGCACAATCACATGAACAAGAAAGTGAGAGAATATCAATCGCACAACACAAAGATTTCTTTGGGAAATTCCTCAGCTAAAAACCCATATTGCATAAAGTCAAGAACGTGAAACAATACAATGTTATTTCCCTTCCTGAGAAACCTCTGCACTCTGCTGACTGTCTCATTCTAATCCTGGCAAGTTTGGTCCAATACTTGACCAATTCCCTACACCTGACTGACCAGCCTTGGTCATGCATTCTTGGGCTAATTGTGCCCCTAGTAATTAGGAAATTCCCATCAATAAATTGTGCAATACATCCAAAGCATCCTGATGACCTCATGCATGGCCTGTACAATTTTATAATTATAAAACTAATAGTTCTCTTCCCTTTAACTCCAATATCAACTGGGATTTCCTTAGAACTGACATGGAACAAATATTTATAGCGAATTTTCAGTCATTTGATTAATCGATGCATGGGAATTAAATCATATTCATTTCATTGGACCTATCACTAGCTCATTTCACAATTAGAACTAGTTAAATTGATTTTAACTCAAATAATTGAGTTAACTAATTACAATTCAAGATAAATTGCAACTGGACCCCCTAGAACTTAGGGATAAATATACATGCCTCCATTTTGACCCTCAATTTGAATTGACTAAGCTAAGTAAGTCTTCCTAACTCATTTAACTCGTACAAGCTGTCATAAGATGTGGAATTGTAATTTACTTATAATTTAATTAAGGGAAAATTAAATTAGAAGCCTTTCATGTTGCCAATTTCAACACTCCCTCTCAACAAGAAAGGGATTGTCTACTACCCTGATCCTGTCTATGTGGAACTTGAATTTGCTTCTTAACAGTGCCTTCATCAAGATGTCTCCATCCTGCTCCTCCATGGGAATGTACTATAATGACATAATTCGTGTCTTCCCACAATCTCTGAGATGGTGATACCGGATATCAATATACTTGGACCTGTCATGAAAAACTGGATTAACTAAGAGTTTGATGCAACTATCATTATCACAATAAATCATTGTCGGATCCATATGTCGACCAAACAAACCAATATGTATCTTCCTCATCCAGATGGCTTCACATGCTTCCTGACTGGACGCCGTGTACTCTGCCTTTGCTAAAATGAGTGCGATTGATCTTTGTTTCATGCTGCACCAGGAAACTGTTGTTGATCCTATGCTGAAGATGCCCCTTAATGTTCTCTTCCTATCGGATGGACTCCCTGCCCAATCTACATATGTGAAGCCTTGAAGATTAACTCCATCTATTATTTTGTACCATAGCCCAAAATTTGTAGTGCCTCTGACGTATCTCAACACATGATTTCATGTCTTCCAAAAGACCTTGGTATGCTTAACCATATCTTGTTGATCCAGGGGAAATTCCTGATACCCTTAAACAAGACCTTTTACTTTGGCTGATGTGTTAGAATTGCATTTAATCAAAGCGTTAATGAACATAAATGAACAAATGCATGTTGTAAAGAAGAGGAACATAACATGTCAAGATCAACAATCATAATAACACGTCGTTTGATAACGGATTTCGTCCAGGAGGGACTACATCTCTGGGCCTCGGTGTCAAGATGGTGTAGGCTACTGCATTAAGTGTTGTAAGGAGTCAAGATGTACATGGAGAGTGTTTTATCTGTCGTACAAGGAAAATTCCCTCACGCAGGAGTGGTTGGACCTATCTACGAGATGTTCCACTACCGGAACTCTCATACACAAGAAAGACTCCTATCAGTATGACAATATCTCACACATAATGACAATGAGTATCCCACCAACATGGCATCAAAGGGACCTCAAGCATAATACAAATCCATGACAAAAAGTACATCAACAAAAAAACAAGATCCCACGACACATACATCAACAGGGATCTGTACAACACTATACATCTCAAGGACAAAGAAGTACATGAAATCAACACATCACATACCTCACGTTGAAGATGACTAAAGAATGGGATGCTCTACTACTAGATCTGAAATCACCATCAATCTCGTGGCGTCAAAAGGTGTGAAAATGACTGTTCACTTGTTGAATGTTGAAACCTGCAACTTCACTTCAAAAAGTGGCCAAAAAATATAAATATCATATGAAAAATTTGAATATGCCATCAAATTCGTGACGTCGAATAGTGAAATATCGACTATCCATTTTCTGAATTCTGAGAAAGTGAAGATCTAGGGAAAAAAGAAATCTTTTAGATTCCCCTTAGATTCCTCAAAGATGCTGCTCCATGGGTGGACTAGAAATATGCAACTCAAAAGGTGAATCCGACCTCGCCATTGCGTTCCCTACAAAAAACTGTGAAAAATGACTGTAAACTTGACTATATTCCAACATGGAGAAAAATTACCCCCTAGGAAAATTTCAAGCATCATGATTCTGCGCCCCGTTTTTGGGCCTGCTCATGGTTCTACCTGTCCTTCAATAAAAAATAATATTCCTCGAATTGTGTGCACGCTTTGCTCTTCCATGGCCCGGGTGCACTTGCAAATGATGGGTTTAAGTAATAAACTCTGGGCGGACTTACCAACATAAATTGTTGGGGCACATTGGTAAATTAAGTGGTTTGTTGGAGAGAGGTCAGGTGGTCAAACCCCACCCCTCCTAACATGAGCGCATTAAGTTTCATGGCGCATTTAAATAACAAATACATGTCTTTTTATGGTGTGTGTCCGGTCCGCATTGGGCGGCCCGCCCAACCAACTCTATGGTTGTCATAACAGTGGCATAACATATATCATATATATATTGGTTTATGGTTGCGGTATGTTTAAATGTGGGACCACCCACTCGGGGGCCAACTCACGTGGGCCGAGCGGGTTCGACCCCCGTCGGTCCCGTCTACATCACCTCTGGTGTAGCATATGTGGTGGGGTTATGTTTTTTGGGCAGCGTTGTTTATGCCAGTGCCGGTGGACCGGCCAACGAGTCCACTGGGTGGGTTCGATCCCCACCACCGGCCCATTTTTTCAATACATATAAATATGTAATGTTCCGTGCACATTGACCAGGGGTGGCAGGGTTGGTGGCCCGCCACCCTAAAAACTTAATTTTTTTTGTTTTAATTAAAACAAAATGGTCGTTTACAAAAATTTCGAAAATAGGCCAAAGGAGAAAAATTACGTGTCCCACAAATTTGCTCGAAATTTGGCCTAAGCTCACCGGAATCCAGTAGCCGAGTTTTGTCTAAATTGTGGCCTCCTTAACCTGCCTAGTCATCCAAGTCAAACCAAAACTTTGACTGCTCCTAACTTTCGCATGCGAGCTCGGTTTGACGAACCATTTGGACCATTGTGATCAGGAAGTTGAAATCTACAACCTGAACCTAGTTCAATATCAATCTGAACACTTATTTTTGAGCTTCCCTATGCCCTCTTTGTCCTGTGTGTGTCTCTGGAGCCACCTGGATCAATCCTCCCCACTAAGGAGCTTTTGGTCCTCCAAAATCATCAACAAGAATCTGCACTACTGTGTACTATGTCTGGACCATGAGTGTCCTAAAAACTCACCCTTACTTCTCCTTCACTTGCATCCTTCGGAGCCATAAATGATGAACTGACACCTGCACCTTCTACAAACTTGTAGTACAATACCCTGCAAATTACATGCTCAAATTGACAAACTATGACCCAAAACATTTCCACACTTTCCACGAGTTTATAACATGTACTCAGTGGTCAAGTTTACATCAAATGGAAATCACGCCCCAACATCATTACAAGAAAAGACATCATTGTCGCATTTCGAAGTGATGGTAAACACATCATCACTTTTACATGAAAGAAATGCATCACACGACTCATAAAACAAGGCCAAAATATCATTGTTTCTTAAACAAGTGATGGAAAAACACATCATCACTTTTATAGTTAAAAATGCAACATATGATTTACAAACATGGCCATGGCAAGCTGACATATCTAGAAAAACCCCTCTTTAGCAAAGTGAATGGGTCATTCCCCTATGGGGAATTCGCTTGTCAATCAACTCTTTCGACTGGTTCATGCACAGGCGCTTTGTCTTTAAGACATTGCTCTGGATGGAGTCTCCAGCATGTGGCTCTTTGATGGCCACTTCATTCGCAATGAGTGATAAAGGTCTTTCTCCTCCAAACTTACTTTCCCTGCTATGGAGAAGGCTTTCCATGCATCATCCTCCTTTGTTATGCCATCCTTTTCCAACACTTAGAAAACACATGGTTATGTAGACCACAAAAATGACACATTTTTCGATGCCATGACTTACGACCGTGGTTATCGACACTCTTATAATCAAAATTCACTCTGGAATAATGAGACTTATTATACCTTCTCTGGTGGTCTCTGGTGCGATCATGGTGATGGGAGCTCACCTCAGCTTTTTCACTATAACATGCATTACCATGGAACGATGGCGAAGTGTTCCCATCATTCCTCTTCCCTGGAGAGTTCATCAATGTCAGTTTGTCATTGATGTCCTTCGAACATCCTTCTTCAATGTACCCCAAACCTGCATAGTGAGGTCGTTGCACAACCTCCAATGGTTGGGTTATGCCTTGACCACGAATGCCAAGTCCTCCTCCTTTGTACCCCATCTTCGTGAGGAGTCTCATGTCGGTTCCTAAACAGGGTATCTCCACACTTCCAACCGAAATGATATCATGTGGAGAAACTGAAGAGAAATCAACACTGTTTACCTTAGTTGTCGATTGTGAAATAGGTGAAGAAGGCTTCTGTAAGCTTTCGTTGCGCTTCACTTCCTCCAAGGCCTTTGTCGCGGCTTGTAGCTGAAGCTGCAACCGTTGCTTCTCCTCCCTCTCTTCCTATAGGAGTGCCTACAGTGCATCATGATCTGTTTAGAGAATTTCATTGTTGTGCTTCAATTCTTCCCACACATCTGTCGTGGCTTGCAACTGAAGCTGCAACCGATGTTTATCCTCCTTCTCTTCTTGTAGGAGTGTCTTCAATTCGACGTTCTCTTCTGCCTTTTTTTCATAATCCTCGTACAACTTGTCTTCTTTCTCGGACACCCTAAGCATGCTCTCATACATGTCCTTGAAATTCTCCATGGCTCAACTTAGCAAACGTTCAATAGTTCATGCCTGCAATCCAATCAGCAAGAAGACCTACTCTGATACCACTTGATCCAGGGAAATTCCTAATACCCTTAACCAAGACCTTTTACTTCATTTGATGTGTTAGAATTGCATTTAATCAAAGCGGTAATGAACATAAATGAACAATTGCATGCTATAAAGAAGAGGAACATAACATGTCAAGATCATCAATCATAAGAACACGTCGTTTTACAATGGAGTTCGTCCAGGAGGGACTTCATCTTCAGGCCTTGATGTCAATATGGTGTAGGTTGCTACATTAAGTGTTGTAAGGAGTGAAGATGTACATGGATAGAGTTTTCTTTGTCGTACAAGGAAAATTCCCTCACGCAGGAGTGGTTGGACCTCTCTACGAGATGTTCCACTACCGGAACTCTCATACACAAGAAGGAATCCTATCAGTATGACAATATTTCACACATAATGACAATGAGTATCCCACCAACATGGCATCAAAGGGATCTCAAGCATAATAAAAATCCATGACAAAAAATACATCAACAAAAAAACAAGATCCCACAACTCATACATCAACAGGGATATGTACAGCACTATGCATCTCAAGGACAAAGAAGTACATGAAATCAAACCATCATATACTTAACGCTGAAGATGACTGAAGAATGGGCTGCTCTGGTGTTGGATCTAAAATCACCATCAATCTTGTGGCGTCAAAAGATCTGAAAACGACTGCTCACTTGCTAAATGTTGACCCTGCAACTTCACTTCAAAAAGTGGCCAAAAAATATAATTCTCGGATGAAAAATTTGAATATGCCATTAGATTTGTGACGTCAAATAATGCAAAATCGACTATCCATTTTCTGAATTCTGAAAAAGTGAAGATCTGAGGCAAAAAGGAATATTTTAGATTCCCCCTAGATTCCTCAAAGATGTTGCTCCATGGGTGGACTAGAAATCTGCAACTCAAAAGGTGAATCTAATCTTTCCATTGTGTTCCTTGTGAAAAACCGTGAAAAATGACTGTAAACTTGACTATATCCCAACATGGAGAAAAATTACCCCCCTGGGAAAATTTCAAGGATCATGGTTCTGCCCCCTGTTTCTAGGCCTGCTAATGGTTCTGCCTGTCCTGCAATAAAAAATAATATACCTCGAACTACGTGTGCGCTCTGCTCCTCCATGGCCTGGGTGCACTCACAAATGACGGGTTTAAGTAATAAATTCTGGGCAGACTTACCAACATAAACAATTGGGGTACATTGGTAAATTAAGTGGTTTGTCCGAGGGAGGTCGAGTCGTCAAACCCTGCCCCTCCTAAAATGAGCGCATTAAGTTTCATGGAACATTTAAATAACAAATACATTTTTTTTATGGTGTGGGTCGGGTCCGCATTAGGCGGCCCACCCAACCAACTCCATGGTTGTCATAGTAGTGGCATAACGTATATCATATACGTTATAACAATATATATATATATATATATATATATATATATATATAGAGAGAGAGAGAGAGAGAGAGAGAGAGAGAGTTTTATGGTTGCGGTATGTCTAAATGTGGGACCACCCGCTTGGAGGCCGGCCCATGTGGGCCGGGCGGGTTCGACCCCCACCGGTCCCGTTTACGTTGCCTTCGGTGCTGCATATGTGTTGGGGTTATGTGTTTTGGGTAGTGTTTTTTATACTGACGCGAGTGGACCAACCGAGGGGTCCACTAGGTGGGTTCGATCCCCACCATCAGCCCATTTTATCAATACATATAAATATGTAATTTTCTGTGAACATTGATCGGGGGTGGCGGGGTTGGTGGCCCGCCACCCTAAAAACTTAATTTTTTTGTTTTAATTAAAAAAAATGGTCGTTTTTAAAAATTCTGAAAATAAGTCGAAGGAGACAAATTAAGTGTCCCACAAATTCTCTAGGAATCCGGCCTGAGCTCGCCGGAATCCGGTGGCCAGGTTTCATTCAAATTGCGGCCTCCTTAACTTGCCCAATCATCCAAGTCAACCCAAAACTTTGACTGCTCCTAAATTTCACATACGAGCTCAGTTTGACGAACCGTTCATGCCATTACGATCAGGACGTCAATATCTACAACCCCAACCTATTTCGAGAGAAATCTGAACACTTTTATTTTTGAGCTTCCCTAAGCCCTCTTTGTCCTGTGTGTCTCTGGAGCCACCTAGATCACTTGCCTAAGTTGGTTAAACACATAGCATATGTTTGGTCATGCATTTACCAAATATATGAGTGAACCCACAAGCTTCTTGTACACAGTAGCATCTACTACTTTGGCCGAAATAACATCTTCCTTCCTCAGTTTCCTGCTAGAGGAGTCTCCATGGGTTTGCTTCCCTCCATGTGGACTTTCCTGAGAATCTCGTTCGCATACTTTCCCTGTGATACAAATAGCTTCCCATCTCTTTGTCAAATTTCCAATCCCCGGAAATATTGTAAAATTCTGATGTCCTTCATCTCAAATTCTCTTACAAGATGCTCTTTGCAAGACTTGATGAGCTGCTCATAATTTGTTAGTATCAAATCATTGACATAAAGTACAATGATCACAATTTTACCTTCTACCAAAATGTGTTAAATATTTGCATATGCTTCACTCTTGGTGAAGCCCAACCTGATGAATTAGTTGTTGATCCTGGTGTACCAAGCACGAGGTTCTTCCTTCAGCTCAAACAATGCTCTCTTGAGTCTGCACACATGCGAATCTCTGTCAAAGTTCTCAAAACCTTCTGGATGCTCAATGTACACCTCTTCCTCAATCACCCAATTGAGGAAGTTTGTCTTTACATCCATATAATGTATCTGCATCTAATTGATGAGTACCTTACGACTGGTGAAAAGGTTTATAGAATTTTGGCTTTCGTGATCCATCGTAAAATTATGAAGAAATATTTCGGTAATAATCACTTTCAAATGAACATTGTCGACGCATTTCGAACCAACCAGTGTGGTTCATCATCAGGACTAGGTCTCATCATAATCAATCCCCTCCACTTGAGAGAACCCTCTGGCCACAAATCTGGCCTTGTTCTTCTCCTCGCTCCCATCTACTTCCTGCTTCACCTTGTACATCCATCTGGATCCTACAACTGACTTCCCCTCCGGTATTGGGACAACTTCCCATGCACTGTTTTTGATAATGGAGTCATACTCCTCAACCATGGCATCAACCCAAACTGGTTGTTGCATTGATTCCTCAAAATAGGATGGTTCTATCTCTACACCTTCGCTCATAAGAGCCATGTAACCAGTGTACCTGTAGTATTCCCAAATGGGAAAAGCGGGAATATAGTGAAAAATGTTGGAACAATAGTGTAAATCATCATATAAAAGCAAGAGGCCAATATGGAGACCTTTCATATGTTATAATAGCAACAAAATATACATAAGAAATGGGCCATAAGATGCACAACAAGAAAGTACAATCCCCCAATGGACAAAATCCCTCAAAAAGAGGTGTTGCAACTATATATAAAAGTAGGAAGACCCTTACAACATTGTTTTATTAGATCTACTACAGAAAATGATTATACATCAGATCTAGGGCTGATATGTGCCTCAAAAGATAGATCTATTACAGATATTATCACTATACAACCTCCTTTGATGAACCCCTTAAGGGTTTTCAACAAAACACCATGTACAAGATGTAGATCTAGGCCCTAAGGTTGCAGATTGACTTCAAAATACAGATCTGGAAAGTGTGACTGATCTGATATGATCAATAGAATAGCCTCCTCCAAATTCTAATAAATCCTCTAAGTGAAAGGCAGATCTCCTTCACTAGAAAATCAGCTCTCCGAACGGTGTGCCAAATCACCCTACAGCTCCTCCTACAGAAATAACGCAGATTTGGAAGAAAACTACGTTGTAGGGATAAATAACCAGTTGGCATGATGCCAAGATCTGAAAATAAGCACAAAAGCCTTCAATATTTTCCTCCCAATGGAAAGGAAGCCTCCTCCACTAAAAATGATCAATGAAATGGCCTAGATCTAGCCTCCACTTGCTGCAACCTGCAAAACAACCAAACCCTCAAAAGGATCTGCGTTGTAGATTAAAGAAGAATCTTGGCCTTAAGCCTGATAGTGGATAATGTAGTACAAGACTCCTCCAAGAGCTTCTCAATGGAAGAGGTGGGATTCCTAATCAGGAACACCTAGTGCTAAACAACACTCAATCTCAGCTAAACAACAAGAGAAATATTTATGTCTAAACAGACCATATATTCAGAAATATCAAATACATAACATAATGAACAATGGTTGCCATCCTCTTCCTTAAATAAGATATGAGCTTGCAAACCCTAAGCCCCATCCAATAATAGCACTACTTCCACACAAAGCATCTCCATCTAAAACTGTGTTGTCCCTCATTCATGACCACTCCTCCATGACAGTGCTGTTGATTTGGTCAAGGTTGACTCAGTCAAGGTGATCTAGACCCTTTTCACACCAAGGGTGCTTAATTAAGCTGCCAAGATTTATCTCTTTCACATTTGGCATTGATTTATTCATTATTAAGGAGAATTATGGACCTCCATTGTCTTCGTATTCATTAAACAAAGCAGCAAAACAAAATTTAATATTCCAACTAGCTCATGGCTAATTGGGAATATTACAGTCCTCCCTTCCCAAATGTTGCTTATCCGCAAGCAACTGAGAAGGTGAGTGCTGCAGATCTCCATCATTGGTGACACCAACATGTGATAAGCTTCCCTCATAAGCTAAGTGTTTACCAATCCAGTCCCCCATGAATTGCTCCTCAAAATTTCTCATGAGATGCAAACAATCCATCCCATAAGGAGACAATAGTTCAAATGAAACAAACATGGTTTGCCCAATGTTCTCCCTGAAACATGTAGCATAGTGAACATGGAGAATCTCTCTCCCATAGGGCACATACATTCCTCCCATCCTCCCTACAAACATTCCCATAAAAAGTATAAGTACGTCATCAATGTATGGGATCAAAATTAAGTACATACAAACAAAAATTTGTGCAAATGGAGGTGGGTCATAATCCCACATGTGGAACTAGCATAGTAAATCTCGTTACTACATAAGATAATGGTATGGTAAGTGGTTTCCCCTCCACTCACTTTCTACCCAAGTCACCTCACCATGGTTGAAAGTGTGAGATATATTTGGTGCTTTTGGAATGCACCCACAATGATACAAAATCTCCCTTTGGCCTCCAAGGGAGTGGCCATGTTCAGAAATGTTTGTGGCCCAAATTTGGCCATCAATTTTATATGGAAAAATGCTCCTTCTTGGAGCTATGGCCTGCACATACATGGTAAAATAATGAAAATGATCATCAAATGAAAAATTAGGTACATAAGCATGTTCTTTACCAAAAATTATCCTCATACAAATGGAGTGGTGCATAGATATATCTCCTCTCATTCCAAAAGAGGAAAGAGGTGGCTGAATTAACTCCTACATAGAGTCATGTCTCTCTTCCCACTACACATGGTTCATGCATCTTTGAAAATGATGATATAGTTCTTCTTCAAAGCCTTCCCAAGTGTAGCTCTCCATGATAGTGTTGTAGACCTTCATAGAATAAGTATGGCTGAAAAAAATTCTTCATGAGCCCTTTGTAGCAACTTATCCTTGAACTTGGAGGCTCTAGATAAGAAGATCCTACCATGATAATAGATGAATCCTTCTTGTACTGAATATCCCTCTTCTTGTAGCTGGACATCAAGTACCATGCATGTGAAAAGATCCTTGGAATAATCCACCAACTATTGGGATTTCCAATATGGATCAATCTTCCATAATGACATCGCTGATGATCTATCACAAAGAATGTCTATCATATGGATGTTCTTCTCTTTGACATCTCCCATTCCAAAGGTATATGTTGAAAGTTAATTCCTTTCATGCTTCTCCTCCCACAACGCAGAATCTAAAATGAGAGTAGGTAATGATGATATTGGGAGAATGTCTCCCTCCTGCTTGAGCCTACCCAAGATTCTCAACGCTATATCATGGCCTTCTAATGCTCCCCTCCCTCCTGGATCTATGCATAGAGCATCATGTAGTGAGAAATATCTCACCAAATCTGAATTAGGTGGCCTCCCAGGTGGTTTGCCACTAAATAATAGTGTCCCATGCAGCAATCTCATAAGCATAATAGATGGGACTGTTAGGTCCTTGCTTCCACTACGCAAATCCATCTCTGATTTCTGTGTGGAAGTGGTATGTGAGGGATATGTGTGCATGCCTTTAATCATTTGAAATTTTCCACTCTTTCTATCCACCCATTCCATCTGCAAATTCTCCCAATCAGTGGTGACTTTCCCCAAAGTAATCAACCATTGCACACCCAATATGACATTGGTATCAGGTATGTCAACCACAAAGAAGTGATCAGTCAATGTATATGTTCCCATGGTGACTGATAAGGATGGAACATAATGCATGCATTGCATAGTTCTATCTCCCGGGACCAAAACAGAAAATTCCTCAAAAGCATCAGTGGGTATTTCCCTCCTTCGCACTAGTTGGGCATCAATAAAATTGTGGGTAGCCCCACTATCAACCAAAACAGAAACCCTTTGATTCAAGATGGAACCTTGAACTCTTAAGGTCAAGTATTTAGGTAATCCTCTCAATGATGCAAGAGCCCCTCCAATTGGAGAAAATGCCCCATTCCCATCTCCTGATGGTGTTGGTTCATCTCCTGCAGTGTCAGCACCGTGACCTCTTCTTGGTTCATCTTCTTCTTCCTCCTCATCATCTGAGAAGACCTCTATGTAGTGTGCCTTCCCAGCTGCACATCTATGTCTGGGTGCCCAAGTTTCTTGGCATGTGAAGCAAAGCTTCCTCCTCCTCAAATATTTCCAGACATCATCATCAAGAGGTTTTTTATATTGGCTCTCCCTTGAAGGAAGAGCCTTCTCTTCCTTTCCCTTTGATGGAAAAGAGGGCTTATGCTGAAATGTTGCCTTTGCTTTTGGCAAGGCATCTTGAAGGTCTCTATCCCTTTCAAAGGCATCTTGTAGGGTAGTGGGCTTGGTAGACTTAACCAACCCATGAAGAGGTTCATCTAACCCATCAATGAACATATACACCCTTCTTGCTAGAGATAAATCAGGAGCCATAACAGAAAGTCTTAAAAATTCAAAAATGTAAGTTTTTGGATTACCTGATTGTTTTAACTTTGCAAGCCCCACGAATGGTGCTTCAGGATCTCTTCCATCAAACCTTTCCACCAACCTTCTAGTGAACTTTTAATATGCAGTTAAATTGGCATGAACCAATGTAGACAAGCCATGGAACCACCAGTCATGTGCTTTACCCTCAAGGTGTAGCGCTGCAATATTAATGGCCTCCATTTCTGGAATGTTTTTCAACTGGAAGTAGATGTCAAGCTTCTCTACCCATAATTTGGCAGTGCACTTAAATGACCCATCAAAGTTGGATAAAAATAATCTGCCCATATTGCAGTGTAGATCATGATTCTAAATGAATCCACCACTTCTATGATGATGCCTTGGTCTTCTATTGTCCTTGATTTGACAAAATTCTTGAAAGCTCAAGTTTTCCTTGAATCTATGAGTTTGAGACTCATACTCCATAAAATAGTCTTCAAGGGATTCTTTCTCTTGAAACCCTTCATTTCCCACAGCCAAGAATGTAGGCATTGTAGAGCGTTGGGAAACTTGTGGTTTCTGCACTGGCTGATCACTCTAATAAAGAGACTTGCCAGAGCCTTCACCATGATTAAATCCTTTAGGGGATTCCTTGAATCTATCCATTCTCCTCTCCTTGATCTATCTAGCAATGTCTTGCATGGCTCTAAGAAGGATCTTAGCGAACTCCTTCTCTTCATCTTCTCCTCCACATAAAGGGGTTTTACCCTTGTCTTCTTTGTCATTTTTATAATCAAAATTTCGATGATTCTTCTTTGATACCTCTTCTCTCTATCAGTAATAGGTTCTCCTTATTTAGATGACATATTTTCTTTTCAAGATGCACAGGCTGTTCCAAGATTATGCTCTGATACCACTGTAGTATTCCCAAATGGGAAAAGCAGGATTATAGTGCAAAATGCTGGAACAATAGTGTAAATCATCATATAAAAGCAAGAGGCCAATATGGAGACCTTTCATATGTTATAAAAATAGTAAAATATACATAAGAAATGGGCCATAATATGCAAAACAAGAAAGTACAAGCCTCCAATGGACAAAATCTCTCAAAAAGAGGTGCTGCAACTATATATAAAAGCAGGAAGACCCTTACAGCGCTGTTTATTAGCTCTAATATATAAAATGATTATACATCAGATCTAGGGCTGATATGTGCCTCAAAAGATAGATCTATTACAGATCTGAGCACTATACAACCTCCTTTGAAGAACCCCTTAAGGGTTTTCAGCAAAACACCATGTACAAGATGTAGATCTAGGCCCTAAGGCTGCAGATCGACTTCAAAATATAGATCTGGAAAGTGTGGCTGATCTGATATGATCAATAGAATAGCCTCCTCCAATAGATCCTCTAAGTGAAAGGCAGATCCCCTTCACTAGAAAATAAGTTCTCCAAATGGTGTGCCAAACCACCCTGCAACTCCTCCTACAGAAATAACACAGATCTGGAATAAAACTGTGTTATAGGGATAAATAACCAGTTGGCCTGATGCCAAGATCTGAAAATAAGCACAAAGGCCTTCAATACTGTCCTCCCAATGGAAAGGAAGCCTCCTCCACTGAAAATGAGCAATGAAATGGCCTAGATCTAGTCTCCACTTGTTGAAACCTACAAAACAACCAAACCCTCAACATGATCTGCATTGTAGATGAAAGAAGAAGCTTGGCCTTAAGCCTGATAGTGGATAATGTAGTACAAGACTCCTCCAAGAGCTTCTCAATGGAAGAGGTGGGATGCCTTATCAGGAACACCCAGTGCTAAACAACACTCAATCTCAACTAAACAACAAGAGAAAGATATATGTCTAAACAGACCATATGTTCAGAAATATCAAATACATAACATAATGAACAATGGCTGCCATCCTCTTACTTAAATAAGATATGATCTTGCAAACCCTAAGCCCCATCCAATAATAGCACTACTTCCACAAAAAGCATCTCCATCTAAAACTGCGTTGTCCCTCATTGATGACCACTCCTCCATGACAACGCTGTTGATTTGGTCAAGGTTGACCCAGTAAAGGTGATCCAGCCCCTTTTCACACCAAGGGTGCTTAATTAAGCTACCAAGATTTATCTCTTTCACATTTGGCATTGGTTTATTCATTATTAAGGAGAATTGTGGACCTCCATTGTCCTCTTATTCATTAAACAAAGTAGCAAAACAAAATTGAATATTCCAACTATCTCATGGCTAATTGGGAATATTACAGTACTGCTATGGGTACCTTCTCTTCCTGCACTGTGATGTGGGTGCTCCCACATTCTCTCTAGCATGAAGCAAAAACCTGTCAGCCTCTCTGGTGCACTTCCTTCCATCTCAAGATGTCTTTACATGAGTGGGTGCTTCCACTCTCTACACCTCTTCTTGTGGCATCTCCACATCATTAGGTTCTTCTTTTGGAGCCAACAACTCCTCAAATGCATGCAACTGAAGCTCCTTCTCAAGGGAAATATTAGTGGCCTTCTCTTCATTGAATTTCACATCTCTTATGACTACTCTCATCTTATATGCTGGAAATTACACCTGATAGTTGTGAGGTGTATCAGTGTACCCCACAAATATCCCCAAATCATTTGTTGGCTCCATATTCTTCCTAGCATCTTTGGTCACATGGAAGTAAACTGATGAACCAAAAATTTTAAAATGTGACACATCTGGTCTTTCACCTAAAAAATCTTTCTCTTGTGTACTCATCCAAATTATCCGACGAGGACTTTTGTTATGCAAAAATATTGTTGTATTGCATGCTTCTTCCCACATATGCAACGGTAGGCCCTGATCATGCAACATAGCTTGTGTTGCTCCCACAATAGTTTTTTTCTTCCTTTCTGAAACCCCATTCTGTTGTGGGTTATGAGGTACTATCAATTCCCTTCAAATTCCTTCTGAAGCACATAAGTTCTTGAATTCGTTAGAGATATATTATCCACCATTTTCGCTCCTCAGAACCTTCACCTTCTTCCCTATATCTTTCTCGAAAAGTGCCTTGAACTCACAAAACTTGGAGAACGTCTGATATTTCTTCTACATGAAGAAAATCCAACACTTGCATGAAAAATTATCCACAAAAAACACATAATACCTGTGTTTTGTTGTGGAAGATTTTGAGAACGGTCCACACACGTCTGAGTGAACTCTCTCAAGGATCACTATTGCTTGGATTTCGTGATCTTGAAAGGTGGTTTTGTTATACTTCCCCAATATACACCCTTTGCATGTATCTTGTTGTGTAATTTCACCCTTCAAAAGTCTTGTAGAAATCTGTTGTATGATCTTCAAAGCGCCATGGTGTAGATGGCCCAATATCCTATGCCATAACTCATCGATGTCTTGACTCTCCACCTTCTCTACTTTCGTGCTCAAGGCAACACAATATTATACATCCAATTTGTAGAGGTTATTTACTCAAGCCCCAATATTCTTCACCTGTCTCGTGGCTTTGTGATAAAGGAATGTATTTCCTTCACTGAATATCACATCATAGCCACGATATTCCAACATAGCAACAAAAACCAAATTTTTCTTTAAACTAGGAACATACATGACATCTTTTAATGTGACAGGAATACCTAACTCCCTCTGAAAGGTAACTTTACTTATGTTGGTAGTGTTATACCTCCCGTCATCTCCCATCTTGATGTGCATCTAGATATCCTTCTCCTCCAAGTTATTGAAGAATTATTTGTTGCCGGTCATATGGAACCAAGCTCCACTATCTAAGTACCACACATAACCTATCACTGATGACACCATGCATGTGATGAGGGTGAAATCCAACTCGAATTGTGAAGCAAGTTCTTCACCTACTGCTCCTCCTGATGAATTCTTTTCGGTCTTCTTATGCGGACACTTTATAGCATAGTATCCAAGCTCATGACAATGAAAGCATTTTACCTTTGAAGTCTTACTTCTTTCCTTCCTGATTGAAATCCAATTTGGAATGGGATGCCTTCCCTTTCCCTCTATTCTCTTTTTCATCCAAGGCATAGTTCTCCTCATCATCATTCTTTGATGGGGATCCATATCTAGTGTTCCATCGAATATCTTCTTGTACCAAGTCAAACCACAATCACTCCCAATCTAGTAACTTCTCTCTCCAATTCACTGAGTCCTTGTAGTTATTCCAGCTCTTGGGAAAGCCTAGAATTTCTAGGCTCACCAAATCATCCTAGGAAAATGTCATACCGCCACTTCCAAGCTCATCTCGACATTGAGTGAACTTCGTCAAGTATTTTGGGATCGTGTCGCCCTTCTCCATATTGATCTTTCTGAGCTTGTCCTTCAATGCCAGCTTCTTGTGGTCGCTACTATTTTGAAACAGATATGTTAAGGCCTTCCACATGGCATATGAAGTTGTGTTTCCATGGAGGTTCGACACAATATTATCTCTAACTCCTTCTAACGGAATCCTTCTTGCCTTTGCTACATTCTTCTTCCATGCATCAAGAAGTTGAGAATATGTTGTTGCGAGCTGGGCAATATCATTGTCTGTGAATTCCTTAATTATATTTTCCTCCAACACTACATCCATCCTATCCTTCCATGCTATGTAATTTGAATTACCCTCAAGGGAATATTCGAGTCTCAATCCAGAGAAAGACATCCTGATCTATTGTTGGTCTTGAAGAAAAAATCTGCAAATTCGATTCACCTGTTCAAAAAAAACTCTAGTTCTTCTCTTCTATATTGATTCCTGCTACCATGTATAAATATCTAAATAGTTTCAAATTATCTTGTAATGTACTAAAACAAAATATCGAGTCAATTCTACAAATTGTGGAAACCAATTTTGATCGCACAATCACATGAACAGGAAAGAGAAAGAATATCAATCGCACAACACAAAGATTTATTCAAGGAAATCCTCAGCTAAAAACCCTGCTATATATATATATTTCATAAATTCAATAACATGAAACAATACAATGTTATTTCCCTTCCTAAGAAACCTCTGCACTCTATTGACTGTCTCACTTTGATCCTGGCAAGTTTGGTCCAATACTTAACCAATTCCCTACACCTAACTAACCAGCCTTTCTCACACATTCCTGGGCTAATTTAGACCCTATTAATTAGGAAATTTCATTCAATATATTACGCAATACATCCAAGGAGACCTGATGACCTCATGCATGACCTGTACAATTTTCTAATTATAAAACTAATAGTTCTCTTCCCTTTAACTCCGATCTCAACTGGGCCTTCCTTAGAACTGACATGCAAAAACTATTTATGGTGAATTATCAGTTATCTAATTGATCACTACATGTGAATTAAATCCTATTTAATTCACTGGACCTATCACTAGCTCATCTCTCAATTAGAACTAGTTAAAATTTTAACTCAAATAATTGAGTTAACTAATTACAACTCAAAATTAACTGCAAATGGACCCCCTAAAACTTAGGGAGAACTATACATGCCTCTAGTTTGACCCTTAACTCGAATTTCCTAAGCTAACTAAGTCTTCCTAACTCAGTTAACTCATACAAGTTGTAATAATATGTGGAATTACAATTTACTTCTAATTTAATTAAAAGAAAAATAAGTTAGAAGCCTTTCATGTTGCCAATTTCATCAAAGAAGAGAGTTAATAAGAATATGGAAATGTGTCTTGTTGTAATAAAGGGAATTAAATTAGAAGCCTTTCATGTTTCCAATTTCAACAAAGAAGAGAGTTAATAAGAATATGGAAATGTGTCTTGTGGTAATAAAGGGAATAATCATAAAGATAAATTTGAATATTTGACCTTTAGGTTCATATTATGTCTTAATTGGTATCCACTAATTAACAACCCATAAGGTAAGGTTGGAATACCATATTAAAATTGTTGTGTATTGATGATGAAAAAAACCGAGCTAGTAGAGGGTACTCAAAGATCCATTTTTTTAAGAGAAATTTTAACTTTGCAACTGAAAAGGATACAAATTGTATGAATACATATAGAACCAATAAAAGAAAAAACGTCAAAACTAGAACCAATACTTTGAGAATTTAAAGGTGCATTCCAATATGAGGTACCTAGTTTGCCTCCTAGGGGAGATAATGATTTTTCCATTAATATTATGCTAGGAGAAACCCCTATATATAAATCACCTTATAAGATGAGTACCCTTGAACTGTTGGAGTTAAAAATGCAACTAGATGAGTTGTTGGATAAAGGGTATATTAGACCCGGTGTTCTCCTTGGGGAGAACCAATTCTATTTGTAAATAAAATGGGTAGTACCCTTAAGACATGCATTTATTATAAATGGTTAAATAAAATGACTATGAAATACAAATATCTCGTACCTTGGATTGATGATCTATTTGTTCAAGTAAACGGGGCAAAGGTATTCTCAAAATTTGACTTGAAAAAATCAAGATATTATCAAGTCATAATCAAAGATGAAGATATTTATAAAATAACTCTTGGAACAAGATATGTTCATTATGAATTCATGGTGGTACCATTTTGCCTTACCAATGCACCAACTACATTCATGTGTCTCATGAATAACATTTTTAGGGAATACCTAGATATGCTTGAGTTGATCATTATAGATGACATTATCATCTACTCTATGTTTGAAAAAGACATGATAAACATATTGGGTTGGTTTTTCAAGTACTGATAAAACATCAATTGCAATCCAATTTTAGAAAATGTGATTTTTATCAAAGACAAACATAATATTTGGGACATGATATTTCTAGCCAAGTAATCTAAGTAGATCTAGAAAAGGTCGAGGCTATTATGAGCTAACCTAGTTGATCCAGGTGGATATTGGTGGTCACCCGCCTATTCCACTTGGGGCCCCACCATTGTCTCTTTCATTTTTTCAGTTTCGGCACAACTTACTATTTTAGCTGTTTTTCGGGTCCTGAACTTCCGGAGCTGTTTTGAGGCCCTAAACGACGTTTTTTGGGAAAATCGAGAGCAACATGGGTCCATGGATTAATGTTTCTCACTCAAAATTTGTATTCCTTAGATAGATCTTTCTAACGAGGTATTGTTCGCGTCAAACGGAGATCGTATGCCAAAGTTACGTCCCTAGGAATTTGAAACACCAATTTACCCAAACGGGGCCCATAGTTTTGGCACTTCATCTCCTAGGGTTAGGATTTTGGATGCTTAGGGTTTTCCATTGTTTCTAAATAATAAATAGACCCTTGAGCCTCATTGTAACTCAGTTTAGAGGCCTGTAGCCACCACATCTCTTCTCAGAGATAGCTACCAGCACCCTAGCTAGTTTATTTCCATTTTGTCTGTAAGCAAATTTCAGTTCTTTGATATTAATGAAATGAAGTGCTATTTCCACTGCATCTTTGTATTTATGGTTATATGTTTATTATGTTGCGTTCTTGCATAAATCTGGATCAGTGGTATCCGAGCAGTCTGCTTTTTCTCGATCCTTCTTTGCATGTCCCCAATGAGGTCGGGGTATAAGGAGTTAGGGCTCGATCTGGTGGAACCTTTGCAAGATCAGCCTCACAAACCCTGACGGACTCCCATGGGGGACGAAAAGAAAGATGAGGGAGCAGGAGATCCTATCAAAATATTTCTCGAGGAGGCCCTCGAAAAACAAAGGAATGTGATGATGGATAACTTCGCCCAGATCCTTCAATGGCTGCCCACCGGCGGCGCATCTGCATCCAGCAGCCACTCTGGAGGTGCGACTCCTTTTAAGGTACAAGTAAATTTTGACATTCCCATATTTGAGGGTAAAATAGATGCAGATGCCATAGATAGATGGTTGAATCTATTAGAAGGATATTTCTCGGTTCATGACTTTTATGACCAGGAGAAGATTATTTTTGCACTCCTCAAAGCTGCCCCCCATGTTAAGGACTAGCGGGAAACCCACTATGAGAAAAAGGATGAGACAAAACCCTCTCTGTTCTCGGCCGTACCCACTTGGAATTCTTCCGAGATGCCATCAAGGAACAATACTATCCCGTGGGGAGCTATGAGGACAAGTACATACAATGGACCACGCTGCGACAACAGAGGGATCAAGATGTGCATGAGCTGATGAATCTGTTCCATACCCTGCGCACAAAGTTGGGTATCAAATATTTAGAGAAAAATCTGGTGCTAAAGTATCGAAGTCATCTACATAGATACATTCAGGAGGAAATGGAGTTCCTCGACATCTCCTCGCTTAGTACGGCATACCGGTATGCTGCCAAGATTGAGCAAAAATTCAAACAGAAGAAGCGAATCAAAAGCAAGGGAAAGGTGCTCCCAAACCGCAGAACAAAGGAAAAATCCAAGGCATGGCGACTCAATACAACCTGTCGAAGCCATAAGCAAAGAAAAACACCGCAAAGCCAAAGAAGGACACTGGAAAGTGGTGTGAGTTCCATAAGAGCTACACTCACAACACAAGTGAGTGTTGGGCCAAGCAGTCGCTGGTGGCCGAGATGAGGGCTTTTGAGTCAGATGCATGCTCCGACTCTGAATCAGAACCTGACAAGGGGAATGACAAAGGGAAATAGATTATTGATGTGGATCCCAACGCCACTGTTGCCACTACGAAGATCCAGAAGGAGGAACTGGAAGATCCAGAGGAGGAGGAACGTCTCTTCCACTCCTAGATGTGGGTAAAGGGCTCCCCAGAATAGTTCATTGTCGACAATGGGAGCCAAAAGAACCTCATTTCAGCAAACGCCATGAAGCGGTCGGGTTTGCTGACCACATCTCACCCACATCCATACACCATCGGGTGGCTTCACCAAGGACGAGATCTCTGCATCAGCCAGCAGTGCCACCTTCCCTATAGCATCAAGCCCTTCACGGATGAGGCATTATGTGACGTTGCTCATATTGATGTTTCTGATGTATTGTTAGGAAAACCATATTTGTGGAAGCGTCAAGCTGTGTATGAGTCTCGGCCTCACGCTGTTATTGTTACTTTGGGAAATAAGTTGTACAGGATACCAGAGGTACCACCTCCTGCCGCTATCTCTTTGGTTAATGCAAAGCAATGTAGTAAGCTCATTTCCCAAACCAAGAAATTCGTTTTCCTGATGATCCGCCCCTAGGGCAAGAAGATGACTATGGCCACGACCTCCAGACAGGGCTCCTCTGCACGACAACAACAAATGGATAAGGTTGTGGAGGAGTACAGGGACATCTTCACCTCACCCATAGGGGTTCCTTTGCACTGTCAGGTCAAGCACCCAATTGATCTGACCCCAGGTGCTCCGTTACCCAATGGACTAATCTATCGGCGCTCTGTTCTAGAGAATGATGAAATCAAGAGGCGGATTCAGGAGCTGCTTCAGAAAGGTCACATCCGACCAAGTTCATCGCCCCGTGGGAGCCCGATCGTGTTGGTACAAAAGAAGGATGGGACGTGGAGAGTCTGTATTGAATATCAAGTGCTGAACAAGATCACTGTCTGGAATAGGTACCCGATCCCACGGATTGATGACCTTCTGGACCAACTCAAAGGTGCAAAATATTTCAACAAGATCGAATTGAAGTCTGGGTATCACCAAGTACCAATTGAACCCTCTGATGTGTGGAAGACTGCCTTCAAAGCCAAGGAAGGCCTTTTCGAATGGCTGGTCATGCCTTTCGGGTTGACAAATGCTCCCGCAACCTTCATGAGGTTGATGGATGACATCTTGCGGCCATTTACCAACTCATTTTTAGTGGTGTACTTGGATGACATTATGATCTTTAACCAGACTTGGGAAGAGCACCTCCAACACATCCGACAAGTCCTCCAAACACTACGGCAACACAAGATGTGTGCCAATTTGGAGAAGTGCACTTTTGGCATGACCCAGGTTCAATATCTTGGATACATTATTGATGAAAGGGGGGTGCATGTGGATCCAACCAAGATCCAAGTCATTCGGGATTGGCCAGCCCCAACCACTATAACGGAGCTTCACAGCTTTCTGGGTCTTGCTAATTTCTACTGTAGGTTTGTGTTGGGATTCTCTCATTTCACTTGGCCCTTGAGTCAAGTCACCAAGGGAGGAGTGAGAGAAAAATTCTTTTGGTCGGAACCTCAATAGAAGGCGTTCACAAAATTGAAAAATAGCCTCTATTCTGCCCCAGTGCTCACATTACTAGACTTGCAACAGCGATTTGAGATTGAGACAATTGCCTCTGACTATGCTATTGGGGTAGTTCTTACTCAACAAGGACATCCAGTGGCATATCACAGTGAGACATTGTCTGACACAGTTCACAAGTATCCCACTTATGACAAAGAAATGTATTCCATTGTGCAAGCTTGTCAACAATGGAAGCATTACATTTTGGGGAAGGAAACAATCATCCACATAGAACACTGGCCCCTGCAGTTCATACAGACACAAGGGAAGTTGCAGAATGATCGCCATCAGAAGTGGTCCACATATCTGCAACAGTTTCATTTGAACATCAAGTACAAGAAGGGTAGCACCAATAATGTTGCATACTGCCTCGGCCGACCACCGATCGTGGTGCTCACCACCATTCTCAACTCTTGTGGACACGAGACTTATGATTGGCCGCTTCTCTATGAGAGCGACCCAGAATTCGGCCACACTTACAAGGCAATCTTAGGGGGTACACAAGTTCCAAATTTTCACCTCCAAGATGCTCTTTTATGTCACCTGGGACACCTTTGTGTTCCTTCAAGCGAGCGTGCCAAGATGATATGGGAAGCAAACTACAGTCGATTTGCTGGGAATTTTTGGGTTGAGAAAACTGTAGCAGTACTGCAGAAGTATTTATATTGGCCGAACCTTTGAAAGGATGTCGGGAAGCACATCCGATCCTGCACTTCTTATGCCATTACCAAACCAACCATTAAGAAGCAAGGCCTATATACTCTGCTACCTACCCCTAGTTGACCTTGGGAATCCATCTCCATGGATTGCATGTTAGGCCTGCCTTCTACTAAGCATGGAAATGACTGTGTTTTCGTGGTCGTCGACAGATTCTCGAAGATGGCCATTATGGTGGCCTGCAAGAAGAATATCACAACAGAATCCACTGCTAAACTCTTCTTTGAACGAGTGTGGGTGCACTTTGGGATCCCATAGTCTATCATATCATATCGGGATAGTAGGTTCCTCAACACATTTTGGTCCAGCCTCTGGTCAATGCTAGACACCAAGCTCACCAAGTCCACAGCTTTCCATCCCCAAACAGATGGTCAGATAGAGGTCGTCAACAGAATGATTGTACACATTCTGCGCATGTAGAATTCAAAGCATCCACGCACATGGGACGAGAACCTCCCTTATGTACAATATAGTTATAACTAGGCTCTCCACAGTTCAATTGGCCATAGCCCCTTTCAGGTGGGCTTGGGATTCCAGCCACTATGTCCCATTGACGTAGCCATGCCATGTGTGGCTACTCAGGCTGATTCAGCTCATGTCAAGTCTGAATTTGACAAAGAAAATAGCTTCATCGAGCGCATTCAACACATCCACCAACAGGTTCATGACATATTGGACAGAGCCAATGCTAAGTACAAGCAACGCCATGATCAACATCGGGTGCCACACAACTTCCAGGTGGGTGACAAAGTATGGCTACATTTGCAGAAGGAGCGCCTCACTGGACCCCACCGCAAGCTTCACCCGCTCCGATACGGGCCGTACACCATCACCAAGGCTATAGGGAACAATGCATTCGAGCTCAGTATTCCACCATTCCTTGGTCTGCACCCAGTCTTCAATGTGGATCGCCTTCGTCCTTACTTCCCACCTCTACTGGACACCTCGGACATTGCAGAACAACTCACACCAACAGAGTTAAATCCAGACTGCATGGAATAGGCCACCACAGATTGTATCATGGACATGCAGGTCAAGAACACTCGCCAATAGAAGATCCAATTATATCGGGTTGTCAAAGCTGGCCAACTCCTGCACCAAGGAAAGTGGTTCACCAGGGACCAAGTTCAGCAGAAATTTCCTCATCTCATGGAGGAACTTAACGCAATGGGGACCATTGCTTCCTAAGGGGGGAGGAATGATCCAGGTGGATATTAGTGGTCACCCGCCTATTCCACTTGGGGCTCCACCATTGTCTATTTCAGTTTTTCAGTTTCGGCACAGTTTACTATTTTTAGCAGTTTTTCGGGTCCTAAACTTCCGGAGCCGTTTTGAGGCCCTAAAGGACGTTTTTTGGGAAAACGGAGGGCAACATGGGTCCATGGACCGATGTTTCCCATTCCAAATTTGTATTCCTCGGATAGATCTTTCTAACGAGGTATGGTACGCGTCAAACGGAGATCGTATGCCAAAGTTTGAGTCTTTTTGAGTCCCAGGAAGTTGAAACACCAATTTACCCAAATGGGGCCCATAGTTTTGGTGCTTCATCTCTAGGGTTATGGTTTTGGATGTTTATGGTTTTCCATTGTTTCTAAATAATAAATGAGCCCTCGAGCCTCATTGTAACTCGGTTCGAGCCTGCCAGCCACTTCATCTCTTCTCGGAGATAGCTACCGGTGCCCTGTAGTTTATTTCCATTCTGTCTGTAAGCAAATTTCAGTTCTTTGATATTAATGAAATGAAGTGTTATTTCCGCTGCATATTTGTATTTATGGTTATATGTTTATTCTGTTGCGTTCCTGCATAAATCTGGATCACTAGTCTAAATAATGTATCAGACATAAGATTATTTACAAGAAAAATGGACAGTACCAAAAATTCATGAAAGGATTTTCAAAATTTATCCACCCTATAATTTCTTAACAGAGGAAAGGAGTAAATTTTGTGTGGTATGTTAAATGTGAAGAAAGCTTTCAGTGGTTGAACATATTTTAAGTAGTGTCCCGATTCTAAAAATTTCAGACCCAAACAAATATTTTACAATATGTATAGATTCTTGCAAGGAAGGATTGGGTGGAGTACATACACAAAATAATCATGTAATATGCTACAAATTTAGAAAATTTAAAACACATGAAGAAAGGTATGTTATTAATGATCTAGATCCACTAACCATTATACATGTATTGAGGATGTGGCATCAATGCTTGATGGGCAGGACATTCAATTTGAAGACTAACCTAATGGGCTAAGACACTTGTTTGATCAACATCATTTAAATGCTAGAAAATCTACATGGTTAACATTTCTCAATGAATATGATTTTGAAATTAGACATATAAAGGGAAAAGAAAATAAGGTATTTGATGCACTTAGTGAGAGGATGCTAGTGATACATTTAGTGGCTATTAGCATTTTCAAATATGATTTAAAACCAAAATTAGAGAAGCTTTAAATAGGGATGAGTATTTCCTTCAAATAAAGAAAGGTTTATAACTAGATCCACTAGAAAAAAAATATGATGGCTATTGAAAAACTACAAAGGAATTAATGGTCTATAAGGACAAGTTATATAGTATTGATTCAATTTAGTTGAAGAAGGCAATATTGGATGAAATGCACAAAAAAACACACTCAGGACACCCAGGCTACCAAAAATTCACCATTGTAGTAAAGAAACAATTTTGTTGGCTTGGAATGAAAAAATAAATTGTTGGTTACATTGCAAGATACATTAAGTGAAAACAAGTGATAGTAAAACATAAACATCTAATAGGTTTTTTGCAACCTTTATCCATTCCTAAATATAAATAGGATATAATTACCATGGAATTTATCATGGATTACCAAGGAAAATGAAACAACATGCTTTCATCATGGTTGTAGTTCATAGGTTGCAGAAGGCTTCTCACATTATTGTGATTAAGCCCACTTTTAAAACAATAAAAATTGTTGAAATTTTCATGGGAATTTTTTTCAAGTTGCATGGAATACCTACCACAATCATATACAATAGAGATCTGAAATTTATATCAAAGTTTTCGAAAGGATTATTTAAAGGTTTGGGACACAATTAAAATTTAGCACTCCTTAGCACCCACAAATATATGGGAAAATGGAAAGGAAAAAATAAGTATTAGAATACATGCCTCACATGTATGTAATGAGAAATCTAAGTAAATGGGAAGGTTGCATGCATTTGGTAGAAATTGCTTATAATAATGGGTATCAAATGGGTATCAAACATCTATACAAATGATTCCTTTTGAAGTATTTTATGGTTGAAGGTGTAATACACCAATAAGATAGGATAATCAAGTGAATATAATCACACTCGAATAGGAAATGTTGAAGGAGATGGAACAAGAAGTCATCGAGATCAAGTGACACTTAAAGACAACCCATGATAGACAAAAACGTTATGCTAACAAAAAAAAGAATGCATAATGAATTCATAGGTGGTGAGCATGTGTATCCTAAAGTGAAACCATGAAAATGATCTTCTAATCTTGGATCATTTCCAAACTTCAACCAAATTTTTTGGACCCTTTGAAATTTTCAAAAGGATAGGATTAGTAGCTTATAAAATTTCTTTTCCTACAGACATGAAAGCATACAATATTTTTTCATGTGCCACGATAAATAAATATGTACTTGATATTAGCCATGCTACTGATTAGGTTGTAATTCAGGTGGAACCATAGGGATAATTCCAAACATAACCCATATGCATATTAGATGGTAAAGTAACAATGCACTAGAACTAAGCCATCATGTAGGTCAAGGTGTAATGGAAACATTTCAAGCATGATGAGGCCACTTGGGATATGCAGGATGCCATGAGGAGGGCATATCCATCCTCATTTTCATCATATCCATTACCATACTCAAATAACATGGAGGATAATTTTGTACCAAGGGGGAGGGAATTTAACATCCCAATTTATCTCCTTAAAAAGGAAAAAAGTAATTAAATTTGTCTTGAAACTATGCATGGACATTTTTTAATTTTTTCTAAATTGATCACCATAAGGTAGAAATACTATGGTGTTGCAGTGATTGTAAATATATTTATCTTTTCATTTTAATAAAATGAGGATGATCAAGGCTAACAAACATAATCACCCATAAGGGTTATGATACCACAACTTGGCGAAATGTGAAGGGGTATAAGGGATTTCTTTATTATTCCTCTATCTATTCTGCAATTTCACCTTCACCTCATTTGAATTATGAATTTGTTTATGGAGGGGGATTGAGTAGGTTGGGAAAAAGATAATTTTTAGAGACCATATTGGGAAAAAAGAGTGAAAATTCATATAGAGGAAATAAGCTAAGAAAAGGAGAGGAAACATAGAGAGATTAAAAGATCAGACTAGTAAAAAGAGGGTATCAATATGATATAAAAAAAAATCAATCACGAAAATGAGGGGGATGATAACTTTGATGTTGCTGGAAGAGCCATGAGACCAGGAAATTTGAAATATTTTTTGTGACATTAATGGAACCTTTCAATGTCCTCAAAAAATAACACTAAAGGGAGAGACTTCTAATGGATTGAGAAGCAGAGAAATAATTCTGCTAGTGTTATGAGAGGTAGGTATTATAGGTGTTTGTAGCAACTCCATCCTTACAAAACTTAATAGTGGAATTTATCATGGTTGAATATTGTAGGCTGATCTAGGAACCACTATCCCTACTTCACCTTGATGGTATCTATCTAGGGGGTGGAGTTTCATAGTGAACTACCTATGGTTGGGTGGAAATGGTTCAATCTACTAGGTTTTTTTGGCCATCCTTTTTGTTTACAGAAAATATAATTTCTAACTTTGGTAAATTCATTTTTATATATTAGTTATTTAATTGGTATGGTTTGTGGAGAAATCCCTGTATATTCTATGTTTTTTAGTGTTTAACTTCCTATATTTAGTTGTAACAAAATTTACTAATGAATAGGTAAGTAATTATGTTTTCAATATTATAGGGATTTCCTAGCTCTGATCTTGAAGTTAGTTATATGTGTATAGTTGTGGAAATTTCATGTATTTCATGCATATTGATGGTACTAAACTCAACTTAGGAGGAACTGCACCAAAGAGTTAGATGGAATTCATTAGTGTAATCCATGTTTGCATCATAGTCAAATTTGCTTTCCAGTTTACCTTGAATTTGTGTAGGGGCATATAAAGCATGTTTGGATTTTGTTGTTTGTAATTCGAAAGTCATCAAGACATGCTATTAACATTTTTGGTGGCCAATGGCTTGCTTGGGGATTGGATGTTCCAACCTCAGTCATTAGTCACATGGTTAGTGAGGTCATGCCTAAGATCTTAGCCATAGAGGAGATTAAGTGTGGAGGGCCACAATAGGACCAGCCTTAAGTAAGTCATTTGTTATTTTATAGTTTTCGCCATGGCTAGTGTTCTGGAAGGCTCAGCCCCTACTCACATGGTTGATGGGGTTGTGACTAATATCTAGCCAAAATAATGCTCACATGTAGAGGGAAAACAAAATGGCCATAAGCCATTATGCACTTTACGGATTTCCTGGCGCCTAGTGGCTTATGAACTATTACACTAGACTAACTGCAAGTGATTAAGCTAACGGAATAACAAGTCTCATGGTCGGTGACTAGTGGCCTAGTGAATGAGAATATATTAGAATAATGGTAGAGATCATTGAGATATGAACGTCAGGCCATGGGGGGGCTATTGATGAATAATATAATTGGGGTTAGTTGCAACAAGGGATTCGATAAAAAAATTCAAAGTGATATCTCTACGCAAATAATCCTAAAAGTTATATATTATATATTGGTCTATGGAAGCCCCCAATTGCTTAAAATAAAGAGTAAATTGAGATCTAAATGAATAGTTCATAAGGAACAATGTTTTCTAAGGTTTTGAAAATGGGGTTGCAAGCTAAGTGGGCTTAAATATAGGAAAATTTCCATAGTCAAGCATGCTTGAGCTAAAGGATTCTTGGGATGGGTGAGCTCCTAAGAAGTCTTGCTTAGTGGGTAACAGCCTTGAAAGTGTCAATTGATGACATGAGATTCGCTTCACTACTTTCAATCACAGTTTTTCACCCTTATGAGCATCACTTGATGCAATTATTGCTAATGCAATATTCATTATCATGAGAAATTTGGTCCTCTTAGCTAATGCTCATGAGACATGGGTCATGATTGTGACTTATTTATGAAAATAATCCTAGAAACAATATCTCATAAGTTTCACTATGGAAGCTCCCAAATTTCTTAAAATAATGCATTAAGGGAGCTATAAATGAATACTTCCTAAGGAAAAATACTTGCTAAGGATTGGGGTTTCATGCTATGTGGGTTGGAATATAGGAAAACCCCATAATTAAGCACATATGAGCTAGAGTTTTCTCGGGATGGGTGACCTATATGGAATTCCTAGTTACTAGGTACAAACCCTATAGTTATGATGCTATTAATTAAGAAGTAGAATGAACCATTAAATATCAAATCTAATAAAAGTGAATACATATACAAGAATTATTAAAAGGACTAAAAACAACAAGGTCATACAATTTACAATAATTTAACCAAATTATAGGATTAAATAATATCTCAAAATGTTGAAGTCTTCACCTTAAATAATTTTTATTACATATCCAATTTAATTTAATTAAACAAGATCATAATTTATAACTGACCCCTCAGAATCATTGAAAAAAATATTTATAACCACATTTGGAATGTATAGCACTGATTCAATACCCATATAATCATCATCATCAATATGATTCATATGATGTGAGGCTATACAATGAAGTGCTTTGACCTAATTCATTTGACACTTCTTCCTTCTCTTGTGAATCTTCTCGGTCTCTTTTGTTATCATCTTCTTTTGTTACATATTTTAGAAGTGACCTTCCTTGTAGATAAAAAAATAACATTGTATGACAAACTTGCTGTATATGGCACCTATGAATAAAATACATACACATGTTCACTTGGAAGAACATAGGGATCCATTGAGTGACTCATACCAAGTATTATTAATTATGGTAAATCTATTATCGTGAATAATAATAGTTCCTTCACCTGTTTTACCAACAATATATATCACCTAACCTTAAAGAAAACCATGTTGAAAGATTTCAAGTACATATCAAATATACTTCCAAATAGCCATATTATCTAAATTATATGTGATCAAATGTCTATCACCCCTATGGGAAATATTAATAACCAAGAAAATTATAACAATTTCATTGTTATAGGTTTTCTTCTTATCATCCAATTGTTTGGTGTGGTATTTTTATCCACTGTACCAATCTTTGTGATTTTTTTATTTGCATGTTAAAAATGGATTGTTAATAGATAAAAATGTATAAGTTAATTTGAGGGACAAAAAACAAACACATAAACGGGAGATACATGTGAAAATTTCTAAGTAACTAGCAATTGCACCATATGTTGCAAAGGAAACGTTGTAAAGCAGTAACATAGAAAAGAGTAGTATAGAGGAAAAAATATGTGATATGTTATGTGATTTAATTGAATATTTAACTTATAAATATGAAATAATTTGTTTAAAAGAAATTATAGGTTTGGAGAATTGTTTGGATAAAAAAATTGGTTTTTTATAACCTAGGCAGGCTCTTCCTTTCATGGTGATGTCTTATTATGCACTATGGGCCACATGGCAGACTATTCTCTAGTGAAACAACAATAATAGCATCCATAATGGCCATCTCTTCTTTTGTAATACAAATTAAAAAATCAAAACCCTGAATACTTTTGTTGTTGTGAAGCAAAAACATCAAAACTTCCCACTTCAAAAACCCAAAGCTTGCAAAGCTTGCAATCTATCTTCAAAGCCTCAAAGCCTTAATTTATATTGAACGAAACCATTAGTGGGAAATGATTTATGGTGAATGATGAGGTTATAGGAATTAATAAAAATTCCCAATTAGAAATGGCTGGATGATGAGGTTATAGGAATTAATAAAAATTCCCAATTAGAAATGGCTACACTAATTGTCACTCTAGTTTAAACAATATTGACATGGAAAATATTAACTTGAAACATTAACACAAAAATCATTCTGTAGAGGGAAACCTTGCATTACAACATCAACAACTACAAGATCTGTTATCGAGTCTACTACGCCAACTTAAGATTTATAAGCCAACCAACATGTGTATTCCATAGAGGACTTTCGCCACTCGAGAAAAAAAATAACATGTACTTAAATAGTCCTCTAAATATTGCTCCAAAAGGTTGGAAACCCTATTTCTATTCAATGTGATGAAGCGGCCACTACATCCCTGGAACTGTGATCAAATTGCCATTGTATCCTAAGGAACTTTGATCAAACTGCACTCTCAATCTTCCAATAGATACCTACTCCATCGACCCTTGTTCTTGTACATTATGTACCTACTCATTGCAACAAACGTAATTAGTTAGGGAAATATAAGGACATTATTATTCAAAGGGACACACCTCTTCACATAAACAAGGCACCCAACTATTATTTATATACGGGGGCCTCCATTATAACTTATCATCTATTTTAAAATTCATCAATAACATATATATTTATACATTGTGTATATATCTCTCTATTACACTGGTATCAAAGACACCAAGGAAAAAGTGTTACGTTTTAGAACCATCAAACAATACCTTATCAAATGGAAAAACCTTTCGAAAGAAGACTTATCATAAGAGATGAAAAATTTTCACCAAAAGACCCCTCATTACCTTTGCTTTGAGGAAAATTCAATTTTCTTAAAGGTGGTGTCAATGTAATAAACATAAATATTTAGGGAAGTATTGGGACATGCCCTATTCTAAGGGACATGCCTCTTCATGTAAACTAGGAACGCACCTAGTATTTATACAGGGGGCTCCATTGTAACTCATCATCTATTTTCAAATTCATTATATATATATATATATTCTTGTTACAATCATCGTGACTCATCCTGTAAATAGGGGAAATATTCACTTCTATAAAGAGAATTTGATAAGGTATATTGCCTTTGATTTTGAGATTATAAGTTATAAATAAATTTTAGATTCTCTTTATCTTTCTCCATGATTCTCTAGGGAAGTTGAATCCCCAAATTTTGCGACCATATAAGATAACCAGAGTATCAAGAATATCAAATAAGAGTTTCTCTTATCCCATAGCCAAAAGTCCACTAATTTACAATTGATTTCAAGCCCATAATCATAGCCTTTTTATCTCCATTTATCATTTTCTTAATGCTATAATTCTACTTAAGCTTATGAAGAAGATTGAAGCTGAGATATTATATGGATTCATTTCCTCCAAGTTATTACTTTCATGCACAAAATTAGCATAAGTAACCATTTTTAAGTTATCATAACCTTTATTTTGTTAGTTTTAATAATCACAATTGTACTAGAGAAGAAATCCTTGAGAAAATTTAGTCACTTGTATATATCATAGGGAACAATATCATCTAAAAATAAGAATGATGATGACTATATCAACTAGAGTTAGGATGACACTATTTGTTTCTTCCAAACAACCATCTAACTTTTCAACGCATACACCAAAAAATTGTAGGGGATAGGCGGCAACCTTTCTTAACTCTTATATTACAATTAATTTCTTTCAACTAATCCTCAATGTTCCTAAACTTGGTAACAATATTCTCATACAACCTTATTTCACAAATCTTAAATTGAAAAGAACTTTAAGCTCTTATAATATATTCCAAAGTTTAGTCTTGTGTAGCATGTGAAAAGTGTTTTAAAATTCAATGAAACCACTAAGAGATTGATTTTGTTATTGTGACACTCCTCCACAATGATCTTAGGAATAACAAAGTGATTTAGCTCATAAATGTGGTCTAACTTTTGGCTCTTTTTTCCATGGATTTATAGCCATACGATGATCATATTTTATAAAATAATTCCATATAACTTGACTAAAATGTGGCTAATCGTAAAGTTCCCATAGATGAAATGTTTTTCTCCCCACTTTTGAAAATAAGTACAACATGTTTTGGGCCTCAGGTTTAGAGAATCCCTACTACTAAATTCAGGAACTCATAAATGTGAGAGATGAAGTTAAGCTATCCAATTTTTAAGATTTTTACTTGATAACTTTTGATGCACTTAATTTTTTAACCTTAAATTCTCTGTCTTATAAAAAAATCTTTCTTCCTCTAGAAAAGATTTAAATATTGTCTATAACATTATAGAATTCATAAATACTTTTGTGATAAAAATTCCAATCCTTCAAAAAAAAATCATGTTGTTTTCACTAAATTTGTGAATGAGATAAGTTTTTCTTATTATATTTTCTCCCTTTAATTAGAGTTAATGTTGATCCATCCATTTTAAATATCTACACGAGTCATGCATATGGAAAAAATATGAAAACGAATTTAACATTTGTCTTGTCTTGAAAATGAACGTTAATGGTGGGCATGGATCACAGCGTAAGAACTCCCATACATGAAAATAATACTAACACCCACAAATCATTTTAAGCCCAAACAGATATTTTTTCCTAAAGTCTTATTCTTTTAATCCCTCGAAAACGATGAATTCAACTATAATCGTCACCGTGTTTACTTGATTGGATGGTTGATTCTACCCCATTTCCAACTCTATGTGACGTGTAGCAAGTCTTGTGTTGTTTGTTGGTAAATTCCCAACCCTAAAAATTGAGTTGTATTTGTAATTTTCTCCATTATATTTGGGAGGAGTTTAAGAGGGAGTGTTAAGAACCTATTGTCACACTCATAGGTGGATTAGGTGTCAAAGTGTAAGGCTCTTATCAATGCAAAGGATTATTTTCTACTGCAAAGGTTTTTCTTGAAAAATGATAAATATCAATGTTTTAATGAAAAATGAATGTTAAATATTAAAAATAGATTTTTTAATTATTATATTAAATTAAAATATGATTTAATACCATGAAAACATAATTTCTAACCACTATATTAAATTAAAATATGAAGTAATATTAGATATAAAGTGCAATAAGAAAATAAATTGATAATCAATGATATAATGACGATTATATTTACAATAAAGATATAAAGAAGAAAATTTGAAAATCATATAGTAAAGATAAAGTTGCATACAGTAAAATATTTTTTTCATATTTAATTAATTGTTTATAAATAGATAAAAGGCATAAATATCAAATAATTTTGAAGTAGTGTAGATTAATTTAAAGTCATTACTCCATTGTAGTATCCTATCAAATCTTAAATTATAGTAAAACTTTGCTTGATATAAGATGTCTAAATCCTTGATAGGGTGTGAACAAGGAGTAGATGGTAGTTGTCCAGGGTGACGTGTTTGGGGTACATGTGTCTCACGAGTTGAATAGTGTGGCAGTGTTTGAGGGAGGGAGGCTGAGTTGTTGATGTGACATCCCTTCACTTTAAATTCCATTCATTTCGTATAGGTTGGCACAAAGATGTGTTGTTAAGGAATGGAGGTGAGGTTCATCCCTCCACATTGTCAACTTCAATTTATCTGTTGTGAGTTGTTCTTTTGTTGGGATATGTGTTGAGGAGTTTTGGTTTGGTTCTTTGGCACTCTAGCTACTCGTGCTCGGGTGTAACTTGATATCACATTGTTGATGTTCTTCGTGTTGTACCTGCACAACTCTGAATTCAGGCCAGTTTTTGAGTTGTTGGGTGTCTTCTTGCAATTACCCTCTTTGGATAGTGAGTTTCAAGTCTCTTTCAGTCAAGATTGTGACCCTATTGCACTCTACGACAGGGATTTGTGGAGGTAATTGGCAATATATTTTGCATCTTGTGTTGGCCTTATATTTTGAAGAGCGCAGGGATCGATGGCTTATGACACTGGAAATCGATGCTAGCACCTGACGGTTGTGTTGGTTCTTCGTCTACATTGCCTTTGTGCATGCTACTCGTTCGCGCCTTTTTAAAAAATGTGGTTTTGTGTTATGACCTCTGAGGTTGACCTTTCTATTTCTTATACAAGAATAGTCAAAGATGGTGCATTGAGTAACTCATATTAAGTGTGGGTTCTCTATGGTATTGTGGTATTATGTTATGATTTTCTTTTTGTTAATTGGCGCAAATGTTTTTACATGTCAGTTCTTTTTGACACTATGGTACTGCATTATGATTTTCTTTCCGTCCGCTAGTTAGTATGGTGTATCGTGTGTCTCTATATTTCCTCAGTGTTTATTGAGTTGGTGGATTATTTGTTCCTCATTTCTTGTATTGTTTTTTTTATTTGTAAAAGATGAATGATACTAGAAAAATAAAACCCAATTCTAATTTCATCATGAGGAGTCTTGGTTTGGAAGTTTTCTTTAGATATTAACCTTTATATAGACATCTTTAATGTAACACTTTTTTTTTTATTTAATAAAATTCATGTAGATAAAACTCCCAATTTCTCAGGGGTCCCCTAGCATAATAAATGATCCCAAAACTAGCTGTCAGTTATCCGAATTTTAACATCCAAGAGGCTGAGGCTGAGGCTGAGGCTGTATTTACATAAAGGCGAAAACAATATAAACTCATTTATTACATAATTTCGTTACCTCTGCATGAGCACTGAATTGTGCATCAACTAATAGCGATAAAAGGACAGTTGGGATATCTCTTTGGTATTGTAATAGTACAGATCAAGGGGTAGTTGGAAAAGTAGCTTCGGTGTCTGGATAGCAACGTTTTTGGACATGCATTAAATGTACCATTGTCCCAAGTGCAAAAAACCGTGAAGATTGTGAAGGTTGGAGTAAGGATGATTTTGCATAAAGACGTTCTGCTACTTTATGGATATGCCTGTCATGGACATCGATAGAACATGAGTGGCCCTTATCAGCGTTTATTGCGACTGAACATTATAAACATGAGTGGCCATTATCAGCGTTTATTGAAGTGTGTTGTATATCGTGTTTCACAAAAACGCCACCGCCCTTTCACCGACTCCAATTTGGTACCTGAAGATGAAAAATAAAGAAACAAGTGGCACGGACGTGATGGATTCAAAGGTACATCACACAGTGACGCCAGTGGCCATTAGACGTGGAGTGCAGAACCACTTTTTAGGAGTAACGTCAACTCTTTGCACGAGAAAAGGGTTTGTGTAAAACGCGTGGCGCGTTTATCTCAACTTTTTCATGACATTGCTGTTGACTTGACAGTGGGTGCATTAATGGCGGGTGTAGTGGGGGGACACGAAATGAAAAAGAACCACCACCAAATGCTTTTTGCTCCAAGATACATAATTCCACCATGGAGAGGAGGTTTTTCTATGGACAGATGGCGGTATACCTATGATTCTGAGTACCGGCATTTGTATTTTATTGGGGAGTTGAATTGCTGGGAAAGCCATGATGGATTCAAAGAATACGTGGTTCATGGTTTGTGTCATCACTGTCGCTTTTAATTCATGTTTTTGGGCTGAAGTTTTGCAATGTAACATGGTCAACCTGCATCTTGCACCCTTTTTACTAAGCATGTGGAATCTTCCTAATCGAGGTTCTTACATATTATTGGGCTTAAATAATATTAATGACTTTACTCTTTTCTTGGGAGTAGATAAATATAGTTGTTTGTGCCCTTCTCCGTCAATTCATAGGGATTAACACAAACTCTGTTGCTTGCCTCCTTCCTAGGATCAAGAGCTGTTATTTACAGGTTGGTATCCCTATGCATCTAGGATAAGAGTATTAAAGGGTATTCACATCCTGATAACATTTATTTGTTTGGTATTTGAAATGATTGATGCAAAGGTCCCAACCCCATGCTCACATCTTAGGCCCAGATTTTGAGCACAACTTGGTGCTACTCTGTTACTCTAGCTACCTTTGCAGTATCTAATGGCATAGATATTTCATGGGGATTGGGCACTATTAGACCAGCTTTAAGGGCATCAATCAACATATATATTAGGATTGAAGAATAAAAAGTTGGAGTTGGGTTTTTGAAGACTGAGCATTTGAAGATGCAGGCAGCCAGTGAGTCAAGCAAGAAGTCTAGCATGCGACAAGCAGTTTCTGAGCAGCTGGAAGGAGGAGGTAAGAAAGCTGTCAGCCCCCCCTCCGCTATCAAGAAGCCTGCAATCAAGAAGTCCTCATCAGATCAACAGATATTGCAGGTACTGAGTCCTGAAGCAAGTAAAGAGGTAAAGAATATGTCGAGTACTAAAGGGGGTAGTAATTATATGATGGACAGAACCAGAAGTACAGCATCTGAACAAACAGATAACGAGATGACAATGATGGGAAGAATGTCCAGCATGGGCAAGAAAAATATGGCCTCTCCACGACTGAGTGGCCATGAGATTCCTAAGAGAAGAAGTGGGCAATTCAGAATCGAGGACGAATTGAGCAATTCACTTTTTGAGGAGACAACATTGACTAGAGCTTCTAGTAATACCAGTCTCGGGCTTTCCTTCTCCATTGCAGGGCCTGTTGTCACTCCCGAACATGGGGACCTTGGTCTCATCAACGACCGTAAGAATATATATAAAGATCATAACAGAGTTTATATATATATATATATAGCATAACATAGTTTATTTCTGAATTTCATAATCAGGAAGCACAATTAGAAGTTATATGAATTATAATTGAATCTCTGTATTTGAATTATAATTGATTCTCTGTACTTCCTGAATGTTCTGCAGTGCAAGAGGCAAGAATACGTGCAAGCATGGCTCTAAACAGAAAAACAAGTGCCAAGGAGATTAAAATAGCAATACAAACAGATGGAGAGCCACTTTTCCGGAATCTTCCTCTACCAATTTTCCTCAAGGTAACGCCATGAGTAAGAGACCCTAACTACTGAAATTTGAAGCGGAGATGTATAAATCAGTTTAAAGTTTTTTAGTGTTTATTAATTTTATAGAGATATAAATATGGAAAAATTTTGGGGGTTAATATTAGTGGGTTAATTTTCTATATTTTTTCCAAAAAAATATTTCTAATTTCGATCCAAATTTTATCTTATAAAATTATTTTATAGCCAAAATCTTGTATGAAATAATATAATATAATCAAAATTTTAGATATTTTTACAAAAATATTATCAAAAATTTTACATTTTTTCTATTTTTTTCTATTTTAAATTATTGGTCAAAATTTCTAAACTTTCAAATAGATATATATCCTTAAAATTTCCCTTATAAAATTAGATCTTATATGTGTAATATTCTTTGTTCAACAAATTAAGAGTTTATATAGAGTTGGATCCTATATGTGTAATGTTCTTCGTTCAACAAGTTTATATATAATTAAACTTTTAGAGAATTTTAATGATTTTTTTGGGGGCTTGTATTTGATTATTTTTTTCATACTTATAATAAATATCCTTTACCAGAATCATGGGATATATAATGTTCTTTGTTCAACCAATTAAGAGTTTATATATATAATTAAACTTTTGGAAAATTTTAATGATTTTTTTGGGTTTGTATTTGATTATTTTTTTCATACTAATAATAAATATCCTTTACCAGAAGGATGGGATATATTTGCATGGAATAAATCAAATATATAATATTATTAATTATAATTAATTGAATATATAAAAATATATTTTATATTTTTGATATATATATATATATATATATATATATATATATATATATATATATATATATATATATAATAGAATCTATGTTTCGGATCCAGATAATAAATTGTAAATTTTTTTGTGGTTTGATTATTTAATTTCATTATCCACGTAGCCCTATCAATCATGAACCATACTGGTTGGTTGGAAACGCGTCGACAATGTTTCATTGCATGTGATTATTACTGAAAGATTTTTTACACTATATTTTAATATATTAAAAATTGTATTTACTTTAATGTTTTTATATGATTTTTATATGTTTTGTAGAATATTTTTATTATGCTCGTGTGATAATTGAGTTATGATAGAATTTTTTATCTTAGATATTATTTTTGGAATTTAAGTATGTTAAGTAAGTCATTTATCTATAACTATTTTCATGAGAAGTAGTAGTAATTGACTAATTTCTCATAATTTTTGAATAGTCTATTTAGCACTCATTGCATTGGGTGAAAGAAGTGGGATTGAAACTAGTGAAATGAATCACATAGCGTCAATCATCACTTCTGGGACTTGCATCTGAGGTGTTACCCATCCCAGATCATCTCTGGCTCAAACTCAATTAATTGTAACTCAAACTCAACTAACTGAAAATAGTCATAAATGAATGATATCCGAAAAAATGATATCTAATATAATACGCTACAAAAACTCCTCAATACTTAAATTTAAATTTTTTTATCATTAAAATATATATATATATATATATATATATATATATATATATATTCAAAATAGACATTTTAAATATTTCATCTATTTTTATTATTATTTTATATATTTTTATTTGACTTTTCTGTACTTTATGGGTATGATAATCTATTTCGAGTTTATTATTAAATCATTGGTATGAGATTTACACATTAAGTTTTTTTGTCGATTAGATAAATTTCTTTCCTTAAGGTGGATATTACTATAACTTTGAAAACCCATATTATTAAATTGATTAAAATTTACAATATATTTCAGGTATCAAATTCATATTATAATAAAATATTTAAACATATTATAATAAAATATATTCAAATATTTAAACAAAATAACTCATATTAATATCTACAAATATGTGAATGGCAGAATGAGATTTAATAATGACACATGATTGTTTTGGATGAGCAGTTTTCAGATGTGAAATACAAAGTAATTTTGAAGAGTAAAACGTCCATGAGATTCTTGAAAAATTTATGCAAGCATGTGAATGGCAGGATGAGATTTAATAATGACACATGAATGTTTTAATGGATGAGCAGTTTTCAGATGTGAAATACAAAGTAATTTTGAAGAGTAAAACGTCCATGAGATTCTTGAAAAATTTATGCAGCAACAACGTGGATTCAATCCTGTTAGAGAAAGAAATTCTGCATGGAGTGTCAGGTGCAGTAGCACCTGGAGAAGTTCTGGCCATGATGGGACCCTCTGGGAGTGGAAAGACTACCCTCATTAACCTTCTGGGTGGCAGAATACAACACAATGTATCAGGAAGGATCACATACAATGACCAGCCCTACACAAAAGCCTTGAAGCGCAGGTTGGCGCTTTTCACATTTTTGTATTGAATGTTTAATTCGTAAACTGTAAGGTTTTGAGTAAGTAAATGCAATTGTAGTAGAAAGTAATTATATGTTTATTTTGTTGGGCAGGATAGGATTTGTGACGCAGGATGACGTGCTATTCCCTAATCTAACAGTGAGAGAAACACTAACATATGCTGCTCTGCTGCGCCTGCCAAGCACACTAAGCAAGCAGCAGAAGGAGGAACGAGCACGGGAGGTGATTTATGAGTTAGGCCTTGAAAGGTATTCAATTCTAGGGCTATTTTATATTGTCAAATGTTCTATTGTATTTTATATTTGTTTTTAAATAATATGCTCAATACATCATACGTCTGGATAAGTGCATGTCTGAAATTTTAATTTTAATTTTTGTTAATAAAATAAATAAAATGGAAGAATGTTTAGAAATCAAAATATTGTTAGCAATTAATATATTATTAAAAAAATTAAGTTGTTGAATATTTAAAAAAAATAATTTAATGTTACATATTATTTTTTGGGATTTAAGTGGGTTAAGTAAGTCATTCATCTGTGAAGAAGTGGGATTGAAATTAGTGAAATGAAGAGATGAAGAAGTGGGATTGAAACTAGTGAAATGAATCATCACTTCATTACTTCAAGGACTTGCACCCAATAACCAGGACTTTGTGGGAGGTCACCCATCCCAGATAGCCTCTTGTTCAAGTACCCTTAACTGTGGAGTTTTTCCCACAATCAAGCTCACTTAGCTTGTTACCTCATTTGCAAAACTTTGGCAAGTATTGTGCCTCATGAATCATTCAAGTAGAACTCCCTTTGCTCATTGTTATATGAATTAAATGGTTGGGAAATGTTAATAAATATCAATCCATAATAAGCATCATAATATTTACTTCATAATATGTTTAGTGATGTTAAAATTTAAAAAAAATCATAAAAACTAACTTAAATTATAACTTTATTTTAAATTATTACTATTTTTATTAATTATAAAAAAAATATGTAATTTAAACATATATATATTTAAAAAATAAGGGGCAAGATTCTTAACCATGAAGATTTAGTGTCACTTTACCATAAAGAGTTTTAATTTGCAAATAAGCTTTGTTATAATACTATGACTTATCTATACCACATGCCCAAAAAATCACAAGTCACTTTAGATATAGCACTTGTTCATATAACATTTTTCCAATTAATCAATTTAAATTAAAAAAGAAAAAAAAAACATAACTATTTTGAAGATAAATATGAACCTTTGATTTTTTATATTATTATAAATATTTTATAAAATTTAAATCTATATCATTCACTTAATAATTATTAATAATTAAATTAAAATTATAGAAATTCTATTTCAAAATAAACTCCCTATCAATTTAATAATTTTTTATTATATTTTTATTATCTCACTTAAATCTTCAATGTTAAAATCATAAACAAAATTTTCCAATAGAGATTGGACTATTATCTTGATTTTTTTATAATTTTTAATTTTTGAATTTTGGTAAGAGGGCTGAGGATCAACCTGTACTTTGGTTAGAAATTGTTTTAGCGCAAAATCAAAAAGAGTTTAATCGATAATGAGAAGTTAACGAAAATTTAACAGATGGTGATAACATAAATTTAAAAATATGTTTTCAGAATTATTTTTTTGAAAATGTAATTTTATATAGTTGTTAATATAAAAAATTACATTTGGTACTACACTTTGTTATCCACCTCATAGAGTATGCAACTATATTGTGGTGTAATGGAGTTTGATTATTCTGAGTTTTGAATTTTTTTTAAATTGGGAAATATAGTGTAATGAAGTCTTGGTTACCGGGTGCAAGCTTTGGAAGTGATGATTGACGCTATGTGATTCATTTCACTAGTTTCAATTTCACTTTTTCACCCCTGTGAGTATCACCCGATGCAATGAATGTTAAGTGGACTATTCAAAAATCATGAGAAATTAGTCAGTTACGACTACCTCTCATGGAAATGGTCATAGATGAATGACTAAATAAATAAACGCAGTTGAATCCCAAAAATGATTCTAATATAATGCACTGCACAAACCCCTCATACTTAAAATACTAAGAGTAAAGGGATCTCTTCTTGAATGGTTCATGAGGCACAATAGTTGCTAAGGTTTTGCAAATGGAGTAGCAAGCTAAGTGGGCTTGATTGTGGGGAAAACTCCACAGTTAAACGCGCTTGAGCCAGAGGAGTTCTAGGATGGGTGACCTCCCGGGAAGTCCTGGTTACCGGGTGCAAGCCTCGGAAGTGATGATTGACGCTATGTGATTCATTTCACTAGTTTCAATCCCACTTCTTCACCCATGTGAGCATCATCCGATGCAATGAGTTGAGATTGATGGACTCTTCAATGCTTCTTCAGTAGTGATTAAGACTACCTCTCATGGAAATGGTCATAGATGAATGACTAAATTAACACAGTTGAATCCCAAAAATGATTCTAATATAATGCAATGAGTGCTAGGTGGACTATTCAAAAATCATGAGAAATTAGTCAGTTACCACTACCTCTCATGGAAATGGTCATAGATGAATGACTATATTAACGCAGTTGAATCCCAAAAATAATTCTAATATAATGCACTGCGGAAACCCCTCATACTTAAAATACTAAGAGTAAAGGGATCTCTTCTTGAATGATTTTAATATAGTGTAATGAAGTTTGATTATTTTGAATTTTGATTTGAGATTTTTTAAAATTTTGAGAAATATAGTGTAATGAAGTTTGAATGTTTTGAATTTTGAATACTATACTGAGTTCATCTTAAGAGAAATAAGAAAAAGTGCTTAACCAACCTGAAGTTATGTTCTGGTCTTTAGTTTCCATAGCTCAAAACCTAAAAACCTCGAGTAAGCGCACATAGGCACTTAGAGCCTCACACAGCAACCATGAAATGGAGCTCCCTACTAAGTCACCACCATGCAAAGAAATGTTTGACCAACATGGAGTTATTTTCCTGTTTTCAGTTTCTTTGGCTCAAAATCTAAAAACCTCATGCAAGTCTGCAAGGTAGTTGAAAATGCTTGATTCTTACGAGTGACTTATCCAAAAACTCAAAACTTTATCCAGACACAACAAAACCTGAAAACTTTATCCGACTTGATTTTCAGAAGAACATAACACAATAGGTTATTGTTGGGAATTTGATCTTCTAAAGGATATAATGCAATCAATCGGTTTTTGCATAGCAGAGTTGTCTTTTCTGCATTTTTGACATTCTGGGGCCTAAGATCTCTTTGTAAAATTAAGTCAGCGCCGGCCTTATAAATTAATCCTTTATGTCTGCATTTCAAGAGTTTGTGTGTCAATACGGTTTTGCTGTGCAGATGCCAGAGTTTTATTGGAGGAACTGTTGAGGCTGGAGGCAAAAGAGGGTCCCATGATGAGTGGCCACTGAAATCTAACTGATCCTTATTTGTTATTTTCTAGATAGACTTGACTTCTGGTCTGGACTTAATACAACATTTTTGTATTATTCATTATTTGTTTTATAGCTGAGGTGTGTGAATATCTTGGAATCTTGGAATCATGTAACTCCTAGAAGCGAATTTTCTTTAGGGCCATTTTATTTATCTGATGTAATTTGATTTTCTTATGTAATCTTTGGCTGTAAAGCAAAGGCGACCAATGTGACCACAATTCATCAACCCTCCAAATGCGTTTCCATAAATTGTGAAAATTTGATAAGCTGATCCTGCCAGGAAGGGACATTCCGTCTTTTGGAAGCGTATCAGTGGCTGATATTTCTCATCCATTGGTTATCTTATATCATAACTATAGATCTAGTGATTTCTGCAGGTGTACAAATGGAAACTGATGTGATCTTTAGATGCCACCAGAATTTGGAGAAAGGTTTACAATGAAAGCTAACTTAGAAATGGTTGTGGCTGATTGCAACAGCAAGCCATCTCCACATGATGTCCTTCAGGTAATTAAGAAAGCCTTTCCATTTTTAAGAGCACTGAATTAGCAAGTGGCTAAATCAGGTATTTGGCATTTTGAAGACTTCTTGTTCTTGGATGAGACAGAGGCCTATCAGTCACATCGCACCTGAAATAAAAATCTTACCATTGATGAACATTTCGTAGAATGGAAAGCAACCATTTACTAGACATGAATAGGGCTATGGGTAGAACGTATTCCTGTTGTTTGACGAAATAAGGAAAGACATATGAATATCTGAGTTGTCTGAGAGTTGCACAAGTCCTATCAACGGCATTCATACTTGGGCTGCTCTGGTGGCAATCAAAGATTGATACTCCGAAAGGGCTTCAAGATCAGGTCGGTTTGGGATCCTTTTTTCTTCAAAATAACCTAGCATTTCTTGAATTTTCAAACTACATAGTTGACAGGCAGTGCATATGTTTAGTTCATGAGTCGTGTCTCTGTTTTAGGCGTTGAATCCCTACAGTAGTAAGGAGTAAGAGTCTACAGCTGATGGGGCTCTAGTGGTTTTATGCTAAAAACAGAACCAATCCAATATGGAGTGTTATTAGATATGTATCCGTAGGAATTCAGAGTGATTGCATCCAGAGTAGCCAGGGGTATAAAACAGAACCACTCCAATATAGAGTGTTATTATCTGTATCCGTAGGATTTCAGAGTGATTGCACCCAGAGTAGCCAGGGGTATTCACAGCCAGATACTCTGGGGTATTCACAGTCAGATCTCTGCAATGATAATGAAAGTTAACCTGAGGTTAACTTGATTGCAGATTTTGGAATATTTGAGAAATCTGATAAATTAGAGTGAAATCAAACTTATCTCTCATATTTCTAGAATATTTCAGAATCTGCAATAGTCTGTCATATTTCAGAATCTGCAATACTCTAAGGTATTCACAGTCAGATCTCTGCAATGATAATGAAGGCTAATCTGAAGTTAATTTGATTTCAAATTTTAGAATATTTGAGAAATCTGGAGTAAAATCAAACTTATCCCTCATATTTCTGAAATATTTCAGAATTTGCAAGGGTTATTAAAAAATAAAATTCATAAAAAAAAAACCTATAAAATAATATATATATCCATTCTAAACCCAATCATTTTAAGCAGGGATAAGTTTGTCTTTCTGTTTTTTATATATATAAAATACCAAAACAAAAAATAAAACAAACAAACTAATTAGTATATGTCCGACTCCATTCTGAATCCAATCTTTTTAGACATGGACAGGTTTGGTTTCTGTTTTTTCAATACCCTTACTCTTAATATAAGCTGAGTTAAGCTGAATAAATATTGTAGTGATGATTTTCACTATATAATTTAAGTGGTAAATATTAAGTATCATATAAATCTAAATATATGATAAATATTGAGCATTATACATTAAGTTAAATGATTGGTTTAGTATTTTTTTTATTTAATTTTTTTGGATGAAAATAAAGTGATATTTAATGAATAAGATGAAGAGACACTGAACTCATTATTATAACTTTTTAATTGTTTAGATGAGAATAAAGTGATATTTAATGAATAAAATAAAAAGACACTAAACCCATCATTATAACTTAATATGGTGGTTAATATTTTCCTAAATAAACAACTAACTGCAATCAAATCATAGGCTAAAAATCCCCCATATTTTGGGAATTTTTTACTAACTGCAATCAAATCATCCTGTAAAAATCCCCCATATTTTGGGGATTTTTTTAGAAGGAATAGGAAAAATCAAGGTATCATGAAGCAAAACACCTTAGCTTAGTATGTTATAATTGATTGATGATGCATTCTTGAATGCCTTGAAATGCATGTTTGTTGGGCATTTACATAAATAATCTCCATTGGCTTTCGTATATTTAAGCTGAATTTCTTCTCTGAATGCAGACAGGGCTGTTGTTTTTCATTGCTGTTTTCTGGGGATTCTTCCCAGTTTTTACTACAATTTTTACATTCCCTCAAGAACGAGCCATGTTAGCAAAGGAGCGGGCAGTAGACATGTACAGATTAAGCGCATACTTCATGGCTCGAAACTTAAGTGACATGCCACTCGACCTCTTTCTTCCCGTTGTATATTTGCTCATAGTTTACTTCATGACAAACTTAAGAATGACGGTTGCAGCCTTTTTCCTTACCATGCTTACACTATTCCTCAGTATTATTGCAGCCCAGGTATGTTTTCCAAAAAGTTCCAAGTTTATTTTCTAGCTGTGTCCACTGCAGAACCATGAAGTAGAAACGTTATATGTTGATTTTTGGCTATTATGACTGTATCAAGGGGCATGATTATGATCTTAGATCTGGACCTTTATGATTCAGGGTCTTGGATTGGCTATAGGTGCTGCATTTATGAACATAAAGAAGGCTACTACTCTAGCCTCTATTACTATGCTGACATTCATGCTTGCTGGGGGATTCTTTGTACAGGTAAAAGCTATGAATCAGTTGGGCCCTGACATCCCCTCCTCATAGCTCATACTAAGGACACAATGCTACTCTAAATATTGAATGTCCCTTATGTTTATAGTTGATAGGATTGTGTTGGATTTAACAGAACACCCTTTTTAACTATGTCTCACTCCAAATATTTTGCTTCCTGCAGCGAGTTCCTATGTTTATAGAATGGATCAGGTATCTCTCTTTTAATTACTATACATATAGGATTTTACTCAAAATACAGTATGACACACATCAACGGTATGATTGTTCAAGTTCCCGTGGATGTAAAAGTGTAGCAACATCCCCTTCTCTTCGAGGAATTTCCTTGGATGGAGGATTCGAGGAAGCAGGGATCGCTACCTGCGATGGTTACAGAGACCTGGAGAATTTATAGTTTTTTTTTTTTTTTCATTGTCAAGGAACTGCTGACTTCTTTAATCAAATCGGCATGAAGAACAAAAAGTGAAGGTTACAAGTCTGCTCATGCAGGTTAAGACCTCCAGTGCTGCAGATATTAATATTTGTGAACTGATTCATCGTTGGCAAATTGTTTCATATGCGCTTGTGGCTATTAGCTGGATCAGGTTGTTTTATCTTATGAAATTCTCTTTAAGAGCTGTATAATAGTTTTGAGGTGACATGATTATGATGGATAAAAACTATAATGTGGCAACACATTCAATAATGACATTTTTATAGAAACCCTTAGGTTTCAGCTGTACTTGTAATCCTCCCATCTATGTTTTTACGGAAGTCCTGGAATTCAGGTGCATTCATAAATTTCTTTAATTAAAAGCTATATATTGTCCGCAGTATTTCAGTACTTTTTATATGTAATCCGTGTTTAAGCCCAAGAGACATAGCTCATTATAGTAAGATTGGAAGGATAGACTTTTTGTTGGAGTAATTTTGGTAGTCTCTAGACATCTTGGTTCTAAGCTGAACTATGAGTTTATGATATATATTGCTTGTGTTATTTAATATTGTCAAAAAAACAAAAAACATGGAATTCAATTTCTTTCTTATATATATATATATATATATTCATGGAATTCAAGTGCTTTCATATATAGGGGAGAGGCTTTTATTGTAGTGCAAGGACTAGTACTAGTCCCACACATTCATCAAGAAAACATCATAAACTCACTAAAATATGCAACATAAATACTTTATGTTAAGTTACATAAGTTATATAAATATGTCCAAAATGGGCCCAAATACTGTCGAACACCAAGCCTTAACATCACAAGTTGACAAGACTTATTGTCTCAACTACCTCCAGTTCTGAATTACCAATTAATTCAAAATGCACTACAAAACATTACATTGCTTTCTATCCAAAAGTACACCTATCCCATCAAACAGTCACCCACTGATTTTGCAAAGCAGGAACACATCCCATTGTTGGGTAATACCTGCCCAAGAATAGGTGAAATGTGTGTCAACCATACCTACATGTGTGTTTAACCATTCAACTGATTGAAGACAATAAATGACACCATTCAATTCAAGAATTAGTTCAGAGGATGCAATAAATGACACCAACCATTTCAATTCAAGTATTAAACACATCAACCCTTTCAATTCAGGAATTAAACACAGGAAAGCACAAGGATCAACCATGAAAGCTTATCAGCCATTGGATCATGTACAAATCAATCCAGAACACAAATTTGAATTTGGGAGATGGCAATCCATGCCAATCTTCCCTACCAATTAAATTCTAGATCATAAAACTATAAAACATCAACCCTTATTGTTTTTCATTTGAAACATTCATTCCACTCATTAGTTGTTGCAAAGATACAATCATAGTGTTCACATAAAATCAAAGTGTTTAGACACTGTTACATTCATTCTATTCATCAACTACTGGAGACATACAAACAAATTGTGTGCACAATGTTACATTCATTCTCTTCGTCAGTTGTTGGAGACATACAGGTTTTTGTTGAATAATGTTATTATATTGAGTACTTTATCATTATTTTTAGTTGAGAAACCAGGGTAAATTAAAGCCATTTTTAAATGAATAACAATAATGTCTATGTATATTCATCACTTGTACATACTTATTAGAAGTTTCCTATGGCTTCATAGCGTATTAGCTTTCAACCTCAATGGGAAGTATCTTCATAATACACATCCCATGTTAGTACTGGGCATTGGTCTTGTATTGTAATATAACCCTACTGAAAGGATATGGAGTTCAGACTGATCATGTTATTGTTACAACTTAAGCTCACTCGTATCATTGGTATCATGTTTAATGTCACTATTACCACCATGTTAAGCTTATAGGTTATAGACCATATACCTGCTAGTATTTGCTTATTGGAGCTTAGTTCAACTTGTTACCATATCAACTAGTAACGATTGCACCATAATCAATCACGTAATTTTATGGCCTCTATCCTCACAACCTAGACAAATCAATCAAGTAAATCCCACAACCATGCAAGAGAAAGCTAGAAATAGTGTACAAAGTTGAAGTGCTGACAACGAAGGCAGAGATCATAATTCCACAGATAGATAGATAGATGGAACATACTACACTTGTCTAGAAATTAGGAAGCTTCTCAATTTAAAAACTTTCAGCTTATGTTTCTAAGAACTGTTTATGTTTTTAAGTTCTATTTAAGGTCCGACTCCAAAGATCATACTCATCCTATTCAAATAATTATATCGTTCAATCCATGGCTAGTGCCAGCCCTTCAATCTAACATGATGTGACAATTTGTAAAAGTTTCAAGCCTAATTTCTTTGAAGAAGTATCCCTATAAGAAAATAAAGAAGGAACCTTATAGAAGGACCTGTACTACACCCAGTAAATGCATTTATAGACTTAATCCAAAAGTATTTTATAGTGAAAAACAACGTCCTAACCATAGGGCCTAAGTTGCAGAATAAGTCTCAAACCAAGAACCATAAGAAAAGCACCAGGTCTAGTATTAAAGGTAGCAAATAAAAAAGGAATTGTGAAGCTAGCAGCAACATAAAAGGTCTAGTTTGAAATCATGTAGCAACATTGTAGAAGATAGCAACTGAGGTTTATATTTATACTTAAACAGCTCCATAGTAGAAGATAAGCTGACCTTTGTCACTTTCAGAAGGTATAAGGCTCAGAACAAGACTAATAAGTAGTGCCTTACAATATTCCATTGTTCCCATCGCCACACACATGGCTCAACCTCTCTTTAAAACTCTCTAAAACTACGCCAACAAGTATAAAATAGGGGTTGAACTACCATGAATAAAACTTAGCTCATGCAAACACTCTTACAAGTCCATTTACAACACAAGAATTCAACTTCAAATTTCTGTTTTAGTAGAGTAAATCAAGGCTTCAACATAGTTAAACCTATGCTAAGAGGTTGAGATCATTAAGAGACTAAGAAGCATTGTTTAGAGTTCCTTATTACCACTATAAGGGTTCGAAATCTAGAAATACGAAGTTTGAATTTTTCAGAGGTATATATAGAGAGAGAAATCTCCTCATTCTTGTTTAGAAATCTGGGAGGTCTAGTCAAAGACCAAGTTCTCTAGAAGCAGTGAAGTAGCCTCCTTATCAAGTCCGAGATATACAATAGCCGCATAAGTTATATTTAAGTTATGACTAGAAGGATCATACTCATCCTATTCAAAGTATTATATCATTCAATCCATGGCTAGTAGCAGTCCTTCAATCTAACATAATGTGACAATTTTTAAAAGTTTCAAGCCTAATTTATTTGAAGAAGTATCCCTATAAGCAAGTAAAGAAGTAACCTTATAGAAGGACCTATACTACACCTAGTAAATGCAGTTATAGGCCTAATCCAAAAGTATTTTACAATGAAAAACAAAGTCTAACCAGGACCTAAGTTGCAAAATAAGTGCTCAAACCAAGAACCATAAGAAAAACGTCAGGTCTAGTATTAAAGGTAGCAAATAAAAAAGTAACTGTGAAGCTAGCAACAACATAAAAGGTCTAGTTTGAAATCTTGTAGCAACATGGTAGAAGATAGCAACTGAGGTTTGTATTTATACCTTCTCAACTCCATAGTAGAAGATAAGTCGTCCTTTGTCACTTTTAGAAGGTATAAGGCTCAGAACAAGACTAGTAAGCAGTGCCTTACAATATTCCATTATTCTCACAACCACACACATGGCTCAACCTCTCTTTAAAACTCTCTAAAACTATTCCAACAAGTATAAAAAAGGGGTTGAACAACCATGAATAAAACATATCTCATGCAAACACTCTTAGAAGTCCATTTACAACACAAGAAGTCAACTTCTAATTTCTATTTTAGCAGAGTAAATCAAGGCTTCAACATAATTAAACCTCACACTTGTCAAATTCCAGTCACAAATCAAATGAGGGTTACACTTGTCTCTTACACAATTCGAAGTTCAACTTTCCCACTGAAAATAAAACTAGTTTGTAAGGTTCTGGGGAAATTTTTGCCCTATGTTTTTGTTAGTCCACTAGGGTTTTCAAGAAATTTTCTTTTTGTTCAAAATGCACAAGTTTCCTACACAAATGCAAGAGTTCACAACAAACAATAGAAGATTCCATGTTGTTAACAGTCAATAGGTATCACTTATCTCTCTCATGCTGATATTAGAAGTCATACATAATTGAAATACAGTATAGTGCAAATTATTCAATAATTCAAAGTAACAATGTAAACCAAATTCAACTGATCAGGTAAACTAGGTATGTTCCACTGCAGTCACAATTAATTCACAAAATTCCTCATTGATATAAATGGATTACTAGGTTTGGTTTTACCATTAAGATAAAATCCTTGCTGATAACACAATATACACTCAGATGTAACCTGAACTCTTTTGACTAAAATACCAAGTGCCTACACAAATGCAAGAGTTCACAACAAACAACAGAAGATGCAATGTTGTTAACAGTCAATAGGTATTACTTATCTTTCTCATGCCGATATTAGAAGTCATACATAAAAACAATTTACCCTGTACAGTTGTGCTATAATACTTGTGAAATTTCTTACTAATGTTGTACTCGAATACAATTTTAAATCAGAATTTCATGGTAAAATCTGTAGGTTGTTGGAGCCATGCCAAGAGTTTCTATTGCAGGTCAGATAAGGAACATGAGGAAGCAAGGGACGAGGGGGGGCCAGCTGCAGAGCAATTCATCATATGAGGATAGGAGGGTGATGTCAATATTTCCAATGCTCCCAACAATGTCATTGAAAAGGACTCTCTGGTAGCAAATCATCCCAACCCACCATCAACCGTAGAGCCACCTTCAACCACAGTGCGAGGTGCAAGTTCAACAAAGAAAATCAGTGCCATCAAAAGCTGCACAAAGAAAGACATCCTTGCTACAATTGATGACATCGAGTTTAAGGGATATTCAATCCATGCATCTGCAAAAAAACATGGTATTGCTGCCTCTAACATACATTATTGGATAAATGGGTTGATTATTACAAAGCGTAGAGGGCTTGTTACAGTTATGACTGAAGAGGAGGAGGACGAGGTGGTCGAGTGGTGTAAGGAGATGGCCCAATTGGGACATGGGTTAGATCTTATATAAATTAAATCCACAGTAGCTCAAATTTTTCAAGGGAGGCCAAACCCATTCAAAGATGGTTTTCCTGGTAAATCATGGTGGAGTGGGTTTAAAAAGAGGCACCTAGACCTTGTGTTGCGTACAATCGAGGGCCTTGACAGAGACAGGGCTTTAAATATACACCCTACAATTGTTTCGAAGTTCTATAACATTGTTTCTGTTGCATATGAACAACACTCATATGCCCTAGACCATATATGGAACTGTGATGAAACAGACTTACAGGCCGGAAGGAATTGTGCTATGCAGGTAATTGTCAAGAGAGGGAGTAGAAATGATGCAGGGGCATCTAGAACAACCAACAATGTGATGGGTTGATCACATGTTGTGGCTGATTAAGAATTAGAAGACAAGTGCTTAAGTTGAATTTTAACTAATTAATTGTATATATGTAATTATTGTTGTCAAATTCCGAGTTTGAAAAGGGAAATGTGGCAAGTGATCCTCCCTGCGTGGAGATCAAGCCATGTAGTTAGATTATTTAGTTATAATAGATTTGAGAGATTGAACAGAAAACTAATTTAAGATTCTGTTGAGTGAAGAGAGGAGTTGAAGAGGTAATCTAGGGGATAGTTAGATATTTTGGGATTTGAAATAATCTAGTTCATAAATCCTTTCTTATATACGTTGTAAGCCTTCGGCAATTAAAAAAGGAGAGAGGAATGAGAGCGAGTTAGATGATACAAATAATTTAGTTTTAAAGCCTACGGGCTTGGGCAGAAAAGGGGATGAAGGCTATGTAATGCATATTCGGCCAAAATCCTGATTGTAAGAACAAGTGATTGCATTTGTAGAGTTTTTGATAAAAGGAGATTTGATTGCAGAGAGATTTGTTTCATTCTGTTATGTATTGAGAATCTGTATACGATTCTATGCGGTATAATTCCCAATTGAAAGATATCAAATGAATTAATGTTGAAGTGATTAGAATTGCAAGGGTTATAATTATTTGATTTCCGTGAGAGATTTACTTATTCTCTAACTGCTGTGTTTCTGGGTTCTAGAAGCTGGTCCCATTTCATCTATGATAAGAGACCAACGAATTAGAAGTTTATATATGTTTGATTTAGATCCCTTCAGGATCGAATGAGGAATCAGAACATGGCAGAGTCAATGTTTGGAATGAAATGATGAAAATTTGAATGTAGGGCATAATTACAATTGAACCTGAAGATCGAAGATCCAGAGGAAATCAAGGAGTTCTAGTTTCTTTGCCTCGAGATCAGAAAGCGATTTCCAGGAAGGTTTGAAATTTAGTTGGAACCATAGTTCCATTCAAACCTCAAGTCGAATGAAAACAAAATGATGGAATTGAGTTCAAATCAATGCTGGAACGAAGACTAATGGGATCATTGTTAAAACTGTGATAGAGGAGTAGTTTTCTGATTATTGGAATTGCGTTAATATATTGATTCACATCAATACAACGCAAGGTTCAAGCTTAAATGGCCGAAAACCGCGTAGATTAAAGGCAATGGGAGTTGGAACTGTGAATTGAGATGGAACAGTGAACGTGTTTTGATACCTGGAAACATATGCCTTGGAACCATGAGTCAATGTTCAAGAGCGGAACCAACAGAGTGAAACAGTGAAAGCGGTTTGAGAAAACCATTAACTGGTTTTTGCGTAGCCAAAGGAAGGTAGGTGGTAATTTCCAGATCGAACGCAATATCAACTAGAGTTTGACACGTAGCAAAGGCGAAATTTAAAAATAGCTTTTGTTGCGTGCGTTTGACACATTAAGGTTTGTGAGCTTTTGCTGAGCGATAGTCGTTGGATTATCAAATGGGAGCACGGTGATGCGTCGACCGTAATATGAAACGAATGGTGAAGGTAAGTTGATAAGTGTGGGACCGGATAGTAATAGATGTTGGTGTTTGTTTTTAAACGAAGTCAACACTTGCAATGGAAATGAAATATTAAATAAGGCTCGAACATAAGGTATGTTGCAACCTTTGATAGAAGTTGCCAGGTCGAAAGTATCAAACGGATGATGATTGGTAAAAGCTGTGGCAAAGTTATGTTTTGGATTTCAATGCAAAGTTGGACCTTGAATGAATAAAATATCACATTGGTTCCAAAATTTAAATGTGTGAATGGTACCCTAGATTTTAATCAAAACCCAGTTGTGATTAAGCGAGGTTCAATTCCGCTTCAAAAGTATTCAAGGTTTAAAATAATGTATGGTTGGATATGAAGATTTGCTTTGGTTTTTAACCAATATGAATTCAATATATTTATGAAGTGGGTTTATGGTATGGTTTCAACCATAGCAATATAAAAAAAGAATAATGCTTCTGCCTTTAATGTTATATTTTGAACTAAAGTCAAGGTCGAAATGGGAATAGTTTCCAATTGTGAAGGTTAACCCTCATTGAGATTTGTTTGGGTTTTAAATTGAAGAGCATTGTATAGGAAGATTTTGGGTTTGGAAGCTTGGGCTGCCATCAGGTGGTATCAGAGCTGGACTAATGCTCTGTGGAATTGATTGAAAGAAATTGAATTTTATTCACATCATGTTTATGATTGGCATTTTGATGAATCCAATACAGAGGAAGTACAGGATACAAGAGATTGTAAACAAAGAGGAATTCTGAAGTATTGCAGAACAAGAGAACTTCAGCAAAGGCAGATTGTGGAAAAGACTTGAAGAAGACAGGATCAAGTAAAACTTTGCATAATTTTAATGATATGTGATGAATGCAGCAACATAAGTTTTAGCTAAAGTAGCTGTGACAAAGAAATGAATGAAGAAGTTGCAGCATAGATACTGAATGTATTCAGCAAAAAGGGAAATTCATTTGACAGAAGAATTGAAGTACAGACAGTGGAAAGTATAGCAGCATGTGTATTGTCCAAACCAGGGGAAGCTCAAAGAGATCAATCATTTGGAGATCTCTCAAGTATGAGGCATATTTGATTTTGGTTTCATTTGAATTGTTTTTGTAAGTAATAGCAGCAATACACAGTAGAAGGTTGTGTAAAGAGAGAGAAGAATTGTGTTGTTGGCAGTGAACCTAAGTATTCCAGATAAAATTTGGACAGGCAGAAGAGCTGCAGTGTTCTCAAAGAGAAGGTGAGCGGAGGATGTAAGCCTAGAAAGAGCAGAAGAAGAATGCTCAAGAGGTTCCTGAGTTAAGAGAACCAGAGCTTACCAAAAGACCAAATCCAGAGAGGGAATTGGTGAGGTAAGTGATAGTAAGGAGGACTTGCTATTGTAGAGGCTTAGTGTAGCTCATAGTGAGTGAGGAACTCATAGAGATGGAGAAGAAAGTGACTATTGATAGTCATAGTGGGGGTTCAGAGAGAAGCCACAACAGAAGAAAGAAAGGTGCCAAGGAAAATGGCAAAGGTAAGGGAATGAGTCAAGAAGTATTTGACAGAGAAATTGCAGAATTGAAGGCAAGTGTTAATGTAATAATAGTGTTGCTTGAGAAGAGTATGAAGGACCAAAGTTATGGTTGGACTATGAGGAAAAAGAAGATAAAGTGGAAGCTGTTGCAAAACCAGACAAACAGAAGAATGTATCTCAAATTAAGAGAGGAACTCAAAACAGTTGAGTTAGAAATGGAAGGTGACTATTATAGAGCTGAGCAAGAAGATTTCCTTGCTGAGGAAGGAATCATTGATGACTTTCTGAACTATTGGACAAGTTCGGATCGACAGAGAGATGTGATGATTGAGACATCAAAGAAAGAGGAGCCTAGTATTTTTGAAACTGATGTTTTTTGTATGTATGCAGGTGATGAACAATATTTACATGATATGTTTATGCAAATTACTAAAGAAATGAAGATGTTGGAAGAAGTGACTGTCATGGAAAAGTTCATGATTGAACATGTGTTTAAGGACACTAAAGAAAGGCAGATGTTGACAGCTATCATGGAAGCTGGAGGTGATGAATCTAGTGAGATCTGGCAAAGAAATGACAAACAATCTGAAGACAAAAGGAGATTGCAGTTTGCAAAAGAAGAAGCTGAAGAAAGATATGAAGATAGCCTTGTGACAGAAACAACCAAAATTATGTTTACAGTGAAGCCATTTGAGGTAATGGAATTATCTCTTTCATTTTTACTCAAACATTATGGACTTGTGTTGATAGCTAATGGGCAAGAAATTTTCTTGAAAGAACATAATGGAATATTAATGGCAAAAGATTTTGCTAAAGATTCTACTGTGGAAGATGGTATAACAGAGATTTATAAGAAGAATTCAGTCCAAGGAGATATAGCCACTCCAGAGCAGGCTATGAAGAAGAGAGGAAAAGAAGACAGTCCAGAACATAAAGATCAGTTGGCAAAGATTGAGCTACAACATAAATTTGAAGACAGTCTTACTTGTACAAATTGCAAAAAGAATGAAGGTAATTGTAATCTACAAACTAGTGAAAGGCAAGCAATCTCAGAAGATGAAGGTAAGGATACTTTCATGGATGATGCATCTACAGTGAATAGTAAAGGGTTTCAATGGAAACTGATATTGATGATGTTAACAGTGATTTTTATTTTAAAAGAAACATTATCAAGGGAGGAAAACTATGTTGTGTATGATTTTGTTTCATGTCCTGAAACAAAGAGGATGAGAGATTTACAGATTTTGATTGAGAAGGAAGAGGCATGGAAAAAACAATTTAGTGACTTACATATTTGTAAGGGAAAAGAAGGACGAATGAGGAGAAGTGTGAAGGGAAGGAAAGCTAAAGAGAAAAACAGAGAACAAAGTTTTGAAACTAGGCAACATTCAGAGCAGAGTGAAGACAAAACAGACTTGTTCAAGATAAGACAAGGTGGAAGAAAATATGGAGGAAAATATGACAATTTTGATATGTCATATGCACATCAAGAAGATGTCAATTCAGAGAAATTATGGAGTGGAATTGCTGGAAAATGTAATGCAATTCTTGATTTTGAATTATTAATTGTTGGATGTGTTTTCCAGGATGAAGGAAAAACTGCCTTTGGGAACATGTTTGTTTATGCAAACATGAAGGAATTTGTAAATTCTGAAGATGCAGAAAGCCAGTTTTCCTTGTGGAAACCAACAGGTAATAGTAAGCAGTTGATTGATTTAAAAGTTCAGGATGAAGGAAGGAGAGTTGGCATAACTCTTAAGCAAATCATTGCAGAAGAGAAAGAAGGTTGCAGAAGATTTGCAAGTACAGTCCACAGATAGGTTTTGTTTTTAATTCAAAGGAGGTTTGACGTTCAAGATTTTATCTTGAATTTGCAAGTTAGAATTTGGATGAACAATTTAGTCATATTTTATGTAGATATGGAGGTATTTGAACCCAGTTCAATGACCGAATTATTTGCAGCTGATGGACAGTATGAGGATGAAAAATTATATGTTCTTGCAACAAACAAGAAACAATCTTCTTTTTGAGAGAATGCTATTTAAATTGTTGAACAAGTGGATGTTGGAAATTCCACAAATGATAAATCAGATACAGGGCAGGAGGAAATACATATGGTTGAAACTAAATTTTATTGAGATAATGCCTAGACAACAGTAGATCAAGGAGCAGAAATTTTTTTTTTTTTGAGAAATTGTTTATGCAGGATATCAGCATCCGAAAATTATGCAGAAAAGATGATTATGACAGTAGAGAAAAAGGACATTCACAACACAAAATTTGGCATCCAGGAGAAAGAAAGAAGACAACAAATGCATTAGCATTTGAAAGAGAACAGACAATCAATTTGAAGGTGAAATTTGATGAAGTCTACAACAACAGTAGTTGAGTGAATCATGAACAGGAGTCCATGAAATTTTTCAACTTAGGGAGTCTGATGCAGGGGCATCTAGAACAGTCAGCAATGTGATGGGTTGATCACATGTTGTGGCTGATTAAGAATTAGAAGACAAGTGCTTAAGTTGAATTTTAATTAATTAATTTTATATATGTAATTATTGTTGTCAAATTCTGAGTTTGAAAAGGGAAATGTGGCAAGTGATCCTCCCTGCGTGGAGATCAAGCCATGTAGTTAGATTATTTAGTTATAATAGATTTGAGAGATTGAACAAAAAACTAATTTAAGATTCTGTTGAGTGAAGAGAGGAGTTGAAGAGGTAATCTAGGGGATAGTTAGATATTTTGGGATTTGAACTAATCTAGTTCATAAATCCTTTCTTATATAAGTTGTAAGCCTTCGGAAATTAAAAAAGGAGAGAGGAATGAGAGCGAGTTAGATGATACAAAGAATTTAGTTTTAAAGCCTACGGGCTTGGGCAGAAAAGGGGATGAAGGCTATGTAATGCATATCCAGCCAAAATCCTGATTGTAAGAACAAGTGATTGTATTTGTAGAGTTTTTGATAAATGGAGATTTGATTGCAGAGAGCTTTGTTTCATTCTGTTATGTATTGAGAATCTGTATACAATTCTATGCGGTATAATTCCCAATTGAAAGATATCAAATGAATGAATGTTGAAGTGATTAGAATTGCAAGGGTTATAATTATTTGATTTCCGTGAGAGATTTACTTATTATCTAACTACTGTGTTTCTGGGTTCTAGACGTTGGTCCCATTTCATCTATGATAAGAGACCAACGAATTAGAAGTTTATATATGTTTGAATTAGATCCCTTCAGGATCGAATGAGGAATCAGAACATGGCAGAGTCAATGTTTGGAATGAAATGATGAAAATTTGAATGTAGGGCATAATTACAATTGAACCTGAAGATCGGAGATCTAGAGGAAATCGAGGAGTTCTGGTTTCTTTGCCTCGAGATCAGAAAGCGATTTCCAAGAAGGTTTGAAATTTAGTTGGAACCATAGTTCCATTAAAACCTCAAGTTGAATGAAAACAGAATGATGGAATTGAGTTCAAATCAATGATGGAACGAAGACTAATGGGATCGTTGTTAAAACTGTGACAGAGGAGTAGTTTTCTGATTATCGTAATTGCGTTAATATATTGATTCACATCAATACAATGCAAGGTTCAAGCTTAAATGGCTGAAAACCGCGTAGATTAAAGGCAATGGGAGTTGGAACTATGAATTGAGATGGAACAGTGAAAGGGTTTTGATACCTGGAAACATATGCCTTGGAACCATGAGTCAATGGTCAAGAGCGGAACCGGCAGAGTGAAACAGTGAAAGTGGTTTGAGAAAACCTTCAACTGGTTTTCGCGTAGCCAAAGGAGTGTAGGTGGTAATTTCCTGATCGAACGCGATATCAGCTAGCGTTTGACACGTAGCAAAGGTAGAATTTAAAAACAACTTTTTTCACATGCGTTTGACACATTAAGGTTTGTGAGATTTTGCTGAGCGATATTCGTTGGATTATCAAATGGGAGCACGGTGATGCGTCGACCATCAGATGAAACGAATGGTGAAGGTAAGTTGATAAGTGTGGGACCGGATAGTAATAGACATTGGTGTTTGTTTTTAAACAAAGTCAACACTTGCAATGGAAATGAAATATTAAATGAGGCTCAAACATAAGGTATGTTGCAACCTTTGATAGAAGTTGCCAGGTCGAAAGTATCAAACGCATGATGATTGGTAAAAGTTGTGGAAAAGTTATGTTTTGGATTTTAATTCAAAGTCAAACCCTGAATGAATAAAATATCGAATTGGTTCCAAACTTTAAATGTGTGAATGGTACCCTGGATTTTAATCAAAACCCAGTTGTGATTAAGCGAGGTTCAATTCCGCTTCAAAAGTATTCAAGGTTCAAAATAATGTATGGTTGGATCTGAATATTTTCTTTAGGTTTTAAATTGAAGAGCATTGTATAGGCAGATTTTGGGTTTGGAAGCTTGGGCTGCCATCAAGAAATGTGCCTAAGATATTTCCTAAGAGTAGGGAGTGGATCACAATTCTTTGTTGTGTCAATGCAATTGGTTCATTAATACCAGGATTTTATCTATTTACTCAACTAAAAATTTATGTATAGAATTGTGAACGAGGTGCATGCATGGATGAAAAAAGAGCTATTATTGAATTGACTTTTCCACTTTGCTGCATCTGTACCAGGTGGTGTCTCGCCTGAAAACAAACACCTATTGATTTTAGATGGCCATGGAAGCCACATGGTTGTGCAGACAATTGAGGGGGCCAATAATTTGGGCATTGACCTGTTAACATTGTTGGCTCATACCACTCACAGATTGTAGCCCCTTGATGTCAGTGTGTTTGGTCCTTTCAAGAATTATTTTAGGGTCGGGCGAGCTTCGTGGATGGCGAAGAATCCATGGTGGAATTAAATAGGTTTGAGCTAGCTGAGCTTGCAAGTAAAGAATTTAAAAGGGCTCTCAAACCTTCTAATATCAAAGCTGGATTTAGGAGGACTGGTATATGGCCACTTAATATTGATGCTCTTATTCATGATACTGGTTGTACCCAATCATTTGAAGCAGAAGGTCAAGAAGCAGAGAACTTACAAGACCATGTCGATGTCCAAGAAGATGTAGTTGTTGTTGAAGGTATAATGTACTTTTCTGAAGGGATGTTCTATGGTGATGATGATGAACATGTCATTGAGACACAGTTCAATAATGAACCAACTATCAATATCATTGAGGCTATCACACCCACTAAACCACCTACCAATTATGCATTTGAACTTCCATGTGATCAGTTGATCAAGGGAATAAAAATGCAATAGAATTAAACAATGAGAAATTGAGCATGCCAACCCAAGTAAGTGCACCATCACGGTTGGCATAGGCCGTGATGAATATCACTAGAAATAATGTGTCTACCACCAATGAGGAAAACATGGAAATGCCTTCACAACCATCAGAGTTGAACACTGAACTTGTTCATTATTTTGTGGAAAATGGATCACTAAAAAAGGATCCTATTCAACATGAAGTACCTGAAGAAGACAACAATGGGGGCCAATCAATTGTCCCAGAGGTTAAAATCCGTGTCAGGTCCTGAGGAGCATGGGACAAAAAAATAGAGAATACGTAGTACATTCCTAAAGCTACCAATAGAGAGAGTGAAGGCCTCATCAAGGAAATCAACATCAGATTGTCTTCGTTTGGGGAGGAGTTCAAAATTGCTCGCATACGAAGATTATATGAATTTAATGTTTGAGTCTAAACGTAAAAAGAATGAAATTCAGGAATCTAGAAAGAGAACTAAGGATTTAGCCAATGAAAAGAAAGCTATAAGGATTGCAGCAACAGAAACTTGAGCAAAGGAAACATTGGAAAGACAAAAAGCAAGGGAAGATAAGGAACATCAAAAGAAATTGGCAAGGCAAGAGAGAGAGGCAATAAAGGTTCAATAAGAGTTGGAAAAAGGAGGAGGGGTGATGAGCAGGAAAGACAATGGTCCAAGCCAGTTTGAGGAAAATAGGTTGATGTCCAATGATCTGGACCGCATTGTAGAGCACACACCATCATACCAAGACCTGATTAACATCCAAGTCCCTCGCTATCAGCCAAGGGTTAGGCCCACATATTATACCCCTACCAGTGTAGTTTTATATCCTAATTGTGTTTATATGACACCTGAACTCAGTGTTGGGGTTAGTAACACACGTGGACACTTGGGCTACTCATTCCCTCCATGGCTACAAGGAGAAAATTGGATTCCAGCATATGGCAACATTCAAGAACATCCTAATCATGCAACCTTGGGCAGTCCACCATACTTGGGTCAGGCAGAAAACTCAACAATTTTGGGAAATGCGGGAAATAGGGGTGGAATTACTTAATTTTTGTAACCACATCACAGTGTGAATTTCGAATTTTGTAAGGATGTGAATTTTGAATTTTGAGTTAGGTAAGAAATTCTGAAAACAATTTCAGTATTAGGTTATCATATATATTATTGTTCAAATTAAAAGGAAGGAATTATACCTTTAATATGTTATGTGCATGGAGCACACCTTTCAAATTCATTTCATAGTAGAAGATACACTTTTACATAGTTAAGGATTATCGAGTTCATCAAATTGAGGATTGGAAATGGTAAATTTACCATTCTCATTATTAATGTTTGTTAATGGTCATTGTGATGGTCAAGGAACAAAGGTATATCAACTAAAATAAAATATTGAACTATGTTGGGATAAATATATTCTCAAGGCCTTTCCCAAGTCTGTCTGAAATGCTAAAATAATTAAGTTTTATAAATAAGTCTAGCTCAGAAGCTGATACATTTAGAAGTCGAGGATTTATCCCCCAATTTCAAACATATCATTTTCAACAATGAAAGAAAACAAGAATAAGATACACATAGTCAACTCATTAAAAATAAACAAGAATTCCTAATCTTTCTTAGATGGTGCATAACCTTATTAGAAGAAGCCTAAAGAAAAACCATCCAACTACATGTGAATAACTAAATATCTCATGCAACTAACAACAAGAATAAAGATGCAATTGACAAAAAACATAGAAAAACATGGAAAAATTAGCTAGAGAATAATAATAACCAACAAAAATCATGCACAAAGCCAAGAGCATGCCAACAATCACAACAATCTACACGTTTCTCACATTTTGAACACAATTTTGCAACATAGGTAGATCAAATGAAATATATATATATATATATATATATATATATATATATATATATATATATATATATTGTAACTCTGTTGGGATAAATATATTCTTAGGGCCTTGCCTCGGTCTGCCTGAAGTGCTAAATAATTAATTTTTATAAAGAACTCTAGCTCATAGGCCGATACAATTCGAAGTCGAGGATTTATCCCCCAATTTCAAACATAGCATTATCAACAATGAAAGATAACAAGAATAAGATACACACAGTCATCTCATTAAACATAGTCAAGAATTCCTAATCGTTCTTAGATGGTGCATAACCTGATTAGAAGAAGCATAAATAAAAACCATCCAACTACATGTGAATAACTAAATATCTCATGCAACTAACAACAAGAATAGAGATGCAATTGACAATAAACATAGAGAAACATGGACATATTAGCTAGAGAATAATAATAGCCAACAAAACTCATGCACAAAGCCAAGAGCATACCAACAATAACAACAATCTATAAGTTTCTCATATTTTGAACACAATTTTGCAACATAGGTAGATCAACTGAAATAAAAAATTCTGTTGGGATAAATATATTCTCAGAGCCTTGCCCCGGTCTGTCTAAACTTTTCAAAAAAATATTTTTTATAAAGAACTCCAGCTCACAGGCTGATACATTTCGAAGTCGAGGATTTATCCCACAATTTCAAACATAACATTTTCAACAATGAAAGATAACAAGAATAAGATACACACAGTCATCTCATGAAACATACACAATAATTCCTAATCGTTCTTAGATGGTGCATAGCCTGATTAGAAGAAGCATAAAGAACAACCATCCAACTACATGTGAATAACTAAATATCTCATAAAACTAACAACAAGAATAGAGATGCAATTGATAACAAACATAGAGTTTCATGGACAGATTAGCTAGAGAATAATAATAGCCAACAAAACTCATGCAAAAATCCAAGATCATACCAAAAATCACAACAATCTACAAGTTTCTCATATTTTGAACAAAATTTTGCAACATAGGTAGATCAACTCAAATAAAAATTTGAACTCTGTTGGGATAAATATATTCTCAGGGCCTTGCCCCAATATATCTGAAATGTTAAGATACTTAAGTTTTATAAAGAACATGTAAAAATAATTAAGTTGTATAAAGAACTCCAGCTCACAGACTGATACATTTAGAAGTCGAGGATTTATCCCTCAATTTCAAACATAGTATGGTTAGGGAAGACTGGTAAGCATCACACATTATGGTAAAGCATTGAGTCCTTTAGTTTATCAGGCGAAGAAGTACTCTATTGTACACTATTTAGGGTGTTATAGGTCAATTTGGGCATCATTCCCAATGACCTAGTTAACTGGACATCATCCCCAGTATGGTCGCCAATTTGTTATGCAGAATTATGGATTACGGATAAAAAATTCTTCCCTAGATGTAGTGCTCATCTAGAAAAATAGGTTAAAGAATTTGCAACTACTTTTCCTAATAGTAAATAGACACACAGAACAGATCAAAGAACTTACTTGGAGTCCAAGCGCTTCCTATTCTCCTTCTGTCGCTCTTGTTGTAGCTTCAAATCTGAGCTAGATCGCCAAAATATTTCCTAATTTAGATAATTTCTTTCCATCTTTAATCAATATCCTCATAAAGAACATTTAAAACAATGAATAAAAATTTGATTAAAACAATTAATGGACATTTATTGTAATCATTAATTAGGATATTGATTTATTCAAGGGAGACAGTGCTATGCAAAGCACCGTGTCCTGTTCAACAGTGCGTTGAGCGCAGTCAGAGAATGAAAACTGAATTGTTTAACACACTTCTAATGCAAATTTGATTTCAAAAATCCTAATCTTTCTGAGTAAATGCTACTGGGTGAATAAACAGAGAAAATCAGAGGCAAATACACTAAGGATGAAGGGTAACATTCCCCAACGGAGTTGCCAATTTGTTATGCGGAATTATGGATTACAGATCAAACATTCTTCCCTAGATGTAGTGCTCATCTAGAACAACAGGTTAAAGACTTTGCAACTACTTTTCATAATAGTAAATAGACACACAGAACAGATCAAAGAACTTACTTGGAGTCCAAGCGCTTCCTATTATCCTTCTATCGCTCTTGCTGTAGCTTCAAATCTGAGCTAGATCGCCAAAATATTTCCTAAAAAGATGAACATTAAACAACAAAAGATAACAATAATACAGATGTCTATTCAAGTTATTCAGTTAAATCAATAAAACATGAACCATATACATCAAATAAGAATTCATAATATGAAATACAAAATATTATACAGATACATATGTGGGAAAGTAAGCATCAATCTTTATTAATGGATAGAAAGGGAGGCTACAACCCAGTGTTTGATTTAGTGTTGACATCTCCAGTAGCATCCCAGCCTCATCACAGTGCACATCTCTCCAGCAACATGTGACTCAAATCAATTCCTCAATTGAAATTCCACCAGCATTTCTTTACTCAAATTCTTCCTTCTCAAACGCTAAGATCTGTGCTCAATTTATAGAGGAGCTGAAGGTAGTTTTACAATCAATGAATTTCTAATAATAGGCAAGATATGTTCCCAGTCTCAGAGGTATCAAATGGACACATGGATTTGAAGTTTGACACATGTGAACTCTTCTAGAAGGCATTGGCCAAGTGGAAATTTCGGAACAATGAGAATTTCACTCCCAATGTGACCAACGCACCCATGAATGTCGGGAAGTACTTTGCAGAGCACCCTTGAGTGGGGTTGCTTGCATATGAAACACACTTAGTCCCTTTAGAGGCAGCGTTGATGAGCTTTCATATGATATATTATAAACTTCAAATCTTGAAAACCTTTGCAAATGAAATTCATGGATGATTTGTCTTGTTCTTTGTATTAGGGCATGTAACAACTGAAATTATAGGGAATGATAGACCCTATTCATTGGTTCTGGAGATGATGTCCAGTTAACCACGTCATTGGGAATGGTGCCCAAATTGACCTATAACAATTACCCCCTAAAGCATAAAGTCAAAATAATAATAACAATATTTTGATAGAGATGCTTTACACTGTGATGGACTAGAGATGAATCAGAGTGACGACCTGCATCAATCTTACAATACATTACATCATGATATATCCTCTTGATCATAATTGCTAAGGGAAGGCATTCCCATGCTCAGCACATAAACTTTCTAATAACATGTACACAATTCATAAAGTTGTCTACATTGGAATGTTTCCCAATACAGACATGCCTACAGATATAGGCCCATGTTCGGATGACGATCTATATGTAAGGTCACCGTACAAATGATGTGTACAAAAATCCTGAAATCACAACCCGGATGGTTGAAATTAGATCCGAGGTCTTCTTATCTCGTTCACTCAATCATTCGGGTACAAGTCTAGCCATGTGAATATATGATTTGTAGTCGAACATGGAAAGACAGAATTTGATTACCAGCCAATGATGTGAGCTGTTAACAAACGCAAGAGAACTACCATTAATGTCAATGGACCTCAATATACTGCAGTACATTTCGTAAGGTGTGAATAGATGATTTGATGTCAAACGCCAAACAAAATATTTCGGTCAAAAGTCCAGAAGCGAGGATCTTGTCGATGCTATAACAAGCCTCATGGTACTGGAATATAATGTTTCTAAGTGAACTTCCTGGATAATGATTTGTCATCGACATAAAGCCACCTTATTGCGAAACGGGAGTTACTGATTTCGGAGACAAAGGTATGACTTGGTATAGCAATGTTCAGGGATGATTGTCATGAGAATGAAGGTTTATGAGTATTTCAGAAGGATGAGTATTCACTGGATGACTTCTCTTGAACATATCGGCGACACTAAGATGAGTTGGCAGCATTGACCCAAAACCAAAGTGAAGGTATGATGAACCATAGGTATGAATGAACCGTCAAGAAGATTACCCAACCTAAACAGTCATGGTGATGGAGTGAAGTGTCATGTTCAAGAGCGACCTGCTACCGTAAAAGTTCTATTCACTTTCCCAAATTTTCCCTGGTCATTTGTCGACCAGTACCTCTTTATTTTTTAACAAGATTGAGGAGGATACCATTTTCTTGATCTATAATTCAACCCTTTGGGTGAATAAAGTATCGCTATTTAATAATTTAACGAGTCTAGCGATGAATGAAACTCGATTCTTCCCATGATTTACAAACCCGTCGCTATTTTATGTTTTAACGAGCTTAATGACAGTGATAGCCTGGTCCTTTTTCATATTTAGAGAGTTTGAAAAAGAGGACGAAATAAAACTCCATAAGTACTTTTTCGTAAAGTTGTCGCTCAGATCCGAAAAAGTGTAAAATAATATCTGAGAGAATCTCTTTAGTCATGTTTGACCAATGTATTCCTTTTTCGTAAATAATCTGTCTCAGTCTGAAAAATGGTTAAACTTATACTGAGTAGATATCAATTCATTTACTTTTACGAGCTTGAAAAGACAAGTGCTTGGAAATCTTTTCACATTATCAGAGTCTGAAAAGAGCTGAAAGAAGACTCAGGGGTTCCTTTTTCACTGTTATCAAAGCTCGAAAAAGAGATAAAAGTGTGCTTCAAATCCTTTTTCATTTTTAACAAAGCTCGAAAAATAAGGAGAAAAATTATGCTTTGTGGTCAAATCATTTTTGAAATAAATCTGCATGACTAATCTGTTCATCAGTTGTAAGACCTGTTAAGAACAACATCAAATGGATTAAAAATGCCCGTTTCATGATAAAAACATAATAAAACCATAGTCATAGTAATAAATATGATTTGAAAACAATTAAATGACTATTAAAAAGAGTTTTACTATTCATTTTTACCATTCCATAGTTACCATTTGCATTTTGGAGCTCTGAACCTGATTTTTCCCTCGGACGGATTTCATTGCCGTTTGATCCAGGTTAGTGCCATGAACCCTCTCTTTCCTTCAAGTATCATTTGTTTTCTTTTTAGTGCAAATTTTTAGGGTTTTATGGGCCCTAGGGTAAATTCTACTCCTAAAGAGGGCAACGCACCCTTGGACATCGAAAGGTACGTTGCATAGCAGCTAAAATGAAGACTAGCTGCATATACAATGCATTATCTCTTGTCCAGGGTTGCGTTGGGCACAATCTTCATTTTTGTTTTTTGCATCATGTCCAAAATTTTCTCAATTTTTTGCAGTGAATGGAATCCAATGGTTTTTATGGTTATATTTCAGGTTTTCATCGAATTACAATGACGATTACATAGAGGGAAAGAGAGCATGAAGAACAGGATATGATTGCCCTAAATGATCCCGACACAGTAAGAGCCCTAAGGGATTGTGGATTGTTAAAGTACTTCTGGATGTTAGGGATGAGGCAAAAAATAGAACTCTTGGAGTTCTTAGTTCGAGCATGGGATCCAGCTATCGAGGCATTTCATATTAATAACCAAGTGGTTCCCATAATAGTAGAGGATGTATACTTTCTCACAGTTTTGTCGAGGAGAGGCTTGCCTATTTCGCTCTCAAGGTCTATTGTTGGAGGAGAGACTGTGAGAGATTATGTTTTGCAACATTGTTATCCAGGGGCAGATCTAAGAAAATATGGAAAGATAAACATTCGGGATGTTAGAGATTTTCCTTTGAGAACTATCCTTTTCACGATCGCAAAACTTGTTGGCACCGTTACACTACATGTAGAGAATAGATCGTATATGCAGTACGTGCTAGAGTGTATGGAGCCAAAAATATTCAATTGGTCTGAAGTTGTACTTTTTCAGATAAAAGAAAAACTAAATAAAGCAAAGGGAGGAAGGAAGAAGAACTTAAGTTATGGTTTGATCCTCGTATAATTTACCTTAGAATGGATTCCACTGATGCAACCACAACATGTGACACTGGATGTCTCTAATCCTAGAGATCCACGGATGCAGAGATGGGTAGAACTAATGGGTAGGCATGTAGGCCAATCAACCATTGTGTTATCAACTGTGTTCTTTGCCTGATTTCAGCGACAGATTGTCACCATCGATGAGTATGCATACGCAGGCATTGATTTTCGAGGAGATCCAGATTTAGCTTTACCAAAAGGCGATAAGTGGGGTGCAATGGGTAAGAATGTTTTAACCATGTTTTTAATTTTCCTAATATTTATACAATGTTTTTGTATTTTTGATGTTTTCCACAGACTAAACTAAATTTTTTATGTAATGCAGATGTTGGTTGAGTTAAACTGGTGGGGGAACCAGAGCGTGTAGTAGATGAGCCAGCAGAGAGTTCTATCGAGAGAGTAGTCCTTCAAGATCTTGATATGGCTGAGACTCTGGCTGAGCTTCAGCAACACATAAAGGGGTTGACCTTCGAGATTCCGGATTACCGGATCGAAGAGTTACCCATGCGACTGCAGTGTCACTATAGGTGTTCCTAACCGTTGGATGCGGTTATCACGAAGGATAGCTAGATCTATAGCATGTTACCACGAGCACCACTAGTTTACTTTTGACATTTTGCATACATTTTGAGGTCAGATGACCAATGTGTCTTCGGCACAAATTTTGTAAAAACCTATAACTATCTATCTATTTGATTTCAGTGTTTTCCTATGTTTACTGTGCAATCCTATTCAATGATGTGAATGTTTTCTTTACATGTGTTGCAAATGTATGTCTAAAACTCGATTAGCTAAAGAATCAGTCAATGTGTTCAAATTTCTGGAAATGTGATGATATTGAATAAAATCAAAGTGTCTTTCCAAAAGTATAACTCTTAGGAACAATCTATGCAGTGTTGGATTTATAACAGTATAAACACTAGTAAGTTGTAATACCACAAGTTGTGAGTCTAACCTTATGATGATGCGGTTAATACCAAATGAAATGGCATCAGAGAGAAGTTCGATCAAGTCACTATACTCAGCGATATTTTTCGTTGATCTACCGATACAAATCCCTTGAAAACTCACTAACTCGCCATTTGGAGTGAAAATGGCCCACGATGTAGAGGATAGATTCTGTGGACTACGACTAGCACCATCAACATATCCAACAAATGATTTCGAAGATTCAGAGATCTGCAATGAAATGTAAAGTGGATTACTAACGTCAATAAAACTCTAAAAACAAACTAAGACAATGAATGCAAATAAATAACATATATATACAATATAATACAAAAAATTACTACGCTCATGATTAAGCATAGTAACGTTTTAGATACAACCCATTTCTGCACCAATGGAATTCCATAATTACAATCAACTAACTCATAGGCACCCTTAGCAATAACTCTTTTGACAATATAGGGGACATGCCATAATGGATCAAATTTTCCTGTACCTATTACTTCAGCTTCATGATCATAAAATAGGACCAAGTCACCCTCTAAGAAAATGCGAGGCTATACATTTTTGTCGTATTGCATCTTTATACGTCTCTTATGCACTTCGTTGGCCAATTGGGCTTCACGACGCGTTTCATCAAGATGGATGAGGTTAAAAAGACGCACTTCTTCTTATGAGGTGTCAGGTAACAAGTCAATTGCGAGTTTTAACGACGATATTTCACATTGGATTGGAAAGATAGCTTCCAGACCATACACCAATTGAAAGGGAGTAAATTTGGTTGCACTTCTCACCAAGGTTCGGTATGCCCACAAGGCCGAGTACAAGATCAAATTCCATTTTCTTTTACAAACTCATATCATTCGTTGAAGCATATGTTTAAGAATCTTGTTGATAGCCTCAACTTTTCCATTTGATTGTGGGTAATAAGGAGTAGAATTATCATGTGACAATCCTAACTTGGAAGTTAATTCAGTCATCATGTGGTTACGAAAATGCTTCCCATGATCTATAACTATATCCTGCAGGACCCCAAACCGTGAAATAACATGATTAAAGAAAAACAATATAGCTGTCTGTCCTGTGTTGTTGAATGTAGGCATTGCTTTGGCCCATTTAGTAAAGTAGTCGACTGCGACAATAATATAACCATGTCCCCCTTACGAATGAGGGTTACAGGTCATGAATTCAATACCCCATTTCAAAAATGGTCCCACAGAGACAACAGGATGCATTGGCACTGGCGATTTGCGGCTTTTACGATTAAAAATCTGGCACACATGACAATTTCTGACTGCGAGGATGCAGTCGCGAAATATGGTAAGCCAAAAGTAACTGGCGCAGAGTATCTTCTACACGGTAGTGTATCCAAATAAATGTCCACCACAAGCCCCAGCATGAAAATCATTTAAAACCTTTTCGGCCTCCTCATGAGTGAGGCAGCTCCTTAAAATGGTATCGACACCATGAAGATAAAGTGTATCACCGATGATCAGAAAATCTTTGGCTTGGTATCGAATACGTCGTTGTTCAGAGCGAGAGGTATAGGTCGAAAAGTTTGAGTTTGGAGATAAATGATGAAATCTCTATACCAAGGATCAGATGATCCGATCAGAAACAGAGACTCGTAAGGAATTGATGGTTTCAACATAGTTGCAGTACTATTAGAGGGAAGGTCATAGAGAAGCTTAGCCAAAACTAAAGACTTCTTTGACTTGGATTTGATGAATTCCAAATCAAATTCCTGCAAAATGACAGTCCATTTTGAATATTCCCCCCCTTAGCAATTGACGTGATAAGATATAAGTCATGGGGTTGCAATCTGAAATGATAGTGATCCTTCAGAGCAGGATATAGTGGCGAAATCTTTGGACAGCTTGGATAGCGACCAAGGCAAGCTTTTCTACGTATGAATACTTAACTTCCGTATCATTGAGATTACGACTCAAATAATAGATCGGATGTTCAATTCCATTTTCTACTTGGACCAAAACCATAGCAATGGTCGTTTCAGCCACGACGATATATAGGAAATAATAATTCTGATAATTACGGGGATACATTAATGATGCTTAGACAAGAGTATCCTTGACAACATCAAAAGAAGCTTGCGCGACTTGGTCCCAATGGAAGGGAACCCCCTTTTTCAAGAGTCAAGTAAATCCTTTAGCCATTTCGGCGTAGTTTGGAATGAACCTTCTTAGGAAGTTAGAATTTCCTTGAAGTTTCTGTATCTGAAGTAAATTTGATGGTGCAGGAAAATCAAGAATGGCCTGAACCTTCAATGGGTCGATTCGAATTCCTTCTTTTGAGACTACGAATCCAAGAAAATGACCAAAACCAACACAAAATACACATTTATGTGGATTGAGGTGTATTTTGTAGTGTCGGCAGTGTAAGAAGATGGCTCTCAAATGCATCGGGTGATCATTCTGATTTCGTGAATGCGCGGGTAAATCATCTAGATAAGGTTGAAAAATGTGCTTGATGTCATTGAAAGAATAATCCATTGCTCTCTGAAAATTTTCCCTAGTGTTATTTAAACCAAATGGTAGTTTCCTATAAGAGAATGTGCCCCAGGGACAGATGACTGTTGTCTTATGTTGATCCTCTGGGCGGATATTGATTTGATTGTAGCTGGAAAATCCATCCATGAACGAAAATATTTCACATCCTGCAAAATCGTCAATAATCTGATTGATAGAGGGAGTAAGATAGTTGTCTTTTGGACAAGCAATGTTGACGTCTCGATAATCGACGCACACTCTAATAGTTCCTTGTTTTTTCATGACCGGAACAATATTGGAAACCCACTCAGTTAGAGGAATAAGGTAAATGAAACCAGCATGAAAAAGTTTTTCAACTTCTGCTTTGATGGAAATGGCTTTCTTTGGATGAACAGGACGAAGTTGTTGACGCACCAATTTGATATCAGGATACATATTAATAGTGTGTTCAACAATACTAGTATCTATGCCTGGAATTTCATCATAAGACCAATAAAATACGTCACGGAATTCATGAAATAGAGAGTGATATGTTTCGAGTTCTGATGTGGAACAAGACACACTGACATGAAGATTTTCTACAACGCTAGGTTTGGTTGAAATATCGATAGAAATAGTTTCTTCAATATTTGACAGATTTTGTTCAGAATCGATTGCATTAATAGGTAAAGAATTCGAAAATAAATTTTTGATTGATGGGTGATATAGTTCACTAAGAAGATTTTCTTCATAACTAGGAAGATGGAAACGATGATGATAATCTTCCCATGGTTCTCCTTCTGACATCATGGCTTCCAAAATATTCTCATCTGTCAAGAAAATTGAGGAAAATGGATTAGGTGGAGTACCAAAATCTAAGGAACGATAAACCCAAACAACCAGCGACGTTGATTTTGGATTCGCCACTCAAGCCAAATAGATTAATTGCTATGCCAGCTCAATAGGGTTGGGCGGCAGAAATTCATCCAACGTAACAATTTTATAATCACCTGTATTCTTGCTTAAGCCAGATGGAGTGGAAGAGATCATGTAGCAGGTCTCTATACTTGCAATTTTTGCCGACGTCGCAAGCGGCGGTAATGCAAAGGTTCCCATGAGAGTGGAATCCTTTCAGAGTCCTACACCAATGTTTTGAAGTGCTAGTTGGGGTGTGTGAACGAACATAACACTTCCAGCTACCTGCGAAGTAGAGGCAAAGAAGGATAGCTGATTAATGACTGTGATAGTACCTTTATATGGAAAGGAAATCATTCTAAAATATGTAGAAACAATTGCAGTCATAGCATATACCCATGGCCTTACAAGTAGAATATTATAGTCAAGGGGTCCGTCAACAACCTCGACATCAAAATTCACTGTTTTCCCCCCTAGTTCAACATGCAGGTTATTAATAATACCACAAGGATTATATGTACATCCATCAAAAGCCTTCAACATCGTTGATGATTATGATAAGTGCAGCGAGCCAAGTGACGTCCAACAATTTAGAGACATAATACAGGTAGATGCTCTCTCATCAATAATAGTGCGATGAACAAGGTGATTGAGAACATTTACTTGTATGGAGAATGCCAATTCTGCTGGAAGTTGTGGCACATAGCTCATATGATTAAAGACGACAAGATTAGAATCAGTCGGATCAATTCCACCAATAGCCAACAATAAAGACTTTTTTTGGGAGGGACAATTTTGTAATACTTGAAGAGTAGACATAGCTTAAGGGGATTGAGCCAAATCTTCAACTATATTATAATTTTGAGCAACTCTTGCTCGAGGATTATATATCAATTTGTGAATTACTCCCTTTGGTGGCTTAATTGTCAATTCAGGAATAGCAGTAGGAAGTACCGATTCCGTAGATGGATTCGTAGTCAAGGTAGTAGGTTGATCAGTGGCCTGACTACCATAATATTTATTACGCGTTGACACTAAAATATCTGTTGAAGGTTTTGTGACAAATAACATAAGTACTTGAGAACTAGAAGTTGGATCTGTAGCAACCAAATTTGTGTTCGGATTCGGAAATGTATCTATCAACACAGTTGATGCATTGGAAGTCTCAATGATTTTTGAGACTTCAGCGCGGTGAGGACAATTCTGAAAAAAGTGTTCCTCATTACAGATTATGCATGGATAACGCGGTTTCCTAGGTCCAGACGATTGATCAAATGATCTTTCCTGCGGGTTAGAAGTTTGATTTTTCTTATATTTCCCCTTTTTCTTACTTCCAGGTTGCTTGTCACTTTTTCCCTTGTCAAACAACAAGAAATTAATTTCGGAAGAAGGTGCAAGATCAGATGCAGTAGTATGATGTTTTCTTGCATTGCCAATCAATCCATCTCTGGCATGAGAGTCCTTTAACTAAGGAGGAACAATAAAATTAGATCTCGACGCGTTAATAATTTTTTCATAGAGCATGCCAGACTGAGTATAAATCAAGTCTAAATATTGGGCACGAGCAATAACCTGCTCTTCTGTGACGACGCCACCCTTAGCCACATCCTCAGTTACAAATGGTAATAGGGACTTAATGAACCACTCAGCAAGGAGTTGATCAATAACAAATGTCTTAACCATTCTACGATGATGACGCCACTCATGAATATGATCAGAAATGTGAGTAGAATTAGTCTGTTTGAAATTAGTTAAGAGTTCTGTTCTAGTTTCATATCGTATGGGTAACTAGAAGTGAGTAAAAAAGACAGTAGCTAGGGCAGTGAAATTATCAAAAAGAAGCTCTAGGTAACTCAATATACCATTTTGCAGCAGAACCAGTGAGCATAAGCTGAAAAAGACGTAGTCGAACAGAATCATCATTTAGGGAATTTGATGAACACCATAAATGATAAGTCATGACATGAGTCGACGGGTCTTCCCCAGGGTTTCCATTGAACTTAGGAATATCCGAGGGTAATTTGTGAGGTATCACTGGTCACCAAGAAGCATAGTTGATTGGATCATTGGTTAGTCGATTTAAATCTGGTAACTCTAAAGTCGCAACAAAAGGGAATTGTCTATTAAGGTCAAGTTGAGCATAGCCAGGGTATGATGGAATTTCTTGAGCAATAGGCCTTTGAGCATCAGCATAAGGAATCTCCTGTTGGTAACCCAGATAGGGGTTTTTTTGAAAAGAAAAGGCTTGAGGATTCTGTTGACCAAAACCTGGATATGATACTTGTTGAAATGAAGTTTGAGGTATTTGTGCCTGAGGCTGCCAAGGGGTCTGTCCACCAATGTTATAAACCAAATTAGAATAATTTGGATTCAGTTGATATGTATAACTAGGTTGTGGCTGTAACATCCCATAAAATGGTGAAATAGATTGTGAATAAATGATTCCAGATACAGGTTGTTGTAAATTAATCGAAGGATTTGGAGTCTGTGGACCCAATATTTGAGGGTATTGAGTTGAAGGACCCGCCTAAAAAGGTTGTTGTACAAAATTTTGATTATGTAATAGGGGTAAAGATGTATTAACAAGTGGGAATGATGTGGGTGTAACAGGTTGAACTGGTTGATACGAGTGTATAACTGTTTGTGGTTGGATAGGCAGAGTGGGCTTCCATTGACAAACATTCATTTCGACATTAGGTTGACCAAAAAGTGACGGAGTACTGTCATAGTGGGTGACCAAAGGTTGCCCCCCAGCATGAGGAGGATAATAAGACGGAAAATATTGCTCTCCAAATGCTGGGAGTCCAGTTGATATGGTACTTGATGGAATAGACCCAGAAGGACCGGCTTGATATTGCCCTGATGATGTGTATAAAGAATAAAGTCGTTCAGTACTCACTATAGTTTTACCAATTAGAATACCAGACGATGAAATTGGTAAAGTCCATGGATTTGAAGATGCACCAAAGAAAATTCCAGATAAATATTTATAATCTGATGGGACCATAGGGCCACCATGAAAATATGACTCTGGTGAAGTTGTAAACATCGACGGGGTAGCGAGGGCAGGTGCTGATGTAATTGGAATAGATGGCCCAACCGAAGATGTTGGTTCAGGCATGGTTACTTGACCAAATGTATACCCTTTTGGATCGACAGGATTTTGAATAGGAACAAGATCAACAAAAGTAGAGGGTGGTGATTGATGAAAAGAATCGTATAGGTAAATATCCTCCCCAAAATGGGTTGGAGTTAAAGGTGTCTCGTCTTGTGGGATTTCTTCAATCGAAATTAAACCAGGTGGAAGTATTTCATCGTCAGGCCCAAAGTATATTTCAGGTGGTTGACTATGTGATATGGGAGACTCAATGGCTACAGAATTTTGTGGTATGACCAATGTAGGAACAACTTCCGGTTATTTGACTTCGGGATTCAGATGTTCTGGCAAAAAGGAGACAGGATCTCGATCAACTTCTAGTTGAACAATTTCGGGTCCAAGAGGTATGGTCTCACTGATTGGATGGATCGTGACCACGGGTAGTTGTGAGGACTTTGTCTTGACAACAATAGACAAACCGGGATGTGTAGAAACAACTTGAGCTAACTTTGGTATATGGGAAGATGATGTTTCACCAAAGGTACCAATAGTACTTGATTCAGTAGAGTGTTGTCGCCTTCGTCGACCAGGAGTAACTTCTGGTGGTAAAGGTGGTTTCAATGCTAATCTACGTGAACAACGGGGGAAAGGATTTTCTTCTTCTACGATTACTGATTTATTTAAACCAAAAATAAATAAATAAAAATAAAATGGTATTGCTAGGCAAAAGGTTTATCAAGAAACTATGAACTGCAGAATACCTTCTGGCGAACCAAGAAGTACGGGCAAAAAATCTCCCCGAATGTTGTGTTCGGTGTATCACAATTTACAAGGCGGCCGACTCGGTTCACTATGGATGGATAGCAACCTAAAGTTGTCATCCCAAATATACCCGAAGGTACGCGGAGGCCCAAGTCCGTATTAGCGCTGTCTAATGTGAAACCGCACAGTGAGAGCACCCCTTTATAATTTTCGTACTGTAACACCGCCTAATATATCCAAAAATACGTGGATGAGCTATGATATACTTACGTACGTGGATTAAGGTATCAAATTTGGAATGTATCGCAGAAAATTAATGACAGCTGCTATGTTTTTCGACGCTGGAACACATCTCTAGCCTAGACCTTCTAAATGTTATCGTTATGGTTCCAATGCTTTGTTAGGTAAATTGAGTTAAATTTTAAGTTGATATTGTTTATCAATTTGCCTTTTAAGGTTCACCGCAATGATGTATTGGAAATTCCTAAAATGCAAACTAAAATAATAAGCAATCTTTCACTTTTAGTTTTTTTAATGAAAATCCTAGCTACTAGAGGGAAAGAGAAATCAATTTGAGAGTAAATAATCAAAGAGCACAAACTAAAATGTAGCTTTCCTAATTGTTCCTTTTGCAAAACACACAATCCACTACATGCAAATGCAAGTTTTTCTTTTCATTCCTTTAATGTTATGAATGCAGAAAAGGAAACTAAGTGCATCAAATCAATAAAAACAAATGCCTTTTACTTTTGAGAAATGAAGAATTTAAACAACAATTTCTCTTTTGAAGGAAAAATGAGGAATTTAACAACAATTTCTCCTATCAGGAAATGAAGAATTTAACGACAATTTCCGTTTTCAAAAGCAAATGGATATAATGCAGCAATGAAAATACATTGAAATTAATTCTTCAATGATAAAGAAAAATGCTTTAAATAAACATTGAACAAACTTTTCTTTCAAAGGAGGAAGAGGTAGGTAAGGTCACTGGTCAATCTGAGGTATCAGGCTCTTTAAAACACAACAAACAACAAACTGAAAGAAAATGCAATGAAAAACTAAATGGAATTTGGCTGATTCTAGGGGGCAACACAGTCTCTAAGGGGAGACAGTGCATTGCAACGCACCCCTGGAAGTGAGACAGTGCTATGCAAAGCACTGTGTCTTGTTCAATAGTGCGTTGAGAGCAGTCAGAGAATGAAAAATAAATTGTTTAACACACTTCTAATGAAAATATTGATTTCAAAAAGCCAAATATTTCTGAGTAAATGCTACTAGGTGAATAAACAGAGAAAATCAGAGGCAAATACACTAAGGATGAATGGTGAATTCCCCAGTGGAGTCGCCAATTTGTTATGTGGAATTATGGATTACGGATAAAACATTCTTCCCTAGATGTAGTGCTCATCTAGAACAATAGGTTAAAGACTTTGCAACCACTTTTCCTAATAGTAAATAGACACACATAACGGATCAAAGAACTTACTTGGAGTCCAAGCGCTTCCTATTCTCATTTTGTCGCTCTTGTTGCAGCTTCAAATATGAGCTAGATCTCCAAAATATTTCCTGCAAAGATGAACACTAAACAACAAAAGATAGCAATAATATAGATGTCTACTCAAGTTATTCAGTTAAATCAATAAAACATGAACCATATACATCAGATAAGAATTCATAATATGAAAGACAAAATATTATACATATACATATGTGGGAAAGTAAGCAACAATATTTATTAATGGATAGAAGGGGAGGTTACAACCCAGTATTTAGTGTCACCATCTCCAGCAGCATCCCAAGCTCATCACAATGCACATATCTCCAGCAGCATGTCACTCAAATCAATTCCTCAATTGAAATTCCACCAACATTTCTCTGCTCAAATTATTCCTTCTCAAACACTACGATCTGTGCTCAATTTATAGAGGAGCTTAAGGTAGTTTTACAATGAATTACTTTCTAATAATAGGCAAGACATGTTCCCAGTCTTAGAGGTATCAAATGGACACATGGATTCAAATTTTGACACTTGTGAACTCTTTTAGAAGGCACTGGCCAAGTGGAGATTCCAGAACAATGAGAATTTCGCTCCCAATGTGACCAACGCACCCATGAATGTCGAGAAGTGCTTTTCAGAGCACCCTTGAGTGGGGTTGCTTAAATATGAAACACAATTAGTCCCTTTAGAGGCAGCGTCGATGAGCTCTCATATGATATATTATAAACTTCAAATCTTGGAAACCTTTGCAAATGAAAGTCATGGATGATTTGTCTGTTCTTTGTCTTAGGGCATGTAACAACTGAAATGATAGGGAATGATAGACCCTATTCATTGGTTCTGGAGATGATGTCCAGTTAACCAGGTCATTGGGAATGGTGCCCAAATTGACCTATAACAATTTCCCCCTAGAGCACGAAGTTAGAATAATAATAAAAATATTTTGATTGAGATGCTTTACACTATGATGGGCTGGAGATGAAGCGGAGTGGCGACCTGCATCAATCTTACAATAATTTACATCATGATATATCCTCTTGATCATAATTTCTGAGCAAAGGCATTCCCATGCTCAACACATAAAATTTCTAATAACATGTACATAATTCAGAAAGTTGTCTACAATGGAATGTTGCCCAATACATACATGCCTACAGATATAGGTCCATGTTCGGATGACAATCTATATGTAAGGTCACTGTACAGATGATGTGTGCAATAATCCTGAAATTGCAGCCCGGATGGTTGAAACTAGATCCGAGGTCTTCTTATCTCGTTCACTTGATCACTCGAGTACAAGTCTAGCCATGCGAATATATGATTTGTAGTTGAACATGGAAAGACATCGTTTGATTACCAGCCAATGATGTGAGCTGTTAACAAACATGAGAGAGCCACAATTAATGTCAATGGCCCTCAAGGTATTACAGTACATTTCATAAGGCGTGAATAGATGATTTGATGTCAAATTCCAAACGAAATATTTCGGTCAAAATTCCGGAAGCGAGGATCTTGTCGATGTTGTAACAAGTCTCATGGTACTGGAATATAATGTTTCTAAGTGAACTTCCTGGATAATTATTTTTCATTGACAGGAAGCCACCTTATTGTGAAATGGGAGTTACTGATTTCGGAGACAAAGGTATGACTTGGTATAGCAACGTTCAGGTATGACTGTCATGAGAATGAAGGTTTATGAGTATTCTAGAAGGATGAGTATTCACTGGATGACTTCTCTTGAATATATCGACGACACTGAGATGAGTTGGCAACATTGACCCAAAAACGAAGTGAAGGTATGATGAACCATAGTTATGAATGAACCGTCAAGAATATTACCCAACCCAAATATTCACAGTGATGGAGTGAAGTGTCATGTTCAAGAGCGACCTGCTACCATAAAAGTTCTGTTCACTTTCCCAAATTTTCCCCGGTCATTTGTCGACCAGTACCTCTTTATTTTTTAACAAGCTTGAGGAGGATAACATTTGCTTGATCTATAATTCAACCCTTCGGGCGAATAAAGTATCACTATTTAATAATTTAACGAGTCTAGCGATGAATGAAACTCGATTATTCCCATGATTGACAAGCCCGTCGCTATTTTATGTTTTAACGAGCTTAACGACAGTGACAGCCCGATCCTTTTTCATATTTAGAGAGTTTGAAAAAGAGGACGAAAGAAAACTCCATAAGTACTTTTTCGTAAAGTTGTCGCTCAGATCCAAAAAAGTGTAAAATAATATCTGAGAGAACCTCTTTAGTCATGTTTGACCAAGTTATTCCTTTTTCGTAAATAATCTATCTTATTCTGGAAAAGGGTTAAACTTATACTAAGTAGATATAAATTCATTTACTTTTACGAGCTCGAAAAGTCAAGTGCTCAGCAGTCTTTTCACATTATCGGAGTCTTAAAAGAACTGAAAGAAGACTCCAGGGGTTCCTTTTTCGCTGTTATTGAAGCTCAAAAAAGAGATAAAAGTGTGCTTCAAATCATTTTTCATTTTTAACAAAACTCGAAAAATAAGGAGAAAAAGTATTCTTTGTGGTCAAATCATTCTTGAACTAAATCTGCATGACTAATTTTTTCATTAGTTGTAAGACCTGCTTAGAACAACATCAAATGGATTAAAAATACCTGTTTCATGATAAAAGCATAATAAAACCATAGTCGTAGAAATAAATATGATTTAAACAATTAAATTACTATTAAAAAGAGTTTTACTATTCATTTTTACCATTCCATAGCTACCATTTTCATTTTGGAGCTCTGAACCTGATTTTTCCCGTGAACTTCAACTGTTGATTGCGATCATTTCTGTGGACGGATTTCATTGCCGTTTGATCCAGGTTAGTTCCATGAACCCTCTCTTTCCTTCAGTAATAATTTCATTTCTTTTTAGTGCAAATTTTTAGGGTTTTGGGGTCGCTAGTGTAAATTCTGCTCTCAAAGATTGCAACGAACCCTTGGACATTGAAAGGTGCATTGCATAGCAACTAAAATGAAGGCTAGATGCATATACAACACACTGTCTCTTGTCCAACATTGCGTTGGGCACAATCTTCATTTTTTTTTTTTGCATCATGCCCAAAATTTGCCAAATTTTTTGCATTGAATGGAATCTAATGGTCCTTATGGTTATATTTTAGGTTTTCATCAGATTACAATGACGATTACATGGAGGGAAAGAGAGCATGAAGAACAGGATATGATTTCCCTAAATTATTCGGGCACAGTAAGAGCCCTAAGGGATTGTGGACTGTTAAAGTACTTCCGGTTGTCAAGGATGAGGCAAAAAATAGAGCTCTTGGAGTTCTTAGTTCGAGCATGGGATCCGACTATTGATTCATTTCATATTAAGAACCAAGTGGTTCCCATAATAGTAGAGGATTTATACTTTCTCACAGGTTTGTCAAGGAGAGGTTTGCCTATTTCACTCTTAGGGTCTATTATTGGAGGAGATATTGTGAGAGATTATGTTTTGCAGCATTGTTATCCAGGGGCAGAGCCAAGAAAATATGGAAAGATAGACATCCGAGATGTTAGATATTTTCCTTTGAGAACTATCCTTTTCACGATTGCAAAACTTGCTAGCACCGTTACACTACATGTAGCAAATAGACCGTATATGCAGTACATGCTAGCATGTATGGATCCAACAGTCTTCAATTGCTCTAAAGCTGTAATTTCTCAGATAAAAGAACAATTGAACAAAGAAAAGGGAGGAAGGAAGAAGAACTTCAGTTATGGTTCGATCCTCATATTGTTTGCCTTAGATCAGATTCCATTGATGCAGCCACAACATGTGACACTGGATGTGTCTAATCATAGAGACCCATGGATGCAGAGATGGGTAGAACTAATGAGTAGCATGCAGGCCAATCAACCATTGTGTTCTCAATTGCGTTCTTCGCCTGGTTCCGGCGACAGATTGTCGCCATCGATGAGTATGCATATGCAGGCACTGATTTTCGAGGAGATCCAGATTTAGCTTTACCATAAGGCGCTCAGTGGGGTGAAATGGGTAAGAATGTTTTAACCATGTTTTTGATTTTCCTAAGGTATATACAATGTTTTTGTATTTTTTATGTTTTCCAAAGACTAAACTAAATGTTTTATGTAATGCAGATGTTGGTCGAGTTCAACTGGTGGAGGAACCAGAGCGTGTAGCAGATGAGCTAGCAGAGAGGGCTATCGGGAGAGCAGTCCTTCAGGATCTTGATATGGCTGAGACTCTAGCTAAGCTTCAACAACACATAGAGGGGTTGAACTTCGGGATTCCGGATTGCCGGATCGAAGTGTTACCCATGCGACTGCAGCATCACACTATAGGTGTTCCTAACCGTTGGATGCAGTTACTACGAAGGATAGCTAGATCTATAGCATGTTACCACGAGAGCCACTAGTTTACTTTTGACATTTTGCATACATTTTGAGGTCAGATGACCAATGTGTCTTCGACACAAATTTTGTAAAAACCTATAACTATCTATCTATTTGATTTCAGTGTTTTCCTATGTTTATTGTGCAATCATATTCAATGATTTGAATGTTTTATTTACATGTGTTGCAAATGTCTGTCTAAAACTTGATTAGCTAAAGAATCAATCAACGTGTTCAAATTTCTGGAAATGTGATGATATTGAATAAAATCAAAGTGTCTTTCCAAAAGTCGAACTCTTAGGAACAATCTATGCAGTGTTGGATTTCTAACAGTATAAACACTAGTAAGTTGTAATACCACAAGTTGTGAGTCTAACCTTATGATGATGCAGTTAATACCAAATGAAATGGAATCAGAGATAAGTTTTATCAACGTGCTATACTCAGCAATATTGTTCGTCGATCTACCGATAAAAATCCCTTGAAAACTCACTAACTCGCCGTTCGGAGCGAAAATGGTGCACGTTACAAAGGATAGATTCTGTGTACTATGACTAGCACCATCAACATATCCAACAAATGGTTCCGAAGATTCAGACATCTGCGATGAAATGTAAAGTGGATTACTAATGTCAAAAAAACTCTAAAAAAAACTAAGACAATGAATGCAAATCAAGAGTATATATATACAATATAATACAAAAAATTACTACACTCATGATTAAGCTTAGTAACGTTTCAGATACAACCCATTTCTGGGCTACGCTAACGCAATTCCATCATAATCAACTAACTCATAGGCACCCTTAGCAAGAAATATTTTGACAATATAGGGGCCATGCCATAATGGCTCAAATTTTCCTGTACCTATTACATCATCTTCCTGATCATAAAGTAGGACCAAGTCGCCCTCTGAGAAAATATGAGGCTAGAAATTTTTGTCGTATTGCACCTTTATACATCTCTTATGTGCTTCGTTAGCCAATTGGGCTTCACGATGCTTTTCATCAAGATGGATGAGGTTAAAAAGACGAGCTTCTTCCTCTGAGGTGTCAGGTAACATGTCAATTGCGAGTTTTAACGATGGTATTTCACATTGGATTGGCAAGATAGCTTCCAGACCATACACCAATTGAAAGGGAGTAAATATGGTTTCATTTCTCACCGAGGTTCGGTATGCCCAAAAGGCTGAGTACAGGATCAACTGCCAGTTTCTTTTACAAACTCCTATCATTCATTGAAGCATATGTTTAAGAATCTTGTTGATAGCCTCAGCTCATCCATTTGATTGTGGATGATAAGGAGTAGAATTATCATGTGACAATCCTAACTTGGCAGTTAATTCAGTCATCATGTGGTTACTAAAATGCTTCCCATGATCTGTAACTATAGCCTTCAGGACCCCAAACCATGCAATAACATGATTAAAGAAAAACAATGCAGTTGTCTGTCCCGTGTTGTTGAATGCAGGCATCGCTTCGGCCCATTTGGTAAAGTAGTCGACTGCGACAATAATATAACCATTCCCCCCGGACGAACGAGGGTTACAGGTCATGAATTCAATACCCCATTTCGAAAATGGTCCCATAGAGACAACATGATGCATTGGTGTTGGCGGTTTGTGGATTTTACGATAAAAAATCTGGCACGTATGACAACTGTTGACCGCGAGGATGCAGTCGCGAAATATGGTAGGCCAAAAGTAACCGGCGTAGAGTATCTTCTGCGTGGTAGCGTATCCAGATAAATGTCCACCACAGGCCCCATCATGTCAATCATTTAAAACCTTTTCGGCGTCCTCATAAGTGAGGCACCTCCTTAAAATGGTATCGACACCATGACGATAAAGTGGATCGTCAACGATCAGATAATATTTGGCTTGGTATCGAACACGTCGTTGTTTAGAGCGAGAGGTATTAGGTTGAAAAGTTTGAGTTTGGAGATAAATGATGAAATCTCCATACCAAGGATCATATGATCCGATCAGAAACAGAGACTCGTAAGGAATTGATGGTTCTAACGTAGTTGCAGTAATATCAAAGGGAAGGTCACAGAGAAGCTCAAAAAATACTAAAGACTTCTTTGACTTGGATTTGATGAATTCCAAATCAAATTCCTACAAAATGACAATCCATTTTGAATATTTGCCCCCCAGCAATTGACGTGATAAGATATAAGTCACGGGGTCGCAATCCGAAATGACAGTGGTCTTTCAGAGTAGGATATAGTGGCAAAATATTTGGACAACTTGAACAGCGACCAAGGCAAGATTTTCTACGTATGAATACTTAACTTCCATATCATTGAGGTTATGACTCAAATAATAGATCGGATGTTCAATTCCATTTTCTACTTGGACTAAAACCATAGCAATGGTCGTTTCAGCCACAGTAATATATAGGAAATAATAATTCTGATACTTAGGGGGATACATTAATGACGCTCAGAAAAGAGTATCATTGATAGCATCAAAAGAAGCTTGTGCAACTTGGTCCCAATGGAAGGGAACCCCCTTTTTCAAGAGTCGAGTAAATCCTTTATTCATTTCGATGTAGTTTGGAATGAACCTTCTTAGGAAGTTAGCCTTTCCTTGAAGTTTCTGTATTTGAAGTAAATTTGATGGTGCAGGCAAATCAAGAATGGCCTCAACCTTAAATGGGTCGATTTGAATTCCTTCTTTTGAGACTACGAATCCAAGCAAACGACCAAAACCAACAGAAAACACAGATTTATGTGGATTGAGGCATATTTTGCAGTGTCGGCAGCATAAGAAGATGGTTCTCAAATGCATCGGGTAAATATTCCGATTTTGTGAATGTGTGGGTAAATCATCTAGATAAGTTTGAACAATGTGCTTGATGTCATTGAAAGAATAATCTATTTCTCTCTGAAAAGTTGCCCCAGCGTTCTTTAAACCAAACGGTAGTTTCCTATAAGAAAATGTGCCCCATGGGTAGATGAATGTTGTCTTATGTTGATCCTCTAGGCGGATATTGATTTGATTGTAGCCGAAAAATCTATCCATGAACGAAAAGATTTCACATCCAGCACAATCGTCAATAATCTGGTCGATAAAGGGAGTAGGATAGTTGTCTTTTGGACAAGCAACGTTGACATCCCGATAATCGATGCACACTCTAATAGTTCCTTGATTTTTCATGACAGGAACGATATTGGAAACCCACTCAGTTAGCGGAACAGGGTAAATGAAACCAGCACACAAAAATTTTTCAACTTCTAATTTGATGGCAGCGACTTTCTTTGGATGAACAGGAGGAAGTTGTTGATGCACTAGTTTGACATCAGAATACATATTAATAGTGTGTTCAACAATACTAGTATCTATGCCTAGCATTTCCTCGTAAGACCAAGAAAATACATCACGAAATTCACGAAATACAGAGCGATATGTTTCAAGTTCTGATGTGGAACAAGACACACGGACTTGAATATTTTCTACAATGCCAGGTTTGGTCGAAATATCAATAGAAATAGTTTCTTCAATATTTGACATATTTCGCTCAGAATCGATTACATTAATAGGTAAAGAATTCAAAAATAAATTTTTGATTATATAGTTCACTAAGATGATTTTCTTCATAATCAGGAAGATGGGAACGATGATGATAATCTTCCCATGGTTCTCCTTCTGATGTCATGGCTTCCAAAATATTCTCATCTGTTAAGAAAATTGAAGAAAATTGATCAGATAGAGTACCAAAATCTAAGGAACGATCAACCTAAACAACCGGCGACGCTGGTTTCAGATTCGCTGCCCTAGCCAGATATATTGATTTCTATGCCAGCTCAATAGGGCTAGGTAGCAAAAATTCATCCAACGTAGCAATTTCATAATCACCCATGCTCTCGCTTAAGCCAGATGGAGTGGAAGAGATCATGTAGCAGGTCTCTATACTTGCAATTTCTTCTGACGTTGCAATTTCCCAATGACCTGGTTAACTGGACATCATCCCCAGGACCGATGAATAGGGTCTATCATCCCCTATCATTTCAGTTGCTACATGCCCTAAGACAAAGAACAAGAAAAAATCATCTATGACTTCCATTTGCAAGGTTTCTTTGATATGAAGTATATATTATAACACATATGAGCTCACCAACGCAGTCTCTCAAGGGGTTAAGTGTGTTGCATATGCAGGCACCTCCATTAAAAGGTGCTCTGCAAAGCATTTCATGACACTCAAGGGTGCGTTGATCATTTGGGAGCGAAATTCTCATTGTTTCAGAATCTCCACTTGGTCAGTGTCTTCTAGAAGAGTGCATATGTGTCAAACTTTGAATCCATGTGTCCATTTGATACCTCCGAGACTGGGAACATGTCTTGCCTATTATTAAAAAGTCAATGATTGTAAAACTACCTCCAGCTCCTCTATAAATTGAGCATATATCGTAGTGCTTTAAAAGGAAGAATTTGAGCAGATAAATGCTGGTGGAATTTCAATTGAGGAATTGATTTGAGTGACATGATGTTGGAGATATGTGCATTGTGATGAGGCTGGGATGCTACTAGAGATGGTGACACTAAATCAATCACTGGGTTGTAACCTCCCCTTATATCCATTAATAAATATTTTTGCTTACTTTACCACATATTTATCTGTATAAGCTTTTTTATTTCATATTATGAATTCTTATCTGATGTATATGGTTCATGTTTTATTGATTTAACTGAATAAATTGAATAGACATCTATATTATTTCTATCTCTTGTTGTTTATTGTTCATCTTTGCAGGAAATATTTAAAACATTTATTCATTGTAATCATTAATAAATAAATTAAAGAACAAATGTAATTAATTTTTTATTGTGATCCGTAATTGATTAATATCCACATTTATCTGAACTGGAATCCTAATCTATGAGGATAGTTATTTTTTCTTATGTCAACCTCGTTAAAAAATGAAACAAGTGCCTTTGAGGAAAGTTCTTTTACTGTGTCAACCTCGTTAAAAAATGAAACAGGTCATGAGCATAGTTCTTTTCCTGTGTCAAGCTCGTTAAAAAATGACACAAATAATCTCCTAATTACGATGAGTCTTCCATCTGATCTCGTAAATGAACCTTTATTCCATCCAGCTATTAGTAACCAATTGTTTACTTAGGTGAATGAAATGAAGCTTGGGGGGCACCTACTCTTGCAGGTGCCATTCAAAACATTCTTATCTATTGCACACAATCAACTACTGAAGTTTGGGGGAAAAAAAGAGGTTCAGAGCTCCAAAATGAAAATGGTAACTATTGAATGGTAAAAATGAATAGTAAAACTCTTTTTGTTTAGTCATTTAATTGCTTGCAATGAATATTTATTGCTATGACTACAGTTTTATTATATTTTTTTCATGAAACAGGTATTTTTAATCCATTTGATGTTGTTCTGAACAGCTTTTACAACTGATGAACAGAGTAGTCATGCAGATTTATTTCAAAGAATGATTTGACCACAAAGCATACTTTTTATCCTTATTTTTCAAGCTTTGTTAAAAATGAAAAAGGACTTGAAGCACACTTTTATCTCTTTTTCGAGCTTCGATAACAGTGAAAAAGGAACCCTTGGAGTCTTCTTTTAGCTCTTTTTAGACTCCGATAATGTGAAAATATTGCCAAGCACTTATCTTTTCAAGCTCGTAAAAGTAAATGAATTGATATCTACTCAGTATAAGTTTAATCCTTTTTCGGACTGAGATATATTATTTACGAAAAAGGGATACCTTGGTCAAATATGAATAAAGAGGTTCTCTCAGATATTATTTTACACTTTTTTGGATCTGAGCGAAAACTTTACGAAAAATTACTTATGGAGTTTTATTTTGGTCATCTTTTTCAAACTCTCTAAATATGAAAAAGGACTGGGTTGTCATTGTCATTAGGCTCGTTAAAACATAAAATAGTGACGAGCTTGTCGATAATTGCAATAATTGAGTTTCATTCATCGCTAGACTCGTTAAATTATTAAAAACTGATACATTGTTCGCCCGAAGGGTTGAATTATAGATCAAGCAAATGTTATCCTCCTCAAGCTTGTTAAAAAATAAAGAGGTACTGGTTGACAAATGACCGGGGAAAATTTGGGAAAGTGAATAGAAATTTTTACGGTAGCAGGTCACTCTTGAATATGACACTTCACTCCATCACCGTGACTATTTGGGTTGGGTAATATTCTTGATGGTTCATAACTATTGTTCATCATACCTTCACTTTGGTTTTGGGTCAATGCTACCAACTCATCTAAGTGTCGGTGATATGTTCAAGAGAAGTGATCCAATGAATATTCATCCTTCTGCAATACTCATAAACCTTCATTCTCATGAAAGACATCCCTGAACATTGCTATATCAAGTCATACCTTTGTCTCCAAAATCAGTAACTCCCATTTCGTAATAAGGTAGCTTCTTGTCGATGACAAATCATTATTCAGGAAGTTCACTTAGAAACATCATATTCCAGTACCATGAGGCTTGTTACAACATCGACAAGATCCTCGCTTCTGGATTTTTGACCGAAATATTTTGTTTGGCGTTCAACACCAAATCATCTATTCACATCTTACGAAATGTATTGCAGTACCTTGAGGGCCATTGACATCAATGGTGGTTCTCTCGCATTTTTTAACAGCTCACATCATTGGCTGGTAATCAAACAATGTCTTTCCATGTTCGACTACAAATCATATATTTGCATAGCTAGACTTGTACCCGAATGATCGAGTGAAAGAGATAAGAAGACCCCGGATCTAGTTTCTTCCATCTGGGTTACGATTTTAGGATTTTTGTACACATCATTTGTACGGTGACCTTACATACAGTTCCTCATCCGCACATGGACCGATATCTGTAGGCATGTCTATATTGGGCAACATTCCAATATAGACGACTTTCTGAATTATGTACATGTTATTAGATAGTTTATGTGCTTAGCATGGGAATGCCTTTCCTCAACAATTTATGATCAAGAGGATATATCATGATGTAATGTATTGTGATATTGATGCAAGTCGCCACTTCACTTCATCTCCATCCCATCACAGTGTAAAGCATCTCAATCAAAATATTGTTATTATTATTCCGACTTCATGATTTAGGGGGAAATTGTTATAGGTCAATTTGGGCACCATTCCCAATGACCTGGTTAACTGGACATCATCCCCAAGACTGATGAATAGGGTCTATCATCCCCTATCATTTATGTTGCTGTATGCCCTAAGACAAAGAACAAAAACAAATAATCTATGACTTCCATCTGCAAGGTTTCCAAGATTTGAAGTTTATATTATAACACCTATAAGCTCACCAAATCAGTCTCTCAAGGGGCTAAGTGCGTTGCATATGTAGGTACCTCCATTCAAAGGTGCTCTGCAAAGCACTTCCTGACACTCAAGGGTGCATTGGTAATTTGGGAGTGAAATTATCATTGTTCCAGAATTTTCACTTGACCAATTTATTCTAGAAGAGTGCATATGTGTCAAACTTCGAATCCATGTGTCCATTTGATACCTCTGAGAATGGTAACATGTCTTGCCTATTATTAGAAATTCATTGATTGTAAACTACTTTAAGCTCCTCTATAAATTGAGCACAGATCCTAGTGCTTGAAAAGGAAGAATTTGAGTAGAGAAATGCTAGTGGAATTTCAATTGAGGAATTTATTTGAGTGACATGCTATTGGAGAGATGTGCATTGTGATGAGGTTGGGATGTTGCTCGAGATGGTGACACTAAATCAATCACTGGGTTTTAACCTCCCCTTCTATCCATTAATAAAGATTGTTTCTTACTTTCCCACATATGTATCTATATAAGCTTTTATATTTCATATTATGAATTCTTATCTAATGTATATGGTTCATGTTTTATTGATTTAACTGAATAACTTGAATAAACATCTGTATTATTGCTATATTTTGTTGTTTAGTGTTCATCTTTGTAGGAAATATTTTGGCGATCTAGCTCAGATTTGAAGCAACAACAAGAGCGACAGAAGGAGAATAGGAAGTGCTTTGACTCCAAGTAAGTTCTTTGATCTATTCTGTGTGTCTATTTATTGTTAGGAAAAGTAGTTGCAAAGTCTTTAACCTGTTGTTCTAGATGAGCACTACATCTAGGGAAGAATGTTTTATCTGTAATCCATAATTCTGCATAACATAGGGGTAGCATCATAAGCACATATAAATTTCCAAAATACAATGCATATCATCATCATCAAATATAAAACAACAACAACAACTGATCATCCCAAATCCTCACCACTTGCTTAATTAATTGCTTTAAAGTGGGCACTGCTAGAGATGGCGTATTATCTTTACAATTTAAACTAAAGACCAATGTTACATGACTCACCTTCTAATATCACTAGAGTTGAATTGCAAATTAAGACAAATATAAAACTAGCACAGGTATTGGTTATAGTGATAGCACCCAACCGAATTCATGTTATTGTAAACACGTCTAAACCAGATGAAATTTATCCCAGCAAAAGAACAAATTTATCCCAACTAAGTGCACTGACACGAATATATGTTCCAAAATTCAATAATTGCATCACTTTCAAATACTCAAACACAAATTTATCCCAACAGAGATCAAATTAATCCCAAAAAAAATTAAATTTCATCCCAAAAGAGTACATTTCACAAGAAGATATGTTCCAAAATTCAATAATTGCATCACTTTCAAATACTCATACACAAATTTATCCGAGCAGAGTTCAAATTTATCTAAAAAAAAGTTCAAATGTATCCCAACAGAGTGCACTCACGCGAAGATATGTTCCAAAATTCAATAATTGCATCACTTTCAAATACTCATACAAAAATTTATCCCAACATAGTTCAAATTTATCCCAAAAAAAGTTCAAATTCATCCCAACAGAGTACATTTTACAAGAAGATATGTTCCAAAATTCAATAATTGCATCACTTTCAAATACTCATACACAAATCTATCCCTGCAAAGTTCAAATTTATCCCAACAAAAGTTCAAATTTATCCCAACAGAGCACACTCACACAAAGATATGTTCCAAAATTCAATAATTTCATCACCATGAGTATTTGAAAGTGATACAAATGAACCTACAACTCATATCTTAGGCTTATTTAAAATTTCACCCACAAAACCCACAACACCCACAAAAACCCACAGCACCCACACAACTGAATGAAGCAGGTAGATAAACCCAATGCAGACAGGTAAACCCAAAACCCAAAGCTGAACGAAGTAGGCAGATAAAACCAAAACCCACAAAGCGAGCAGATAAACCCAAAACCCACAAAGATTGGTGAACGAAGCAGACAAATAAACCCAATGCAGGCAAATAAACCCAAAACCCACAAAGCAGGCAGATAAACCCAATGTAGGCAGATAAACCTAAAACCAAAAGCTGAACGAAGCAGGAATATAAACCCAAAACCCAAAAAGTAGGCAGATAAACCCAAAACCCACAAAGTTGAACCAAGGCACAATATCCATTTTTGGCTAAATGTGTTAAAAAACACAGGTAGTTAGGCTGGTAGGACAGTGTCCTACCTTCCAGTTGTCATTTCGTCGAAGGAACCTCAATGGTAGCAAACGTAGCTCCAAAAAATTGTTCAGTAACCTACAAATTTCTCAATGACCTGCAATATAGGCATATCACACTGCCATCAAGTTAGAAATCCATTCCATTGCAAAAAAACAAGCTAAATTCATCTATTAAACCCATGAAAACCTCCAATTTAACTTAAAAAACCCTTGGGGGCATGAAACAACCATAACTAGCTCCGGGTCGAGCTAAATACGCCATAGAGACCAGCTAAATCCACCACAGGGACAAATGCAAAGCAACAAGTAGGCCAATACTGGCAATGGGGAAGCAGAACCAATGAAATATACTAGATAAAACCCAAAACAATAATAGAAAACCCTCTCAAACAGGCAGAGCAACTACTCCATAAAACATTATCCATAGCGCCAAGGATAGTCATCGTATGAACCAACAATGCCGCCCAACCACCGAGGGGGGAAAACGTATAACAACCGGCCCTAAAATGGAATGCACAACAAAAAAGACAGGTTATTGGGGAATGCGGTAAAACCCATTTGTACGTGCCCTTAACCTGTTGAACCGGTCACAAATGGTAGCGGAAATGTGTCTTTTCACCATCGATAGGTGTCATACGACAATTTATGCTAGTGACATGGAAAAATGAGGGGTGTGAGGTGGAGCAATCACCTACTGGCATCTCTCCCTTATATTTTTTAATTAAAAAAACACAAGTTTGAGGGTTGAATCTAAGGTATTTAAATTATTACGAGGTTTATTTTTCTTTTTTTCCTGGTAAATCAAAGTTTTACTAATCATTCATTTCACAAACAGAAGATCTGTTTTTCCTTCAAAATTGTCCAAAACGCTTAATGGTGTGATGTTCTTATCACTGGAATTTCTATAAAGTTCCTATCAAATTTGAAATCAACTTTTCCCAAAGAAACAAAACGATATAATTCCCCCTTATCGTACATTACCGAGTTCACCTTCCATTTTTTATTGTACATTGTAGATTTCACCTTCCAATTTTTATTTTTACTTTTCATTTTAAATTGAATGCAACCGAATTACACGTCTTTATAAAGAAGCCAACCAAGTATGCCTAAATTATGTAATAATAACTCTTTCACAACAAAACAAACCACAACATTTCATAAATATAAAAGGTACATGTTTCACATCATTGCTTACCACTTTGTATGAAATATTCTTGTATCACATATGCACTCACTTCCTATAATTTTTGTGCTTAGTCTAAAAAACCCACAAAATAACTCAGAAATTCTGACAAGATTATGAAAAATTCCGGTGGGAATTTTTGAAAATCTAGGTTATAGGTGTCAAGCTTTAGGATTTTGGGTGCCCCATGGGTTTTTGATGGTGCTTAATCCATTTCCACCACAAAAAAAAAATGATTCAAACACTCCAACAACCTGATTTTTTGAATTTTTTTTACTGGATTCTAGGAAAATATTGTCGTCCGGGCTATTTTGTTGCGTCGGTAGACAAATCCTAATTTTTGGTTTTCATTTCAAAATACTTGGTTATATAGACCACAAAATATTTGTTAACAACCTCTTCTCGAATTGTTAAGAATATTGAACCACTTACAAAATTTCCCTTGCAAATTGTTAAGAATGTTGAGCCACTTACAAAATTTCCCTTGCAACTACCATAGTATTTGCCATGAAAGCACCTTGTTAGTACTATCCACACCAACCTCCAGGGCATAACTCAAACCAAAAACCAACCAAATCTTTATTTTAAAAACAAGTCGTACTTCACCTTCCTACTCAAATCTCCCCTTCACCTACCTACTCAAATCTCCCCTTGGACACCTCTTGCTTATAAGATCGTAATCTTTGGTTTTTCTAACTTGTTTTTTCATTTTGTTTTTTAACATTCAAATAAAATTTGTTTGCTATTATAGTAGGTGATATATTTCAAATTAGAGAGTCCCTCAACGAAGAGAAAATATTTATCTTTGGATTCTTGTGTATTTCTTGAGTTTTGTGACTTTCTCCTTTGGAATTTTGTTCTTTGAAATCCTAGTCATTAGTTTTACTTTGTAAATTATTTGCAAGATCAACTTTCTTTTGAAAGTTGACTAGGATAAATAAAAATTTAATTTACTTTAGTATTTGTTTTAAGGGGTAGTCTAATCTAATATTCGTTTTAAGGGGTAGTTTAACTTATAGACGAAATGAATTTTTCCACCTAAATTTGGTGATACAATTTCAAGCAAGAATGTGATTTTTTGTTGTTTAAAATAATTTTTTGAATGCATAAATGGATTCAACACCCTTAATTTTACAAATTAAGAAACTTAAAATCAAGTTTAAAAAAATATTAATTTACCAGATTTTGATTAAAAATTAACTAGAAAATATGTTGTGAAAAGGGCCATTTGGTCTATAAGTTAGACTATGCCTTTGTTTTAGTTGGTAAAATGCTTATAATTTTAGATTTCACTTATTTCAATTTATTTATTTTGAAGACATTTTTTATTTGAAGTTGAATACTACTTGTGCACATACTTCATACTTTAATTTATATGCTTGGTTCATGATCCCAAGCTCAACCCTAAAATTAATATCTAATTTAGCACACATAAGTCCCTAGTGAGGCCAAAAACAATATTGTAGGTAGGTGAGTGATCCAGGATCTTTTACTTCATTGATGTATTTAGAATTGTGTGTAAAAAGAGCATGAAAAATAAAAGCAACCATAAAGACAAGAGACACACAAAACTTGATAACGGAGTTTGTCCAATGTGAACTATGTCTCCGGGCCCTACTCAAAGTACAGAGGCCTCTTCATTCATCAACAAAAAATCAAAAGAATACATGAAAAAAATACACCTTATACCTCCAAATTTAGGGATGGCCCAAAAAAAGATTGCTTATATTAGAAAATCAACTGCACCATCAAAATCCTGGCGAAAAATAAACAAGTTTGAGTATAAACACCTCTTTTTGCCACAATCAAATCTGAGCTCCCCAATAATCTTTTAGATTCTTCACAAGATTATGTTCTGGAGATGGGTAAAAAATCCATTGATCAGATGAAGAAATAGACTGCATGGTTAAATAACTGGCGAAATTCCGGTCCATGTGAGTATAAACTTGATATGTTTCTATTATTGTAAAAATTCAACACCCAAAGAATATTTTAGATTCTTCAAGGTTCTATTGCAAGAATATTCCCTTATAATCTAGAATATTTTACGGAATATTCTACCTTGAAATTTGTGCATGGGCAGGACCTCCTCGACCTTTATGCTCTCGGTTCCGTCTCCTCTATTCCATTGAATGAAATGATCAAAGGTTAAATATTTTTCATATGGCGGTTTTTCCAAAGTTGGGTCCATTGAGCTCCTAGCTGGCATCGGTGTGTGAAGTTGTTGGTGGGGCAGAGGTGTCAGGGTCAAACTCGCGGGCCTCCACCATATTGATTTTGTTGTATTGTAATCAAACCAAAATAAGACCCGCATCATACCTGGCTCCACCATATTTAGGCCGATAGGCCTTCTCTTATGAAAGAGATACAATTTTTGATCGTCAACACTTTTTATGTGAACAGGACACCTGTTCCTGGTTGAAATAAATGACACTTGTCTTTTGTCTCTTAGCTGTCACAGTAGATTACAGATTCTTCCGATTAATTTGCCATCGGTTCCCCAAATCGCGCCTCGGGTTCCCTATATAGTCCAGCCACCGCTGACTGATCCTCGCAACAGAACTAACATCAGTTCGAAATGCCCCTGCATGCTCGTTAATTTTTATTTTCTGTTTGTTTATGTCTTGGGCATCTGATTAACACGGGGAGGAGTCCAGTTTTTATTTTCTGTTTGTTTATGTATTGGGCATCTGATTAACATGGGGAGGAGTGCAGGAGGAGTCCAATTTGAGGGGCATCTGGGTTTGACTAAACCCGTATCAATATGAATTTATGAGGTTTGGAGTTAGCCCCGGCTTGTTTTACAGAAGATTTAGACTTAACTTTGGAGGAATCAGTCAAAATCTTTACCCTTGTATGATGTTTTAAGCTACTGTGTCTAGGTAAGCACAGTGCTAAAAGACTGTCAAATCGGGCTTTGGAATTTTTGGTTCCCAGGATTCTGTTATATGAGCGGTATTCCAATTCTGTTATATGAGTGGTATTCCTTAAGTATAATATACGAACCAAAAACATTTTAACAAGATGTGGGATTCGAACTCCAGATCTGAAAAATATGAGGGTGCCATTGCTTTTCGCTTGCCTATGTCACCCTAATCCTTGTTTCAGTCGACGGACAAGCCTCATTCTCTCTGGGGGTTTCCTGAAAAACCCTTGCCGCTGCCTCCGCCTCCGCTATCTGTGGAAGTCCTTCCTTTCAAGGTAAATTTCGCTGTTATTGAGTGAATTTCTGTTATTGATATTAACAATAGGCAATGGGTTTACCTTTGTCAAATTTTTCAATCTGTTGCATTTAAACTTTCGCGTAGTTCATAGGTACCGGATAAGGAAGAAATGAAGTGGAAATTTTGCTGTGCCTTTGGTGTAAGGAAGAAATGAAGTGGAAACGTTGCTGGGCACATTGGTTAAAATGGGTTGAGTTCGACTCACGTGCCACCATGAGGATAAATATTATAAGAAAGAGAAAAACCTAGAAAATTAGTTTTTATTTTGTTCTTGGCGTCATTCCATGACAAGTGATTACATCAATCTGTTTATATCAACCAATCCTAACAACAAATTGAGGAAGAAACGTCATTCAAATGTGGCACGGTCTATTCTCTGTGTATAATCTTCGTGTCTGGATTTTTCCTCGTAAGATTGGTATTGGCTTGTTTTTTTTTATCACATTTATTTATATGTCGACGGTGTTTCCTGTTTTACGTAGGCATTGTAAAGTGGTCTGACTTGTTTTTCTGTAGGTCCAAGCAGATCATGGAGGCTTGTTGTCAAACCATGATTAGTTGAAATTTTGTGGAGGACTCGAACTAGTTTTTAATAGTTTTTTATTGTTTATGATTTTATTTGCAACTAGCTGGCCATCTCTACATGGAATTACCCAACTGTGCAATTCACTTTAACTGATGAACCAAGTGCCATCATACCTTTGTTCAGGTTATGAGAGAACTGATTTTAGGTTAACCAGGATAGTGACTTGCTACAGGGATTTCTCTGATATTTCGGTTAACTGAATGCATGTTCAAAACAAACAAGCAAACATGCTTAACAAATTTCCTTAACCAACCATACAAATATGCACATAGTTTAACTTCTACTCAAACCAAACATAGCCCTCCTTTGAAGTTTTAAGGTCACTTTTTGTTTTTTGTTTATTATTCTAGGATTTCTTTGGCTTAGATGAAAGGTCCAAGAGTAATTATTTGGATCAGTTGGAATGTAAAATTTTGAACCGTAAACTGAGTAATTAGAAGCCAGGTTGCACTTTTGAATTTTATAATCATAAATAAATTTTAATTTTCCACTCATAATGTAGAATGCACAATGGGAAAATGTGGATTGTAGGCATAAGATGTTGACTTAAGCAGATAGCTGGGTGCCAAGAATATTCTACTCCTCACGTTTATAATTGCATTGAGAAATTGGAAAATACAATATAGCTAAAAATAAAAGTGATTACCGATTCTAATCAAACTAGATCCACCAGTATTACGTTTTGAAATAAGTCCGAAGAAAATCTATACATAACCAAAATAAGTCTTAAACTTACTTTCACACACCTTTTGCAACATTAATTAATTAACTACATACATTACAATTGTTAGCTTGCAAGGATTTGCAATTTATAACAACAGATTATGGAATCTCAAATTTTCTAAAAAAATATTGTTCAATAATACAGAATCCTTTCACAGGGCACATTTACACGATATTCATAACAACAACGTGAAAAACCTAGAAAACAACGTGAACAACAGAGAAATGGTTTTAAGATTTATTTGAAATAGAAATTTTCTTCTATTCAATAATACAAAATCCTTTCATAAGCCACATTTACACAATATTCACAACAACAATGTGAACAAACTAGACAACAACCTGAACAACAGAGACATGGATTTAAGATTTATTTGAAAGATAAATTTTCTTCTAAATTAATTCATTTCAGAGTTTCTTCAACCTTTTTCTTCTATTCTATACTTCACATGCGTGCACACATTTATGCCTGAGATATCTGCTAACCATGAGATATTAATTAGTATATGTGCACACATTTATGCCTGAGATATTTGCTAACCATGAGATATTAATTTCTATATTGTGCCAACTACCATGAGATATTAATTGGAAGTATGCACTTAAAAGCTTTTAAATTGACTGACACTCAAAAGTCCATTAATTTCCTTGAAATCGACAGATCACAAAATGCAATTAATGGGGGAAAGGGCAGTTATTTTTTGGGTGAGTTTTCTCAAGAATTTGATTAAGGCAAAGCACGTGGCGTATTGATGGTACGGTTATGATGTCATGTTCTCTTAGGCTGAGTGGCAGTAGATTTGAAAGTGGAGCTTTGATGTATTCTGCATTTTTACTCAATGTTATTTGAAAGTGGAGTTTTGATGTATTTTTCATTTTTACTCAATGTTATTTTGGCTGGAGTCCAGAGACAATCGAAATATGTATTTACTAGGGATAATTAAGATGGTTTGTTTCTAAAGATGGATATGAAGTATATATGTTATGCAACGAGTCTTGATTATATATAATTAAAACAATCAACAAACTTGGTATAGATTTTTATTATTTAATTAGAATTATTATTAATTTTTAATGTTGGATTATTTAGTTATAATATTTTTATTAAAAAAATTTGATTTCAAATTTTTAAATATAATTAAAATTTATAGATCAGTAAGTTTCTTTTTATTGAAAAGTGATCTCACAATAAAAAGTAATTAAAATTACATTTTATTTATTTTTATTAGATAAAATTGATTTCAAATTTTTAAATATAATTAAGTAAGAGATCTAACAATAAAAAGTAATTTAGATTACAATTTATTTATTCAATAATTAGATAACTGGTGCAACCAGTGAAATAGACCCAAATTTTATGTTGTTTCTGGAATTGGAGACTGGACCGGATTGTCTCGTGGTCTCTTTCAGGAAAATTCTGTTATTAACTAGGCTCAGGCTTGGAGCACAGGGGAGAGTTGCAGGACGTAATGGCCTCACTCGTGGAAGGGCGGCAATATTACCAGTCAAGTGTTACTAAATAAATAAGGACAAGGGAAAAGAACAGATAAGTTTATGTACGTTAATTTATAGGAAACAGAAATTTGGAAAGCGAATATCTGTAAATTTCTGTTGAATATAGATAGAATAATAGATATTCCCTGTCACTTAAAATTTACAAGCAATTTGAAGTAGACATGTTATTCCGTTTAAATGATTAATTTATGGACTGTTAACCCAAAAACCCTCGTGAGAAGGCCTTGGGGTTGGTTGCCCTCATTCCTATGATATTACACAGGCAATGGCCCAGACAGATAAAACTTCTCTACTTTGTATGATTTGTTAAAATAAACAGTAGAGTAAAAACTCTGAAAAATCAAGAAGATAGATAACACAGTAACAGGATTCTGCTACCAATAGCTGTAGAATAAATTCGCAGGAAATAAATACACTTTATATTATGCACTGGAGTAGAATCATATAAACGCTACCGTAAAAAAAGAAAAACTTGTTAATCAACCTAAAAATGATGGCGTTATTTAATATCTTCTGTGTAAAGTCATTTATCATTTAATTCCGTTAATAACGAATGGAATATTGTACAAAAGAACAGGCTCTAATCTTCTCCCAAGGGATTGCATCGTGAGGAGGAAACACAGATCTATCGTGGTGAGATTACCAAGAACCATGAAACCTTAAGAAAAAATCTTATCGACAGAGTAACCATATGGATATCATTACATATTTAAACTTCAATAGAAAATACTTTAGCCACGGTCACCTGAAAGAATTGAGGAAAGTACATATTAAAAAAAATACCATTCAGATGTATATAATATGTCAGGATTACTGTTCGGTGTTCTCACGGAATTTAATCTGGAAATCAAGCGAGTTTAGACCATCAAAAAGCAATGTGAAAATTATTACATGTTGAAGAAAGAAGACAAATAATTCCAGCCAGCTATTCCTGAGAGGAATGCTGCTAAAAATTCCGTAGCGAGCTTTAACAAAATAAACAAAGAAATTTATTTCGATTTTCAAACAGGGATATGCTTCACAAAAAGTTTTATTGTTTGGATAGCCCTGCAACTAAGAGATTCAACTAAGTTTTAATGTTTGGCATTGAACTTCAAAATTCTAGATTTTCCAATACATTTTTTCCTTCATGTCAAAAAACTATAATTACTTCAAATTAATAATACACAAACAATACTCCTATCGACCTCTCTTTGCACCTTGTGGGGCAACAACTAGTAAAATAGTTGATTTATAGTTGTTGGTGGTTGTAACCATTCAAGACATTATCAAATGTTTTTCTATAGTAAACAATTGTTAACCATATGTATATATGGTAATACATACTCACCACCACATTCAACATATGATTTTATTTTTAAACCACAATTTGTTGGATTTTACCATACTTTGATTTTTAATGGTTTTGGCATTCAACCATATGCCAATAATGTATTCGTTGGTTTGTTAATAACCCTGCCATATATAAAAATATCACTTTTTTTAACATATGGTTTTTAAACAACTTTTAACATATGGTTTTGTTTCAGAACTCAAACTTATGTGATTCATATTGAAGTATGATAACTCTTATTGATTAATCACATCACTGATTTGATGTTTTGATGATGAACCATAGTTAAGGGTTCAAAACTTTGGCCCCCTAAATCAGTGATGTCATTAATTAGAAATATTTATATGGTTTTGTTATTTAATTTTGTTTTTTTATATGATTTTATTTTTTTATCTTTTATTTTTGTCTTCTTGTGCAAGGATAGGAGGCCGATGTTGGCGTACCATGTGTCAATGGCTAATTGGCCATTTATGAGTATAGTGGGTCCCACATTCCTTCATAATCTCCAAAATTTCTGACGATAATAAAATGGCCATACAGACTCCAATTGAGGTGTCATTCACGTCATTGGGTTCGTAATGTAAAACATTACGACCTGGTATCAATATTGTTGAGATATGGACACTTCAAAAATTAATCTTTTAAGGGGAAGGATGACTTCCCGACTACCATGGTTGAACACACCATCTGGAAAAATTGGCATATTAGTATTGAGCCCCCCGTGGAGAACTACCCCCTGAGAACAGGTAGGATCAACATTCTAAACATTGAAATCCCCCCCCCCGGGATGATTTTTTAAAATGAAACTTCGATGGCGCCTCCAAAGGCAACCCTGGGGATGCAGGATTTGGGGGCATCTTTAGAGACTCTAGTGGCAACCCCCTACATGCCTACTATGGAAACTTGGGGTGGGGTAACAACAACTCCGCGTATCTGGAGGGGCTTATACAGGGTATCTCCATAGCCATTGAGCTAAAATTCCCCCCTGGGAAATGGAAGGAGATTCACAACTCATCATCCAAGCAGCCACCCGCATCCTCCTTGGCTCCTCTTCCTCAAAGGTCTCTACCATATGGAGGCTCGCAAACCGTCTCAATCACCTAGAACAACTGCTACAACATCACAAGGTCATCACATTCCACATTGTGCACAGAAAGGAAAACACCGTAGCAAATCTCATGGCCAACAAAGGAGTGGATAGCCACTCAACAATTTTCCACTGTAATTTTCCTTAGATTCATGACAACATCCTGCACGAGAGCTGCCACCCTCTCCTCCAACAGGATCGAACTCCCATGGATGTGGGTGACATTCCCCGAACGTGCGAGGAAAACTCCTCCCATGCTCATGCTGACGATGCCCTGCAAACCCAGTTCTAAGCTGGACACTCAATTCGTTAATAATTCATAATGGTGCTATGTTTCACCTGACCTCTTGCCATACTTTGTACCATACACATCCTCACTTGGACTATCCTTCATCACATATGCGGGTGTGCCACAATCCATCACCACATCTGCGAGCGTGCCACAATCCCTCACCGTATCTGTGCTTGTGCCACAGGTCTTCAAAAGGAACTGAAGCTCCCCATTTCGCTATCTCTCTGCTACTCCTATCAGAATCTAGAGCCATTTTTGTTTATTCCCTCACCATCTCACTGTTGTTCCAGCTTCCTTGCATGCTCTCCCTGCTAGGTGCTCCCCCTGATGCGCACCCCTTATTGCGCACCCTCCTGAAGCATGCTCCTACCACTATGATCCTCCTTGTTGCGTGCCCCCTGCAACAAGCATCTCGACTGAGCGCCTCCCAGATGAAAGCCCCCCTACTGTTCTCCTCCCCACTGTGCACTATATGTGATGTGCTCCCCCGCTACACGCCCCCCTGCTGCGCGACCCCCTATTGTGCGCCCCCCCTCTGCACACCTCTGTTGAGCATTCTCCAGTTGCACATTTCCTTGCTCTGGTCTCGGCTTCCCTTCCTCTGCTTGTCAGCTTTCAGATGGCCCCGCGAAAACGTCAAAAGTCCACCAGGGGCAGCCAAAGAGGCACGTTTTCGGGGCGCTATTACCATGGTCAAGATCTGTGTTTGGAATCCATTGAAGGATCCTCTTCAGGCAACCACGATAGGGAGGCCACTCAAATTCTTGAATGTACTCAGGAAGAGACTGTCTTAACTCTGGAGAAACCAAGGGGTAGAAGAGGCCCCAGGAAGTCTACCATAGCGTACTCTGAGCCGCCCACTCAACGGAAAACCGAATCGCTCCTTGTTCACGAGCCAACGGAGGAGGAGATAGACGTTTGGATCATGGATTCAGATGGAGTATGGACTAGAGTTTTAGATGCAGAGTACCCTATTGCTCCAATCATCTGCAGGATACCGCCCCCCCTCGAATCCCCCGCACGAGCCAACAACTAAGGAGGAGGCCATTGCGCGTGAATATGGATGCCTCATTGAGGAGGAGGACCCCGCTACAGAGGATGATGAAGACACACCATGACTGAGTGGTAGCTCGGTTCTTCTTTGTGTTTTTTCAACTCAGTACATACTATATATATATATATTTTTATAGGTGTTATGGAACATTTTGTAAAACATGAATGTTTGACCCTGTTAAGGGACTGGTTTCCTCCTAGGAGGCAACCCCAAACCTGTTCTATTTTGAAAACTACCAAGATTGGGGTTGGCTAAGCACTGCTTTCCATCTCAGCCCACTGCCTATGTAAAGTTTCTTTTATGATCTAATATAGCTTAGCTTAACTTACAAAAAAAAAAAAAAAATGAGCTTTTAAAGATCCTCTTGGATATTTCCTCCCCACTGAGGAGCTTTTGGTCCTCCAAAAGCATAAACATAATAATATTATATCATCAAAGATAACTAATAATTCCCTTTGGAATGTATTCGATGCATTACACAAACCAAAGTGCAATACATTATATATTGTGTATGATCCCCAAGGACATGTGAAATTTATTCGTCTTGACCATCTAAAGCTATATTGATTTGATTTTGGCCACTAAATCCATCTAGGAAAGAGAAATATTTTTTCCAAGATAATGTATTTAAAGGCTTGGTAAATAAATGATAGGGAAAAATTATCTTTCAAGGTTCCTTTGTTTAATTCTCTATAGTCTACATAGAGTCACCATTTTCCATTTTTCTTAGGAACTACGACTAAAGGAGAAACCCACTGACTATTGGAGATGGGATAAATAAAATATACCTTTAATAAAATTTGAAGTTCTTCTCTCACTATCTCCTTTAGCATTGGATTCATTCTTCGTTGTGGTTGTCTTATAGGTATATCATTTTATTTTATATAGATATGATGTATGCATATATCTTGATGGATGCCTTCCATGTCAATGTAGTCCCAACGAATGCTTTAGGATATTTGCTTAATAATTGAATTAATTAATCCTCTTGAGATGCTTCTAAATTAGAGTTTATATTCAAGTATTTGGTCCATGACCAATTTCATTAGTATTACTATGAGAATTTCTTATTGAATTCACAAGAAAAGTGGTTTGAAATATAGATTGTAAGGAATTCATTCTGTAACTTTCCTGAAATTTTCAAGCTAAGGAAAAAACTATCGCATTTGAATTGTTGTTGCATTAATGAGAATAAAGTTATATAAAAGGAAAGAGTGACCCTTATTTTCATCTTCCAAGGTTGATTCCTATTATAATTGTTCATATTTCCTTTTATTTAGATATTTACAGGTTATTCTCCTAATCCCTAAGGATTAGGAGTCTAAAATTCCCCCCCCTTAATTCGAATGAGTGTTTGTGAGTCTAAGAATCATTATGATTTTTTCAATATTTTGTCTTCCAAGTTCTTTGGTGAAGATGTCTGCAATTTTCTCATTTGTGGCACAATGTCTTAGATGAATAGTCTTGGCCTCTACATGATATTGAATCAAATGATACTTTGTGTTGATATTTTTGGTTCGATCATGGAATTTTTTATTCTTGGCCAACTTAATTGTAGAACTATTGTCAATCAAAAGGGTAGCATATTTCACTTGTTTCTTCTACAAGCCCTCAAGAATTTTCCCGAGCCAAATAATCTCCTTTGTTGCTTCTAAAATTTCCACATATTTTTCCTCTGTCAAGGAATCTACTAGAATTAATTGTTTACATGAACTCCAAGAGATAGATCTCGATCCAAGAATCATAAGATAGGATGAAGTAGACACTCCATTTTCCTTAGTTCTTTCAAATTTTTAATCATAATACACAATCAAGATGAAGGCATCCACCGATGAATAATTGAGTCCATATTATTGAGTCCCTTTCAAGTACTTTATAACTTGTTTTGCAACATACCAATGTCCTTCATAATTCTTTTACATGAACTTGGAAAGAATTTAAAAAGCAAATGAAATATCTGGTATGATAGTGGAGAGGTAGATAATCATTTCCCACATATTATATATAATTAGTTGCATCTTGAAATTCATTCCCATATTTAGATGTGAGCTTCAAATTTTTTTCCATCAGAGTTGGTCAAGGATTGCATTCAACCATGCCGAAATTGCTCAACAATTATCCAAGGTATTTCCTTTGAGAAAGGAATATATACCTTGGATTTTGGGTTACTTCAATGCCCAAGTATTAGTGAAGGTGTCCCAAGTTTTTCATCTCAAATTCTTCCTTCAACTCTTTCTTTATGGATGCAATATAGTTTTATTTATTCCATATTATTTGCAATCATATAAATATACCACAAGAAAAGCAATAGTTTTTCCAATTTTCATGAAAATCATAGTTGCATCATGAATATTAGAGTGTTTAAAATTCAATTTTAGAATATACTCAGTCAAATTTTCATACCAAGCTCATGGTGGTTATTTTAGGCCATTTAAGGATTTGATGAGTGTTGTAGAGGTAAATCCCCTCTGCGGACATAGGCGATCCCTACTATCCCAGATCGGGTCTAGCAAAAATCGTATCACGCTAAGACGCAAGTTCCTAATTGCAATAGACCAAATTACGAGAAAGGCCTACCTCAAGTCCAACGCTGTTGTTTGCCGAGAAGATAGCACTCCGGTTCCCTTACCCCGAAAGATCACAATTCTCCCGCTTGGCACGATCGAACACCTACACATACAAGAAACACGACGAACACACAAGCGTAAAACCCAATATATGCAATTATGTATCAGTCAGAGAAGATACAACCCATAATCACAAAGTATGAACATATGAGTGGAACCATAACCAAAGTCGTTTATCATTAATCAATACAAAGAAAGATACAACTTGGCTCTGACGCTGAATCTTCCTTCGGCGGGTCGACAGCGGAGTACGTCTCGATAAAGCTCGTCAGAAATGGGACAAGCCTCTCTCTTCGGTTGTCTTGACAATAATCTCCTTGCTACTGATTTGGCTCTATGAGGACTATCAAGGCTCTTTCAACATTCTCTAGGCTATTGAGGGCTCTTGAAGGCTAGCTTACAAAAGGAAAATGGCAAGCTTATATAGATGGTTTAAGGGTAGTTGGGATCCCTATAATCATGGGATTGGCCCTATCCTCAAGGAAGCTTCCATGAGAGGTGGAAAACCACCTCCTCTACATGGAGATCCGAAGCCAAACCTTCCAACTCAATTTAGAGACCAGTTCAGGAATTGGTTGGAGTCAATCTTCTGCCATTTATTTTTAAAAAACACTCCTTAATAAGACTGGCGCAGGTACAACACTGAGACAGTGCGCCAGCTGGCGCGCCCTCTTTGGAGGATTTCCCACATTGGCGCGAGTATTGAACTGGATAGTCGCGCCAAGGAAAAAAAGGCTATTTTTAGGATTTTTCACAAGGAATTGTCTTCAGGGGAATGAATTTCCTTGTCCAGGGGGATGCCATGAAAGTGGTTTCAGGTTATGTCACTGCTCACAAGTCATGGAATAAGCCCTCCAATGTGCGGGATGGGGGATTGCAGGGACGGTGACAAATTGCTGTGTAACAATGAGTTTGCATACTTTTTTTTCTTGTCCATTCATAACCAAAAATTCTGGATGAGATATGAATACATTTTCTTTCAAGTCTTCATTCAAGAAAACAATGTTCACATCCACTTGGAGAACTTTCCATCCATTCTGAGCATCAAAGGAGAAGAGAGTATGGATGGCATAACATTTTTTTGTGGGAGAAAAGGTCTCTTCATAATTGATACCTTCTTTTTGTGAAAATCCCTTTTCCACAAGCCTTTCTTTGTGATTGTAAAATAAACCATCTAATTTGTACTTGTTCTTGTAGACCCACTTTCAAACAATTGGTTTGGCTATGGATGGAGGGTCCACCAACTTCCATGTACCATTCTTTATGAGATCATCATACTCTCTCTGCATTGATTATTTCTCTTCATCATGAGAAGCAACTTATTTAAATAAATTTTGTTCAAAGTTAGTAGATAAATTAAATTCACAATAATATGAAACATAAATATGATCAACTAAATTAGAATCATGTACATCACCTCCATATTTTCTAGTGGAATTTATGGTTCTTGTCTTTCTGACCTTATCAAGATGAACACTTTCAAGTGTTTTAGTGAGCCATTTTGGGGGGCCTTTATGAGATGGTCTAGATTTCTCCACCAATTGAGATGGGACTGTATCAATTTTTTTCCTTCCAATCCTCTCAATCTAATCACTTAAAGGGTCTTCAAAAGGAGATTGTATATATTGATCCAATATAGAGATGTTACATGCCATTTTGTCACCATTAGCCAAATGATTGTCATTATGTATATCTCGCTATACGATGAAGTGTTCCAAGCATTCCCCTGTAATGTTGGAAGCAAAAAAATCCCAAAGATAATAATAATATTGGATTACATTTCTTAAGAAACCTATTTTTAGGCATTTGCATGGTCTCCTAGCTAGTATTTGCGCAACCGCACTTTTTACCATTAAGGTTTGTGCAAATATGTGCTATGCTTTCCACTGAAAATTACGCAAATGACTTAACGAGAGTAAGAATAAAAAAGTGATTTCCAGAAGCCTTATTGGAGGAATATTTCCCAACTGAAATCCTCGAGCCTCTACATACTTGGGCCTAATCCCTTTGTTCATGGAGAAAACTTCCTCCCTTTGTGAAACCATAATCCCTACTTTTGAGGATCTCATCCCCTGAGAAGAGGATCTCAAACCTCCTCCTCTTAGCATATATAATTCAACACAGACCAGAGGACTAAGAAGGACTTTTGAATGTAAATTTATGTTGTTGGAATAGGGTTCGAAATCTTGTCACCTAATGAGAGGATTGAAGACTATTGGGAGGAGGCTTACATCATCAAGGCAAGGTTATATTGCTGCTTCTTGTTCTAAGATTAATACAAGAAACCGTTTCTTTCCTAATTGTACTTGTCTTAATGTTATTTTCAAATTTCCTTGATCACTTGCATAATCTATAATTAAATATGAGTTTAATCTCATGCTATATGCGATGTTGCAATTTTCATTTTATTTGTGTTTCATCTTTTTCTACGTTATGTTTTTATGCCTTGTTTATTTATGTGCATGCAGATATTCCTTCGAAGCAATGAGGAAAGGCTTTTGAAAGCATCAAAAGGACTTCCATGGGAATTTCGTAGAAAGGTAAGAGGCTTTTTCATATCTCATATTTCATACTTCAGTTTGTTATTAGGGAAAGGTAGCAGTCACTTGTTTTGTTTGTTACTAGATATCTTCGGAATCTAGGGAGATCGATCTTGTCTGCAAGAGGGATTTATCATCCATAAAAAATTGGCGACTCCGCCGGGGAATGATTTATTCTTTATCATCCCTTTCCGTGACTTTTAAAATCTCTTTCTGTAGCCTAATCTGATTTTGTTTTGAATATTGAAAGTTTGAATTTCATGGATTTTTGGATTTGTTTTTATTTTTTCTAAATTTTTCTCAGCTTGCGCATTTTCCCTTTAGAAACAGTGTGCATGTATGTACACTTAGTCTTTAGCAATAATGCAGTTGTGTAAAGGATTAAACTGATTACTTGCACAAATCCTTGAATTTTTTGAAAAAATAGGTTTTTCATTTACTAACTCTAGGAACTTTTGATTTTTATGCTTTGTTACATTTGTTTGCATTCTTAGAAAGTTTGTTTCAGTTCAATTGGGTATTGTGAAGTGTCTTCTTGAGAAATTATTATCTTTACAAATTAGGGTTAAAGTCTTCATCTAATGATTTGTATATTTATCAAAGGAAGGATTGGTAATTGCTAAGTTTGTGTCTACCTATCTTTCTTCTTTCAAATGATCAGATTTAGTACTGCATTACCTAATTTGTGAAAAATTATTGAGTTAATGAGATTATGTAGCAATTTACAGGGTAAGTTCCTTAGATCAAACACCAAAAACATAGTTACCGATCAAATAGGTAGTTGAACTAGTACCTACCTTTTTGAGTTAGCAAAAAAACACCGGCTTTTGAAAAGTGGTGATGCAGAATCACCCGGTTTTTTTTTTTGGCATATTTTTTACACTTTAATTTTTTTATTTATGAAGTATGAGCATTTGCTTTAAAATGTTAGTGATTTTCATGTTAATTTTGAAAAGTGTTGATGCATCATCAACCATTTTTTTTTTAGAGTGGTAATTTTCATGTTGGTAATAAAACAAAAAAATAAAATAAGAAAAACATGACAAAAAAAACTCAAAGATTAAAAAATTAATTAAAAAAAACCAATAAAAATGTAAAAAAAAAACAAAATTAACTTATAAAAACAAAAAAATTTAAACAAAAATAAATACATAAATAAAACAAGAAAAAACAAAAAAAATCGAAAATTAAATAAAAAAAGGAAAAATTCAAAAAAACACATAATTTAAAGAAAAAAAACAAAAATTGAAACAAAAAAATAAGAAAAACATCAAAAACAATTTTTCCTATATATATAATAAAAAAAAATTAAAATTAAATTAAAATACAAAAATAAAAAATAATTAAAACTTAAAAACTTAAATTAAAAAAAAAAAATATAAGAACATAAAAATAAAACATCTTAAATTAACAAAAACATATATATATTAAAAATAAAAATAAAATAGAAATTTTAAAATAAAATAATTAAGATTAAAAAAAATAAATGAGAAAATACATTTTCAAATAATTAAAAAAAACAAAAATGTAATTGTTTTTAAAACTTAAACCATTTTAAAAATAAATAAAAAAGCATTTTGAAATTAAAATTTAATAAATGAATTAAAAAATATAAACATAAAAATATTAAATTTAATAATAAAAAGAAAATTTAAAATTACAATAAAATATTAAATTAAATTAAAAAATACATTTACAAATAATTTAAAAAAAAAACAAAATGTAATTGTTTTTAAAACTTAAACCATTTTAAAAATTAAAAAAAAATAAAAATAAAATAAAAGTAAAGCATTTTGAAATTAAAATTTAATAAATGAATTAAAAAAAAATATAAACATAAAAATATTAAATTTAATAATAAAAATAAAATTTAAAATTACAATAAAATATTAAATTAAATTAAAAAAAATATGAAATATAATAAATAATAAAAAAATTAATTTTTTTTTATTAAAAACAAAAAGAAAAAAATCAAATTAAAAAATATATATATTTAATTGCGCCACTTAAGTGGCGGCAGGAGGTCGATTCTTGGAATGGACTTAGGGAGGTCGATTCCCGGAATCGACCTGGGGAGGTCGATTCTGGAAATAGACTTGGGGAGGTCGATTCCCGGAATTGACCTAGGGAGGTTGATTCCGGGAATCAACCTGGGGAGGTCGATTTCAGGAATCGACATGGGGAGGTCGATTCCGGGAATCAACATGGGGAGGTCGATTTCGGGAATCGACTTCCCAAGGTGGATTCCTGGAATCGACCTGGATTATGGGAATCGACCTACCACCCAGGTGGCGGTGGGGGCCGGTCGTTGGGCAGGCGGGGTGGCTGCAAGCAACCCCCTGCCTGCCCAGTGGCCGGCCCCTGTTGCAACCTAGGCGGCGCAATTAAATAATTTGTTTTTAATTCGATTTATTTATTTATTTTTTATTAAATTTTAATTATTTTTTTTTAATATTCTTTTGAAATTTTTATTGTTATTTATTATATTTCATATTTGTTTTTTAATTTAATTTTATTAAATTTAATATTAATTTTTGAATTTAATAAATTTTGTTATTTTTTTTTATAATTTATTTAAATTTAATATTTATTTATTTAAATTCTGTTTTTTAGTTACATAAAATTTTATTTTTTTATTTAAATTAATTTTTATTTTATTTTATTTTTTCATTAACATTTTTTATTTATTTATTTGTTTCTATTTTTCCATTTTTAATTGATTTTTTTTTTCATTTTAAAAGTGTTTTATTTATTCATTCATATATATATATATATATATATATATATATATATATAAATTTAATCTAATTTAATTTAGTATATACATATAATTTATTTTTTAAAATTTATTTGTTTTAAGTTTAATATTTATATTTTATTTTACTTTTTCATTTTTAATTAATTTTAAATTATATATATATATATATATATATATATATATATATATATATATATATATATATATATATATATATATATATACTTTTAATTTTAATTTTAATTTTTAGTTTTTCAATTTATTAACATTTAATATAATTTTTTTTTTTTAATTTAATTTTTTATTTTCAAATTTAAAGATTTTTTTTTTTAATTTAATAAAAAATTAATTTATATTTTTTTAAATTTAATTTGTATATTTTAATTTTATTTTAGGTTTTTAAGTTTATTTGTTTTTTATTTTAATATTTTTATTTTGTTTAATTTTTTTTTATTTTTTAACTTTTAATATATTTTTAAATTTATTTTTTAAAATGATTTTTATTTATTATTTTTTTCTGATTTTTTTTTTTTTAATTTTTAAATTTAATTTTTTTTAATTAAAAAAAATAATCAATTTTGTTTTTTTTTTTCCAATTATTTTAAAAAGTTTTTTTCTTTTTCTTTTTTAATTTTTAATATAAATTTTTATTATTCTAAAATTTTTGTTACAACATTCATTTTTTTTATTTTATTTTATTTTTTTTTCGGGTGTTTTTTGCATAATTTTTTTTTGGTTTTTATGTCTATTTTTAAAAATGTTGAAAATTCCCCCCCCCCCACCCTCCCCCCCCAAAAAAAAGGAAGCTTTTCTTCCATTTAAAAAAAAAAATATGAAAATTTGGTTTTCGGGGTGTTTTTTGCACAAAAAAAAGGCTTTTTCTTCCACTTTTAAAAAATGTTGAAAATTTACCCCGAAAAAAAAGGGTTATTCCAGAATACAACTTTTCATTTTCGGCTTGTTTTTTCATGGTTTTTTGATGTTTTTTGGTTAGAGTTCCTGTTTGATTGGTAACTATGTTCAAATGTCACCGCTCACAAACAGATCACAAATTGGTACGCCGGTATTTGACATGGTTAAAACCCTCGAAGAGGGAAGCAATCCACGTCCTAAGCCAACGCGACCACTTCAGGCAATTTATTAATATAAAAAAGAAAATTAAAATTTACATAAGTTTCTCTCATAAACGGTTACCGTACAAATGACCCTCCATGCTCTTTAAATAGAGATCATGGACCAATCAGGTGTTAAGCCACAGATCAAGTGTCAGTAATATCAAGGAGAGAGTGAACAGTCGAATCACTACATATAGGATTGAAGGATTTACAAAGGTGACACAATAGGAGAAGGAGGGAGGCATTAGAGCCTATCCTCCCTTAATGATAACTTTCATGAACTCCAAGCATAGATCGAAGTTTGGTAAACTTTGCTTATGTGAGAGTCTTTGTGAAGATATCGACAATTTGATCATTGGTTGAACAATACTGCACTGCAAGAACACAATCATGAATGAGCTTTCTGATGAAGTGTATATCAATCTTAATGTGTTTCATACACTGATGCTGAAATGGATCTTTGCATAGCTGAATGGCACTTTGGTTATCACACTAAAGTGTAGTTGGATGATGCTGATGAAGACCAAATTTAGACAGGATCTGACGAAGCCACATGGCATCCTTGCTGGCTTCAACTGCACCGCAATACTCTTCTTCTGCTGAAGAAAGAGAGATGTAACTTTGTTTCTTACAAGACCATGTAATAGGTCCTAAACCAAGAGTGAATAGAATCCTACAGTAGACTTTCGATAATCAGGGTCACCAGCCCAATCAGAATCAGTGAAACCAATCAACAATGGAGATGATCTTGCACTGTAATGAATCCCAAACTAAAATTTACCTTGAATATAACGAAGTATTCTTTTAGCTGCTTTCCAGTTACTTTCATGAGGTTGGTGCATAAACCAAGCAACCAGACCAACGACAAAGGAATGGTCAGGGCCAGATACATAAGTTTACCAACAAGTTGATGGTATAAGCTAGCATCAACTTCAAGGGTAGTACAAGTGACTCAAAGCTTGACTCCAGACTGAAAGGGAGAAGGGGCTAGTTTATAGTCTTCCATGTGAAAGTGGCGTAGAAGATCACAAGCATACATGGACTGAGAAAGGGTAATACCTTCTTTGGATTGCAAGACTTGAAGACCAAGGAAATAATGCAAGTTTCCTAAGTCTGTCATTTCAAAATTATTTTTGAGGCTAGACTTCACATGGTTTATATGGTCGGGATCACTACCGGTAAGGATAATATCATCAACATAAAGAATAAGGATGATGAAGGTCTTACCCACTTTCTTAGTGTAGACACTGTTGTCAGAATGACACCTAGAAAACATAAATCTATACATTTTGGCATCTCAAGCCCGAGGAGCCTGTTTGAACCATAGAGAGACTTACAAAGGTGACAAACAAGGCTAGAGTCATTTTGGATAAAGTGAGGGGGTTGTTCCATGTAAATTTCTTCATGCAAATCTCCATGTAAGAAGGCGGATTTAACATCCATCTGATGGACTAACCATTTAAAGGAGGCAGCAAGGGAAAGAAGAAGGTGGATAGAATTCATTTTGGCAACAAGGGAGAAGGTTTCAGTATAGTCAATGCCTTCAACTTGTGAAATCCTTTAGCAACAAGACGAGCTTTATGTCTTTCCACTTTTCCATCTGGTCCAAACTTTGTTTTGTAAACCCATTTTCATATGACAAGTTTTCTTCCCTTTGGAAGAGGAATAAGATCCCAAGTATCGTTTGCCAATAAGGAACAATATTCTTCATTCATAGCTTCATCCCAATCTAGATGACCTGAAGCTTCTTCAAAGGTGTCTGGATCAGGATTTTATGGAACTTGAGCCAATAAGGAAGAGGCTCTTTCGAACTGAGAATGTGTACAACGTCGATCTGCAGGGTCACTTCCAAGAGAACCTGCTGCATCCCGAGTAGAACGGACCCATCTTGGAAGCTGTGGAGCTGAAGGAATATCTTTAAGAGGTGGAGGAGGATTTTCATCCTCGCTATCATCACCTGAACTAGAAGGAATGCTATAAAAAATAGAAGAGATAGAGAGGGGTGGCACATATGCTGAATCAGGCTCGCAGGCCAAAGGTGGCACACCAGTCGAACTAGGCTCGCAGGCCAATATATTTTCATCAAAGTTTACATCTCTTCTAATTATTATATTTTTGGATTTTGGTTGAAGAAGTCTATATCCTTTGACATCTTCAAAATATCCAACACAAATGCATTTTTCACTCTTAGGTTCTAAGAATCTATGTTTCACATATGGAATATGGGCCCAAGCTTCACTTCCAAAAACACGAAAGTGATTTACATCTGGTTTTATTGAACTCCAGGCTTCTTCTGGAGTTATATTACTTAAAACCTTAGTAGGAGTGCGATTTACTATGTAATTTGCACAGTTAATTGCTTCTGCCCAAAAATTGAGACTAAGTCCTTTAGATTGAAGCATACAATTAGCCATTTCTTTTAAGGTGCAACACCATTAGCCATTTTAGCTACACCATTTTTTTGTGGAGTATATGGAATAGTATGTTGCAATTGAATGCCATGCTCAGTGAATTTTTTTATAATTGTTAACATATTCTCCTCCATTGTATGATCTTAACTTAAGAATTTGATGTCTAGATTGTTTCTCAACAAAGGCCTTAAAGGCCAAGAAAATGTTAAAAACTTCACTCTTGAGTTTTAAGAAGTATACCCAAGTGCATCTAGAAAATTCATCAATGAAAGTTAAGAAGTACTTGCAACCAGAGAAAGAAACAACAAGAAGTGGACCACATAAACCACTGTGCACAAGCTGCAAAGGGGATGAAGCATGCCAAGAGGTACATTTGTCGAAACTATTCCGATGATGTTTTTCGAGTACACATCCAGAGAAAACACCATCTCGGAAAAATACCATAGGAAGACCTGTCACCATATTTTCTGTACATAGAGTTTGAAGAGAGTGATAGTTTAAGTGACCAAATCACTCATGCCAAAGTTTTCTCACTTCATCATTATGAGCAACAAAAACGGAGGGAAGACATGATGACCCAAAGTTGTCAAACTTATACAACCTTGTGGAATCATCAACAATGCCAGTAGCTAAAATATGTCTAGGATCTTTGAGGTCCTTGATTACAACATCATGAGGTGAGAATTCTGTTGTTTTCCCTTCACTTGGATGAGTTATTTGATAAACAGGTAGAAGGTTGCAAGACAACGGAACACATAATACATCATTAAACTGACCATTATCTAGATGAATGATTCTAGATCCTACAACACTAAGAGATCTATCATCACCAACATAAATATTTTTGGTGTTACAATCATTTAAAGAAGAAAACATGGCTTTATTTTTTCCCATGTTGTAAGAAGCTCTAGAATCAATGAGCCACTCATGAGAATGAGAAGAAGGAGATACATTTAATGCATAACCAGATCTTGATGCTTGACAACCACAAGCAGAAAGTGCCATTCCTGAAGTTGAAGTTGAAGATTTCTCCAAATTGATGTGGTGCTTCTTAATTGCTGCTTCCAAGGCCTCCACCTTCTTAAAACATTTGGACTCTACATGGCCATCATGATTACAGAAGTTGCAATTTCTATATGTTTTATTCCCTTTCTTTTTATTTGCCTTATCAGTTTGGTCAGTTGTTTTTTCAGTTTGTGGCTGAAATTGCTTAAGACCTTTGTTTGGTTTAGGAACATTCTTTTTAGGATATTGCTTCTTGAGATTCTTTTGATATGGTTGTTGTTGAGCTGCTAAGGCTTTCTTAGAAGAGTTTCCAGTATTGATAAGACCAAGGTGTAAGAATTTTTCTTTTTCTCTTATCAAAGAATCACAAAAGGCATCAAAAGAGGGGGACTTGTAGGTTGTTCCTTGAGAAATTAGGGCTTCTCTAGTGGAATGGAAGGTGGAAACAAATACAGAGTATGCAGGTCCAAGATGAGCAAGAATTGAATAGATAAGGCTACCATCTTCCTTTATGACCTTACAACCTTCTAAAAGAAGTCTAAGGGTCTTGAATTTGGATAAAAAATCTTCAATAGAGGAGAAATTATTGGGGTCCAAAGTAAGCAACTCATTTTCAAGCTAGTGGGCCCTAATTTCATTTTGAATGCCAAAAACAATTTTTATCTTTTTCATAGCTGCATCAGGGGTGTCAATTTCTTGGATATGAAATCGAATATCTTGAGCAATGGATATTCCTATCAACCCTTGTTCTTGATCTTGTTTATTTTCTAATTTAGCAGCTTTATCTCCATCAGTAGGTTTAGTTTCTTGTCCTGAGGCTATTATATAAAGCCCTTTACTTCTAAGTTAGTCTATCATGTAGGATAGCCATTGGAAATAATTGGTGTTGTTAAGAATAACTGGGCATGCACTTTCCATTTTTTGTTTTTAACTGAAAATGAAAAAGCTGAAACTAACTGCTCCAATGGAAAGATCTCAAAAAATTAGGCCGGATAAAAAAAAACGGCTCAGAAAACGGCTTTCGAATTAAGTTATGCCTTTTTGGAAAAAAGTGTTGTAGATGCCAAATAGTTACGTGAAAGGTTGAAAGCTGATGTTGAAGCTCTAATTTTAAAAAGAATCCCCCCCTTTTCAAACATAATACAATAAGCTCACTTTTAAAAAGAAACTACTTTATGTGACCCATTTTTATAAATAAGTGAGAGTCACTTTTACAATGTTACGTTTACATGTGGTTTTTAAATAAAACCCTCTTTTTAAAACCAAAAACTTTCCAAAGGCCTTTATAAGAAAAAATAACTTAACAAAAAACATTTTACAAAAAGAAGCTTGAGAGAGAGACTTGAATCCAAGACCTCTATTCTCATAAACTAACTTTACACCAAGTGAGCTAGTAAAAGGATTATGTAATTGTTTGAAAGGAGGAAGGGTTTTCTTTTTTTTTACTCTTCGATGTGCGTGCTTTTTCCTATAGAAAAACAAAAAAATATGTGCACAAAAAAAAAATGCAAGCCTTACGGCATAACGTTAGATTGTCGGTTAGTCTTACCGGCAACTATCATTTTTTTCGCTATTTCTGATTTCTTGAGATCGCACAAAGACGCGGGGAAAGAGCATACATAGCACAAAAAAATATCATCTTCCTGTTTCTAATTTTTCGAGGTTGCACACAGTGTAGAGAAAAGAGCATACACAGAGAATAGGGTATAGATCCGGTAAAAAAAAAAAAACTATAAACCGAAATAAACAGAAGGATTAATAAATATAATTGCAAAAAATATACTTTATACCTCCATATCTAAAATGACATAACTCGGCCAACCAAAAACCTTTTCGCATGAAAAAAAAGGGGTTCCTCACTGTAACAAATGCTCCGGACACAACAGAGTAGTTCTACCAGCCTGAAAGTGGTCAAAAATAGTATATTTAGAAAACGACAGTCGCATGCAGTCAAACCGGCTTCAGATTTGGATCAACAATAGATGAGGCCCTCAAAATGGCTCTGATACCATGTAGGATTTTACAGGATAAGTTCCTTAGATCAAACACCAAAGGTCACCACTCACAAACAAATCAGAAATCAGTACACCAATACTTGACGTGGTTAAAACCCTCGAAGAGGGAAACATACCACGACATGAGCCAACATGGTCACTTCAAGCAATTTATTAATATAAAAAAGGAAATTTACATAATTTTCTCTCATAAATGGTTACCAGAAAAATGACCCTCCATGCTCTTTAAATAGAGATCATGGACCAATCGGGCATTAAGCCACAAATCAAGTGTCAGTAATACCAAGGAGAGAGTGAACCGTCAGATCACTACATATCGTGACTGTCGGATTATAAGTTACAAATGTACATAGTAAAGAAACATACTTTACCTAAATCTACACTAGACCAAGTTATACTTAACTATTTCCTATGTGTCAGAATATCCTAACAAATGAGTGTTTTTTCAAGATTAAGTATTTTTTGCTTATAAAAGTGCTTCTTTTGGTGAATTCGAAATGAAAAGTTATTCTTCTTTCAATAGTGAAGTATCTCATAATTATACTTTAGACAATATCATATTCATAGCATTCACTTGAAATATTCATCTTGAAGTGTTTGTTGGTTTTCCTGTTGGATTTTGAAAGAATTTTGGGTTTGTATGTTAAGCAATTTTTTTACGATCTTCGAGTTTTTGGGTGAATTGAAATTCAAAAGTTAAATTTATGCGTTTGCGTCTATCTGAAAGTGAAAATTTTTCATTCTTGAAAGGAAATATGGTGAATTTATAATTTCTACACTTGTATGAATATTGAAAAGACTATCTTTTTACCATAGCTAGAAATTCATTGAAGCAAAATATTCATTTTCACATATTTGTTGCATTAGGTTTGGAAGCGGAAACTAATATCATTTACACCACATCTATTAAATCGACTTTAATCAAAGAGGAACTCTAAAATCAGTCAAATTTGTAATTAACCAAACATTAGTAGTTCTAGGTTAGAAGACATGTTTCGACGTATATAAACATAACAACTTTCATTTCTTGTGTGCGGCACATTCTGCGGGTAGTCGGTATTCCACTTACGTAAGTGTACGGGAACATTCTCCACGTACCTTCGGGTATATCATACGACGTTCCACATATGAAAAGTATATGGGGATGCTTCCTATCATATAGGCTCACATTAGACATTGGTAACACATTCTTTACCTCCACGTACCTTGAGTATATTTTGGAGGCCCCCTTCTAGGTTGCATACCATCCATAAGTAACCGAGTTGACCGCTTTGTCATTTGTGATACACCAAACACATCATTCAGGGAGGCTACCTGCACGTGCTAGAAGCAGTATTTGCAATTCACAGTGGCTTAGTGATCCGTGATACCTAGTTACCCATTTTTTATTTTGGTTATTTACTTGATTGAATAAAATTGAAATAAACCTTTAATAAAATTCATCATGTCCAATTTACCAAGACATTCGCGTAGAATGCAAGGTCTACCCCCTGAATATACACCTGGTCAATTGGAAAATATTAAAGCAGAAAGGTTGAAATCAACAAGATATGGAATATTAGATCAACCTGAGATATCTGGAATTGTAGAATCGGGAAAAATAGAGACTGAAGTGATTTAAACACACATAAGAGAATCAAATGTGATTCAATATGGACTGGAAGTTACTAAGCTTATTCAAGGGGAATTTGATACTAGAGAACTTTTAAACACATAATTAACTGAACTAAATGTTGAAGAACCCGAATATGACATTTCTTAGCGTAAATCACCTTCAAATGCTATATCCCCTACTTCTTCACCAACTTCACCTCAAATAAAAATTATAATTACAATTGGTTTGCCACCTAGACTTGTAAGTATTGAAGATATTATTGAAGAAGAGGAGGAAGAATCACCTCATACTCCTTTTACTACTAGTGATCCACGATTTTTTCCAAGAATTCCTTTTGATTCTTTTCGGCCAAATCCTTTGTATTTTACCCCCTTTAACTATTTAGGTCAAGGTATTCCTCATTTCCGAACTCCCTTCTATTTTTCACCTAGACGAAACATGTCAGAAATTCCTCTTGCGGGCCAACCTACTGAAACTTTTATGTATGTGAGATCTCTAGAGTCTTTATTGTTTTGCGGGACTTCAGTTCCCATTGGATATCATTCATTTTCTGGGAATTTTTCAGTAGCTATTCCTTCTCCTCAAGTTTCTTCTTGGTCAATTGGATTATCTAGGTCTACTTATTATAGCATGACTTCTATGCCTAAATTTCCTATGGCATCAGAACAATATATTAATATGATATATTGTAATACAGGTAATCCTCAAGTACCCCAAACTGGAATTTATTATCCACCTGGGGGGGAACCATCTTATCCTCCACCTAGAGGATAAATTATTGTCGAAACATATCTTACGGTTGTAGGACAACCTCTTGCTGGAACTTATACAAATTTTGGTTAGGTACCTCAGGCCAGTCCAGGTCAACCTATTGTATCTAAACCCTTGATTTGTACTCCTTATCGAGGAATGAATACTATTTGGAACCCCTCTTATGTTCACCATCCTGTTTAAGTTGCTCTGCAAATGCATGCTTATCAAACTGTCCAACATCCTATCTAGGTAATTCCGCAAATATCTGTTCAACAGTTTGTCCAAGGAATTCTACAAACACCTGTCCAATAGCATGTCAAAGGAGTTCCAAAAAAAATTGTTAAACAACATATTCAAGGAACTCCACAAGTGTCTATTCAACAACCTTCCCAGAGAAGTCCTCAAACATATGTTCAACCTACTGTGTAAACAATTTTTCAACAATCAGTTCCAAATATACCTCAATCACCTGTCCAATCTATGCCACAAATGACCATGCAAGCTATGCCTCAAATACTGGTTCAACAACCTATCCAGACTATCCCTCAAGCAGATTCTTATCAAACTAGTCCTACATTCAAGTCTACAACCTAGATACCTATCAAACAACCTAGTGTAGGAATGATTCAAACACTGTATCAAGATCAACCTTTATAAGGGAAATTTTACTTGGGTCAAATGGTACAAGGTCAAACATATCATAATTATAATTTTTAAAGTCAACCATAACCTGGTCATACTCTCAAATTCCATCTCAACCGCAACCTGGATAGTCTTACCCTAGTTACCCTAGAGGAATGCAAATACCAACCACTCAAGCTATTTCAGAATACCCTAGATACCCTCCTCTAGGGGTTGGACTTGATCCTTAAGGTTAACAATGTATACAACAAAAATTTAATCGAAATTTACCTTTCATATCAACCTAGAATTACTCTATTTATCTTGGCTTACAAATGATCCCATTTATTATTATCCATTTTGGTCGTCGATGCCTACTAAAATGCCAAGTGGTATTCCAAAATTTGAAGATAAATCAAGAGAGGATCCATTAAATCATGTCATGAAATATCATCTATGGTGTGTGTTGAATTCATTGATTTAAGATTATATTAGATTACACCTTTTCCAACGAACTTTAACAAGTCCAACAACAAAATGGTACATTGAGTTACCATGTGCCTCTTTCCAGAATTTCAACTCTTTAGCGATAAATTTTTAACACATTTTCAATTATCCATTCGATATGACACTGGTACAAAAATTTTGACTTCATTAAAGCAATCGACATCTACCTACATTTCAGATCATATACATGAATGGAGGTGTAGACATTGTTTAGTCAAATTTTATATTCTAGACCAAATATTAGCTGAATAGTTCACTAAATCTTTACTTACTGATATTATGGAAGATGTTGATAAATGAGGTGTTGTAACGGAATAGAAGGTGATTTTTCGTGCCCAATACCTATACCTTGTTTACTCAGAATATGACACTTTGTACAAAAAGATTCCAAATTTACCTCACTCGAAAATTTCAAATCAATCAGATTCAACTCCTACATGATCTCACACTGTTGATAGTGTAATTGGTTATGCCAGCCAATAGTCAAAGATTAAATCATCTAAGAAAAATTATAAAAATACTCAGACTTTGTCTTTACAAGATTCACCTAGTGAAAACATTTCTCTTGAAATCTCAACAACCCATAGGTAAGAAAAAGGGGAAAGGGAAAGCAAAGAAAAATCCCTCTCAAAAGGAGAAACCAATGAAAAATGAACCTTATGAATAGAAAAAGAAACCTCGGTATCCTTGTCTGATCTGTAATGAAGATCATTATACAAATGAATGCCCACATTGTGCAAAGTTAGTAGTTTTTTAAAAGTTTCTCCCACACCTGTTGTTTTGAAGGATTATTTCCCTTCTCAAGATAGTAAAATGGTTACAAACAATCCATCCTCTTCATCGACATCGGTAGATATCATGATGATTTATTCACAAGTTTTGGTAGCAACAATATCTAAATATTATGGATCTAAAATCCCAATAGAAAATGGAAATGATGCTAGTCAATCTCGTCAACCTTCTGCATAAATTCCTCCTCCTTTTGAGCCTTTATAGATTGAGAAACCAAATTATGACATGATGATCCGTCCACCTCCCAAGGGTGTTTTTCGAAAGTCAGCTTTTAACCCACATGCTAAAGCTTCTCAGAATTACAACTTTGTTGAAGACCTAGCAATGTTGGCTCTTGAAGTGCTATAAACATGTCCAACACAAAGGAAGTTACTATTGACAACTATTGGAGCAATTGATCCTCAAGAATCTAATATCATAATCTTCGATCTTAAAATTCATATACATAGACACCCGCATCAGCTAGCATTTAAAATACCAATTTTTGTTAAAACCATTTAATGGGTTTTTCATACAATAATTGACGAATGAGCTTCTACGTGTATTATGTTTATTTCCTATTGGAAAGCTTTGGGTTATTCAACTATCAATCAATTTCCTACCACTCTCAAATCCTTTGATGGAAGAGGTTTTCATCCTTACAATGTTTTGAATGACCTACCAATAGAGTTAGAAGGTAACACAGTTGCAATTGAGGTAGAAGTGACTGATGCTCACCTTGATTACAATATTTTACTGGGTTGAAGTTGCACTTATGCAATGTATGCAGTTGACTCATCACTCTTCTAAAGGATATTATTTCCTCATCAAGGAAGAATAGTGATAGTATTTTTTTTCCTAACTCTACTCGCAGCATACCTTTTGTGGGGAAAACAAATACTCCTTATGAAGATATTGGTGTTGGTTTTCTTAAGGATTGATCACTGGTGGGAAATTTTTCACTCTGTCCACCCAACATTTCTTCTAATGTTTCCCAGGTGAATATGATATCATCAAGCACTATAGAATCATATGATCCTTGGATTGTGCCTTTAAAATCTGAATTAACCGCATATGGTGACCAAATGCCTCTAAGCCCATTTGAATCAACTTATCAGGAAATTCAATCATTTTCTGACCCACTACCCATTGAAAATGATCGAGTGAATGTGATATTTGATGACTATTCTCAATCGTCTTGGCTAGAACCAATATCATTTCCTAATCCTTTCGATAAAATGTTTTCAAAATATGAGAGTAACATGGAAATTATGACTTTGGATGAAATTCATTGGGACGATTATCATCATCATTCATCCTTTCTTCCCAAATTCAAGACCATTGAGAATAAATTCTCTACATTTTTTTCACCTGAGATTGTAGATAATCCTGAATGTCTTATATCGATACTTGAAACTAAATCTGAAAATAATTTTGGAAATATATATATATGATCATTCTGGCTAATATCTCAGTGAAATTTAGAATTATAGAGAACATTCAATAGGTGCTTCATGTTCACTTGAAGAAATTCAGACTTACAAATCCCTATTCCAATAATTTTGCGGCATGTTTTCCTGGTCCTATGAGAAAATGCCAGAAATCGACCCAAGTATTGTTGTTCACAAAATTAAAACTTACCTGGATGTTAAACCTATCAGACAAATGTTACGTCCAGTACATCCTCGAAAGGCTTCCGTTATCAAAGTTGAAGTTGAAAAACTTCTTAAAGTGAGTTTTATCTATCATGTTACCTTGAATGATTTGGTTTCCAACATGATTGTTCATGTTGATAAGAAGCAAGGGACAATTAGAGTATGCGTCGATTATAGGGACATTAATAAGGATTTCCCAAAAGATAATTATCCTACTCCATATATCGATCAGATAATTGATGATTATGCCAGTAATGAAATATTCTCTTTCATGGATGGATTTTATGGGTAAAATCAAATCAATATACTCCCCATAGATCAGCATAAAACCACATTCATTTATCCATGGGGAACTTTCTATTACCGAAAAATTCCATTTGGACTGAAGAATGATGGTGCTACCTTTCAATGGGATATGTCTTACTCTTTTGATGATATTAAGAATATTGTACAACATTTTTAGTTGATCTTATATAACATCTCATTCAATGAAATGCGAAGATCATCCACTGCATTTAAAATAAATCTTGATCATATGTTGACATTGCAATATATGCTTAAATCGTCACAAATGTGTTTTTTGTGTGAAATTTGGTTGATTACTAGGATTTGTCGTGTCAAAAAAAGGTATTCATGTTGACCCCCTTAAGGTAGAGGTGATTCTAAATTTTCCTCCTCCTTCTAATTTGCACCAACTCCAAAGTTTTCAAGGGAAGGAAATTTTTTTACGTCGGTTCATTCTGAATTATATAGAGCTAAATAGAGGTTTTAATCGGATTTTGAAAAAGGGCATCTGTTTTGAATGGGATGAAGTTTCTTAGAAGGATTTCGATGCACTCAAACATGCATTAACTCACACGCCTTTGTTGCATCCACCTGATTATCATCGAGACTACTTTTTGTATTTAGATGCATCTGATGTTACCATTTGCATGGTATTAGTTCAGGAGGATGAATTGAATGATGAACAAGTGATTTATTATTTAAGTATAAATATTACGAAATCAGAAATAAAATATGCACATGTGGAGAAACTGGCCTTGGTACCTGTGTAAGTTGTCCAAATATTCTATCACTATATTCTTTTGTGTAATAAAATGGTGGTTTCAGATTGAAACCCTATGGTTTATATTCTTAAGAGAAAATTACTTGGGGGAAAATATTCCAAATTGATAGTTATCCTGTAGGAATTTGATTTAGAATTTAGAAAATCCAAGTTGAAGAAATCATTGGTGTTTGCTGAATTAATATATGAATTTCCCTATTATTAAGCACAAACCATGGTAGAGGATTCTCTTCCAGATGAATCACTCTTTCTCATCAATACATGTGACACTTTGTATGGAGATATTATTTTTTATCTCCAAACTCAAACTTTTTGGCATGAACTATCTCGAACTAATCATCGTTGTATTTGGTATCAATCTCAACAATACAATATTATTGGTGATACACTTTATCGTCATGGTGCAGACTCTATTTTTAGATGTTGTTTGAAGCATAATGAATCTGAAAAAACCTTAAATGACTGTCACTCTAGATCACGTGGTGGTCATATGTTAGGGTTTTCCACTGCCCAAAAAATCTTGCGTGATGGGTATTTCTGGCCTTCCATGTTCAAATATTATATAACTGCAGTCTAGAAATGTCATAATTGTCAAATATATCATCGCACAATGTGTTCACATCCTACTCCTCTTCACCCAATCATCATTATTGGTACTTTTTCGAAATGGGGCATCGATTTCATTACATGTAACCCTCACTCAGTTGGGGGGCATGGTTATGGTATCCTAGTTGTGGATTATTTTACAAAATGTATTGAGGCGATGCCTACTTGTAAGGATGATGGTGAAATCATTTCTCTTTTCATGTTCAATCATGTAACTTCTAGGTTTTGTGTTCCACAAGCCATCGTCACAGGCCATGGCAACCATTTTTGAAACTTTATGATGACTGAACTAACTGCAAAGCTAGGCTTGCATCATGATAGATAAACTCCATATTATCTACAAGAAAATGGCCATGTAGAAGCCATGAAAAAATTATTGACTAATATGCTTCAATGAATTATAGGGATTCATAAGCGGAATTGGAATTTAATGTTTTTCTCAGCTTTCTGGGCATATCACACCTCAGTAAAAATTGCAACCAGATTTACACAGTTTCTGTTGGCTTATAGTATGGATGCAGTCTTAGCCATTGATTGTGAAATCATGTGATTAAAATTAGCTATATAATTGTTACCTACTACTTCTGCAGAGGAAGAACACTCTTTATACCTATCACGGTTAGAAGAAACTGATCGCAATACTACATTAGCTAGCAATACTCATAAAAAATGAGTTAAATCACACTTTGATTGAAATGTAAATCCTTGTACATATTCAGAAGGTGACTTGTTCTTGGTTTACAATCAAGAACATGATAATTTAGGAGCCGATAAGTTCGAGCATATGTGGCATGGTCCCTACATCATAAAACATGTGTTGGAAAAAGGAGCCTACGAGCTAGTTGACTATGACGACGTTCCTTTAGGAAAACCCAAAAATGGGCTTTACCTGAAGAAGTACTATGCTTTATTCATTGTGTGAGTACCTTTTACATTGATGTAGCATATTTTTGTGTGGAAATTTTACATCTTTTTGTGATCTTCTTATACTTTCCTTACTTATCTTGTGTTACAATTTATTTTCAGATGTCGATGCTCCCTCAAACTTACGTTGGCTATACTGATGGCGCTAGTCGTAATACTCAAAATTTGTCTTCCATAGCTTGGGATGTTTTTTCACCCACTGATGAGTTACTAAGTCTCCATGGAAGATTCCTTGGTCAAATAATGAATAATATTGCATAATATTGTGCAATTATTGAGCTATTATCTGATGTTATTTCATTTGGTATTCATCGTTTAATAATTAGGTTGGATTCTCAACTCATAATATTAAATTTAAATCTTGTTTATTTAGTAAGAAGCTCTACAATGTTAAGGATGTTTTTGTAGGTTCGTCTCTTGGAAAGATAATTCAATTTATTTAATATTAGAATATTCTAAGACATTTAAACACATTAACTGATGCATTGGCTAATTATGTGTTAAATCGACATTTGAAACATTTGTAAAAAGAAAAAATATAGTCATTCATACATAATACAAAATAATTTGAGAAAATATAAGTAGCTTTCATTAGTCATAATGTTTGTAAAAAGTTTTGGTTTACCAAAATTTCATCCAAGACATATAAGGCCTCGTGGCCTTTATTATCTGAACATGTAGATAGATAATATATATATATATATATATATATATATATATATATATATATATATATATATCCCTATGACTAGGAGCTAAATACGATGATCATGATAACAAACTATAGCACAAGCCACTCTTCATAATATATGTCTAATCGATCCAGGCACTCGTACAGTATGCATTTGTTAACGGAGAGCTAAATAATCAATCCTAATATCTGGGATATCTAGTGTCAACCTCGCTAAGTTATGATATATCTCGGTCAACGCCTCTGTTGCCTAGGGGTTATGTGTTATGGGAGCTACTCGGTGCTCGTCACGTTTATCAAATCGGCACATCGCTTCCAGTCCAAATAGGCCCACATCTACATGATTATTTTAGATGATTAGTTTTGGATGTAAAAAGAAAAGAAAAGAAAAAGAAGATAATTATACAAAACAAACAAAATGAGAATTGTTTACCTATATCAGCCCATTGCATTCCCGCAGGAAGTGGGATATGTTAGTGTCAGTCTGTTCTTCTTGTCACCAGTGATCAAATGGGCTCTTTCAAAAAATTTATTAGGGTGTCGAGTCAAATTTTTATGGTTTCAGTAGGTTGTCAAATAAAATTTTGGTCACTGGCTAGTGGTGTCTAGGACTATTACTGCTCCTTCCAAAAAATTTCACATGTTATTCATTAGCATCTCTCAGTTGGATGAGTCATCATTTGAAGATCTCCATATTCATTTCAGTCATGCCATCATGATATTCATTCAACTCAGTGTCTTCATTAGGTCATTAGGGTTTCATTCATCAAAATCAGTCATTTCATGCATAAATATGGAAAATGAAGGAGTAGTAATAGGGAGATTTCTCAATAAAGTTTGTTTCAAGTATAATTTTTATTAAAAATGATGTAATAATTTCTAAAAGTTCCAAATCTGCATTGAAATTTTCAAAGCTACATAATGTTCAAAGAAAAAGTGAAAAACATGTAGTGGGTCATCCTCCTACTATGAAGAAAATTGACTACCACAAGCTATAAAAGACCATTTCAACTCATTCATTTCATTCAAATCATTTATAAAGATATCTCACTCATCATAAAATAATTTCTCAACAATTTCAGGGTCAAAAGACACTTTAAAAATTGATGCCAAGTAACCATGCTGCGTTTTCTAACCTGCACACTGCATTTTCCTCTACATGTTGTGTTTTCACTCCAGAGGCATAAAACCAGTTTTAAATGGTTATAAAAGGCCATCCAAGTGTCCATCATCATTCTAAAATTAAGTTACAGGTCTTGGAACCCTCCTATAATCTTAGTTTTCTTGTTTTTATAGTGCAAATCATCCATTTGTTGCCACACTGTGTTTTGGTGTGTGACCCTTATTTTAAAGTTTTCAAGGTAAACACACCTATCCCATAGACCTTTTATCCTCCATCACACTCAAAAGAACTCCCATAGCCTTCACACCCCCTCACTCTCTTTTATTAAGCTCCAAACCCAAAACCTTAGCCCAACGCTCCATTTTTGGCATATTTCTTAGATAAGATTGTGTTAAAAATTACCTAGCCTAATTCCCATACGCATTTCACCCCATTCCAATTCTTACTATTCCCTAAGACCCCTATCCACTTCCCTAAATTTTCCCACTCCCATTTCCCTTCCCTAACCCCTTCAAACTATCCCCTCACTCACTTCCCCTGTTTTTTCCCACTAGGGTTTTCCCCTTGCAAACTGTCAGCATGGAGGAGAAGAAGCCCTATAAAAAAGGAGGCCACATGTCTAGGTATGAATTACTCAACACAAATGAAATAATGTCTTCCCCAATTGCCAAACAATGCTTTCAAAATGTTGAGTGCATGAAGTTTTGTGAGCAAATTGAAAGTGTCAAATACCATGCAAAGATCAAAAGTTTGTTTGCCACTCAATTTAAAGGAGATAAAGTCACAATTGCAGGGGTCAGATTCACAATCACAACTAAAACCATAGCTATAGCAATAGGGATACGAATAATTGGTGAAAAGTGGTTCAAAAACCTAGATTTGGATATGCAAAATTACAAACCTTACATCAAATCTCATTACAAAGATGGCATCAAGAAAATTTTTCCTTTTGATCAAATTCTTAACATGTTTTCTCCATTGATGAGGGTTATTGTGAGGTACTATACATGCAAGGGTAGATTTAATATGCTGTATAAGTATCATGTCAGATTTCTCATGCACTTCACAGGGATAAAACCTCTTAAACTATCCTATTATCTCCACAAGAGCTTGGCTAAGATGGTAGTGAAGGTGAAACATAGACAAAGTAATAATAAAGCTAGTCTCTTTCACCATGCCCTCATGAAAATAATTGTCTTGCACTAGCTTGAGGAGAATAATATCACTTGGGAGACATTCATTCAGTCTCATGAATTTTTACCTTCTGCTAGTCAAACAACTAGCCAAGATTTATCATCTGCTACACCATCAACACCATCCAGACAAATGGAGATTGGTTCATCTAGCAGAGTTTCAGTGAAGAATACCTTGAGGGCTGAGGTGAAAAAAACCTATCATAGAGGCAAGAGGCTTGTGTTTGCTCCAAAAATTGTGGAAGGGGCCAAGCCTACATTAGCAACACAGAGTTCACCAGCACCGTATGAGCCACTTTTGCAAGATGAAGAACCGTCCCATCTTGACATTGACATGGAATATTTGGAGAGGGATGAAGAGCACAAATCCACAAAGGAGATAATTATGGAGAAAGATAATGAGATTAGAGAGCTTAAGGATATATTTTCCAAGGCCAACTTCATGATTTCATTCGAGCAGGAAAACATTAAATTGAGGGTAAACCAACTAATTTTGAATAGACATAAGGTTGATGCTAGTAAAGAGGCAGCAAAAGGAAAAGAAATAGTTCATATTGATGATCCCAATGAGCATGAAGAAAATATATAAGGAATATTCCAAGAACTAGAGGCCTAAAGAGGGCACTTTAGCAAAAAAAAGAGGCATTTCTACCAAAGGCACAAATGACAGTGGATAAGATTATACTAGCAGATATCAAGCAATACAAAGAGTATTGGCTAGATAGAGTCAATGGAAATTTGGAAAAGCTCCCAAAGAGTGCTAAAAGAGACAAAAAAATTCAAAGACACATGGCTACTCATTACTATACAAGGAATCAAGTCTCCAAGATCAAGGTCAAACTGTTGAAAGAAAAACTCAAGGAAACCCTAATCAAGAAAAAAGATAAGTAAAAGTTGGATCTACTTGCTGATCCTTCCATAGTTGCTTGAGATACCATATCAGGTCTTCATGGAGCAAGCCTAGACCAATTTTGAGGAAGTTTGAAGAAATTTTGGTGAAAAGACAGTTTTTGAGAATTTTGACAATTTTATGAAACAATCACACTATAAAAAACGCAGCGTGGCCCACCCTGCGTTTTTTATGGAGGCCTAAAAATGACATGAGGTATAAAGCATTAGATTCATTTTTACCTCTACATCAATCCTAGAAAACTAGAGCTCTACTTCATCCTCTTCTGGCAGGACAAAAAGTCAAAAACCCACCAAAAAATGACCTTTCTGCCTCCTTTTTGAAGAGCACGCTGCATTTTCAGAGTGTACATGGGAGAATGAAATTTTGAGGATTTAAATTCAATCAATTTCAATGCTTGAAGTCTCCATAATGTAGCCAACTGGAAGATATATCTCCAACAATTTTTAGATCAACATTTGGACTCTGGGAAGGCCTCCAAAACTTAGTTTTCTCTCACACATTGTGTTTTCTCCTGACATGCCGCGTTTTCAATAGAATTCGCTGTGTTTTCTCCTGAGAGTCAAGTTTTGCATTTGAATTGGTCCAGTTTCACTTTTTCTCATGTAATTTGTTAAACATGATGATGTAATGATGTTTTGAGATGTTATAAATATGGTTAAAGGTAAATATGAGGTAGATACATGCTTGTAAATGTCATTAAGGGTCAAAAGAATCATTTTTTATATCTTAGGGAGAGTCTTGTTCACCTCCCTAGTCTTTAGGTTTTAGGTGAGGGGATCAAGTGATCAGTTCATTCACTCAAGTATTCGATCCATGAGAGAGGGGAAATGATATTTTGTCTATATGTAGGTTTTTCTTAGTCATTTGACTGGTTGGACATCAGAGGTTTGAGACCATTGTAGATTGTGCTTCAAATTTAATTCAGAAATTTAGAGGAACAATTGTAGCTATTACCTAGGAATTCAAGTGTAGTGAGTTTTTGATGTTTTTTTTTCTCTGTTACAGAATTTTATAAATGATATATATATATATTCTCTTTCCATGCCTTGCTTTCCTCGGTGATCTTCCTAAAAGTTTGATAAGTAGAATTATTTCGTGGCTCTATTTAGTTTGGGAACATAATTTCATGTTTATTTATTTCAAATTTAATGAATTCATGATACATGCTCATTAATATCCTCTCCACTCTTTCTAACCCTACAGTACACCAACAAAACCATAATCCATCACTAAAGCATTGCTACCTTGCTCCTTTATATATTTGTAGTTGTAACCCTTTGATACATTTGACTTAGCTCCCTGGTTTTTATCCTTGATCTAGCAAAAAAAACCATCAAACTTTCAAAACCCTAGAGCTGACCTAACTAGCCTAAAATCTACTCCTCATCGAGCCAAACCCTTTGGTTGTGATCTCCTAGAGAGAGTCCTCTCTAGTTTGGTAGTGCTAGCTACCAAATTGAAAGCTTGGTTTGAGGTTATCTCTGTCGACATCCATTCATCAGCCTTGGTACATTGTGGATGCTAACATTTCTGGCATTGTTTTCGGGGAATGAAGTGACAGATCTTCTCTGGGTGTACCATACATCTTCATCGAATTCTAGGCTCGTGAAGGCTAATTCAAGTTGCAGAGAGCCAAAGCATAGAAGAAAAAATACATTGGCTCTAAAAATCACACACGATCGTATCCTGATCCACATCCAACTTCTCTCGTTGAAGATCTGGAGAAACTCATCAAAAAACAAATACCTAGGAATTTAGAGATTCAATCAAGTTCATCTAATTTGGAAAGTTCTAAATCTTTTCCTACTGATTTGTTTTCCCTAGAAGATATTCCTTTCGATCTAAAATTTGAATTATCTCTGTTTAGATAAAAATTAGAAACATCCTTGTCTGAAATTGTCTTTGATCCATTAAGGTTGTCTGAAGTCACATCATTATCTTAAGTTGTATTTGATTCTCTGAAGCTTGAAGATATTATATTGTCCGTAGAATCCAATTCAGAGTCATATTTTGATAAGAAGGTTTGGATTCAGTTTGATAAACTTCAACAATTAGCAAACTATCTCAAATATACCTCCGAGAAGGCCTTCATACAATATCAACATGAGATCTTTTCCAGTGATCCTCTTTCAGCCTCATTTAGCCATACCACTGCTTCTACACCATCTATTTCCTTTCCTACACAAACACCTTCAATACCAACACTTCCTGTTGTACCTACAAATTTACCTCCTAGAAAAACCATGGCTAGATTTGCTCCATTGGTTCTACTGGGCTAGCTTACTAACTTACCACAAAATTATGGACAAAGACTTCCTCTCTTTGATGGAACTATTGTTGTTATAGTGAGGGAACACATTGATAAGATTACTGATTTCATTGATTTAGAAGAAGTAGACAACGATGATGCCAAGATGTGAATCCTTGCTCAGAGTTTCTAAGGGGAAGTAAAGAAATGGTTCAGAGCTATGGCAACTAGTTTAGTGCATAATTCACAGTAGTTGACGGATATTTTCCTCGCCAAGTGGGAGGAAAAGAAAAATCCACTCCATATTTTGGTTGAGTATAATTCAATGAAGAGACAACTTAATGAGTCAGTTCAAGACTATACCAATCACTTCAACAAGGTATACAACTCCATTCCCATTAATATCAAACCTCCACTAGATTTTACCTTGTTGCACTATCCAGATGCCTTTGACCCAGACATGGCTTATCAACTCAGAGAAAGGAACCCTACTTCATTGGAGGAGATGAAGAAAAATGTAGTCAGTGTTGAAGATAATCTTTTGATTAAGAAGTCAAAGAGTAAAGTGGAGAAGAGAGTCACAATAAAAGAAGATCCATCAAGTTCATCTGAAGCAAATCTTGATAGTTTGATAAGAACTATAGAGAATATGGTGGATAGAATGTAAATTTTAGAAAGACGGCAAGCTAATCAACCCCATAATCCTAACTTCCCAGGACATCAGAAACAACCACAATTTCAGATAAAGCAGAGAGAACAGAGAGCTCCAAATCAGCAAGCTCAACAACAAATCCAGACTCCATTACAATAGTAGTATGCTCAAGTTCCGAAAGAATCAGATGATATTTTTGAAGAGAATATTCTCTTTTGAAAAGATCAGGGACCTATTTACCTTACAAAGGATGATGAGAATATCAAAGAAACTTATGTGCCAGATGATCATGAAATTTTCCTTGCAAATGATGATGGGTTGGCAGTCCAATATGATGACTATAAAAGGGGGCATTTAAATGCTCTCAACACACAAAAAAAACAATACACATTGAGAAATTGATATGTTCATATCACTCCAACTCAAGAGAGGAAAACTCAGCAAAAATATACTCGGCCAAAAAAAACTCCTCAAGCTAGTCAAAACAAGGAGGAGCTTGCTTCCATAAATCAAAGCAAGAAAAGTGAGGCATCTAAAAGTACATCAAATGAGGATAAAAAATCACAAAGGAAGGAAATTCCAACAAAAGAGCAGCCTGAAAAGCGGGATAACATCGTGAAAGAGGTCGAAAAACAATCCAACTTGTTTAGATTCGAGAGTGAAATTTCTAAGTTAAAGGTGTCCATTCCTCTCACTGAACTTATTAAAAATGATAGATATAAATCTCATATTGCTAAGATGTTGAAATTATATGACATGTTAGACATGGTCAATGTCAGTGATGACCATCGTGAACTTGTTTTTGGTCTAGCCGTAGATGGAAACCTTGAAGATAGTGAAGTGCCACCCTTTTATCTTAGTTTGAGAGTCCATGATTGCATTCTCCATAATTCCATGTTGTATTTCGGGGCTTCACATAAATTAATGCCAAAATCTGTCATGGATAACTTGGGGCTAGACATAACTCGACCATATCATGACCTCTATTCCTTTGATTCTGGTAGAGTCCGTTTCCTCAGTCTTATCAAAGAATTATATGTTTCCTTGGATCAAATTCCTGCTAAAAATGTGTTGATGGATGTTGTAGTTGCTGACATAACTCCAAGGTATGGCATGCTTCTTTCACGGTCTTAGGGAGACAAATTGAGAGGTACTTTATAGCTTGATTTTTCATATGCAACAATTTTGGTATTTGGCCAGCTTAGGAAGCTATACTGAGAGGTGAAAATGAAGTACATGATCACTAGTAAGGATAAGCTTAAGAATCACCTGATTCACTCAGTACATACTGATTTAGAATCATTTATATTGTATAATGATAGTGGTACTGATGATTTAGATATTCAACTTGTAGAAGGTGAAGAAACTTCAGAGTTAACAAATAATGTACAAGTAGTCTTGAAAGAAGAAAATGGAAATTAGAATTCAAAAAGCTTGCAGCAAAACACTTCAAAGAAAAATACATAAGATTCACAGTAGGGATCAATTGAATTAGAGAAAGCTAAAGATCATATCGAGACAGTCGATAAAAAAGAAGAATAAGTTCAACCCACAAAATTTCAAGTTCTCGATGATAAGCAGTGTCTTTGGACCATAGATTTTGATGGTGCTTTGGGGAAATATGGAGCTGGCATCGAAATCTGGATCTGTAGCCCTACAGGTTAGTCATCAAAAGTCCCAAGGAACATAATATTATGTTCCTACAAGCTAGCCTTTGATTTCTCTAAAAATGAAGTAGAATATGAGGCCTTGATCACCGGTCTCCAAATTTTGAAAAAGATAGGCTCGAAAAGGATCACAGTATATGATGAATCTGAGTTGGTAATAAAGTAGGTAAAAGGGAAGTACCAGGCCAAAAATACTAGGACGAGAGTTTATCAAAATGTTGTTCTTGATGTTTTGAAAACTTTTCCAAAATATAATTTGTCTTTGATTCCTAGAAGCCAAAATTTCATGGCTGATTCACTTGCCACAACGACTAGTAATTTTAAGATTCCAATTCATTCCACTAAGAAGTTTGAAATTCATGTGAAGCATCGCTCAGCTGTCCTTGACAATATCAAATATTGGCAAGTATTCTGGGATGACAAAAATATTAATAATTTTCTACAGATGGAAGAGGAGTTTGTTGACTCCCACATGGATGAAGTGTACAGTGAAGATGATCAAGTAATTGAGGCTGTTGAAGTTGAAGTGCTGCAGTTGAAGGAAAAAATCATTCCATAAGGTTTAGTGCCTTTAGAGGAGTTGTTTGATCATGATGATGTGGCCAAAAATATCACGATGGTCCCCACAAAAATAGGTGTCGAAGATGTGAACATTGGTACATCATAGAAACCCAAGATGGTCAAGCTATCAAGATCCTTGTCCCCTGAGTTGAAAGGTAAATACACAACTCTCTTGAAAGATTTTTCTAAAGTGTTTGCTTGGGAATATTCAGATCTTAAGGTGTATGACAAAGATATCATCCAACACACCATCCCAATCAAGCCAGATCAAAAGCCTTTCCACCAAAAGTTGAGGAGAATCAATCCCAAGTTGCTGCCATCGATTGAAAAATAGGTAAACATAATTTACAAGGTTGGTATCATATTTCCTATTCGATTTTCAAATTTGATGTATAATCTTGTGCCGGTTATAAAGAATATAGGAGAGATTCATCTCTGCATTAATTTCAGAAATCTCAACAAGGTGTCATTAAAAGACAATTATCCTTTGCCAAAGATGGATCACATCTTGAAGAGGGTTGTTGGAGCTTCAAGGATGTCACTTCTTGATTGATATTTAGGATACAATCAAACCTTTGTGCATGAAGATGACCAAGAGAAGACAACATTCACCACGCCATGGGGTACCTTCATGTACGTCAAGATGCCATTTGGGCTCAAGAATGTAGGGGCCAATTTTCAGAGAGCTATGGACATCACTTTCTAAAATGAGAAGGATGTGTTCCTTGTAGCTTACCTTGATGATGTCACAGTATCTTCACAGTTAGATGATGAGAACTTGCACCATTTGAGGATAGTATTTTAGAAATGCAGAAAATTCAACATCTCACTGAATCCGAAGAAAATTTAATTTTCCATGGAGGAAGGTAAATTACTTGGGAATATTATTTCAACGAATGGTATTCGCATTCATCCCTCCAAGATTGAAGAAATTTAGAAATTATATTTCCCACGAAACAAGAAGGAGATTCAATCTTTCAATGGAAAGATAAACTTTTTGAGGAGATTCATTCACAATCTCACTGAGCACCTTAGAGATATGACATATATGTTGAATAAAGACAACGAGGTAAGATGGTCAAAACATGCTAAGAAGTCAATTCATTAAAAATTTCTTTAACATGTGCTCCCACATTGATCAATCCATATTATAGATTTCATAATCTTTTCATTTGCTTTCGAGCACTCATTGGCTATCGTACTAATGCAGAAAAAAGATTGCAGGATGGAACAACCAATTGCATTTTTTAGCCGGACCATAAGAGATGCAGCACTAAGATATAATATAATTGAGAAGCAAGCCTTAGCCTTCGTGAAAGTGTTGAAATATTTCTGGGTATACATTTTACATTCTTACATCCTAGTGTATGTTCCAAATGCAATGGTAAAATATGTGTTGATGCAAACAGATCCAGAAGGGAGGCGAGGAAAATGGATTGTAGCCATGCTTGAGTATGATTTTGAGATTAAGTCGACGAAGCTAATCAAGGGGCACATTTTGGAAAAGCTGATGGAGGAATCAAAACTACATGCGCTAGATATAAATATGATTTCTGCACTTTCTGATGAAGAAGTTGGTGAAACAATGACACAAGTATCTCAAATTTTCCTCTCATCACCTTGCTATGCTGATATAGTTTATGTTCTACAACATTTAAATCCTCTGGTAGGTGTTCCTAAAAGCAGAGGTAGATCATTGAAATTAAAAGCTTCAAAGTATTTTATTTTAGACAGTGTGTTATATTGGAAAGACCCAGGAGGTGTCTTACTGAATTTTCTCATCGAAAGTGAAGCGAAGGAAGGGTGACTATGGCAGCCATTTATATTGGAAGAACACAAACAAAAAAATAATCTAAAGGGCTAGTTTTTATTGGCCCACTCTTTTTGATGATGTGTACAAGACCATGATGAGCTGCCACAAATGTCAAGTTTTCCAAGGAAAGAGGAAGCTGCTCCCGCTGTCTTTGCAACCCATATCAGTCTAGGCACCGTTTCAGCAATAGGGTCTTGATTTCATTAGTGAGATCAATCCTTCATCATCCAGCCAAGACAAGTGGATTCTAACGGCTACATATTATTTTACAAAGTGGATTGAAGAAATCCCAACTAGGAAAGCAATTGATTTGGTTATTATTCAATTTTTGGAATCTAATATCTTGTCTAGATTTGGTTGTCTGCATAAAATCATCACGGATAATGCAACTGCAGTAAAATACAAAAATATGGTTGAATTTTGTGATAAGTAAAATATCATTTTGGGAAATTTGACGACATACTACCCACAAGGTAATGGTTTGGCCGAGTCTTCAAATAAAAATTTGGTCAACATTATCAAGAAGATGTTGGAGGTAAACAAGAAAAATTGGCATAAGAAGCTCATTAATGCCTTATGGGCAGACAGAGTAAGCAACAAGAATTCCATAGGAATCTCACCTTTTGAGTTAGTCTATGGGATTGATACAATATTTCCTACTTCTCTCCTTGTTCCGGTCATGAAGATGTTGCAGGAAATTGGCAGTGAGCCGAATGATGTTCAACATCGAATAAATAAAATGATCCATTTACAACAAATGAGGGAGGAGGTGTTTCGAAACACTTCCAAGATTCAGGAAAGAATAAATAAATTATATGATCGCAAGAAAAAGGCAGATGAATTCAAAATTAGTGATGTAGTCCTCCATTGGGATGCAAGAAATGAAGATAAAGGGAAGCACGGTAAGTTCGATAATTTATGGAAAGGACCATGCAAGGTTTTAGCTTTAAGAGGAAAACATGCTTACCTGTTAGAAGAAATTAATACAAGATTGCGGAGGAGGAACAATCAATGGTAGGCTTCTCAAGCACTACCTGTTTTGATCATAATTATGAAATTTTCACTATCATTATACATATCAGTTTACTTTTTCTTCCAAAGTGTGAAGGAGTTAATCATCGAATTTCAGAGCCTGAAGTGAAGGCCATAAAGTTTCTATGATTGACTGTTTATTTTTAGTACATTCAGTTTTTGTTTCAGTCATATTTAGTTCAGTTTTTTAGTCAATTTTATTTTTCGAGTTTAGTCTTTTGATTTTGACTCCATGCCCAATGGTTAGGCTACTTGGTCTACGGTGTTCTTGACACCTCCAAGGAGCTTTTATCCCCAGTTAAAGCCAATGTTAGTGTCAATTAGTTTTTCCTGTCACCAATGATCAAATGGGCTCTTTCAAATTTTGTATTAGGGTGTCGAGTCAAATTTTTATGGTTTCAGTAGTTCTTCAAATAAAAATTTGGTCACTGGCTAGTGGTGTTTAGGAATATTATTGCTACTTCCAAAAAATTTCACCCGCCAGTCATTACCATCTCTTAGTTGGATGAATCATCATTTAAAGGTCTCCATATTCATTTCATTCTTGCCATCATGGTCTTAATTCAACTAAGTGTCTTCATTAGTTCATTAGGGTTTCAGTCATCAAAATCAGTCATTTCATGCATAAATCCGGCAAACGAAGGAGTAGTAATAGGGATATTTCTCAATAAAGTTTGTTTCAAGTATTATTTTTGTTAAACATGATGTAATAAGTTCTAAAAGTTCCAAAGCTACATAGTATTCAAAGAAAAAGTGAAAAACATGTAGTGGGCCATCCCACTACTATGAAGAAAATTGACTATTACAAGCTATAAAATACCGTTTGAACTCATTCATTTCATTCACCTCATTGATAAAGAGCTCTCACTCATCAAAAAATAATTCCTTAGCAATTTCAGGGTCAAAATACACTTCAAAAATTGATTCCAAACAACCACGCTACGTTTTCTAACCTGCACGTTGCATTTTCCTCCAGACGTTGTGTTTTCACTCCTGTAATATCCCAAAATTGGGAGAACAACAATATAGTACATAAAACTGTAAAATAGCAGTGAATATCAATACACCAATATATGAGACAAATGTAAAGCCATATTATTAGACATATAAAAAATAATGGGCACAAAATCTTGAGGATCAAGTCACTCAAGCAATACAAGATAAGCCTCCAATAAGCAAATATGCGAATGCATGAAATATAACCGCTATACAAATGTCATGAGCCAATAAAACTCATTTTTAGTGATTATACTACTACATGATGTGTACAATGATATGAATATGCTGTTATATAGCTCAAATAGTGCCGAGAGTGAAGATCTATGCTCCCAAACACCTTTCCAAGACAACCCAGAAAGGGTTTCCGGAAATACCCAAAATACAAAAATGTCGGAATGCAGCCTTAGGGTTGACTATCAGCTGCAAGTGAATAACTAGAAGGAGGTGGCTGAAAATAATATGAAATGTATAGATCTCCTACAATAGATCCTTCAAGTGAAAGGTTGATCCCTTCCTTGAAGATCTCTCCCTCAAAATCAAGTACTGAAACCTCCATTGCATATTTTTTTTTCCACAGAAAAAATCGGTAACCTTTTATTAATAAAAATGAAAAGTTACACATAGCATATGCATTGAAGCATTTTCAGAAATTGCCCATTGGGCTCATGTGCTCTCGCACACAATGCGTTGTAGCAAGGCTACCTTGCATTCAGAGAAAAGAAAGGAAAAAAGAATGAGAAAAGAGAAAAGAAGGAGGGGCAGAAAAACTGGAAGCTGCTAGATCGTGGGAAAAGTGTCCCACAAATCAGGTTTTTCTCCCTTTCTTCTTCTCAACCTTGCGCCATTCGCCCTGAGATGGCTCGCAAGTGACAAGGACAATCTGCTTTTCTGCACTTTTGGTTCTTGTATCCTTGTCCGAATCTGAAGTTTCTGATGTATGGTGTCTTTTGATCCCTCCGCTGCTCATGTCCACTGCATTCCTGTCTGATTGTTTCGTCTGAAAATGTGGATCCACTAGTACGGTTGTGTCCTTTTCTTGTGCCTCTGGTTCCTGTGTAGTCTGCTGATTTCCTGGTGGGGCTAGTTCCTCTTCTTCTTCTGACTCGTCCTCCTCTAAATCAGGAGGGGGATATTGCCAGCCTTTTCTCTGCTTCCTGTTCGGTTTCTTTTTGTTATTGGCTTTCTTAATTTCTGGGCATGTATTTTGTAAGTGTCCTGTCATCCTGCAATTCCTGCATCTAAATGAAGTATTCTCATAATCTAATGATTGCAGCCAATTTTGTTGCTTATAAATCAGCATAATATTCTCCGGTAGTCCTTTGCTTAAATCTACCTCCACGCAGATCCAGGCAAAGGTGAAGATTCGTTGTTCTAGTCTTTCCATATCTGTTTTAATATAATGCCCAAGACTGTTCCCAATGCTCTCAAGAACCTGATCATTCCAGAAATGAAGGGGCAGGTTGTAAAGTCTCACCCATACTGGCAGTCTGGAGACTGCCATAGTGTTGGGGTCAAAATCTGGAAACCATGGAGTGATAAACAACCCCGTGGACCCCCAGAACCAAGGCCCCTCTCTGATTATGATATCCCTTTCCTCCGAGGTTTGAAATTTAACAATAAAAAATCCCTTCGAACAGAGATGTATTTCGCATTCCAGGGACCAGTGGGTGAAGATCCAGTGAAAAAGGTCCATGGGTTTAGGCCAAAAACCATTGAAGCGGCATATTAATGCTTGAGCTTCATATGTCTTGATATGCTCCTCTGTTGCTGAACTATTGATTTTTAGAGCAGGGGTTTGTTCCTGCTGTTCAACTATGTAAGGCCTCAGAGTATTTCCAGCTTGTTCTGGAGCTGGGCCAACTCCTTTTTTCCCCTGTAGGATATTTTTGAAGGAGGGGCCACCATTTGTTTGCCTGGGCGTGCTCTGGTTCACCGCGCCCCCTCTCAGGCGCAGATTTAAGGTGATTGTACTCTCTGCTCTTATGGCGTAATCCTGTAAGAGCCTGCAGTCCTGGAGAGACCTATGCCCATTTACCAGATGTTGTATCGGTACTGGGTAGCCCGTCATAACCCAGATCTGCTGCTTGAGTTGCAGGATTGAGGTGTCATCATTTGCCCAAGCTATACGTGATTTACCCACCGGCAGTTTGATAAAGATTTGGAAAGAAGGAGAGTTCAGAGGGGACGTGCTCTTACCTAAAGAGTGAGATTCAAAGAATGAATTTGCTGAGGCCTGCTCCTGCTGATACCAATCCCTTTTCTTCTCTGCCTCTCCTATCTTCTGAATCAGTAGAGAGTTGTGCAAATCGGGCTTAGGCACCTTTTCGCCCAGAGGAGAAGAAGAGAAATCGTTGAACTCTGTAGCTGCATGGCTGCCAGATTCCTTGAAAACTGTCAATCGCGCCTTTGCAACCTCTTCATCCTGTAGAAAACCCCCCCTAGCCTGATCCAAAACTGATTGGAGACAGATCAGATTCTGGGAGGTCCGATCTGCCTTGTCGCTGCATGATTTTCCTGGGGCAAGGTCCACATGCATTTTATCAGATTTGAGTAGCCCCGATCCGTCAGCGTGAGAGCCGCACCATAGATCCGATCTTGAAATCTTTGCTCTCCCTTGATGCAGATCCCATGGTGTAGTGGGCGCAGCGGCGGCTCCAACAAGGGCATTGTTCACAGAGTCTTTTGAGCTGAGCTCCTTGGAAGAGCTTTGAAACCCGAGCACGCAGGAGCCGATGTGGGACGCAGCCAGATCCAGGCCAAAAGCCACGAGTTCAGGAGAAATGTTGTTGAGTGCAGGATCCGCATAGACCTTGACGGCGGCGGCATAGCTCAATGTAACCCTAGCGCTGTCCATCCTCTCTTCCTAGTCAAAACCCCCCTAAACCTCCATTGCATATGCTCAACAAAATAATGCAGTTTGAGAGTGAAACTACGCTGTAGATGGTGGTAAAATTTTGGCCTGGTGCCAAAATATGAAATAAATCCCAAGGACCTTCCTTGCTGGCTTCCAAATGGAAAGAATGCTTCCTCCACTGAAAACAAACTCAAAAAATGGCCCTACAAACCCTCCACTGCTTCTACCCTGTAACACAACACAACTCTGAACAGAAACTACGTTGTAGCTGAAGACTGAAGCTTGTTCTAGTGCCATAATGTGGACTATGAAGCTCAATAATACCTCTCCTGAGTAGGCACTCAAAGTCCCCCAAGAATGAGTGTGGGATTCCCGCTCGGGAACACCCTTGTGTTAAACAACACCACAGACTCCGCTAAACAGTTGAAGAGTGCAAACAGTCATACAAACCACAAAATCAATAATCATCTAACGTAACATCTATGGCTTCCTTCCCATTCCTTATATGAATTGTGAGCCTTCTCACCTTGGGTCTCACTCATTAAAGCCACTACTCTCATGGAGACTTCCTCCCATTAACACTGTGTTGTCTCTCATTGATGATCCACTCCCTCCATACCAGCACTGTTGATTTGGTCAACATTGACCTTGTCCACATGCTTTAGCCTCTGTTCACAAATGAGGGTGTTTTATCCAGCTATTAAGATGATTCCTATTCAAATTAAGATGGATTTTATTCCTACTAAAGAGATTTATGGGTCTCCCTACCCACTTATTCATCTATCTAAATGACAAAAGAAAAAATTATTATTCCAATTAGCTGCATGCTAATTTTGGAATATTACAGTCCTCCCCTCCCAAATGTTGCTTGTCCTCAAGAAACTACAAGGATAGAATTGAAGACCCTCCTCTCCTCCTCTTGTAGCATCCTCATATGATAGGCTTCTCAACTGAACAAGATGCTCTCTCATCAATATGGCCCCTAGTTGCTTCTCCCAAGTGTACAAGTTATCCTTCGGTGATAAACCCAAATGGCTCTCATCATGAAGAAGTGGGATATCCATGGAGATAACTATATGCTGTCTAGAGGCCTTCTTGAGGTATGGAATCTGAAAAATATTGGGAACCTTCATCCCCATGTGAAGCTCCAATCCCCAAGCTATCATCCACACAAATGAATCACCCTCCAAAATGGTAATTCATAGAAAAACTTTTCCACCTTTAGCTCTTGCAATGTAGGTGGGCTGCATAGTTGAATATTATAGACCAAATTTTCTACCACAAGTTGTCTCTCTCTCTACTTATGATATGTGTAGAGCTGCTGCTGATTTTGGGCTGCAATGATGTTGCCTTCAAGAGGCAAAAAGGCAACTGGATCTTCTAAGACCCCCTCTATAGTTTCATGAATATTTCTTGCCCAAACCATACCATATAGAGTGAATATAACATCATCACAATATGGAATCCAAATGAGAAAGATACTGAAGGTTATGTGTAATGATGGAAGGTACCAACAGTTTCCCAAGTGGTCACATCACAGTTTTTCTACCTGTTGTTTCAAAACATAGTGTGGCAAGTTGTCCCCCAACCATTTTCTAGTTGTGCATGTTTTCTCATCTACTAGAAAGTAGTAAATGGAATTATATATCAGTTGAGCATACTAAGAATAGTACAACACTTTCCCAAAGCCATACAAGAAATGGATATCTCCATCACTGATGTTGGTCTTAGATAGACCATGAAGCCCAAATATAAACTTACCCTCTTGTGGAGAAATGCACTGTACATAAATGGAAAGAGAAAGCAAATAATTTGTTAGATGATCAATAAGTAAAAAAATACAACTCTTACCATATATTGTGAGTAGGTTGTTAATGAGATCCATGGATGATCTCTCCATAGTGGTCTGATATGTCTCCATGAGACCTTGGTGAATGGAAAGAAATGAACCATGTGTTGCATGTAAAGCCTTCTTCTTATGCTTGTAGATCCAAATCAAGAAGGTCATATCAAAGTAATAGATGTCTCCATCCACCACTCCATCACTCTCATATCTTACTTTCCCATCAATTGCATCATATGTGAAGTGATCCTGGGAACACTCTATCAACACATCCAAACTCCCAATTGACAACATTGTTGGCCTTTGTGGAAAGGCTCCTTCCATCTCATAACTCCATCCTTTGACATGTCAAATGCCAAAGTCATTTGCCATAATGCTGCTATATATGGGAGACTCCTTCCTATGTGGAAGTACCTCCTAATCCTTCAATGCTAAGGAGTAGCCCCTTTGCACCATGATTGTGCCATCCTCTACTCTTGAAATATCATGAAAGGTATGGGATAAAATCAGCCTATACTCTCCCAAGAGTAACGAAAGCAACAATAGCTCTTGCTGCCTCCTCACACCATCATCATATAGAAAATGGAGTAAAAACATGATGATTGATATGAAAAATATCACATCACCCCAATACACCCAAACTCCTTGCCGCCACATGATGCAAGTGTCATGCCATTTCCCAACTATTAACACACCCTTTGAAATAGGATATGTTACATGATAGCCAAACTCTTTCAAGAGTAGCCAACGCAACCATGCCTCATCCTGCCCTGTGTCATAGATCTGCAAGTGGCTCACCAACCCCTTGCTCATCATCATCACCCATCCATCCAAAAGTGGGTGTCTCATACCATGCTCCAAATTGGTATCCATCCAATGGAGAATACCATCCTCCCAAATCTGATTTCTATCTTTGCACTTCATGAGATGCTGAAGTGCAACCTCCTGGAGATCTCCGCATGAAGACCACTCATCAATGACCAAGTGGAACCCATAAGGTTTCAATTATGTTGTAGGAAAACGATTCTCATTGAGCTGTGAAGTGCTCATCAAGAAGGATCCATCATAATAATGGGAGATGTTATCCATCAACCATCTGCCTATCCAATGCTACACAAATGTAATGGTCATCATAATGAACCAATAATAGTTGGCCCCCCAACTCATCACTGCTGCTCAATGACAACTCTGTTGATCTCCATGATGGTGTATCTGCTGCCTCATGATCATGCACAATCTTGAACACACAGTTCTACATTGGATTGATTAGGATTATGCTCATCCTATCCTCCAAAACTCTACACTCCAACCCAAAGTGTTGTGTGCAACTCAACAATGAGAAACTTGGATGGCTATACATATCCTCCTTGAGCAAGTTAAGGGTCCTCTGCACAATGATAGTCTACTGCTCCGAATCAACAATGTGCTTTGAACCTAGGTCATGCAATTTCCCTGATGGCATGTCCCCACAACTCTCCATTGATGCGCTAAAATAATAGGAAGTGGAAATGTTTGCATACTTAGTTAAGCTTATCCTTGGGAACATCTTGTACTACTACAAGGGTTCCTCCTACCAGTGTGATGACTTCTCCAACTACTGGTGATGGTGATGGATGTTCCTTTATTGCTGCACCAACACTGGTATAAGTCTCCTCCTCCTCATGCATCTCCTAAATAATGCATGGGACTCTAAATGTCAAGAGATAAAGACCACTTTGCAATGGTGCAAGTGTTCCTTCTCCTGATGCAAGTACTCCTATAGAAAGTGGTGGTGGAAGTTGCTTTTCCTTAGGTTTCTTCTTATCATACTTCTTGATCAACATTTGAGTAAAATATGCATAAGCAGTCACTCTTGCATGTCTCAAATGGCCGAACCACCAAATTTTTTCTTCACCCTCAAGGTGCAACGCTGAAATCTCAAAAAATTCTCTTTCTACTACTGGATGTAGCAGGAAGAATGCATCTAACTTTCTTCTCCAAGCCCTTGTTGTGCATGTGGATGACCCATCAAATGTAGATAATAGAAATATATTGTGGATTTTTCTTCTACTGTTGCAAGGTATCCTTTCTTCCTTGATCTGAATAAACTGCTGGAGAGTTACATTCTCCTTGAAATCCCTTGATTGAGACTTGTACTCTACAAGATAATCACTTAGAATCGCATGATATAAGTTTCCTCCATCTCCATGTCTTTCACCTTCCTCTTCAAAGAAATTAGACATAGTAGATCTCTTTGGAGCTCTATGCAATACCGATTTTATCTACTGCTAATAGGAAGTGCATGGACATTCCTCAGCTTGAAACCCTCTTGAGGTCTCATTGCATCTCTCCATTCTCATTTGCTTGACCTCCTTGGAGAGGTCCTTCATAGATTTGAAAAGATATGAAGCTAAGCTCATTCCTACCATAATTTTAGATCTCTTTTTATTTTTCTACTTTTTATTCTTATAGCATATTAGCTAAAAATCATAGGTTGAGCCAAGATTATGCTCTGATACCACTGTAATATCCCAAAATTGGGAGAGCAAAAATATAGTACATAAAACTGGAAAATAGCTGTGAATATCAATACACCAATATATGAGACAAATGTAAAGCCATATTATTAGACATATAAGCAATAATGGGCACAAAATCTTGAGGATCAAGTCACTCAAGCAATACAAGACAAGCCTCCAATAAGAAAATATGCCAATGCATGAAATATAACTGCTATACAAATGTCATGAGCCAATGAAATGCAATTTTAGTGAGTATACTACTACAGGATGTGTACAATGATATGGATATGGTGTTATATAGCTCAAACAGTGCTGGGAGTGAATATCTATGCTCCCAAACACCTTTCCAAGACAATGCAGAAAGGGTTCCAGAAATACCCAAAATACAAAAATGCTGGAATGCAACCCTAGGGCTGAATGCAGCTGCAACTGAATAAATGGAAGTAGGTGGCTGAAATTGATATGAAATGTATAGATCGCCTCCAATAGATCCTCCAAGTGAAATACTGGTCCCTTCCTTGAAGATCTCACCCTCCAAATCAAGCATTGAAACCTCCATTGCATATGCTCAACAAAATAACGCAGTTTGAGAGTGAAACTGCGTTGTAGATGGTGGTAATAGTTTGGCCTGGTGAAAAAATATGAAATAAATCCCAAGGACCTTCCTTGCTGGCCTCCCAATGGAAAGAATGCTTCCTCCACTAAAAACAAGCTAAAAAAATGGCCCTACAAACCTTCCACTGCTTCTACCTTGCAACACAACACAACTTCGTACAAAAACTGCGTCGTAGATAGAGACTGAAGGTTGGCCCAATGCCGGAATGTGGAATATGCAGCTCAATAATACCTCTCTTGAGTAGGCACTCGAAGTCCCCTGTGGATGAGTGTGGGATTCCCACTCGGGAACACCCTTGTGCTAAACATCAGCAGACTGCGCTAAACATTTGAAGAGTGCAAACAGTCATACAGACCACAAAATCAATAATCATCTAACATAACATCTATGGTTGCCTTCCCATTCCTTATATGAATTGTGAGCCTTCTCACCTTGGGTCCCACTCATTAAATTCACTACTCATGGAGAAATCCTCCCATTAACACTGTGCTGTCTCTCATTGATGATCCACTCCCTCTATACCATCGTTGTTGATTTGGTCAACATTGACCTTGTCCACATGCTTTAGCCCCTGTTCACACATGAGGGTGCTTTATCCAACTATTAATATGATCCCTATTCACATTAAGAAGGATTTTATTCCTATTAAAGAGATTTATGGGTCTCCCTACCCACTTATTCATCTATCTAAATGAAAAAAGCAAAAATTAATATTCCAATTAGCTGCATGCTAATTTTGGAATATTACAACTCCAGAGGCATAAAAGTTTTCAAGGGTTCTCAAAGGCCATCCAAGTGTCCATCATCATTCTACAAGTAAGTTACATCTCATGGATCTCTCTTATCAGATCAGTTTTCTTGTTTCTATAGTGTAAATCCTCCATTTATCCCCACGCTGCGTTTTGGTGTGTGACCCTTATTTTCAAGTTTTCAAGGTAAAGACACCTATCCCATAGACCTTGTACCCTCCCTCACACTCAAAAGCAACTCCCATAGCCTTCAAATTCCCTCACTCTCATTTCATAAGCTCCAAACCCTAAACCCTAGCCTAATGTTGCATTTTTGGCAGTTTTCTTAGCTAGGACTGTGTTAAAAATTCCCTAGCATAATTCCCATACCCATTTCATCCCATTCCACTTCCTGCAGTTCCCTAAGACCCCTATCCACTTCCCTAAATTTTCCCACTCCCATTTCCCTTCCCTAACCCCTTCAAACTATCCCCTCACTCACTTCCCATATTTTTTGCCACTAGGGTTTTCCCCTTACAAACTATCAACATGGAGGAGAAGAAGCCCTATAACAAAGGAGGCCACATGTCTAGGTATGAACCACTAAACACAAATGATAATTTCTTCCCCACTTGACAAACAATGCTTTCAAAATGTTGGATGCATGAATTTTCATGAGCAAATTAAAAGGGTCAAATACCATGCCAAGCTCACTAGTTTGTTTTCCACTCACTTTAAAGGAGATAAAGTCACAATTTCAGGGGTTAGCTTCACAATCACAACTGAGACCATAGGTATAGAAACAAGGATACCAAGAAGTGGTGAAAATTAGTTCAAAAACTTAGATTTAGATATGAAAAATTACAGACCTTACGTCAAAGCTCATTACAAAGATGGCATCAAGAAATATTTTCCTTTTGATCAACTTCTTGACAGGTTTTATCCATTGATGAGGGTCATTATGAGGTACTGTACATGCGAGGGTAGATTTAATATTTTGTATAAGTATCATGTCATATTTCTCATTCACTTCATAGGGATGAAACCTCTTAACCTATCCTATTATCTCCACAAGAGCTTGGCTAATATGGCAAGAGCATGTGCAACATAGAAAAAGTAATAATCAAGCCAGTATCTTTCACCATGCCCTTATAAAAATCATTGTCTTTCACTATATTAAGGACAAGAAAATCACTTGGGAGACATTCATTCAGTCTCATGACTTTTTTCCTTCTGCTAGTCAAACAACTAGCCAAGATTTATCATCAGCTACACCATCGACACCATTCAGAAAAATGGAGATTGGTTCATCTAGCAGAGTTTCAGCGAAGAAGCCCTTGAGGGTTGAGGTGACCAAAACCTATCAGAGAGGTAGGAGGCTTGTGTTTTCTCCAAGAATTGGGGAAGGGGCCAAGCCTACATCAGCAACACAAAGATCACCAACATAACATGAGCCACTTTTGCAAGATGAATAACCATCCCATCTTGGAATTGACATGCAATATTTGGAGAGGGATGAAGAGCCCAAATACACAAAGTAGGTAATTATGGAGAAAGATGATGAGATTAGAGAGCTTAAGGACAACTTGTCCAGGGCCAACCTCATGATTTCATTCCTTGTGTAGGAAAACATGCAATTGAAGGTAAGCGAACTAATTTTGAATAGACATAAGGTTGATGCTAGTAAAGAGGAAGCAAAAGGAAAATAAATAGTTCAGATTTATGATCCATATGAGCATGAAGAACATGTTATAAGGAAGAGGCCAAGAAATAGAGGCCTAAAGAGGGCACTTCAACAAAAAAAATAGGCATTTCCACCAAAGGCACAGATGACAGTGGATGAGCTTATACTAGAAGATATTGAGCAAGACAAAGAGTATTTGCTAGATAGAGTCAATGGACATTTGGAAAAGCTCCTGAAGAGGGCTAAAAGAGACAACAAATTGCAAAGAAACATGCCTGCTCATTACTATACAATGAATCAAGTCTCCAAGATCAAGGTCAAACAATTGAAAGAAAAACTCAATGAAACCCTAATCAAGCAAAAAGATAAGGGAAAGTTGGATCTACTACCTGATGCTTCCCTCATTTCTTGACATACCATATCAGGTCTTCATGGAGAAATCCTGGACAAATTTTTGAGGAAGTTTGAATATATTTTGGTGAAAATTCAGTTTTTGATAATTTTGACAATTTTGTGAAACAATCACACTGTCAAAAATGCAGCGTGGCCCACGCTGCGTTTTTTATGGAGGTCTCCAAATGACATGAGGTCTACACCATTGGATTCCTTTTGACCTCTACATCAATCCTAGCAAACCAGAGCATCACTTTAGCCTCTTCTAGCAGGTCAAAAAGTCAAAAAACCACCAAAAAATGACATTTCTGCCTCCTTTTTGAAGAGCACGCTGCATTTTCAGAGTGTTTGTGGGAGAATGAACTTTTGAGAGGTTAAATTCAGTCAATTTCAATGCTTTAAGACTCCATCATGTATCCAACTGGAATATATATCTCCAACAATTTTTTAGATCAGCATTTGGACTCCGCGAAGGCCTCCAAAACTCAATTTTCCCTCACATGTTGTGTTTTCTCTTAGCACGCTGTGTTTTTAGCAGAATTCGCTGCGTTTTCTCCTGAGAGTCATTTTTTGTGGTTGAATTGGTCTAGTTTCACTTTTTCTCATGTAATTTGTCAAACATGATGATGTTTTGAGATGTAATTAAGATGATTAAAGGTAAATATGAGGTAGATATATGCTTGCAAAGGTCATTAATGGTAAAAAGAATAAGTTTTTCTATCTTAGGGAGAGTCTTGGTGAACTCCCTTGTCTTTAGATTTTAGGTGAGAGGATCAAGTGATCATTTCCTTCACTCAAGTATTCAACCCCTGAGAGAGGGGAAATGATATTTTTTCTATATTTAAGATTTTATTATTCATTTTATTGGTTGGACATCAAAGGTTTGAGACCATTATAGCTTGTGCTTCAGCTTTAATTCAAAAATTCAGAGGAAGAGTTGTAGCTATTATCTAGGAATTCATGTGTAGTGAGTTTTTGATGTTGTTTTTTCTCTGTTATGGTCTTCTATAAATGATATATATATTCTCTTTACATGCCTTTCTTTCCTCAGTGATCTTCCTAAAATTTTGATAAGAAAATTTATTTTGTTTCTCTGTTTTGTTTGGGAACATCATTTCATGTTTATTTCTTTCATTTTTAATTAATTCATGGTATATGCTCATTAAAATCCTCTCCACTCTTTCAAACCCTACACTACATCGAAAAAAAACTAATCCATCTCTAAAAAATTGTTACCTTGCTCCTTTATATATTTGGAGTTGTAACCCTTTGATACATTTGACCTAGCTACCTGGTTTTCATCCCTGATCCAATAGAAAAACCATCAAGATTTCAAAACCCTAGAGCTAACCTAACTAGCCTAAAATCTACTCCTCATCCAGTCAAACCCTTTGGTTGTGATCTCCTAGAGAGAGCCTTCTATGGTTTGGTAGGGCTAGCTACCAAAATGAAAGCTTTGTTTGAGTTTACCTTCGTCGACATCCATTCATTAGCCTTGGGATGTTGTGGAGGCTAACAATATATTTGTATCTCTGGTGTTATCTATACACGCATATGGGTAATCCTCAATCATAAAAATCTAGCGATCCAACCATCCAAAAAATTTAGGATTATATCTAACAATTTGACCATCATCACCTCCATGGAGAGCCATCAATGTAACCTACTATAACATGTGAGGATCTCCTGGTCCTCCCATCTAGATGGATACCTATGGATAGAGAAGAGGAATCCTCTCTAGGGAAAATGAAACAATTATTGCACCATATCCAAAGTTCTTTAGCTTTCCATTCTTTGCGCTAGTGAGCTTCCCTTTGATGCTGGCAACAACTCCTTCACACCAGTTGAATACAATAGTCTGCACACACTCTAGTGAAATAGGAATTTTGGATTTGGTAACCAAGTGGAGTGCAGTGCTTCCAAATAGTCGGGAAATAGTAAATGCAATGGTCCTCAATGGAAGCTTCTCAATGCTATTGATATCAATTCTTCCATTACTGAGTTTGGACCTGAGAACATAATTCTCGGCTAGATAATACTTTGTTGTTCCACCACCTGGTGTTATCCCAAACAATGAAATATTGGTCCCATGAATTGAGATCCTAGTCAAGAAATTAATATCATTGGCATCAATGGTTAGCCTCTAATCTCTAATTGGAAAACACCATTCTTGAACATTCCAAGCTCTTACTAACCATGTCAATAAATCCACTTGAGCTTTGATTGCTGGAATTGGAAAGAAACATTTTTTTTATAGTAATAAGATAACATTTCGCTTTTGAACATGACACTCTGTCACTTTTATGTCTGGGTTTGGAAATCCATTTTCCTTTCAGTTGATCATACCTCATTAAAAGTATTCAGTTTGTTTTTGGGTTTTATTTTTTATACAAATTATTCCAAGTCGAAATTTTATGTTGCTGATATGTTCAAGAGAAGTTCAACCTCAGTCAAAAATTACGTTGCAATTCATAGCCCTCAATTTCACCAACCATCCCTGAGTTAGTCCTGAATTAATTAAAATCCATTCTTTAAAATTTGAAATGAGTTTCGTGTCGTAGGCCCTCTTGGGAAGGATCAATTCCTATTGACTTTAACTCATTATCTAGGAATTTTATCTATAAATATCCTTTTGTACCTTGGAGCTTGCATGCCCTAATGGAAGGTTTCTTGCTTTCGATGACAGGTGATCATCATTGACCTTTGATCAAATGATTCTATGAGTGTTCAACTTCAAGAAATTTAATCACACTTCATAGATTGTACTAGGGTATCTTGAGAACCATTTTCATTATTGATGGTTTCTCTCGCGCCTGTTAACAATTCTCATCTTTGACTGGTAATCAGGTGGTTTATACCATGTTCGAATTCGATACATTCACTCGCATGGTTAGATTTGTACTATGGATCGATATAGATGAATACCAAGACCCTGGATCTAGATTCATCTAGTTAGGCTACGTGGAATTTTAAATATTCATGATTGTAAAGATGGATCCTTGTTTAATGGTTGTGTCCATACTGTGTCTACTTTTGACATGGATTTTTGTATATTTCCATACTAATTCTTTGAGATACTTTTTCTTTGAGTATGGGAATACCTACCTTAGTTATGATTATATGAAGATATTTTATCGTAATCCTTGATTGTTTGCTTTAGGTATCTAACACGAACTTTGGCATGATAAAGCGCTTCAGTCCTCAAACATCCTTTCTGACTTTGCACTTTAGGGGGTGATCTCTTACATGTAATTTTGGTGCCATTAAGAAAATGACCACCATTTCGAATCTCTCTCTATCCGATGAATTGTTCCAAGAATTCCCTTGCATTGTTGGAAGCAAAAAAATCCCAAATACAACAAGAATCCTGGATTACATTGCTCAAGAAACCTAATTTTAGGCACTTGCATAGTTTCCCATCCAGGATATGTGCAACCGTAGTTTTGACCATTTAGGACTGTGCAAATATACGTTATGTTTTCCACTGAAAACTGCACAAATGAATTAACGAGAGTTAAAATAAAAAAGTGAATTCCAGAAGCCTTGTTGGAGGAATATTTCCCAAATAAAAGCCCCAAGCTTCTATATACTTGGACCTCATCCCTCTGTTCATGGAGAAAACTTCCTCCCTTTTTGGAACCCTAATACCTCATTTTTCGGATCTCATCCCTTGAGAAGATGATCTCAAACATCCTCCTCCTGGCCTATAAATTCAAAAAAATTCAAAGGAATAAGGAGGAGTTTTGAATGTAAACTTATGTTGATGGAATAGGACTGGAAAGCTTGTCACCTAAGGGGAGGATTGGAGACTATTGGGAGGAGGCTTACATCATCAAGAAGAGGTTGTATTTCTTCTTCTAAGATTAATAAAAGTAATTGTTTCTTTCCTAATTGCACTTTTGTTAATGTTATTTTCAAATTTCCTTGATCTTTTGCACAATTTATAATTGAATATGAGTTTAATATTATGATATATGCTATGTTGCAATTTTCATTTGATTTGTGTTTCATCTTTTTTCTACGTTATGATTTATGCCTTGTTTGTTTCTGTTCATGTAGATCTTCCTTCGAAGAAATGAGGAAATGATTTTGAAATCATTGGAAGGAATTATACAGGCATTTCGGAGAAAGGTAAGAGATTTTTCATATCTCATATTTCATATTTCAATTGTGAATTAAGGAAAGGTAGAAGTCACTTGTTTTGTTTGCTATTAGATATCTTTGGAGTACGAAGATTAACCACTTGCTAACAAAGAGAAGCTAACTCATCCTAAGTGCTAAAATTTTGGACTCTATGCCCCAATAACAACGCCATTTCCACAATCAAAGTTGAAACTATTTGATTATTATATATTTTAAATTGGAAGAGACCTTATTGAAGTTGGCATAAATCCTCCACCCATTCAGGCTGACAATATTTCCCTTTCTCTCTTAGGGCCATAATTCTACAATTCATACTATGAGAGATGAAGTAAGCACAAAGGTTCCCTAAAGAGAATTTTCCAAGGGCTAGCCCAAAATAGGGCAACAAGAATAGGTAAGGGATAAAAAATAAACTAGCCAGTAGATAATAGAGGATCCCAAAAGAGTTATAACTAGTAGTTGGGCAGGTACAATGTGCCCAGTTGCTTCTTACTCTACATAATAGAAACATCCAAATAATAGACATGAAGAGGCAAGGGCTAAGAAGAATAACAACCACAAAAATGAAATTAGAAGACCGAGGTATAAGAGAGAGGAATATCCCTTCTAAAGGAATACTTGAAATATAATGAAACCGCAAGGAAAATTTACCCCAAAATGATCATGCCTATGCAAGGTAGTAAAAAACTTCACAAGAAATAACCAAATATGACTATGAAAGCTTTGCCACCAAATTACTACGCTTGCATGTTAAATTTAACCTCACAGAACACTTCCATTCTTTAAAATGGAATGAAAAACAATCGAATTAAAATTATAATACATTGATGAAATAGAGATAATTAGAAAAGGACAAAGGATGGTTCCCACAAAGGCTAGAGTGGATTAAGCCACTTGAAAATATAATGTACTACATAAATTTCCCAATTTCACCACAATTCATCATGCTTAATTGTCACTTATAGCTTTATATTATCACCTCCCCATATATCCATTAAAGAAAATTCATGAAAACCATCTACCAAATCCATCAGAAGCAGGTTTAGAACTAAAACTCTCTATGTGAGCTCACTTGTATTCATACCAACCTGCTTGAACCTCCTCTTGCATTCATGCATGAATTTACATCTCATGTCTTGGAGATGTTGTTTTAATTAAGGGTCAGAAGTGTATAATTTCATCCTAGGCCAGCTGAAAAGGTGGATGCACATGGACATTGTGGACTCAAGAAGCTCATCCACCATTCTCCCACTAAAAATCTCCTTTTCAATCACCATAATTTCCATAAGGTGAGGACCAAAATGTTCCTTTTTAATCGCCTTAGATTTCATGGACTAGGGGAGTAAGTTACATGGTCATTAATCAATAACAAACCTAGCGATAGAGATGTAGAATGATTTTCCATTTGATTTTTTATAAGACTGTTATGTTGGAGAATATGAAAATAATTAACATCTCAGAACTAATCCAAAAGAGGCCCAATACAATCAAAATTTGAGATAAGATGTAGCTCTCTAAGAGAAGTACCCTTTTGAATATGTTTTATTATGATATTTGGATCTCCAATTATTGATAATGATGTGATACTTCAGGCCTTGGTTACGATAATCCCTTGAAGAAGGCCATAAGATTCATATTTATTTTTGGAAACCCTCCCTAGACTCTAGGCAAAGGTGAATTCCAGTAGTCCTATGAGGAAAATGATAACCCTCTACTCCACACCTTCCACCCCTAGATTTAGTTATTTTTTCGCATTATGATGCATGTGTCATCCTTGATGGAAACCCACTTGTAAAAGACCAAGTATATGGTTTCTGGTTAATCTCAGAGGTGAAAAATTGATGGAACATAATGACAGAATGTTGGGACAGAGGTTTTGCAAATCAAAATCAAAATATGGATAAAGATACATAATTGAATAACTATACGTGAGTTAGTAAAGGCAAAGTCGCGTATACATAGGGATACAAAGAAGCAAAGTCATGTATGTGCTAGTGCACTAGTTTTATAATATTAGGGGTCTTTACCATGGTATTAGCCCACAATATTGAGCACATTAACAGTTTTCTTGATATTGTCCAAGAATACCATCGACACTTGTGTGGTTTTGGCTCATGGTATTGGCTAGGCTCAAACTATATAAGGTAGTGAAGATCATAGTGCTAAATGTGCATGAGTATGTGAATTGAATGAATACTTCAATCTGAAGTATATCTGCATGGATTGGGCTATAATCAATAGATATATCTGATATAATGATGCACTCATGAATACAATGATGGATGAGGATCTGTAGACCTCAAATGACTATGTATTTGCATGATTTTTTTATGAGTTGTTTAGATTTGTGGCCTGGTGCATGTTTGTTGTAGTGAAGGGTATGATTTGAGTAAGTTTGCAGTAATGAAATGTTGTGTAGTCCTGAATTATTACAGATCTATACGTGGGTTCGAATCAAGGAAGGCGCGTATACACATGGGTTCGGGTCTGCAGAGGAGCGTATATATTCAGTAACATATTGAGATGTATACGCAATTTGGTTACGGGATAAGTGCGTACATACATAGATATGCCTCCTGGAAGGCGTGTATGCAAGCCAGGGTTTTGCTAAAGAATGCTGAAGAAAATGTATGATTAGTTTTGCTGTGTTTATGTTGTCTGTCAATGATGTGTTCATATAGATCTGGGTTGTTTGAGTATTTATTATGCTGCTAGTTGATTGTGATTAAATATCAGTGATTGGTTGATTGAAAAACATTTGATGCTGCTAACTGTATGAGGGCTCTGTAAAACTGACAAAATAGGTCATAATATCTCTAATCAATTATGAGTCTGAGTCAAAATTCTAAACTTAATATATTGAGATCTATATTCAGGTTTCTACACAGAAAAGAACATATACACGCGGGTTGTCGTAAGTAAAGTACCATATACATTTTTTCTTACGAATGTTCAAGGTTCCAGTTGATTCAATGTATTGATGCAAAAGTATGGGTTCAGTTCTTTGTTCTGGGTATAGTGATCTCACTATTCTGTTTGAATTAGGTTGATGTTTACTTCATTTGATCTCTAATTTGTGACATGTTAAAGCTATTGGATCCAATGTGAAAATTTATGAAATGTGGTCCATAGTGGTGCTGAGGTTTGGAGCCTTTAGTGAGGAAGTTGAAGCTTCCTGCCAATAGGAGCTGGAGATCAAATCAGGGGGTTGTAGCTCCCTTCCAATGGTGGCTGGTAAATGAGATAAGTGGGTTAGAGATCCCTTCCAGTAACAGATGGAGAATGAGTGAAATTTGCAGCCTTCTGTAGGTGGGCACCTGCGTACTGGTATGAGTTTGCGCCAATACAATATTGTAAGCAATTTTATATATAATAAATATTGAAGATAGATACGACAACAACGATGGTTTTCTCCCACATTGGGTTTCCACCTTAAATCCCGATGTTCATGTGTGTTTCTTATGTGTGATTATTTATTCTATTTTTATTTCACATTTGTAATGCTTACTAAATGTCTGATGAATCATTAATGCACTGGTCTAAGTAAGGTTCTAAAGATTTATCTGAATTATAAGTTGACTAGTCATACACTAGTTTTCTGAATGAAACTTGTGTACAAAAGTTGGTTGGCTTAAGTACAATCACGTATAAAATTTAGTAAAGAAAATAAAAATATTGTGTGACTTTTAAATATTGATTCACCGCCCCCCCGCTCTCAGTATTTTTCCCAACAATTGGTATCATATCAGGTCCTTCTAAATAAGCTTAATCGCTTGAAGGAATATCTACCAAGATGAGAAATCAAGATGGAACAACATCTATCAGACCAAACCTCTTCAACGGAAATAATTTAATCTTTTGGAAGACAACAACAAGATCCTATATTCAATCTCTTGGATTAGATGTTTGGTAAATTGTTGAAGGAGGTTACCAATATCCAGCCATAGTTCCCACAGATCCAGCAGCAAAGAAGACCTATGAAACCAATGCAAAAGCTGTCAATACATTATTGGGAATCTCAACCGGTTCAGAAATTTTCAAAGTTATGCAGTTAGATAAAACAAAGGAAATATGGGACAAAATCATTCTAATCTATGAAGGCGATGCCATGGTAAAAATTGCTAAAATCCAAACTCTTAGAATTTAATATGAAAATCTCAGAATGCATAATGATGAAAGTATTGCTAGTTTCTTTCTGCGTCTAGATGAGATCGTAAATCATATGAGAAATCTGGGTGAAGATATAAAAGAAAAAGCTTTAGTAGAGAAAATATTAATATCTCTAACTCCTAAATTAGAGTCAAATGTGTCTGTCATTGAAGAGAAGCAATATTTTCAGACTCTTACTGTTGTTCAACTTCATGGGATCCTGACTGCTTTTGAAATGAGAAAAGGAGGTCCATCTGAAGTCAGAGAGACTGCATTTAAAGATACTGCAAAAAGGAAAGGAAAAGGAAGAAAAAAAACAATTGGGGTATGTATCAGAAGAAGATGAGGTAAATTTTGTAAAGAAACATCAACTCGGCACTGGAAGGTTCAGAGGTAAGCTTCCCCTCAAATGTTTTGGTTGTGGAAGAGTGGGTCATTATGTTGTTAAATGTCCTCATAAAGATAATCATGAAAAGGGAAAGGATATAGAAAAAGGTAATAGAAAATGATTTGACAATAGGAAAAGTTATTATACTCATGAAGATAGTGATGGCTTGTCAAATAGTGAAGAAGGAGAATCTGATCAAGATCTTAAATTACTCATGGAATTTGAAAAAGATACTAATGAGTCTAAAGATAATTTTATGGATGCTTTAGAAGAAAATTATTTTGTGGAAGAAATCAATCAAATCAAAATATTCTTGGAAGAAAACAAAATAGCTATAGATACACTAAAGAATCAACTCATAGGAAAGGAGAAGCATAATGAGAAGTTGGAATGTGAAATAGTAAGCCTAAGAAAGGAACTTGAGAAAGTAAAAACTCTAAATCTTAGATTTTCTAAAGGATATGAAACCTTAGATGAAATTATCAAGGTTCAACACTCTCCTTTTATGAAGACAGGTCTTGGATACATTGGTGAATATTCACATATAGAAAAATCCTCAGCCACAACCAAAAGCTATCTAAATGCAAAAAAATCCAGTCAACAAAGTTTCAACACTCAGCAGAAGATCAAAGACAGTTCACAGGTAAATCATGTTCACTCTAATTCAAGGATGAACATTAACAGAAGCATCAGTAAAAAGGTAAACAACACTAGAAGGTTCTATGATCACAAAAATTTCTTCTTTAATGCACAATGTTTCTCACGTCATAATTTTGGTCACAAAGCTGCTCAATGTATTGCATACAAAACCATCATGACTAGAGAAGCAAGAAAACAAATAAATGAGACAGGAATCAAGAAGAGTACTTATAAAAATTTCGCTCCTCTTAAAGATGAAATTAAATGCTCGTTTTGTAATAAATTTGGACATGAGGAATATGAATGCAAGAGCAAACTACAACCAAAAGAACAAATATCAACAAATTCTAAGGTATGGAAAAATAAGGACTTACAATTCAAAAGTTGAGGCATAGATTTATTTGCATAAGGAGAACAAAATCAATGGTACACTGATAATAGATGTGCAAAACACATGGCCGGTGATAAAGATAAACTCATTTCATACAATGTGTTATAAAAGGAAAATAATGCCACTTTGGAAATGACTCTCATGTTTTCATTAAGGGTAAAGGATCTGTTTTTCTAAAAGAAAAGGTTAAAGTTGGTAATGTTATGTATGTTGATGGATTACAGCATAACTTGTTGAGTGTTTTCCAAATGTGTGACCAAGGAAATGAAGTAGTCTTCTGATCAAAAGAATGTGTGGTTCGTGAACTTGACACAAGAAAGACCATAATAAAAGGAACAAGAAGACCAAGCATCTGTATCTATTGAAAGGTGGCCAAGAAAAATGTTATCTAGGAAAAGCTGCGGAAAAATGGTTATGGAAAAGAAGTTTGGGACATCTGATATTTCCTCAAATAAGCAAATCAAGCAGGCTCAAAGTTGTTCATGATCTACCCAACATCACACTACCAGAAAGTACCACATGTAAGTCATGTCAATTTGGTAAGCAAACCAGAGTTAAATTTAACGCCAGATAAGGATCAAAAAGTAAGCCTCTTGAAATTATACATACTGATTTGTGTGGACCTGTAAAGAAAAATTCACCTTGTGGAGAACAATACTATATCTTATTCGTTGATTAATTTTCTAGAATGTGTTGGATCAGTTTGTTGAAACAAAAAGATGAAGCATTTGATAAATTTAAGGTATTAAAATATTAGTTGAAAATGAATTAGATCTAAAAATAAAATGTCTTAGATCTAACCGAGGAGGAGAATACATATCGGATGAATTATTTGATTTCTATGAACAATATGGCATAAAAAGAAATTTTTTTGTAGTTGGAACTCCTCAATAAAATGGCGTGGCAGAAAGAATGAATAGAACAATTCATCAAATGGCACGTGCTATGCTTGATGAGTCTGGAACTTCTGACACCTTTTGGGGTGAAGTTGCACATACCGTAGTAAATATTCTCAACAAGGCCCATGTTCATGTGAATAGTGATAAAACTCCTTATGAAATTTTGTATGGTAAGCCTCCCAGTGTGAAGCATTTTAGAGTTTTTGGAAGCAAATGTTTCATCAAAAATAATGATGAAAAATTAGGTAAGTTTGAAGCTAGAGAAGATGAAGGAATACTTCTTGGTTACTCTTCTAGAAGTAAAGGATACAAATTCTACAAGAAGAGACCTCGAAAAATTATTGAATGTATTGATGTTGTGATTGATGAAGCATGCATTGTTGAGATTCAACAAGAAGATCCTAGTGAAAATTATGCACCTACACTAGGATGAAGCCTGAGGCTATTTTTAGGTAGAAGTCTATTTTTAGAATGCATGAGAAAATTCTTTTTATAGATGATTTCTATTTATAGATGGTGAGAAAATTCTATTTATAGATGATGTTATATTTTTAGATGTATGCGCGAGTTCTATTTATAGATTTAATGTCGACTATTATTATCCCTTAATAATAGTTGGACAATAAACATTAATCTATTCTCAATGAGCACTTGGAAATAGTTAATTGAAGTGGAAAATCAGTTAGCTATAGGAAATTCGAGTTCAAAGGTTGGTTGGTGGGACATACAAGTGGACTTAGTTGTAACTGAGTGATTCAAAGTTGTAATGGAGTTGGATGCGAAGTTATGTGAGTTGTAAAGTAGTTTAAATAAATTAAGTGAGTTAAACTCAGTTGTGCTAGTTGTAACTGAAGATACACTAGTGAGAGATCAGTGAATTAATTATTAATTAATTCACAGTTAGTGGTCTCAAATGCAACTGAAGATTTACTACTGTTAACTACATGCATGTCAGATCCAATGGAGACCTAGTGGAGATATAGGTGAAAGGGACAGTTTGAATATTAGTTGTGGCATTAGTGGGTGCACTCATGAAACCGCACACACATTGGATGTGCCCATGAGGATTACGTAGTAAAGGCAAGAAGGATTCCATTCATTCAGGGATTTCTATCAGCTGGGATTGCCCAGTGGAGGCAGGATTTCTAGAGGTAGTAAATTGGCACATGAATTTGCCAATTTTTGTATGACAGTGTGAGGCGATTTTAAATTGTATTGAGAGCTCTTGGATTAGAGTTTTGTATGAGATTGTTTCATGATCCGTGGTATATACATAATATATGATAGTGGGGTTTTTAGCTTTATGATTTCTCGGTAAAAACAACTGTGTTATGTGTGATTGAGCTTTCTTCTTGATATCGCAATTGGTGATCGTGTTTTAAATTTCGCAAGAATTTTTGTAGAAGCGATTCTATATTTAACAGTGGCATATAATTTTTATATGAGGAGAATCCAGGCAATACATAATTTGTTCTAAAATTTATACATGGTATCATAGCACAAAAGATTGCAATTTTGAAGCAGGATCTGAGTTTTTTGGTGGAAAGAATTCGAATTTGCAGAAATATTTTCTTGGTGCTATAGTTGAGTAAAAATCGAAATGGATTTCAATGGCTTGTGGCTATAGTATGCACTCAAGGGCAGCTTGAACTACATTTCCTGGAAGGACAGGATGGAGGCGGTGCTCGAAGATAATGGCTTGAAGGAATTCATCGACAATGATGTTCCTAAGCCCACTTTGACAGATGTTGCATTACTTGATGCATGGCAAAATAAAGTGGAAAAGGCGAGAAGGATTCTATTGGAAAGTGTACGAGACCCCATTGTCTCAAGCCTTCATGGGAAAGCCGCACCATATTCTATGTGGAAGGCCTTGACGAATCTTTTCCAAAGCAAGAACGACTATAGGAAATTGGCACTGAAAGATAAACAGAGGAAGATCAAGATGGAAAAGGGAAACAACATTCCAAAGTATCTCACAAAGTTTTTCCAATGTCAGGATGAACTGGGGAGTGTGGGAATCATTGTTGTTGATGATGATTTGGTGAGTTTGGCTCTCTTGGTACTTCCTAAGATTTGGTATAGTTATGAAGACTCTGTCAACGGACGGGAAAAACTGTCAGATTGGGAATGACTGTGGTCAGATCTAGTGCAGGAGGAGTTCAAGCGGAACACCAGAGACAACTCTTCATCAAATCATGATGATGAAGAGGATTGTGCTTTGGCTACCAAGGCAAGGAAAGGGAAGGGGAAGTAATTCCATTCAAAATCTAAGTCTAAAGGCAAGAAGCTAGATTTGTCCAAGGTGAAGTGTTTCCACTGTCACGAACATGGGCATCTCGCTACTAATTGTCTCCAGAAGAAGAAGAACAAGAAGGCTACTAGAGCTGCAACTGGTGAGGCCCTTGCTTCACAATTTGAACTTGACTTCTACTTGATTGCATGCATGGTGTCAAGTGCATTGGGATCAGTGTGGTATTTGGATAGTGGCGCTTCCTTCCACATGACGGGAGATAAGGAGCTTTTCAATGACTTAGAGGAGATAGATATCCAAATGCATATAGAGATGGGTGACGATGGACGATAAATTGCAACTGGAATTGGTACCATTACGTTTGAGAGGGAGTCAAGTAAACCATTTCAATTGAAAGGTGTTATGCATGTTCCAGGTTTGCAGAAAAAATTGGTCTCAGTTGCAATGTTGGAGGACAGGGGTTATGATGTTTTTTTCAACGATGGAAAAGCTTTCCTGCAACATAAAAAAAATGTGTAAAGCCAAGAGGATAGGGATTCAAGTTAATAATATCTACAAGCTGGAGGTAGATGGTTGTGCTGCCATGATGGGCAAGGCAGAAAAAGTGGTGAGCCGAGATGAGGGTGAATTATGGCACAGGCGATTGGGCCATCTTCATCATGGAGCCTTGAAAGTCATGCAACAAATATCTACTGGGCTTCCAATGGGAACACTTTCTCAGTTAGATCAGTGCAAGGGTTGCACCATGGGGAAGTATGTAAATTCCACCTTTCATGAAAAGGAGAACCGTGCTTCAGTGATCCTGGAGAGAGTTCACATAGACATGTGTGGATCATTCTCGACTACTTCAACAACAAAACATAATTATTATGTTATTTTTGTTGATGAATTTTCTCGTAAATGCTAGATATTATTCATGTAGAAGAAGGATCAAACATTCTGAAAGTTCTGTGAGTTTAAGGGATTGGTGTAGAAAGAGTCGGGGAAGCAAGTGAAGGCTCTGAGGAGCGATAATGGTGGAGAATACATCTCTAACGAATTCAAATAATTTTGCAGCAAATAAGGAATTTGAAGAGAACTCACAGTGCCTCATAACCCACAACAAAATGGGGTCGCAAAGAGGAAGAACAGAATGATCATGGGTGCAGCATGAGCGATGTTGCATGATCAGGGCCTACCAATGCATTTGTGGTCGAAAGCATGAAACACTGTGGTTTATGTGCAAAATTTTTGTCCTCATAGAGTACTTGGCATGAGTACACTTGAAGAAGCTTTCACTAGTAAGAAACTGGATGTTTCTCACTTTAAGGTTTTTGGCTCATCTGTTTATGTGCATGTGACCAAGAATGTCAGGAAGAAGCTGGAGCCGACTACTGAAGTTGGGATATTTGTGTGGTACACAGAAACACTCCATAATTATCGTGTGTATTTTCCTAACAGTAAGATGTATTTTATTCGACAAGATATAAAATTTGATGAGGGGAAAGAAATGCGGTTGTTGTTTGAGAGGGAGTTGGACTTGCATGCGGAGGAGGAACTGTTGGTTCCCAAAGATGAGTCTGTAGATGTGGATCAACCGCATGAGGAGGTTCATGGAGTGGAATATTCCACTCTTATGGAGTCAAACATTAGAACTGGCAGAAGGCGTACCACAGAAGTTGATAGGCTGAGACTTGATGCTGTGCAGAATGTAGGAGCCCCTAATTCACAGTGCAGACAAAGACAGTCTCCTAACCGATTTACTGGATACATGGCTCTCATGAGAAAATGTATTGTGACTGAGCCATATTCCTTTCAGGAAGCAGTGCAGGAGCCCACATGGGTAGATGCAATGGTGGAGGAGTATGACTCCATTGTCAAAAACAGTGCTTGGGAATTTGTTCCAAGGCCAGTTGATAAATCAGTGGTAGGTTCGAGATGGATCTACAAGGTAAAGAAAGCTTCTGATGGGAGTGTTGAGAAATATAAGGCCAGATTTGTGGCCTGGGGCTTCTCAAAGATCAAGGGGATTGATTATGAAGAGATATTTGTGCCTGTTGCATGGTATTCTTCCATAAAGACCATCCTTTATCTCTCAGCGTAGATGGGTTTGCACATTCATTAGATGGATGTGAAGACTGTGTTTCTCAATGGGATCATTGAAGAAGAGGTGTACATAGAGTAGACTGCAGGATTTGAGATCTTCAGTAGCGAGTCACATGTGTGTAGACTCAAAAGAGCATTGTATGGGTTGAAGCAAGCACCCCGTGCTTGGTACACTCAGATAGATAGCTATTTCACAAGACTTGGCTTCACCAAGAGTGAGGCGGATGCAAACCTATACAAAATTGTGGTGGAGGGTAAGATTTTAATCATTGTTCTTTATGTTGATGATTTAATACTGACTGGTGATGAGCAGCTGATACACTCATGCAAGGAGGACCTTGCAAAGGAGTATGATATGAAGGATATAGGCTTGCTTCATTATTTCCTTGGATTAGAAATATGGCAGCGAGATGGTGAAATTTTTGTGTCTCAAGGCAAGTATGCAAGGGAGATACTCAGTAAGTTTCGCATGGAGGACTGCAAACCCATAGATACTCCTCTTCCAGGAAACTGGAAGAAAGAGGATGCTACATCTGGAGAGGTAGTGGATGCTACTGTCTATCGATAGTTAGTGGGTTCAATAATGTATTTAGTGAACACGAGACCAGACATAAGCTATGCGGTTAACCAACTAAGTCAAGCGATGGTTAAGCCTACCAATCTCTTTTGGAAGGCGGGAAAGCATGTCCTAAGATACCTGAAGGGAAAATCTGAGTATGGCTTATGGTATAGACAGATGGATGAGGTGAAGTTTCATGGATTCACGGATGCAGATTGGGAAGGAAACTCAATAGATAGAAAGAGCATGTTAGGGGGGATATTTAGTATCAGATCTACAACTATTTATTGGTACAGTAAGAAACAGAGATCCGTGGCACTCAGTTCAGCATAAGCGGAATACATGGCAGCAAGTCAAGCTACATGTGAGGCTATCTAGATGAGAAAGATCCTGGTTGGTTTGTTTGGTTCTTATTTAGATCTGACAGTGATTCATTGGGATAATCAGAGTTGCATTAAACTCTCGATTAATCATATGTTTCATGATAGACCTAAGCATATAGATATCTGGTATCATCATATCAGAGATTGTGTGCAACAAAAGATCATGTTTCTTTAGTACATTCCTATGGAAGATCAGGATGCAGATATTCTGACGAAGGTGCTCACCAGGAGAAAATTAGAATACCATAGAGACAGGATCAGGGTGAATGATAATCCCTTTCTTGTTGAGAGGGAGTGTTGAGATTCAACAAGGATATCCTAGTGAAAATTATGCACCTACATTAGGATGAAGCCTCAGGATATTTTTAGGTGGAAGTCTATTTTTAGAATGCATGATAAAATTTTATTCATAGATGATGTATATTTATAGATGGTAAGAAAATTCTAGTTATAGATGATGTTCTATTTTTAGATGTATGTACGAGTTCTATTTATAGATCGCATGACTATTTATAGATGCATGTCGACTATTATTATCCCTTAATAATAGTTGGACAATAAACATTACTATATTATCAATGAGCACTTGGAAATAGTTAACTAAAGTGGAAAATCAGTTAGCTATAGGAAATTCGAGTTCAAAGGTTGGTTGGTGGGACATGCAAGTGGAATTAGTTGTAACTGAGTGATTCAAAGTTGTAACAAAGTTGGATGTGTAGTTATGTGAGTTGTAAAGTAGTTTAACTCAATTAAGTGAGTTAAACTCAGTTGTGCTAGTTGTAACTGAAGATAAAATAGTGAGAGATCGGTGAATTAATTATTAATTAATTCACAATTAGTGGTCTCACATGCAACTGAAGATTTACTACTGTTAACTACATGCATGTCAGATCCAGTTGAGACCCAGTAGAGATATAGGTGAAAGGGAAATTTTGACTATCAGTTGTGACATTAGTGGGTGAAATCATGAAACCACACACACATTGGATGTGCCCATGAGGATTGCGCAGTCAAGGCAAGAGGATTCCATTCATTCAGGGATTGCTATCATCTGGGATTGCACAGTGGAGGTAGGATTTCTAGAGGCAGTAAATTGGCACATGAATTTGCCAATTTTTGTATGACAGTGTGAAATGATTATATATTGTACTGAGAGCTCTTGGATTAGAGTTTTGTTTGATATATACATCATATATGATAGTGGGGTTTTTAGCTTTATGCTTTCCTGGTAAAAACATGTGTTATGTGTGATTGATCTTTCTTCTTGATATTGCAATTAGCGATCATGTTTTAAATTCTGCAAGAATTTTTGTAGAATCGATTCTGTATTTAAAAGTGGCATATAATTGTTAGATCGAGAGAATTCAGGAAATACATAATTTGTATAAAAATTTCTACATGCATAGCTCCCAAAAATGCAACAACAACAAAAGAGGATGATGATGATGATGACGAATTATTTCCCACATAAAATCATAATGATATAGAAGAAGAACCTAATGAAGCATCAAAATAATACACATTAGATGAAGAAAAGGATCCATCCAGGTATGTTCAAAAGAATCATCCAGAATTTCAAATTATGGGAGAAAAGGAATCTAGGGTAAAAACAAGAAGAACACTTGTGGGATCTCCTAGTTATCTAGCACTATTATCCACCATTGAACCAAAAAATGTAAATCAAGCTAGTAAATATGAATGTTGGATTAAGGCCATGGATGAAGAACTTGATAAAATTGAAAAGAATAATACTTGGGAATTGGTTCCAAGGCATTATGATAAAAATGTTATTGGGACAAAATGGATATTAAAAAATAAGTTAAATGAAAATGGAGATGTAATTAGAAACAAAGTTAGACTTGTTTGTAAAGGTTATGCTCAACAAGGAGGTATATAATTTGAAGAAACATTTGCACCAATAGCTAGATTTGAAGCCATAAGAACGTTTCTTGCATTTTCAAGTTTTCAACATTTCAAAATTTATCAAATGGATGTAAAATCTGCTTTCCTTAATGAAGACCTGGAAGAAGAAGTATTTATAGAACAAACGAAAGGATTCATTTTGGGGAATGATGAAAAACGTGTTTGCAAAATAAAAAAGGCTCTATATGGGCTAAAACAAGCTCCACGGGCATGGTATTATCGTCTTGAAAAATATCTTCAACAAAAAGGATTCACAAAAGGATCTACAGACAGTAACCTGTACACACAAATTGAGGATGACAAAGTGTTAATTATTGGTGTTTATGTTGATGAAATCATTTTTGGGAATAATGAAGAATCCATGAGCAAAAAAATTTCTTCTGTTATGCAGCAAGAATTTGAAATGTCTTTACTTGGAGAGCTAGCGCAGGTTCAGGGGGAGCATTATCCTTTAGTATATAATGCATTGTTGGCATTAAGTGTATCATGGTTGATGAATATTGATTCATTGATATCTCTCGCTTGAGGATCTTTGGTCTTGGATATAAAGGTAATTTTGAGACCTATGATGTGATAATTGTCATATTTAGTCATGTATGGACCTTGAGGTCATCCCACTTGGTTGGGTACCTGTGTCAAATATGTAATCCCACTTGGTTGGGTGGTTGTGTCTCAAATGTAACCCCACTTGGTTGGGTGATTGATGTAAGTATGAGTCATTGGTAGGAAAGGTCATACTCAGTTGAGTTATAGTGTCATGTACTTCATTGAAAATATATCTGAATATTTAGAATGTGCTCAGGGGGAGCATGTTCAGTATAGTACATATCAAAGAGAAACCCTTTTTCAGCATTGATTCACCCTTTTCCCTTGATTTGAAAGGGGGAGAGTAATTTGGTGTTTGAATCATTCTTATGTTGATGTGTCTAACATGTATCTACAAATTGTATGTTGATGTGTTTAACAGGTATCTGCAAGTTGTGGTGATCAAACACATGGTTGCCATCAGGTCCAAAGGGGGAGATTGTTCGCATTATGATGCATGTGTTGTCCTTGATGGCAACCCACTTGTAAAATACCAAGTATATGGTTTCTGGATAAGCTCAGAGGTGACAAAGTGATGGAACATAATGACAAAATGTTGGGACATAGGTTTTGCATATCATAATCATAATATGTATAAAGATACATAATTGAAGAATTATACGCGAGTTAGCAAAGGAAAAGTCATGTATACACACAGATACGAAGAAGAAAATTCATGTATGTGCTAACGCCCTAATTTTATAATATCGGGAGTCTTTACCATGTTATTAGACCACAATATTGAGTACAGTAATGGTTATTTGATCCCGTCCAAGAATACCATCTACACTTGTGTGGTTTTGGCTCATGGTATTGGATAAGGCTCAAACTATGTAAGGAGGTGAAGTTCATAGTGCTAAGTGTGCATGAGTATGTGAATTGAATGAATACTTCAATCTAAAATATATCTACATGGAATGGGCTATCATCAATAGATAGATCTGATATAATGATACACTCGTGCATACAATGATGGATCATGATCTATAGACCTGAAATGACTATGTATTTGCACGATCTATTTATGATTTTTTTAGATCTATGGTATGGCGCATGTTAGTTGTACCGAAGGGTATGAGCTGAGTAATTTTGCAGTTCTGAAGTGTTGCACAGTTCTGAATTATTTACAGATCTATATGTGGGTTTGACTCAAGGAAGGCATGTATACACACAGGTTCGGGTTTGCAGAGGAGCATATATATTCAGTAGCATATTGAGATATATACACGAGTTGGTTACAAGATAAGTGTGTAAATACACAGATATGCCTCTTGGAAGGCACATATGTAGGCCAGGGTTTTTTTGAAGAATCCTAAAGAATTTTTTTGATCAGTTTTGCTGTGTTTCTGATGTCTGTCAATAATGTCTTCATATAGATTTGGGTTGTTTGAGTATTGATTATGCTACTATTTGATTGTGATTAAAGATAAATGATTGGAAAATGATTAATGTTTCTAACTGTATGAAGGCTCTCTAAAACTAACAAAATATGTCAGAATATCTTTGATAAATTTTGAGTCTGAGTCAGAATTATAAACTTAATATATTGAGATCTATACGCAGGTTTCTCCAAAGAAAAGAACGTATACACGCGGGTTTCTGTAAGGTAAGTAGCATATACATTTTGTCTTATGAATGATCAGGGTCGTGGTTGATTCAGTGTGTTGATGCATAAGTCTGAGTTCAGTTCCATGTTCTTGTTACAGTGGTCTCAATGTTATGTTTGAATTGGGTTGACGTTTCTTTCAGTTGATTTAAAAGTTGTGACGTGTTAAAGTTATTGGATCCAGTGTGAAAATTTATGAAACGTGGTACGTAGTGGTGCTGAGGGTTGGAGCCTTTAGTGAGGAAGTCCAAGCTTCCTGCCAGTAGGATCTGGTGATCAGATCAGGGGGTTGTAGCTCCCTTCCAGTGGTGGTTGGTAAACAACATCAGGGGGTTGGAGCTCCCTTCTAGTAGATGCTGGAGAACAAGTGAAGGTTGCAGCCTTCTACAAGTGGGTGCTTATGTGCTGGTATGAGTCTGTACCAGTACAATATTGTAAGCAGTTTTCTATATAATAAATATTGAAAACAGAGAAGAAAACAGTGGTGGTTTTCTCCCACATTGGGTTTCCACCTTAAATATTGGTGTTCATGTGTGTTTCTTATGTGTGATGATTTATTCTGTTCTTACTGAACATGTTTACTTCTTACTAAATGTCTAATGAATCATTAATTCGTTGGTCTAGGTAAATTTCTGAAGATTTATTTGAATTATAAGTAGTCTAGTCATACACTAGTTTCTTGAATGAAAGTCGCGTACATATGTTGGTTGGATTAAATATAATTGTGTATAGAATTCAGTAAAGAAAAGAAAAATATTGTGTGAGTTTTAAATACTGATTCAGCCCCCCTCCCCTCTTAGTATTTTTACCAACACTATTATCATTCAACTATGGACTACCTTATTGTTCTTAAGACAATTCTCGAGGAGTACCACAATAAGAAAACCAATATACTATATTGTTTCAATGACTTCGAATTTTTTTTTTTTGACATTATACATATGACTAATATTTGGAATATATTTTGGGAGCTAAAATTTGGTTTTGAGTTGAGAAATTATATGATAAGGTTGTATGAGAACACTATTTCCAAGTATAGGAATGCTAATGGTTGGCTAGAAGAAACTAATTGTATAGGAGTGAAGCAAGGTTTTTACCCACCCCCACCACTTTTGGAATACAAGGGTCATTTGGAAGAAGTAGGTTATGTTGAACATAAGCGATTTGGTATATTCATCATCCTTCTTTGCATTGATGATATTATTCTTGTGGTGAGGAACTCCTATTATTTCAACAAGGAACTAAAATTTCAAAAGGATTTATTCTCTAGTATAGTTATAAATATTTGTTAACACCTTGTAATTAACCTATATGCTGCAAAAAGGATAACAGGGGTAACCACAAACCACTTATAGAATTGGAAACTAGCTCTTCCAACCCTAGAGAGGGCTCTCTCTTTCAACTCAGTCACTAAAGATTGGTTTCAATGAAGAACAATGGCTAGATATTTGTAAAATAGTAGATTTTATAGGTGTGGTGGCGAAGCAGAGAGAAATCCATTGGGTATAGAGTCAAGTGATCTGAAATTTAATCAAATTCTACTGGATACTTGGTTAATGGAACAAATATTGCTCAAAGGCAAGGTAGAAATTTTTTTCTTAGTCATAAAATCATATTGAGCTGAAAGTAGAATAAATAATTACATTCCACTACAATGAAGCACCTAACAAAAGGTGAATTCCAAATGCAAATTTAGAGGGAATGGGTACAAATATTTGAACATGAGAAACAAAGCATCAAACATGGATGAATTTTGTATCATATACTCTTATTCAAATATTATAAGACTATATATTCATATGAATTAACTCATGATAAGGAAACACATACACCATAAGAGAAAATGGATTGGAAAACATCATCACATGAATCTTTGAGGCCAAATTCACGTACTTATGATCCAAACAACTTGATTGATTTCAGAAAATAAAAGCACATACATAGGCCCCTCTTCTACCTAGTCCAACCTTTTTTTCATATCTTATTATTCTTAAATATAAGTAGGTAGAATGGAAAATCAAAAAATAGATACAATGTATCTTCTATCTACTAAAAGGATCGAAACAAACTTGAATTAGAAAAATCATGTCTTAAGCCTAGGATAAAAACTCAGCAACATCCATTTCAGAAAATCAACTGTATCTACCTATTCATCCCTATCCTGATCACTATCATAACTATAGAAAGGTCCAAAAATAACAGAAATAAAAAACAACCTTGGTGATGAGTTGCCTAGTAGACTTCTAGCTCAGCATAGTCATAGTCCATACCAGATGAAACCAAGCTGATGGGTATAATGATCATGTTGTTGTGTTGGAGTATGACCCACTAGATGTTTATTTTCACGCGTGCAGATCTCATAAATTCGTAGTTGCCACTTGCCGAGGAGTTGCTCAACAAAATTAAAATTTTGAGTTTTCTTGTCATTTCCTGATCAAAAAACAATGAAATGTCCATAAATTCATCACAAACACGTTATAACTCCCAACATGCATCAAAGCTTTCAAAATTTTTCACATTTACAAATCGAATTTCAAAAATTTCATAATTATGTCAACAAATAATTGTGAAACTGGGTCTCCAAGTAACACTTGTAATTCCAAAACTATAACACCTATGTAAAAAATGAGATATATTTTGAATATGAACTTGTTTTCTATTGAAACCTCTCTCCATTTCCTCAAATTCTTCCCCAGTCCCTCTGAATCTATTCCCCAAAATCATGAGTAAAGCAGTAAATTGCATAGTCTGAAAAATAGGCTTTGAATATGTATTTGAATATCCCAATATATGAAACCTGTGAAGAAAAAGAAGGATGTTTTTGTTCCTTGTTACGTTCTTGAGAAAAACCTCTTTCAGGTTTTTGAAATTCGGCTCCATTTTCTCAAAAAATACTTTTGAAAATGATGGCTTAAACCATAAATTTCAGAGAAAATTCGTAGCAGAGTGTAGCAGACCTACATGTTTCATATACATTGCAGATGGTCCTGCATAAGGATGAGTGCATAGATGTGCTTGATATGACCTAGTGATGATGTAGCACCATCTGAGTGCTTTCCTCCATGCTTGCATACCTCCAAAATGGTTGTTCTCAGTTTTCACAACGACTATGTGGCTTATAATTTACGCATAAGTTGCACAACAACCTTCTCCCACTTGAAAAACCTGACTTCAATATTTTGCTAAGCTGATTTTATCTTTCTGCTCTAAAAATTATCAAAGCCTCCTTAGAGTGCAAGCTACAGGTGGAGAGAGAATGAGGGAAAATTCAACAAAATTTGAAAATATGTGCTCCATGTGTCTTGTTTTGGTCATGAATGTAAAACTTTGGGTAAAGGCGTTATGATATCATGAATTATGAATTATGGATGATGATGATGATTAGTTATGAATTTAGGAGGTTGTAATGGCCATGATGATGAGAGGTGAGTTGAGGATGTGGGGTGTGCCTATGATGGTAAATGTAAATGAACTTGATTCTATGAAGGTGAGTTATGAATGGAATGAGTATATGGAAATATTATATGAAAGGGAAGTATAAATTATAAATGGTGGACTGTGAATGATGAATTATGAATGGTGGAATGGGGACATGATGGACACCACTAACAAATATATAAACCTTTAACAAATGGAACTTGACCATTATGGTTTGAAATTGTGATAAATGGAAATCCCATGAAATAAAACCCCTTGAACCCTCAATGACTCAACTTGAAAATATGACCTTATGACCCTCTCATGGAATTATACTCTCTCAAATTTGATTTTGTATTCAAGGAGCCTCCATGACATGAAAAACTTGCAGTGGCCTTAGATAATGATCCTTTAGATTATGACAAAACTTATTCATAGGCTAAACTAATATACAAGTTCCCAAAATGAATAAAAAGAAACAAAGACATTTTGATCACTAGACCCTAGGACCCTAACATTGGCTCCAATGGGGATGGAAACCTCCTAGTGAGGTGCCAAGAACACTGCAAACTAGTATCCTAACCATTGGGAAATGGATTTAAACACTAATGAATGAAATTTAACTGACTCACTGTAAACTGCTTACATTTATTACCAAGTTGAAAACTTATAAATGAAATTAACAACAAATCATGAAAGCCTTAGGGCCTTCTCCTCTTAAACTTTGATGAGAGTTGTCCACACCTTATATATATATATATATATATATATATATATATATATATATATATATATATATATATAGACACACACACACTCATGCGAAATGATCCCTCCAGTGTAGCCAATCAAGCAAATGATTGTTTGACTTATGCTTGTATTCAGCTGCACCAGAAAATGGAAACTAAAACTTTCCACTTAATATATGCTCATGATCCATAAATTCAAGAAAATTCATATTCAAAACATGGAGGCACCAGTGGAACTTGAAAATCTGGGTTCTTCTTGATTGGAGTCACCAGGTGAATGGTTCAGCGTTCTGATGTCCAACTGTTTTTCACCATCGGCAATTAGATGTGATCCTTTTCATTCACACCCAAGGAAAATGTGACCTTATGCTCCCCAACAACAACACCAAAATCTTAGCACCCTGTAATTAACCTCTAGGCTGAAAAAAGGATCACATGGACAACCAAAAACCACTTGCGGAATTGGAAGCTAGCCCCTCCAACCCTAGAGAGGGCTCTCTCTTTCAACTCAGTCACTAAAGATTGGTTTCAATGATTGATCTTTGAAAATAGTATAGTGTATAGCTGTGGTGGCAGGGCATAAAGTCAAGTGATATGAAATCCTACCAAATTCTAATGGATACTTGGTTAATGGAACAAAGGTTACTCAAAGGCAAGGTTGAAAATGTTTTCTTAGTCATAGAATAATATTGAGACGAAAGTAGAATAATGAATTACAGTCCACTACAATGGAGCACCTAACAAAGGGTGAATTCCAAATGCAGCTTTAGAGGGAATGGGTACAACTTTTTGAACATGTGAAACAGAGCATCGAAAATGGATGAATTTCGTATCATATATTCTTATTCAAATATTAGAAGACATGACATTCATATGAATTAACTCATGAGAAGGAAAAACATTCACCATAAGAGAAAACAGACTGGAAAACAACATTAGAGTCATTTTTTAGTCCAAAGTCCCATACTTCTGATCCAAACAGTTTGATTTATTTTAGAAAATAAAAGCACATACACATGCCCCTTTTCTCCCTCAATATGAGGTGTTGCAACTATGTAGAAAAACTGGACGACCCTTATAGCATTATTTTATTACCTCTGCTACAGAAAATGATTATACATCATATCTAGGGCTGATATGTGCCTCAAAATATAGATCTATATCAGATCTGAGCACTATACAAGCTCCTCTAAAGAACCCCTTAAGGGCTTTTGGCAAAACACCAAGTACAAGTTGTAGATCTGAGATCTAAGACTACAAATCTACTAAAAAATACAGATCTAGAAAATGTGGTTGATCTAATATGATCAATACAATAGCCTCCTCCAATAGATCCTCTTAGTGAAAGGAAGATCCCCTTCACTAGAAAATCATCTCTCCAAATGGTGTGCCAAACCACCCTACAACTACTCCTACAGAAATAACACAAATCTCAAAGTAAACTACGTTGTAGGGATGAATAACCAGTTGAACTGATGCCAAGATCTGAAAATAAGCTCAATGGCCTTAAATATTGTCCTCCCAATGGAAAGGAACCCTCCTCCACTGAAAAATAAGCAATGAAATGGCCTAGATCTAGAGATCTAACCACCACTTGCTGAAACTTGCAAAAACAACCAAACCCTCAACAGGATCTGCGCTGTAGTTGAAAGAAGAAGCTTGGGGTTAAGCCTGATAGTGGACAATGAAGTACAATCTCTACTAAGAGGCCTCTCAGGGAAAGAGGTGGGATTCCTGATTAGGAACACCCTGTGCTAAACAACACTCTATCTCAGCTAAACAACAAGAGAAAGATATATGTCTAAACATACCATATATTCAAAAATATACTATACATCAACATGAATAATATGGCTGCCATCCTCTTCCTTTTATAAGATATGAGCTTCCAAACCCTAAGCCCCATCCATTAATGACACTACTTCCTTGCAATGTGTATCCATATAAAATTGTGTTGTCCCTCCATTAATAATGTCCACTCCTCCATGACAGTGTTGTTGATTTGGTCAAAGTTGACCCAGTCCACATGTTTTAGCCCCTGTTCACACCTTAGGGTGCTTTATTAAGCTGAAAATATGATCCAATTTCACATGAGAAGTGGTTTTATTCTTCATAAAGATATTTATGGGTCTCCCTACCCATTTATTCACCTATCTAAGTGACAAAGCAAAAAGTTGCTTGAGGAAAAGAAACATCTTAGAGGGGAGGACTGTAATATTCTTAAATTAGCTTGCAGCTAATGGGAATATTAAAGTTGCAAGGATACTGCAAAATCTCCAATGGATATGTCTCCTCCCAAGAATACGATTTTTCCTTTGGTGGATAAACCAAATAGCCCATGTAATCATCAATAAAAGTCACCATATATCTATTTTTGTTTGCAAAAGAAATAGGAAAAGGGCTACATAAATAATAATGAACCTGTGCAAGTTTTATACATGCTCTATAAGTAGAACCATAAAATGGTTGTTTTCTATGTTTTCCTATGATATAAGCATCACATTGCTTTAGTTTCCTTAAAATAGTTGGAAAACTAGAAACATAATTCTTTTTCAATAAACAAAGACTATTGTAATTAAGATGTTCAAATATTACATGCCATAGAAGACGAGATTGTAAATCGGACCTAATGGTTCGGTTCATATCACATTGATTGATAGGGTGGTACTATCAACAATGATTTTTCCATTTGGCGGTGGGACTATTAATGCTGGTCCATTCCCTGGTAGATGTGGTTGGGACTCTTTGACTGTTCCTATTTCCATTAGGACTGGCTTTTATATTTTACATTAATCTCATCGGCAATTTCCAATATCATGGATATGTGAGCTTTTTGGACATGTTCCTTGTTATTTTCTTTATGATATTTGGTGGAATATCATGGATATGTGAGATTTTTGGACATGTTCCTTGGTATTTTCTTTATGATATTTGGACCCCCACCATTTTCGCTCATCTTTATATTTCAATTTATTTTTTAAGTGGTAGTGCATTTGGTACTCTATACATTAGGATCCACATATTTCATTATTGTAAATTTTCCTTGATTCAGGTGGCAAGGTACTATATATGTTTTGTTGTTGGGGTATTTATTTTTAGTTGTCGACATGGGCGGTACTTCATAATGGGGTAGTTATATCTCACAAGTTATGTCTCATAGTTTTTTTCATTTGTTTTTTCCTTCCAGACGCCTCACATCTAGCGACTGGAACTTGAATTAACACTGATATGTTGGTGTTTTCATCCAACAGTTGTTTCTCAACATTACTGATCCTTGATCTCTAGATGAGGATGCTTTGATATAGGAAACGATGGAACCAAAGGCATTGTATACACATGGATTGTCCTAGGATCATCCCGATGTGGCTCAAACTACCTCTTACCATATACCCTATCAATATAAAAGAAATTATTCTCCTAATATTTTTTCCTTTTCTATGGGGTAATATACATACAAACATAATTATCATGGTAAAAAGGATAAATTTGTAAGGGTGGAATATATTAATCAATCTCTTGTTTTCGTCCAGGACATCTTATGTCATCGTGTAACTAGTATTCAAAAATGGGTATTGATTAGGTGCTGTGAATTTTCTCAAATGTAGGGTTAAAAATTGAAAGGATATATTGCAGAAAAGTGGGAACCCGCCATCCATTACAGACTGAAGATTAGTATTTTTCTAAACAACTGGTATTGTTTTCATTTTTTACATTATGATGTTGTTGAAAAAAATCTAAACAAGCCATGGGTGTCTGGAAGAAACTTTATGTCATTGCAACATTTGTATGTGGGTTTTAACCTAGTTTATTATATTCCTCATCAGAATATGACATGGGTAAAATTTTTGGGGCTCCGATGGAGCTTTGGAATTATCTAACACTTTAGCAGATTGGTAATTTTATTGGTAATTTCATGTTTCTGGAGGAGGGAGATTTAATGGGAATGGACAAGTATATGAAATGGATCCTAGTGGAAGTGGATTATTCTAGAGGAATCCATGTATAGGTTGATATTTATTGGGGTGATATTAACTTGAAAAAGTGTATTGATTACTATATAATTCCTTTTAGATGTTTGGGATGGCATGGGACTGGACATTTGGTGGCTTACTGTAATCATCAGTTTGGGTGTTGTTTTTATAGGCATGGGTTGCATACCAATTCAAGGGTTATGCAGAGGCTTGGGTCCTCTGGCATGAAGGAAAAATCAAACAATAATCACAAATCAATCCTTCATGTTTGTGATGTGGGGCCTGCGAATTCTAGAATGGCAGATGAATCACTTCTTGGAAATGCACATCTGATGATTCCAGGTACTGATCTACTCTATGTATGTGAGAATCCCTCTTCTTTTCTTCCAATTTCAGTTTCTATGGATGCAAAAAATGTTAATGACACTTCCATTGTGAAGGATGGTGTGGATGCAAAAAAATCTTCACTTTTAAATCATGTTATCCACAATGGTATTTTTGTGTCTCCTCTATATTTAAATCCCTCCTTAATATCTAGTCTTGATCCTCTATTGTGGTACCTATAAAAACTATGGATCCTATGATAGATTTGGGTATGTTAAATCCTATTAAAATTCCACATCATTCTCCTAATCATTTATCTTCATCAATTCGATTTGGGATATATTCTGTAGAACTATCCCCACAAAATATTCTAGGAAGTGACATTTATTTTCTGCCTCAAAACGCGGCTCTGGACCTTGAGCCTTTTTCCATTCATTCAAAATTACGTTCTCCAAGATATCCTCCCATTAGTACCAAATCAAAAATGAATGTTACTATAATAAATGAGCGTAAGGTTCATAACAAGGTGGACTCATTCTTAGTCAATAAACCCCTTGGATTATTAAATTTCTATTATGGTATGAACTCTCATTCCTATGACTTCCTTGACAATTTTGAATTTCGGGTTCTTAGAGATGATTTTACCATTTATGACTGATATCCATGATTGTTATGTACTTTAATATGTGGTTGTTGGGTATCACCAAAAATGGATTTCCCTCTGTCAATTGATTAGGGTTCAAAGGCCATCTATCATCCTTATTCAGGAGATAATGACACATGGGGATAAATTGAAGAATTATTTTCTTCAGATGTGCATGGGATGGTTGTTCTGCTCAATTGGTGCCAATGGCCAATTTAGGGGTCTAGTGGCTTTGTGGGATCCAAGAGTAATTAAATTTCAGGATTTTAAAGCATTATTGGTATATTTATCACAAGTTTTTGTAGAGGATCTATGCATCACTTACATATCCTCAATGTTTATGCACCATATGAATCTAGATTGAATTTTTGGTTTTGGCCTAAAAAATGTGGGTTATTAAAGATCAACTCCCTTATTTTTGCTGATGAATTTAATCTAACGATGGTTGTGGATGATATTTGGTTCGAAGTGAAAAATGAATAATTTAGGGCCATATTTTAAAGATATTTTTGGATCAAATATCCTCATGGATGCTAGGACGAATCCACTTCTTCCCACCTGGAGGAATGGGCAAACTGGTAGGGAGGGTATTGCAAAAATACTTGATCATGGTACATGAAAATATATTAGAGGATCAAAGCATGATGCATTCATGGGTCTCTATAATGAATATTTCAGATCAAGTGTAACCGGATGGAAAGGTACCCTATTCAAATTTAACCCTTATTGGTTAAAAAATACTATATTTGACCTCATGGTTAGAGATTTATGGTTGAAATTGAAATATCAAAAGGATATTTCCCACATGGAAGTGGTATGCTGGAATCTCAGCAAGCTTAAAATGGTGATTCTAAACTGGGTCATGGGAAAAAGAAGAAGACATATCTAGGAATTGCAATAAATTGAACATGAATTGTTAGGGATTTTTTATCCCAATAGGTCAAAATACTTCAATGAGGTAATGAAAAAAGGATTATGGAACTGGAAGGGTGAAAAAGGTTGATTCTAAAACATCAAGAAGAAGAATGGCATCTCAAAATCCATGCCATATGGATATTGGGAGGAGACAAAAATACTAATTTTTTCATAAATTTGCCTCTCAGCGAAGACACAAAAACACTATATAGGACTTGAAGGATGCTAAGGGCTGAAAAATATTCTCATTGCACACTATCCATGAGGAAACTATAAAAAATTTGGGGAATTATATCAAGAAAGAGATGGGACTAACATATAAATAAATTGTATATCATTAATTCATATCCTAATATGTTCAATGCAGAGGATAATGAAAAGATTGGGATGTCGATCACTTATGATGATTTTTTTTTTTTATGAAATAATTTTCCAAATACAAATTCTCATTCCAGATGGTTTTCCTGTAGCATTATGCATACATTTCTTGAGTCTTATGGGTGAGGAATTACTTTAACTTAATGCTCTTAATGGGAAATATATCGAATTCCCTTAATGCCACTTTTATTGCTTTTATTCTAAATTATCTTTGGAAAAATACTTTGTGAATTATAGGCCTATGTGATTGTGTAATATCATGTATAAAATGATATCAAAGGTTATTTATTTTCATATCAAGGACACCATGTCGAAGCATATTTCTCCTGCAGATTTCAATCTTTGAAGAAATAGACAAATTTAGGATGTTGAGGCCATCGCCCATGAATGTATTCATTCTATTAAGACAAAAAATAAAGAGGCATTACTATTGAAAGCAGACTTACACAAGGAACATGATTGTGTAGATTGGCATTTCCTAAGTTTGATTTTACACAAAGTTGGTTTATCAATGGAGATGGTTGACTGGATTATGGTGTGCATCACCTTGGAAAATTTTGCCATATTAATCAATGGGGTGCCTTCAAAAAATTTCTGGGCCATTGGGCATTGTGGAAGATATTTTCGTTATCCCCATTATTATTTTTTCTAGTTATCAATGCGATGAGTAGGATTATTTCTATGGCACATCATCATGCGATGAGTAGGATTATTTCTATGGCACATCATCATGGTCATTTTGTAGGGCTCCAGATCATAAAGAGCATGTCTATATATCACTTAAGTTTTGTGGATGAGGTACTTATTCTTGGTAATACATTGGTCAATGAATGGACATATTTACTCTATATTATCCACTCTTTCATTCTCACACCTATTTTTATATATGAAAAATTCAAAATATATTATGATTGATGCATCACAAAAGTGAGAGATTGTATCTAAAATTTCTGCAAATTTTAATGTTGGGGTGGCCATATTATAAGATGGTTTCAAATACCTTCAATTCATTTTGAAACCAAAAAAATATGGAATTCAAAATTGGTGTTGGATGAACAATAAATTTGGGCACAGATTAAATATATGGTCAGATAAATGATTTCCTATTGGAGGTAGAATGATATTGGTTCAATCGTTCCTTCAAAGAATTGTTGTATACTAGATGCACCTATATTTATTACCTCACCCAATCATAAAGTATATAGATTATATCATTTCAAAATTTATTTGGGTTGGCACCTCTAATGTAATCTTTCTAGGTTGAAGGATATTTCCAAACACAAACAGGAGGGGGATGGGGTATATTGGATATTGAAAATTTTGGTGGGGAACTAGGGGTTAAAATCTGATTGTGAAGTTTATATAGTTCTGGTATCTGGAAGCATATCATAAAGGATACATATATTAAGAATATATAATTGGTTGAGTGGATTGAAAATGGGGCTTACAGTCCATATTCCACTTCATATATTTGGAATGGGATGATGAAAATAAAAAATGGTTTATCGGAAATCTGCGGTGGAGGATTGGTGTTGGCACAAAAGTGGAGATTAGATTGGATCTTATTAAGGGAATCAATGGAAACCATATATTTCCTTCAACTCTCATCCAACATATCCAAAATATGGGAATTTACTATATCAATAATATCCATGTGGCTACCGATCCATATTTTCAATATCCTATTTGGATTTTCTTGAAGGATTTGGGCATATATGGGGTTTTTTTCCAGGCATGGGATAGATACATCCACAATTTAATAATAGTTGGTATCCCCAGATGGGGATGAGGATATATTCACATGGGAAGGAAATATTGTGCATGATAAAATCTAGGTCAATGATGCATATAGGCTTATTACAAATATGCAACAGAATGGAGGGGGGAAGTGGCAATGCTTGGTTTAGTAAAATATGGTCACTTGGAACCTCCATCTCAAACTAAAGTGTTTTGGACGGCTATCCTGGAAGAACATGATACTTACTTCGGATAATTTATGTTGACCTACATACAAGGGTCTTTGAATATGCATTTTATGTTTGAAGGCCCATGAGGACATGTCACATATTTTACTCACATGCCCTTTTTTGGTTTATATTTGGACATGTTTGTTAAAAAATTTAAAAATTATGGCTACATTGAATCCAAATTTGATGGAAACATGTGTTTGGGAATAGATGAACGGAAACATGGAATATCACACTCTTCCATTTTATATCATGTGGGGTATCTGGTGTTTTGGCAATGAAAATATCTTTGAAAATAAATTGCTAGATATATATCAAACATGCATAATTTTTTTTCATATTTTAATGAAATGAGGCTAGTGGTTAAAATTGAAAGCAAGAGAAACATGAAAAATGTGGATATATGGGGTTATTATCACGTGGGTTTTTTTTTATGTGGTCGCCAAAAAAAATTCTTTTGGTTGTGGGGCCCACATTTTCATCAAGCCAAGTAAGTATTTCCATTTCAGTTGGTCTAGTGGATTTGGTTCAAATTCTAGGGTAGAAGTTATAGATTTATGGGGTGTTTTATATTGTGTTAGATGACTATTTTGTTGGGCGCAACCTAAATTGGCCTGGACTTTGACCAAGTCTCCACATTTTGAGGAGTGGAGTGCAAATTATACCATGTAGCACAACATTCTAGATATACCGCGGGGTATCTTGGGGGATTCGGGGTGGTTCGAAGCCCCTACTTTTGTAATGGGTTTGGGTTAGATTTGATTGTATTTATATTAGTCTGTGGTATTTGGACCATGGTATTTTTTCTATGTAATGTTATATAAAGCGATGTAATGCTATATCATGAGGTAGTAGAATGTAATTTTTGTGGCAAAGGTCTAGTTGTATCTGTATTTTGTAGCGAAGGGAAGGCTCTGAAACTGAGTGTGCAGAGATCTTGGAAGATTCTGCAGCTTAGTGTGCAGACCACCTACATCTGAGTGTGCAGGTTGGAGAATTTGAATGTACTTAAAGATCCATCATAATAGAAAAGAAAAATATTTGTGAAGACATTATGTGTTCCTTATCTATTTGTTTAATATCAGTGGTTGCACAGTAGTTGTTATAGTTGTGTGTTATGACAATTTAATTTATGATGTTGTATAATATATTATGTTAAATGTGGAAAAGTCGGTAAATGGTTTTATACAACGCAGTTAGCTTATGCATGTTAAAAGATAATAAAAGTAACACAATATAATTTGCATATCACGAAGTCCCTCTAGGCTGTAGAAACCTGGTTCTGCAATCACCAATAGTCACCTAGGGTGAGACTGAAATCTGCTTGCAGGTCGGTGCTGAAGGGGCCAATGATCAAGGGTTTTGTTGGTGCACAACATAGATTGAACCTAGGTCAATCCCAATAAATCCAACAAATGGTTTCATTGTCAGGACCGGGATTTGTTTGAGGGATATGTGGACATGGAACCCGTCGAAGAAGGAAATTCAAGATTGGATAGTCTAGAAGGAGTGATAATTTTCAAATCAAGATAACAGAAACCCTCGTTTGACATATGAAGCGTGGTTACAAAGGTATATTTTTACAAAACAGTACATATTTTCTTCATATCATTCCCTAGTGAATTGTATGAGTGGGTGTCGAGGTTGATTGGATGGAAGGATTTCTTTAAGAACAACGAGCCTACAACGTGGACTCTTGAGCTGATACAATGAATCAAGGGTACCAACAACAATATTTCAAGGGTTTTTTATTTCTGGATTGGTAACATCTTGGGTGGATTCATTACCGAGTTCATTATAGACTCGACTGTGTCCTACAACAAAGCAGAGCGAATATTCTTCAAAGGACCACGTGGTAAGTATATGAATTCTTTGAAATTGTGGATTAAGATGCTTTTGTGTGAAAAGGGAGTTCTGTGAATGAAATCAAATTGTTAGTTACTTATGTTTGGAGGAAGAAGTAAATTGGAGCAAGAAATAAATACAACACGAAGGGGGAAAAGGTATATAGTAGATAATAGAAAGATATATCGCAAAGAAGATTTGAGGACCTTCAGAGAAACTAATTATAGTCCCTTGTTGAGTGAGTCTGAAGGCAAAAAATAAGAAAATATCCTAGAAAGTTCCCAAGAAACTTCGAAGTATACCCCCTTCCAACCTGAAAGTTCGCCGAAGCCGGAGTCCAGTAGTATTCAAGGTGTTGGTGGTCTCCCTACTCCCCCTCCCCCTTACACCCCAAAAATAGGTTTGGTTGATGACATTAAGCTACCTATTTTCAGAGGAACTGGTTCATAGGAGCCATAAAAGTTCTAGTTTCTATTTGAAGTTGTATGGAAAACAAAGTATATCAATGACGATGATATAAAGAAGGCGTAGCTCATTATAACACTGCACGATACAACGCTGACAAGGTACATGAATTATTCAACCACTCACAATGGTACATTTTCATATATTAAGCAAGCATTTATCCAAGAGTTAAAAAAGCCTAAGTCTCAATCACATTTCATTACTGAGTTAAAGGATATCAAACAGAAATATAATGAGTTTGTTTGGGAGCTTGATCAAAGGTTTAAGGTGTTATTATACCAAGTAAGCTTCAAAATACCCCCAGAGCAGCATAAAGAGTGGTTTATAGATGTGTTGTTTCCACATATTAGGATGTCATTAACGCAACAAAAGATAACAACTCAAGCCAAAGCTTTTGAAATTTCCATGAAGTTGGAAGTCTCACCTATAGGAGACAATAATATAGGTATGTAGCAGATCAGACTCAGATGGAAAATATCAAATTTTAGTTACATGATCTCAAGAAGGGTAAAGAGGTTAGAGAAGAAGTGTGGTGTACTAAGTGCAAAGCAGAGGGCCATTCTAAGGAAAAATGCCCTGTTTTCAGAGATTATTTGGCTAGTGAAGCACCTAATCCATTGAATGCAGGATCCAGTCAGTGGTGTGAGCTATGCAGAACTACAGGCCAACATCACCTAGAACATTTTTATCTATTGTAGAAATATGTGCATAACCTAAGAAATATATTTTGAAACTTTTGTAAGTCACTAGGACATGATGAAAATAACAGTCGAAGTTATGACCTAATGATAGATTGCAAGGTTGATACTTACAGAATGCAAGTAGAAGAGTGCACACTGGAGGACAACGTACAATATGGTTAAAAAAGGTCAAGGAGGTTATCAAGGAAGAGGTCGAGGAGGTGGAGCTAGTCAAGGAAGAGGAAAAATTATCTGCTATAATTGCTGTCAGGAAAGTAATTTTGCAAGAGACTTCCAGAATCCTACTATGACATGTAAGTATTGCAAATATTTTGATGAAGTAATTGAAGATTTCCCTGTACTTATGGAAAAAATGCAAGAAAAAAGGAACTAACAGCCCATACAAAACATCCAAATGATGAAGGCTAAAAGAAGGACTGATGAACCTTCTGTTAATATTGTCACAATAAGAAGTGGAATTGCGACTGGAGATGATAAAGAAGATGGAAATAAGGAATTTGAAATCTAGGTGCATGGATTAGAAAGAATCCAGAGAAAGTTCCTATTTTTGATGTTCACAAAGAAAATAAATAATTTATGGAAGCGAAGCGCAGTTTCATGGATGCAGGAGCTTCAAATTATTCTACATAACCAAGGCCTAGTAACTGTGACATGACAGTAGTTCTGACATAGAACCAAGCTTTGCAACGAAATTTAGTAGATCAAGTAAGATATTTTCTACACACTTGTATGAAGTTATTAAGATATCAAATTTTGTAGAAGGACTTCTATAATTTCTCAATTCCTATGCATCCAAGGAGACACAATGAAGTGAGGTGTGCATGGTTAATAATGTACATCAACATATGAGAACTCGCAAAGATATGAGACTTAGTGCGCAGATTGGAGAATATGAAATGGAATAGGTTATTATGGATTTGGGGTTTGATGCCAATATTTTGACAAAGTAGATATGGGAAATCATGGGTAAGCCAAAGCTACAATGGTCAAACATTCAATTAAGAATGGAAAATCAGCAAAAGATCTTTCCTATGGGAAGACTATCAGGTGTCATAGTAGACATTGAGGGAGTTTGCACCATAGCTGGTTTTTAGGTGATAGAAATTGTTGATGAAATTAATCCTTATCCTGCTTTGCTTGGAATTGATTAGTAAATTGAAAATCTGGCCATCATCATTATAAGGAGGAGGAAATTTATATTTGAAGGAAGCAATATGAGGGTGAATGTTCCTTTAGATCCATTAGAAGGAGTAATATATACAGAGCTAGTAAGAGAAGAATACAATGCAATAGACATTGATAACATCAATTGTTTGAAAGTTAAGGAAGAATATTATATTAACCCTACTACAGATGGCAATCTATGTTGGGATCATGATAGTACCAGCACATCATATTCAAAAGAAGAATTGGAGAATCGACTGACTATATTACATGAAAGCGTTGTGCAAGAATAAAAAAGGTAGTTTGTTGCATGACATCTGATGTATGTAATTTTCCTTATTATGATGGATTGGGTAATGTAGAAACTTTTCTTAATGATAATGAAGAGAGGGCTCAAAAATATCAAATATTGTTAGCTTTGGATACAACCCTAAGATCTACCCCTACTAGATGGTGGGGCACACACAAAAAAAATATAGGAGATTCGCAGATGTGTCGAAGTTTAATGTGGATAAGGTTTGGACAAGTGGAAACAAACATGCAAAAGGAATAGGATGGTGAAACTAACCCTCGAGAACATATTCAGAAATGCACTACAATATGGAAGGAGATTCCACAACAAGAATGGGTGCATGTATTTATTCACACATTGGAGAAAATTCCTATGATTGGAAACAGATTTGCGACATAGTACCATTAACTGGGTAGACTTGGTTGATGGGTTTATACTAACATTCAGCTTTGAGGATGAATGTCCAGGCATAGATTCAACCCTATAGATATTAAAAGAGAAGATCTTTGAAGGTGCATCCACGTTGACATGGAAGCAACCTAATTGGGCCGCATAGATAGAGTATGCATTGGAATGTTATAATAAAACCGCAGAAGAATAAGAAGACCCCCAAATACTCGACATAGTAGAATGAGAAGGGAACCGTGAAGTGAATGAACTAAATATAGAGCTGTAGATATCACACAGCCATTAAAGACCAAGAAAGTGAACATTGGATCAGAATAAGAGTCTAAGTTTGCAACATCAGGATATTATTGGGACGAAGAAACAGTCATCAAAATCACAAAATTATTGCATGAATATCAAGAACCATTTCCTACTAAATTTTCAGATATGAAGGGAATATTAAGAGATTTGGGAGTCATAAATATTACCTTGAAACCTGATGTGAAGCTAGTAAAGAAGAGACCTTATAGGTTGAACCCAATGTACAAGGAGAAAGTAAATCTAGAATTGGATAAGATGATAACGACAAGAATTATTGACCATGTCGAAGAATCAGAATGGGTAAGTCCTATGGTGGAGCAGGAAAATAATGAAAATGACGAGATTAGGATATGTGTAGACCTAAGAAAGTTGAATGATGCATGCTTACATGATCCTTTTCCCACACCTTTCACAAATGAAGTATTGGATAATGTAGGAGGTTGGGAAGCCTATTCATTTACAGATGGATTTTCAGGGTATCATCAGATTAGAATTGCACCAGAAGATTGACACAAGATCAATTTTGCTACATAATGGAGATCATATCGTTATATAGTGATGCCTTTCGATTGAAGAATGTCCCTACTATATTTTACATAGTGGTGGTCGCAACTTTTAAGGAGTACATTCACAAATTTTTGGAGGTATACTTTGATGACTAGGCAATATTTGGACTATTGAGCAAACATGTTGGGAGATTAAGGCTTATGATTGAAACTTGTTGAAAACATCACATCTCTTTGAATTTGAAGAACTGCATATTTTGTGTACCTTTTGGTATATTTTTGGGACATGTTGTTTTCAAGCAAGGACTCATGGTGGACCCTGTGAAGATTGTTGTGATTGTAAATTTTGATGCATGTTAGACAGTAAGACAAATGCGCACTACAATAGGACATACATGATACTATAGAAAATTCATTAAGGGATATTCACAACTCACTATGCTAATGGAGAAATTGATGAAGAAAGATGTGACCTTCCAATGGGATGAAGAATGCCAGAAGAGCCTCAACATACTAAAATAGTAGATGGTAACTACGCCTATTCTAGTATTCCTTGATTGGAATAAGGAATTTCATGTTCATGTTGATGCTTCTTGCATATATTTCAGAGTGTTATTGTCACAGCTTAGTGAAGGAGAAATTGACTATCCTATAGCTTTTGTAAGTAGGAATTTGTCTACAGTCAAGAAGAATTACACTACCACTAAAAGAGAATGTCTAGCTATGGTGTATGCTCTGCAGAAATTCAGACATTATTTTTTGGGATCACATTTTAAGATTTTTACAAATCACTTTGAATTGAAGTACTTGGTCAATAATCCTGTCCTAGGAGGGAATATTTTCATATGGTTACTACTATTCCAATAGTATGACTTTGAAGTTGTTGTTAAACCAGGAAGGTTGAATGCAGGACCTGACCATCTGTAAATATTGAAAATAGGAGAATAACTAACTAGCATAGAATATAATCTCCCTGATGCATAGTTGTTTGAAATCAGAGTATATTATGATCACTTTGCAGACATTATTTACTTTTTTACTACATGGATGGCTCATTTGGAATATACTATGCGACAGAATAAGGAATTGGTGGTTCAGGTAGCTAATTTTCCATTTATAGTAGGACAATTATACAAGATGGGACTAGATGAGATACTGCATAGATATGTCCCTGAACATGGAAGATCGATGATTTTAGCAGAATCTCATGGAGGTGTAGGTGTTGGACATCATGCAGGAAAGGATACAACACATAAGATATTGAGAGTAGGATTGTGGTCGCCCACACTACCTAAGGATGCAAAGGAGTATTGTAGAGCATGTGATATATGTCAGAGAACAGGGAAGCCCTCTAGAAGAGATGAGATGCCATTAGTTCCCCAAGTGACATTGTGGGATTTTGACAAATGGGCTATTGATTTTTTGGAACATATCAACCCACCTGGAAAGAAGACTAGTGCGAGGTGTATTATCATTGTGACTGATTATTCGACCAAATGGACCAAAACACAACCAGTAAGGAACTGTAGTGCAGACACTACAGCAAAGTTTATTTTTGAGTATATACTTTCTAGATTTGGGTGTACAAAGATATTGATGAGTGACCAAGGCTCACATTTTCTAAATAATACTATTGAAGCATTGAATAAGGATTTGAGTACTCCCTATCACCCTTAGGCCAATGGGACAATGGAGGAATTTAATAATATTTTTGAGACTGTGCTCACCAAAGTATGAAATCTCAACAGAGATGACTGGGATGTAATAATTCCAGTTGTGTTATGGGGTTACAGGACCACATGCAAAAATTTGATAGGAAAAACACCTTTTAGGTTAGTATATGGACAAGAATATGTGATGCCTATGGAGTATATTGTGCCTAGCTTGAGAATTGTTGTAATATCCCAAATTGGGAACAAACAGTAATACAAAGAAAACAAAGACTAAATCTACATCATACAAGAAAATACATCAAAAAACCATGAAATAGAGACAAAATGCTGAGCCATTTTATTAATATTTATGAATGGGGAAAGGTACAAATGGTGCTAGGACGATGGCACCTTAGCTTGCACCACAGGGGCTTCACTACAGGAGCAATACCATACCACGTGGGTTCATATTGGGGGATATATAATGAGGCAAAAATGACATTATATATTGGGGATATATAGGGGGTAAAGGGTTTTTATATTGGAAAGTATAAAAAATGGAGCTCAAAGTTAATGAAAACATATAAAGGGGTATAAAAAATGTTAATAAAAAAATGGATACCTACAATATATAGTGAAAGTAGGGGCTTTTTAAATTGGGAAGGTGTATTGGGTTTAGATTGGGAGGGGGTTAAATAATGTGTCTTTTAGAGGTATTTTCAAATATGTACTCAAATTAAGGGTGTTTTTTTAATATGCTATGATCGCACGTGATATGTTAGAGGTTCATTGAGTGAAGCCCCTGTGGCTTGCACAAGGCAGGCTGAAATACTCCTCAATCCCTACTTAGAAACTCTTGTTGTTGGTTGCTCTGCGTGCCTCTTCCTCTACGCTGCCTAGTCTGGAAGATATTGCTACTGGCTAGAAATGGACTACGTAATGGGATTGTTCTACTGCACAAAATTTTTTAGGATTTGGACACCAGACTCTCCACAACAAACCCAGAAAAACTTGCGAAGTGTTTTCTGAAATGCTGACCCCAGAAAATCACCCTCTTGAACTGGGTACGCAAATCTGTTGGATAGACTGGGATTTCAACTGATATTCTGGAAATAGCTGTTGGAAATAGCCCAAAAACTCTATTATGGAAGGCTAATCCCCTCACAAAACACCCGGCTAAAATCCCTTGGCATTTATCCCTCTCTGAAACTGCTCCACTGTTGTACTACGTGTTTCTCTGGTTGACTGCGTTGCCCTAGAAGGGACTGCATATATCTGGAATGAACCCATGTGTATCTCCTCCAAAACTAAAATAAACTCCTCTCTTGAGTAGGCACTCGAAGTCCCGTGAGGCTAAGGTTGATATTCCTGCTTGGAAATCTCTATGCTAAACAACACTTGCAGACGCGTTTAAGTAGCTCAAGCGTGCTTCTAGTTTATCCGACAAAAAATAGCTAATGACTGAATGAATGAGGAATGAGCTTCTCTCATCCTATTTTACTTAGTTGATCCCCCAACGTTCCCCTTGGGCTCCACTGGACTGTGGTGCCACCTCTGCCTGCCAATCCATGCACTGCCACTGTGCAGCTATTGTCCCCACGCTGTCTCTACGTTGTCCCTACGTTTTCTTTGTTGCTCCCTATCCTGCATTGCCACCAGGTTTATCCCTACTACGTGATGTTGGCCCCCATTGGTCCCACTTCAACTTCAATATTTTCCTTAGTGACTTTAGGAAAGTGATTTAATCTTTGATTTATTTGTGGGTCACCCTTACCCACTTTATTTTCCTTCTAACTTTAGAAAAAAACAAAATTGTAAAATATTGATAATCCAATTAGCTGACTGCTAATTGGGAATATTACAGTCCTCCCTGCCAAAATGTTTCTTTTCCTCAAGAAACTACAAGGATGGATGCTGTAGGATTTTCTCCCCCTCCCAAGTGGCATCCTCATCTGGAAGGTTCCTCCATCGGATCAAATATTCCTTCACAATCCTGCTCCTCAATTGTCTCACCCGGGTGTCCAATATGGCCTCCGGCTGTAGCACCAAATGCCCCTCATCATCAGTGGGAAAAAGCTCCATAGTGACCGTCACCTACTATCCCAGAGCCTTTTTCAGGCATGATACATGAAAAATATTTTGGATCCTTCTCTCGGTTGGCAGCTCCAGCTCATATGCTACCTCCCCAACATGCCTGATCACCCTGTAGGGTCCGTAGAAGTGGGGATTGAGATTCTCAACTCCCTTCTGCTTCAGCGTGGACTGTTTGTACGACTGAAGACGGAGGAAAAACATATCATCTACCTCAAACCACATCTCCACAAGTCCTCTGTCTGCATAAAGTTTCTATTGATTCTACATTGTATCTATGTTGTCCTTGAGATCCCAGAGTATGTATTGGCTCTCTTGGATCCAGCCTTTGGCCCTAGGGGCCTTGCTAGCTCCAAACATCACATCAAAAAAAGCTATAGAATTATAGCCATACAAAGCGTAAAATTGAGACATACCAATCGACACGTGGAATGTCGTGTTGTAGAAGTACTCCCTCAAGTGAAGCCAGTGCAGCCAAGCCTTCTGCTGCCCTGTGATATAGTTTCTCAAGTAGCCATCCAACCACTTGTTCACTATCTCAATCTGTCCGTCCATCTACGAGTGATAACTGGTGCTAGGTGTCAAATTTGTACCCACTAAACGGAATAATTCTTGCCAAAAGATGCCCATCAACTAACTATCTCTGTCACGGAAAATGGTCTTTGGAAGACCATGGAGTCTAAAAAAATCTCGTAAACATAACTGAACCACCTGTGAAGTTGTGTACCGAGATGAGATGGTGAAGAAGTGACCATACTTCACCAGTCGATCAACGACTACGAAGAGGCAATACTGAGTCTGAAAAAATCTCGTAAACATAACTGAACCACATGTGAAGTTGTGTACCGAGATGAGATGGCGAAGAAGTGACCATACTTCACCAATCGATCAACGACTACGAAGAGGCAATACTTGCCCTACACTGTGAGAAATCCAGTGATGAAATCCATGGAGATGCTTCCCATTTCCCCTCTGGAATGGGAAGCAGTTGTAGAAAACCCGCAGGATGGTTCTGCTCTCCCTTGTTCCTCTGGTAAACCATGCACTTCTTGACATGCCAGAGTACATCCTCCTTCAGGCCCTTCCATGATAACCTTTCCTTCATGGCCCTGTATGTTTTAGTGAACCCCTGATGGCCTAAAAATGGTGAATCATGGGATGCATGCAAAATATTCTCGCTGAATTGGGAGTTGCTTGTCAAGAAGATCCTATCCCGATAATAGATGACCTCATCCATCACCTGGTACCGGTCATCTGTCACCTACCCATCTAACACCTCACATGAAAAATGGTCCTTGGAGTACTCTACCAAAAGCTGGGCCCTCCAATCTGCATCAAAACTCATGAAGGACAGCGCTGTCAGTCTTTGTGATAAAGCATAAACCACCACATTATTATTACCCTTGACATACTCGATGTCAAAATCATAGGCCTGGATCTTGCTGACCCATTTATGTTACCTCTGCTGGAACTGTTTCTCCTCAAGGAAGAACCATAGATTGTTGTGTTCATTCCTCACTCGAAATCTTTTACCCACCAGGTACTGCCAAAACTTGGCCAACACATGCATGATGTCCATCATCTCCTTGTAATATATGGGGTACGATATCTCATGCGACAACAAATTATAACTCTCAAAAGCTATAAGATGAATTCCCTACATCAACACTACACCGATTGCTTCTCCTGAAGCATCCCTCTCCAACACAAATATTTGCGTGAATTCAGGCAATGCCAACACTCAGAAACTACTCATCACCTCCTTGAGCCTATCAAAGGATCTCTGCCCAGCATCTATGCAGCTGAAAGCCCCCTTCTTAGTGAGATCTGTGAGGGGCGCTGCAAGTTGTGAGAATCCTTTGACGAACTTCCTGTAGTAGGTCCAGTTTCCTATAAACCCCTGAAGTTTAGTCAAATTCTTTGGCTCCGGTCAATCCCAGATGGCCCGAATCTTCTCCTCATGGAATCTCACTCTGTCCACTCCGATAATATGCACCAAATAGAGCATCTCTGTAAGCCCAAACTCGCACTTGGACAATTTGGCATAGAAATGTTGTTCCTCCAATATACGCAATACAAACTCAATGTGTTGTAAATGTTCCTCCCACATGCAACTGTAGATGAGGTTGTCATCAAAAAATACCAGAAAAAACTTCCTCAACTAACCACAAAAGATGTGGTTCATACAAGACTGAAAAGGGGACGAAGAATTGGCCATCCCAAAGGGCATTATCAAAAACTTGAAATGGCCGTAATCAGTCTTAGGGACATCCTGGTCCCTCACCTTGATATGATGGTACCCCTACGTCAGTTCAATCTTGGAGAAGAACTTAGCTCCCCTCAACTCATCCATCAACTCATCAATCCTAGGGATGGGGTAGAAATTATTCATGGCCTTCTTGTTTAACACCACGTAATATGTGCACATCCGCAGTGTGCCACCCTTCTTCTTGACCAGAACCACTGAAGAAGCAAAGGGGCTAGTGTTGGGCCTGATGCGTCTCAATGCCAAGAGCTCATGTATGGCTCTCTCATTCTTGTATCTATAAGCTTTGGGGTGCCTATAGGGAGTAGTAATCACTTCCTGGATTCCCTACTCCAGCTCGATGGTGTTCTCAAACCCCCAATCTGGTGGTTTCTTTGATGGTATGTCACTAAAAACCGTGGAGTAACTGTCTGGTATAGTTTTCACATCTGGATGCATCAGCCGACCTGACACACCTTCTTCTGAAATATGCAGATCCACTGCCCACTCTATGTCTCCCTTATGGAAATCTACCTCCATTTGGTGTGCAGAGACTGTCTATGGAGGATATGTGTGCATGCCTCTGATCATCACGTGCTTCCTACTGTTCTTATCCATCCACTCCATCTTCAGATTCTCCCAATCCGTAGTTACTTTCCAAGTGTGATAAGCCACTATACACCCAAAACCACGTTGGTATCTAGAATATTGAACATAAAAAAATGATCGATCACTGTGTATGTCCCCATGGTCACTACTAATGCTGGAACATATCGCATGCACTGCATGGTCCTGGAACTTGGAACCAACATAAAGAAACCATTGAGTCTCTCTGTTTGTATGCTCATCCTCTGCACTAGTTGGGCATTGATAAAGTTGTGTGTGGCCTCTTTTTCCACCAACACTGAGACACACTACCCCTAGACTATGCCTCGGACTCTCAGAGTTAAGTACTTGGGAGCTCCCCGCAAGGATGCAAGGACTCCTGGGTAGCTACAAACACTCCTCCTCCTGATGTTGGGGGAGGTGGTGGTGGATGATCTCCTCTTGGTGCACCAGTGTTGGCATATCCCTCCAACTCCTCATATGCCTCTTCTGCCTCTTCTTTTCCCTCACTATCAGAGAAGACCTCAATTTAATGTGCCTTCCCTTCAGCACAATGATGATTCGGTGTCCATGGATCCTGGAAAGTGAAGAAAAGATTCCTCCGTCTCGAGTCTCTCCAGGTGTCATCATCTAAAGACCCTCAAACCTTGTTCCCTCTTAGGGGTGGAGCTCTCATGTCTTTCCCCCTCTCCTGGAATGCTGGTACATGGGAAAAAGAAGCCCTCGTCCTTGGCATTTACATCTTGCAGCCACTCTGGAGGCACCTTTCCTTTCAAGGTACAAGTCCACTTCAACATTCCTGTATTTGAAAGCCAGATAGATGCAGACATTGTAGATAAATGGTTGAATTTGCTGGAAGGGTATTTCTTGATCCATGATTTGTATGATCGAGAAAATATTACTTTTGCACTTCTGAAAGTTGCCCCCATGTCAAAGACTGGTGGGAAACCTAGTATGAGCAGAAGGACAAGAGGGAACCCTCTCTGTTCTCGGATGCACCCACTTGGAATTCATTCTGAGACGACATCAAGGGAAAATATTACCTTGTGGGGATCTATGAGGAAAAATACATCCAATGGACCAAACTGCGGAAACAATGGGATCAAGATGTGCATGAACTAACGAATTTGTTCCATACCCTGGGCACAAAGTTGGGTATTAAATATTCAAAGAGACATTTGGTGCTCAAGTACTTCATCTATTTTCACAGATACATTCATGAGGAAATGGAGTTCCTCAACATTACCTCGCTTTGCATGGCATATCTCTATGTCACCAAGATCGAGCAAAAACTTAAGCAGAATAAGCGAGACTTTGGATCCGCGAATCCGAAGCCAGGGAAAGGCACCCCTGAACCGTAGAACAAGGGGAAAATCCAAAGCGGGGTGACTCAGAACAACACCAAAAATCCAAAGAAAGAAATGGGGAAGTGGTGTGAATTTCATAACATCCCCACTCACAACACAAATGAGTGTTTGGAAAAACAGTTGCTGGTGGCCGAACTAAAGGCAACCGAATTAGATGCATGTTCTGATCCTGAATTAGAACCAAAAAAGGGTAATGAAAAAGGGAAGAAGATCATTGATTTGGATCCAAATTTCGTTTTTTCCACCACCAAGCTCTAGGGGGAGGATTCTGAGGATCTAGAGGAGGGGGAGCGCCTCTTCCATTCGCAAATGTGGGTGAAGGGTTCTCCATTGCAATTCCTTATCGATAGAAGAAGCCAAAAGAACCTCATTTCAGCAGAGGTTGTGAAGTGGTTGGGCCTACTGACCATAGCACTGCCACATCTGTATACCATTGGGTGGCTTCATGAAGGAAGAGATCTCCGCGTTTTCCAGTAGTGTCGCTTTCCATATAGCATCAAGCCATTCACAAATGTTGTACTGTGTGATGTTGCTCCTCTTGATGTGTCTGATGTATTATTGGGCCAAACATAATTATGGAAGAAACATGCTATGTATGAGTCTAGGCCTCGTGTTGTTGTTATTACTTTGGGAAATAAATTGTACATGATACTGGAGGTAGTACTGCCTCCTGCCATTTCTTTGACTACTGCAAAACAACACAGTAAGCTTGTTTCCCAAACCAAGAAATTTATTTGCATTACCATTCACCCACAAGGCAAGAAGAATATTGTGGCCACAACCTCAAAACAAGGCTCCCCTACATGACAACATCAGATGGACAAAGTCATGGGGGGATACAAGGACATTTTCTCCTCACCCACAAAGGTTCCTCTACACTGTCAGGTCAAACACTCCATTGATTTGACCCCAGGCGAACTGCCGCCTGATATTGCCATGCCTCATGTGACCACACAAATATAATCCACACATGTATTGTATGAGGCTGATAAAGAAACTAAATTTACTAAATACATCTATCATTTCCGCCCGTGGATCCATGACATCTTCGACAAATCCAATACCAAGTTCAGCAGAATTTGCCTCATCCCATGGAGGAACTCAACGAAGTGGGGACCATTTCTTCCTAAGGGGGAAAGAATGATCTAGGTGGATATTGGTGGCCACCCACCTATTCCATTTGGACCCCCACCATTGGTTCTTTCAGTTTTTCAGTTTCAACACAATTTACTATTTTTAGCAGCTTTTCGGGTCTTGAACTTCCAGATCCATTTTGAGGCCCTAAACAACATTTTTTGGGAAAAATGGAAGCAATAGGGGTGTTTGACTGATGTTTCTCACTCAAAAGTTGTAGTCCTTGGATATATATTTCTAACGAGGTATTAAGAACATCTAACGAAGATCATATGCCAAAGTTACATCCCTGGGAAGTTGATGTACTAATTTACCCAAACAGGGCCCACAATTTTGGCGCTTCATCTCCTAGGGTTAGGTTTTTGGATGTTTAGGGTTTTCCATTGTTTCTCAATAATAAATAGGCCTTCGAGCCTCATTTTAACACAGTTCATAGGCATGTAGCTTCCACATATTTTCTCAGAGATAAGCTACCATCACCCTAGCTAGTTTATTTCCATTTTGTTTGTAAACATATTTCAGTCATTTGATTTTAATCAAATGCATTTTTATTTCCAATAAATCTCTTTGTTTATGTTTATTTATGTATATTATTGTGTTCCTACATGAATCCATATCATGCAAGTCCTTAGTCCTCCCTACTGCATCCTGAAGCATAGTGGGCATAGTGGATCTACCATGTAAAGGTTTCGCTAGTCTGTCAATAAACATATACACTATCCTCGGAACGAAAAAATCTGGAACGATCATTGAGAGCTTAAGGAACTCAGAAATGTAAGTTTATGGGTTCCACGTCTGTTTGAGCTTGGTCAGATAAGTAAAATGCTCCTCCGGGTCCTTCCAATCAAATCTATCAACCAACCTCTCGGTGAACATCGCATACGTTGTCACTCCTGTGTGACCCAGCGTAGACATCCCATGGAACCACCAGTCATGGGCTTCTCCCTAAAGGTGTAGCGCTGCCACCTTGAGGGCCTCCACCTCTGCCATTTGGTTTAGCTAAAATTAAATGTCTAACTTCTCCACCCAAGCCTTTGTTGAACACTTCGATTACCCATCGAAGGTAGGCAAGAAAAATCTACCCACGGTACGTTACAGTTCATTACCCTGCATGTACCCTCCTCCTCTATTATGGTTACGTGGTCTGCTATTATTTTCCAACTGGCAGAATTCATTGAAGGTGAGGGAATCTTCGAGCTCTAGCCCATACAACTGATATTCTGAAAAATACTCCTCGTAGCGAGCCACCTCTTGCTCATGTGGTCCTCTTGATCCTACCCCTTAAGTCAGGAATGTGTGCATGATAGAGCGTGGTGGAGTGCGTGGCACTACCTACCATGTATTTTTATGCTCAAGTAAATAGTGAGAGGTAGCTGATCCTTCTCCATTGTGAAATTCCCTTGAAATTTCCTGCTGCTTATTCTCTCCGGAAATATTTTGTCCCATCTCCTCTATCTTCTTGGAGAGCTCTTTCACTAAATTTAGGATGAGGTTACCAAACTCCTTCCCCTCATCTCATTCTTCTGCTATTGGTGCCTTCCCCTTGACTTCCTCCACCAGAATGTTGTCTTCTTTATCAAGTGTTATTTCGAGCTTATGCTCTCTGCTTCTATACCACTGCTTCCGGTATGTAATGTATTCTCTATCTTCCGACGTCATGGACCAAATGCTCCATAGGTTGAGCCAAGTCTATGAGCTCTAATACCACTATAATTTCCCAAATTGGGAACAAATAGTAATACAAAGAAAACAAAGACTAAATCTACATCAATTAGGAAAATACATCAAAAAACCATGAAATATAGTCAAATTCCTGAGCCATTTTATTAATATTTATGAATGGGGAAAGGTAAAAATGGTGCTAGGCTAATGGCACCTTGGCCTGCATAAGGCAAGCTAAAATACTCCTCAATACCTACTCAAAAAATCTGGTTGCTGGCTGCTCTTCGTGACTCCTCCTCTACGTTGCCTAGTCTGGTAGATGGTGCTATTGGCTGGAAATTGATTTCGTAATGGGTTTGTTATACTGCAATTTTTTTTTTAGGATTTGGACACTGGACTCTCCACAACAAGCCCAGAAAAACCCGTGAAGGGTTTTCCGAAATCCTGACCCTGGAAAATCACCCTCTTGAGCAAGGTACATAAATCTGCTGGGTAGACTGGGCTCTGAACTGATCTGCTGGAAAGTGCCCAAAAAATTTGCTATGGAAGGGCTAATACCTTCTCAAAATTCCTTTTTGAAATCCCCTGGACTTTCTCCCTCTCTGGAGCTTCTCCACTGCTGGACTGTGTGTTTCTTTGGCTGACTGCATTTCCCTAGAAGGGATTGCATATCTCTTGACTGAAACTATGTGGATCTCCTTCAAAACTGAACTGAAATCCTCTCCTGAGTAGGCACTCAAAGTTCCCCGAGGATGAGTTTGATATTCTTGCTTGGAAATATTTGTGCTAAACATCACTTGCAGACTCGACTAAACAACTCAAGTGTGCTTCTGATTTACCAGACATAAAATTAGCTTATGACTGAATGAAAGAAGAATAAGTTGCTCTCATCCTCTTTTACCTAGATGAGCCCCCAACGTTCCCCTTTGCATTAGAGAACTTTTGAGGTCTAAAATGGGCCTCCTAAGAAAAATATACAACCAAAATAAACTTTATAAGAACCAATAGGATTCAAGATGATGATATCAACCATGGGGGTTGATTCACCATTTTTGGGGTGAAAATGTAAAAAGATTAAAAAATAATAAAATAATAAAACTACTTTTTCAACTTATCTCCCTAGGATTTTACTCAAATTTCAAGCGAGAGTACTCATTTGATGCAAAATTTAATTCCTCATCCAAGGAGTACCCATGTTGCATACTTTTGATGGACCCTGCTACACGAAAAATGAGAAATTCATGAAAAAACGTGATTGTAATTACGTTTTTCATGTTTTTCTCATTTTTCGTATAGCAGGGTACATCGAAGTATGAAACATGGGTACTCATTGGATGAGGAATCAAATTATTCATCCAACGAGTGTTCCCACTCGAAATTTGAGTAAACCCATAGGGAGATAATTTTAAAATACGAGTTGAAAAAGTAGTTTTTTATTTTTTGCCTCTAAAATTTGATGATGTAATGTAATCTTATTTTATTATTTCCACTATTATTTTATAATTTCCTTAGGAGGCCCATTTTATACCTAAAAATTCCCTTAATGAGCCCCACTAGACTGCGCTGCCACCTTTTCCTTCCAATCCCTACAGTTCCACTATGCAACTGTTGTCCCCACACTGTCTTTGTGTTGTCTCTAAGCTATCTCTGTTGCTCCCTCTCATGCGTTTCCACTAGGCTGCTCCCTACTACGTGATGCTGCCCCCCATGGGTCCCACTTCAGCTTCAATATTTGCCTTAGTGACTTTAGGAAAGTGATTTAATCTCTGATTTATTTGTGGGTCACCCTTACCCACTTTATTTTCCTGCTAACTTTAGAAAAAGGAATAATTGTCAAAAACTAATATTCCAATTAACTTACTGCTATTTGCGAATATTACAATTGCAGCCTTCACAGATATGGAAGATCCTGAAACAATGGAGGAAAGAATGTCACAATTAGTTGCTCTGAAAGAAGACATATTTATAGCAGGATTTCATCAACAGGTGTAGAAAGCAAGAGAGAAAGCTTTGCATGATAGACATATCAAACAAAAGAAGTTCATGGAAGGAGATCTTGCTCTCCTCTATCACTGTAAGTTTGTGAAATTTCCAAGAAAATTCAAAACACATTGGTTGGGACCATATATTATAAAGCATATCACTGATGGAGGCGCAAATAAATTGGCAAAGTTGAATGGAGAAATGATTTAGGCAAGGGTAAATGGCACTAGGTTAAAGTTGTACAGGGATGACCCTACCCTTACAACTTCACACTGAAGAATAAAAAGGAGGAAATTCTTAGTGCCACATGCAGTCGAAAGTGGGAAGTGAACTATAATATACTATGTAGAAAAAGGGCTTCGAAAAAATGGAATTACTTCGATATAGTCTCAATTATGTCAGAGTTCGCAGAATTTGTGACATAAGAAGGGTTGTTCTCCACAATAGAGGGTGCATCGAAGTGTGCCAGAAAAATATGAACGTTGGAAGGGAAACTTGCCATTAGAGGAGCAGAAAACTGCATTTATTGAGACATGATGGTAAGGATCTAGGAATATATATGTAGTTAATGAACCAAATTCGAATAAGATCTGATTGAATGATGGGGTTAGAAGAATATGAGCACTATAAAAAGCCACATCCCACTAGTATTTTGGCACTTTTCTATCTTAAATATTTAAAATCGCTAAGTATTGAGAAATTGTAGAGCTTGCACTCTAGTATGAACACCGATTAATTCATTCGCATCTTTGAAAAGAAAGGTATAGTAGGTCTGATGGAGGCTATAATTCCATCTACTACACCCACATCATCACCATTCTCATACCAAACATTGCCAAGAAATAAGACAAATAAGGAAGCAAGAACAAAGACAAAGAAAGATATGAAGCCTGCTAAACCACAACCAAAACTCCAACCTGTCGATGATAGTGAAGAGGAAGCCCAACAGATGGAGACAGAGGGAACATAAATTCCATCACCATTTCCACCATACTTTCCGCCTAGGAAGCCAAATGCTAAACCCGTGAGGGAGACAAAGATGCGAAGAATGGTACATTCACACCATTACTGCCGGAGAAAGTGCCATTTGAAGGAGAGCTTCTAGGAAAAGTCCCACGATTGAAATTTTCAGATTATGACTTCAATGAATGGACCATTTATTTTTAGTTCACACTAAGAATAATTAAATCCAGTCCACTATGCTAAAATCAGAATGACGAAATTGGAGGCACTGAAATGGGAAAGACGGTTGGAATGTTATGGGTTGCTCAATATTTTGAATGTGTTTCACTTTGGCAGGAGTACCATCAACACTACCCATGTGAGACAATTTCTTGTGCTGCTGCACGATGAATACCTATGGTTGGAGTATAGGATCCCCATTGATGACATACTGATAGCAAGAATTACCAAATTTCCATACCAAGGAAGGGATCCTGCCAAAGAATTTGTGGGCAAGGACCAAGACAAATCAGTCACACAAAAAATGAAGGAGAAGTATGAAATGGTCAAGGGAAAGTGAGGCTATGACATAAATTCAATCAAGGACCAAGGAGTACGCTTTGCCATGCATATATTTGCTAGAAAGATGTAATATCCCAAAATGGGAATGCAACAATGCATAAGCACAATACTGGAATAGCAGGGAGAAATTAACTCACAAAATGTGTTGAGAAACACATAGCTATCAAATGAATATAACAACAGCAAAAAGGAGCTCCTCTACATCATCCCAAGTGGGGAAAATGCAGCAATTAGACCATAAAAACGTTATTTCCAGGAAATTACACTGTAACAAGGGGAAATAACACTTAGGTTCCTTAGCATATATATATATTAGCCCTTATATATGAAAGGGAATCAGAAACAAATCCCTTTTACTAAGTTAAACATATCTCCCGGCCTCAAATCAGCTTAAAAATACCCAAACCCCATGACTTAAGCTATGCAGAATTTATAAAGCACATGATAGAATTATTCTGTGAGAGTTTCTGCAACATTATGATAGAAATTCATGGATATGTATTTTTATTGAACAATATGCTAAGAAAACAGAGATCTGACCTCCTTAATACATTATAGAAATAACCCGACAAGGGTTTCTTGAAAGCTTGAGTACAAAAGAGAAAATCTGAATATTCAGCTCTGAAATAATGCAGTATTACTGCAAAATTACATAAAAATAGTTGAATAATACAATATATGGATGATAATCCCTTCTTCTAGCTTTCTGGGAGAAGGGTTAGCCCTTTCCCTAGGAAACTAGCTCAAAAACAAGGGCTTAAACCCTGCTGCTGCAGCTCTATGAAAAATGACGCAGTTCCTGCAAGGGACTGAATTGTAGGAGATGAGGAATACTTTGGCCAAGTGCCAAGATGTGAAATGAGCCTATAAATCCTCCTAGCTAATCTCTCAAGAGAAGGAAAGCTGCCTCTACTGAGAAACAGATCCGAAGGAGGTGTTATCAATCCTCCACTGCAAAACCCTGCAACACAACACTATTCTCTGCAGAAATAATGCTATAGCTGAAGACTGATGCTTAGCCTCAAGCTTGAATGTGGAGAAATATAGTTCAAACTCTCCCAAGAGGCCTCTCAAGGGAAGAGGTGGTCTTCCCGCTCGGGACCACCCGATGCTAAACAACACAACAACCCTGCTAAACAACAAGAGGAAGCAATAGTCTAAGCAGACCAATATCAAATGATAATCTCAAACATGATCTCAAATGGCTGCCATCCTCTTCCTTAAGTAGAATTTGAGCTTGCATGTCCTTGGCCCCACTCAATTAGGTCACTTCCTTCATGAGGTTCACCTCCCTCCAAAACTGCGTTATTCTCTAATTAATCTCCACTCCTCCTTAACAACGTTGTTGACTTGGTAAAAGTTGATTGAATCAACATAAACCAAACCCCATTCACACATGGAGGAGCTTTATTTAGCTGCTACAAAGGGCTCTTTTCACACTTAAAGTGTTTTTATTGCTGCTCAAGAGACTTATGGGCCTCCTCACCCACTTATTCACCTGCCTAGAGATAAAACAACTATAATATTCCATTTAGCTTAAAGGCTAAATTTTTGGAATATTACAGTCCTCCCCTTCAAAATGTTGCTTGTCCTCAAGAAACTGTAAAGGTGGATAAAAAGTGCTCCCCTCCTCTTCTTGTGGCCTCCTCATCAATAGTCCCCACCACTGCTCAAAATAATCTGCAACAAATCTGCCCTCTAATGCTTCCTCCCAAGTATGCAAAACCACATGGCTCACATCATAGAAAGGTGGAAGGTGTAAGTGGAAACCTCCTTGCTGTCCAATGGCCTCCTAAACGTAGGGGTGATGACAAACATGGAGAATATCATTCCCAATGAGTGACTCCCACACCCATGATATCATCCAAATGAAATGAGCCATTCTAGGTAGCTCATCAAAAAGATCCTCAACTCCCGGTTCATACGATGTGTTGGGGCTGCATGGAGAGATTGGATCCTCCCACCCAAGTGTTTTCTCTCTCCATTTATGGTAAGTATGGGGTTGCTGCTGATCTTGGGCTGAAATTTCATGGTCTCCAAGAATGGCCCAAGCTACCCCACAAAATTAACAAGCCATGAAGTTCCTCCTCTCGTATGAAGACAAGAGGTGTGATGTGGCAATCATGGTTTGCCCATTGTTTCTCTTGAAACATACAACATGTAAGGTAAGGAGAATCATACTCCTAATGGGCATCTCCAACTCATCTAGCCCTCTCCAAACAAAGCTCCCCATGAACATAAGAATATCAACAAGACATGGAAGCAAAAACCAATTAAAACAAGCTTCCATATGACAACCGAAGAGTGGATCATAGTTCCACACATGGAACCAGCGCAGTGCATCCCTTGCCTGCATCAAAAAAAATAATAACAAGTTCTCTCCCAACCACTTGTTTGCTTCCAAAATCATTCTATAATATGGAATCATGAAAGTACAAAGTGGTGTCAATGGTGCACACCAAAAATCATGTGGCTTCCCCCACAAACCACCAAGAAGATAGCCAATCTCAATGCTACAAGTGGCTTCAAGTACATCATCATATAAGATGTAAGAAGGGATAGTTCTCCTTGGTACAACATGCTTCTCATATAAAGTAAAGAAGTACAAAACATAATGTGAAATTATACCTTCTCCACCATGTACTTGGGACCTTGAGTTGGAATGGCTCAACCGGAAATTCTCCCTCACCCCCAAAGAGTAAGGAATTGGTTGTGACATCCTCTTTATCACCATCTAGGATATGCATCTCTCCATATGCTGAAATATATCATGCTGGATGCCCTCCCAAATGAACTTCTCTGCCAAGGAAATATATGCATCAAACTGCATGGAAAGGAAGTCCTCATGTGCTGCATGTAGCAGCTTCTCCTTGAGCTCTGAAGCTTTAGTCAAGAATACTTTGCCATAAGAATAGATGACCACATCATCTACCATATATCTATCATCTCCATCCGGGTCATCAAGAATCATGCAAGCACCAAGATCCTTGGAGTACTCTACCAAGAGTCGAGACCTCCAATATGGATCAATCCTCCCAAGAGATAGCACTGGTGATCTAGATTGTGAAGCTCTCCTCATGTTGCTGTCTACTCCTTTTAAATCCCCCATGCCAAATAGATCCTCCAAATTTCTGCCATGCCCATCATACAACTGCTCATGCTCAAAAAGGGGTAGTGATATTTGGAAGTTGGCCTCCCATGAGAAGCTCCCATCCAAAAAGAATCTCCCAATCTTGGCTAATGTAAGCATGAGTGGCCTCCATCTACTCCAATGTATGGAGGATTCCTTCCTTAAAGGAATGATCCTCTATTTCTCCAAATCCATGGAGCAGCTCCCTTGCACCATGAAGGTGCAATCCTCCATCACTGCAGCAACTTCTGTCAGCACAGTATATGTAGTGAGAGTGGGTGATGTTGAAATTGGGAGAATGTCTCCCTCCTCCTTGAGTCTATCCCAAACTCTCTGTGCTATGATAGACTCTTCCAAAGTCTTCACCACTCCAGAATCTAAGAGGGGTGAACCAAATGGCAAGATGTCTCTCACCAACTCCAGATCTGGTGGCCTCCTGGGTGGAATGCCTCCATGTAGTGAGACATCAATGTCAAGAGTAGACTATACATATGGTTGGACAACTTTGCCCTTGCCCTCACAGCGCAAATCAGTCTGCCTCTTCCTTGCACCAACTCTCTGAAATAGATATGGGTGTGTGCTCCTCATCAAATGATGCTGACCTTCCTCCCTACCTTCTCCTTTCATCAGTAATATCTCATAATCATGCTGCTCATTGATTGTGCTTTGTCTTCCATATGTGAGATCCTGGGGAATATATTGCAATAACACAAGAATTCCTCCTGTTGGAGCATGTGCTCCTCTTTCCTCTGCATGAGGGACTAGATATGCTCTAGATGTGACAATATTGTTTCCCCCATCCTTCTCTTCCTCTTCAATATGAATGGGAGTCACCTTCTCAATAAGAGGATCCTCTTTTGAAAAAGAAACCTGCATGCCCTCTTGTCCAAAGATGTGAGACAAAGATCTTTCCTCTATCAAGGTTTTATGTGAGATGTGAGCTTCTCCAACAGTTATCTGAAGTGGATGTGAGTTTATAGGTTCTTCCAACCCATGCAAAAGTTCTGTTTGTCTTGGTTTTTTTGTCTCTACCAAGAGTGTTTTAGAATGGCTTCCATCAAACCTCTCCACTAATATTTTAGTGAACTTTGCATAAGAATATGGCTTCATCTTCATAAACTTGGTGCCGCTACAAATAAGTGTGTAGCTCCTCTACCCAAGCTTTGGCCAAACATGTTGGTGATCCATCAAAAGTAGATAGAGAAAATCTATCCATGTCATGCTACCTGCTCCTCTCCACCTTGATATTTCAAAACTCCTGAAAAGTGATATGATCTCTAAACTTCTCAGTTTGAGATTCATACTCCTGAAGAAAATCACTAAGGGTTTCCCTCTTAGGCATTCCTCCTTCTTCCATCTCTCTCGTGATAGTTCTAGAAATTTTACTGCGTTGTGCATAATAGGGTGTAGTTTCATGCTCATACCTATCATGTGCAAATCTAGATTTGGCTCTAGATCCAAACTCCTCTAGAGATTCCATCTCCCTTCTCATTTTCTTGAGATCTTCTTTAATGCTCTGCATATATTTAGGAAGAAGATTTGAGAGCCTCTCCTCCTTCTTTCCTCCACATAATGGAGTCTTCTCTTTTCTGTACATCTTCTCTTCTCCTTCTTCTCTTGATAGCATAATGGTTGAGATCCACAAGCTGACCCAAGATTATGCTCTGATACCACTATAATATCCCAAAATGGGAATGCAATGCATAAGCACAATACTGGAATAGCAGGGATTAATTAATTCATAAAATATGTTGAGAAAAAAATAGCCATCAAATTAATATAACAACAGCAAAAAGGAGCTCCTCTACATCATCCCAAGTGGGGAAAATGCAGCAATTAGACCATAAAAACGTTATTTCCAGGAAATTACGCTGTAACAAGGGGAAATAACACTTATTTTCCTTATCATATATATATTGGCCCTTATATATGAAAGGGAATTAGAAACAAATCCCTTTTACTAAGTTAAACAGATCTCCCGGCCTCAAATCAACTTAAAAATGCCCAAACCCCATGACTTAAGCTATGCAGAATTTCTAAAGCACATGATATCGTTATTCTATGAGGGTTTCTACAACATTATGATATAAATTCATGTATCTGGAGTTTTATTGAAAAATATGCTAAGAAAATAGAGATCTGACCTCCTTAATACATTATAGAAATAACCTGACAAGGGTTTCTTGAACTTGAGTACAAAAAAGCAGATCTGAATATTAAGCTATGAAATAATAGAATACTACTGTAAAATTACATAAACATAGCTGAATAATACAATAGAGGGATGAGAATCCATTCTTATATCTTTCCGGGAGAAGGGTTAGCCCTTTCCCTAGGAAACTAGCTCAAAAAAAAGGGCTTCAACCCTGTTGTTGCAGATCTATGCAAAATGACACAGTTCCTGCAAAGGAATATGTTGTAGGATATGGGGAATACTTTGGCCAAGTGCCAAGATGTGAAATGAGCCCAGAAATCCTCCTAGCTGATCTCTCAAGAGAAGGAAAGCTCCCTCTATTGAGAAACGGATCCGAAAGAGGTGTTATCAATCCTCCACTGCAACACTCTGCAACACAGCACTATTCTCTGCAGAAATAACGTTGTAGCTGAAGACTGATGCTTGGCATAAAGCCTAGATGTGGAGCAATACAGTGCAAACTCTCCCAAGATGCCTCTCAAGGGAAGAGGTGGGATTCCCGCTTGGGAACAACCCGGTGCTAAACAGCACAACAATCCTACTAAACAGCAAGAGGAAGCAATAGTCTAAGCAGAAAAATATCAAATGATAATCCTAAACATGATCTCAAATGGCTGCCATCCTCTTCCTTAAGTAGAATGTGAGCTTGCATGTCCTTGGCCCCACTCAATTAGGTCACTTCCTTCATGAGGTTCACCTCCCTCCAAAACTGCGTTATTCTCTAATTAATCTCCACTCCTCCTTAACAGCGCTATTGACTTGGTCAAAGTTGACTGAATCAACATAATCCAAACCCTGTTCACACACGGAGGAGCTTTATTTAGTTGCTACAAAGGTCTCTTTTCACACTTAAAGTGTTTTTATTGCTGCTCAAGAGACTTATGGGCTTCCTCACCCACTTATTCACCTACCTAGAGATTAAAAAAACTATAATATTCCATTTAGCTTGAAGGCTAAATTTTTGGAATATTGCAAAAGATTATGCAGAAATTTCAAACTAATGAAGTGCTCACATAAGGGGTTTCACTAGCTGTGCAGTGCAGGAAAGGGGTCCAGTACAACTGGGCTGAGTATTTGTGAAGGAAATTTTTGGAGTATTTCAGCGAAGCACATGAGAAAGGCTCAACCTTTCATTACACATGGTTGATTTTGATCATTGCAATGATGGCATGGAAGGAACCATAGGAATTTCAGTTTCCTTTGGTAGAAGAAGATGTGTGGAAGCAACACGATATTCCTCGATGTGGCATACTACCGAACCATCAAGAGCACAGGAGAATTGTGTTTTATTTTTTTTATACCACATGGACCTATAAATGGCGGTGAACTGGCATCCTTGGTTGTTACCAAGCCTGTACCAGGAGTATACTAGAATTATGAAGTTTAAAGCAGACTTCCATATACTATATGTGCAAGCCAAAAAGGATACAACGGAGACATGGCATCATCTTCCATACTTAGTCATTGAAGATGACCTAGCTACATTGATACAACAACGGTCCACAGATTGGATGACTACGATTTAGGAGGGGGCAGAGGGCAGTAAGTCAATTGAAGAAACAGTGGAGCATGGAAGCCTGAGAGGAAAAGACAAAGACAAATAGAAGAAGAAGAAAGATAAGGAAGAATAACATGATGAGGATCAACTAGGTCCTATTGGAGGCGTAGATCTGCTTGAAAGTGTTGTACAGGAGAAAGAAAATATAGCGAAAAATAAAGGAAAAAGGAAGATTCACAACGAATTTTCTCCAAGGAAGTAGCAGAAGGAAAATAAGTCGACATGTGTAACACCCTTGGTCCTTACTGATGGGGACATCGATGAGATTGGGGAGAAATTTTAACTAGTAACGGAGGAATCATGGAGAAAAATAGAGGATCACTATGGCACACTCCTAACCTGAGTGGAGCAGTGTTAAAGAGCTAAAGTTGTTAGCACATATAGCTAGAAAACCAGCACCACTAAGTTAGCTAGAGACACTGATCGAAAAAACATTTAGAATGAGGGTTATGCAGCTACCTACCAGAGCACTACTATTCGGCACAACTAAAATGAAGCAGAAAGAAAATACGTGGGACAAGGTCAATATAAACCTTGCAGTGCTGCCCATTACGATATTGCATGAAATACATCAAGGTGTTGTAAATGAGTTAAAGGAGAGGGAGAAGCAGACAACAACACTAAATATTCACATAAAACAAGAGCAAGCCACGTTGAAGACATAACTTGACTAGGAAATAAAGGAGAAGGATCAGGCACAAAAACAACAACAAAGGTTGAAGGAAGTGGTCGAAGCCACTTGCAAAGAAGTTACAGACATAAATATATGCCAAGAGGAGCCTATAGAAGACAAGGTCATGAAGCTCGACCTTTGTGTCAAAGAAACCAAGAAGAAGGTTGCAAAATTCTAGTTTGAGGATGAGCTCAAAATCAACGAGCTCCAAATGAAGTTGCAACCAACTACGCCACCAAAAGTATGGGAGAATAGGCAGAGCGACCTTAAGAATGTAGTGGAAGGTATCTCTCGAATAGTGGCATAATACAAAAAATTATTGGAATACACCTTGAAAATTTGGACTTCACTGCAGGAAGATCCAAATGTCTAGAAGATAGAGGAAGATATCCAAAAAAAACAAAAATCAGTTGCAGGAAATCAAGACAACATCGAAGAACTTTCCAGTTTCACAAAAGCTTGTAAGGATCAGTGAAGGCAAGGCTCTTCAAACTCATATTGAAGCGCTCGGGAAGGAAGAGAAAACTTTTATGGAGATAACTCAACCTTGGTAGGTTGAGGCTCTCCAGCTGTCGCAGTGGATGGATGTGAAGCTCCAGGAGTTTTGACAACAGGAAGAGGCAGCACTAAAGAAGACCGCAGGACCAATGATAGAGAAATTTTTGGAAGAATTATGCAGTCAAGAGAAGCATATTGCAGAGGTGCTACATAATTTCAACACCACCTACAACAACATAGCAGAAAATATCAAGAGAAAAGCAACTTAGTGACTCAGGACGAGTCACATGTGAGTGTTGGGGGCCTGTTGGGTGCAACCCGACTTGGCCTCGATTTTGACCAAGTCTCTGGATTTTGAGGAGTGTTTCATGAAGTATACGATGCAACACAACATTATAGATATATTACGTGGTATCCTGGGGGCGTTGGGGTGGGTCGAAGCCCCTCCTTTTGTAACATGTTTGGGTTATATTTGATTGTATTTTTCTTAGCTTGTGGTATTTGTACCTTGGTATTTTCTCTATGTAATGTTATATAAAGTGATATAATGCTAGATCATGAGGTAGTAGAATGTAAGTATTATGGTAAAGAGCTAGTTGTATTTGTCTTTTGTAGACCACCTGTAGCTGAGTGCAGAGGTTAGAGAAGTTGAATGTACTTAAAGATCCATCATAATAGAAAAGAAGAAGATTTGCGAAGATATTTTTTGTTATTATGTGTTCCTTATATATTTTCTTAATATCAGTGGTTGCGTATTAGTTGTTACAGTTTTGTGTTATGAAAATACAGTTTATGATGTTGTATAATATATTATGTTAAATGTGGAAGGTCAATAAAGGGTTTTATACAATGTAATTAGCTTATGTATGTTAAAATATTATAAAAGTAACACATTAGAATTGCCACATCGTTCAGTCCCTCTAGGCTGCAGAAATGTGGTTCTACAACCACCCATAGTCACCTCGAGTGAGGCTACGATATGCTTGCAAGTCGTTGTCGAAGGGGCTAGTGATCAAGGTTTTTTTGGTGTGCAACATAGATTGAACTTGGGTTAAGCAAAAAAAAACCAACATATCTATTGAGAAAATGGATATTTTTGGTGATTCAAAAGTGATGATTGATGGGGCGTTTAAGAAATCCACATTTGAACCTCCTTCTCTTACATTCTGGATGTAGAGAATTAAATCATTCATAGTAATTTTCTATGAGGTTTACTTTTCCCATATTTGCAAGGAGAAAAATGGAGTGGCTGGCGCATTATCAAAGGTTGGGCATAAATACAATCTTTCAAAGATCAACTATACATCCTACAACATTGACCACTTTTCGGGAGCTAGAAAAATTCAATTCTCATAGTATATTTCCAATGTTGAATATGGGACTTTTTTATTTTCCATTTTTTAGTACTGTAAAATCATAATGTAGATTTGGAAATTCATATATTTTGTCTAGTTGGAATAGTCCTTGATATTAGTAATGAAAAGAGAACAATTATTATAACATGTTTTCTATATGATGCATATGATGTGACATTTTGAATATGTAAACATTTTTTTTTTTTTAATATAGAGTATGTTGGTTTTTTTCGTACAGAAAAAAGAAGAAGAAGACTAGATGTCAATGTACCTTCTTTATACTGAAAAATTAATGAAGAATTTTTTGCATGAGTAGATGTTCCTTAAAACCTCAACAATATTTCCTTATCTACTCCATTCATGAAAATTGTGTTGTTAGATGCTTTCCTTATCTATACATTCGCATCAAACATGTGAATGCAGTGGCCTTGTTAGCGAATATGAACAAGGGACAACATGTTTCTCCATAGTTATGGAAGGTGGAGTACATCATATAAAATAAAATTAGGAAGTCCAAATATTTTAAACTTGATGGTGCCAAGTCCAAATGGCTTGAGAATTGACTTTCCTGCAAAGTACACTATATCTACATCTACATTGTCACTTGAGACTTGATTTGGATACATTTACATTGTCACTAAGGTCTTAAAAGAATTATTTCAAAAAGGTCATATGGAAAGTTACACATGTATCAAGCAACTATGCATCTCTCCTAGGAGAAAATGAAGTATGGAACAAATATTTAGTTAATCCAATATTGCAATGAGCAATAATGTAATGCACATATGCAGGTGATTTACCTTTTACTAGATCTGGTGTTTTACCTTTGTATTTTTTTGGTCTTGTTTGATCCTATCCCAGGGGATTCTACATGTCTGTGTGTTTTTTCCATCTCTTTCACATCAAATGTAATGAATATCAAATATTTCACCCTAATGGTTTCCCCCATGCCTCTGGAATTCTTCCTCCCACATCCTCTTCTAATTCTTTCTTTTAGAATAATCACATGATTGATTCTTCTATTTCTCAGAAAGGCACATTTCTTCTTTAGGGTATTGATTTGATGTCTTCCTCTTCTCAAAATATTTCTCTCGTTCTGCAAACTTCTCTAGAAGAGAGTTAAATTAAATGGTGTTGAGTTGATCGCTATCATGCATGGATTCAAAATTATTAGAGTATGTAGGATAGAGAGCCTTGAAAAATTCTATAATATGAATGCCATTTTTAATTCTAGTGGAATCTAAATCATGCATGATGGCTCTAATTTTAGAGGCTAGGGCCAAGGGGTCATCCTTTTTCAACTCAAGGTTGAATAGTTTGGCCATTAACTAAGCAAATTCTATTTTGACTATGAGTCGTATAGATATTTCAACATTTTCAATGCACCATAAGAAATTTTATGTGAATCTATATGATGACTCACCTTTTCAATTATAAAAGTAGTAATCTGGGTATAAGCTTTGTTTTCATTGTTCTCTTAAATTTCTAACTCTTGGGCTTGTTAGGTGCATTGTTCTCCTCTCCTTCATAGATGCCTTTCCATAATTCATTAAAGATGAGGGCGTGCTTGATATTTTTGGAATATTCTCAACAGTTATCATTTCTATTGAGAACCACACCAAATATTGAAATGAGAGAATTCATATTTATAAAAAAAACTATCGAAATGAAAAAGATATAAAGTCAAAGCATATACCAAGTGAAAATTGTTGGAAGCCTTAATTTGGCATAATCAAAATTACAACCACCTCATCTACATTAATTTGAATAATGAGTCATGCGAATAATTCTTTTGTTCTACAATAATTATAGTTCCAAACTCAATTTTTTATTTTCACAAATACAAAATAAAGATAAATAACATAGTGCATTTTTGGTTGCGGCAAGTCATTCGTTAAATGTTCAATACTACTAATTCTAGTAGTGAATTTTATGAATAGGAAAATTTGTAGAATGGAAAATAGAACTCCATCACGGGCAAGAAAAATCACTAATCAAACAAGTCATTACTAACGCATGCCTTGGTAGACTCAACGATGGGTGTCATATTTCTATGCTATTCTCAATTCCAACATTGAATGGAAAGAACCCAACATTTATATTGTGAAAAAGTAAATATTCTCAATATTAGTTGATCATATTGGCTCCATGATATATAATAAGTACAAATAGAATAAATTCTAAAAAACTTTAAAGATCAAACCAAGAAAAAATATTTGAAGCAAAAACTTAAAAAAGAGGCATATGAACCAAGCATGAACACAAATTCATCGAAAATTAACTATGTTGACTAGGATTACATGGTAGAAAAATTCTTTTGTTGTAGAGAAGAAGCATGTTTCCATGTGGATTAAATTTCACTCAACCAAATTTAGGTTATGTGTCTTAGGGATTAAATTTTACTCAACCAAATTCAGGTTAAGTGTATTTGGTCTTTGGAGGGCCCAATCTCCTAAAGGGAAACTTCTTGCAACATTAGAATAGAGTCATCCTATTCTCATCTTCACAACATGAGATAAAGGGAAGATAAATATTATAAATAAATCAACAATGTAAAATAGGACATGGTCTCTTAAAGGAGAAAATCGAAGGTGGACTCTTATATGCAAAAATGCAACAAAGGAATTGTGGTATGCCTTTGCACACTGTTGGGTCTCGTAATTGTCACATTTTCATCATGTTTATCCTCGCCATTCCTCACATTCCATCACCTCATTTAACCATTTAGCATACCATCTCCATGGATTCACCTCATTATTTTCCAATTTACTTATTTTTAATATTATTAGAGAATGTATGATGAATTTTACAAAGATCTTGGTTTGGGTTCAAAAACTTATCTTCAAAGTTTGGATAGCATTTCTTGGAAGCAAATTGATTTTACAAAGAATTGTTTTGGGTTTAAAGAATATTTTTGGAAGACATTTCTTGGAGGCGGCCTGATTTTGGCAAAAATTGTTTTGAGCTTAAAAAAATTTCTTGGACGTACATTCAAAAGACATTTCTTGGAGGTATGTACATGTTTTGAGTTCAAGTAAATCTTTTGAGCTTCATTTCATTTTTATAAGACATTTTTCTCTCGAATTTTTGTTGAAATAAATCTTTTGAGCTTCGTTCCATTTTTATAAGACATTTTTCTCTCGAATTTTTTAAAATAAGTGTTTTAGATTGGAGTATGTATTTTTTGCAAAAAATTTACATTGAATTTTTTTAAATTAAATCTTTTATGATATTTTTTGTAATTGAGTTAGTCTAATTTTTTTAAGGAAATTTTTTGAACTTCATACCCTATTATCATGGGAAATCAAAGAACTTGTGCGAGAAAATATGATCGAAAAAGAGACCCTGAAGAACGTAGAGAAGAGACGAGACAATCTCGCAAAAGAAAGTTAGAAGTCCTCTCAAATATTGAAGAGGAAAATCAACCTCAAGAAGAAATTGAAGCAGTTATGTGAATGTAAATATTATGATCTATTGATATATTTAAAATTTTCCTAATGTAAAATGTGAAGCTTAATTTTTATTTGATGAACTAATTTGAAAAATATTTTGTTTAATGTAAACAGACAGAGATATTCCTCAAAATATTGAAGAAGAAAATCAACCTCAAGCAAGAATTGAAGCAGGTATGTAAATGTAAATATTATGATCTATTGATATATTTAAAATTTTCCTAATGTAAAATGTGAAGCTTAATTTTTTATTAGATGAACTAGTTTAAAAAATATTTTGTTTAATGTAAACAGACAACGATATTTCTCAAAATATTGAAGAAGAAAATCAACCTCAAGCAGAAATTGAAGCAGGTATGTAAATGTAAATATTATGATCTATTGATATATTTAAAATTTTCTTAATGTAAAATGTGAAGCTTAATTTTTATTTGATGAACTAATTTGAAAAATATTTGAAATTTTAGATATATTTATTAATTTAATTATTTATTGAATATGTACTATTTTTTCGAATATGTACAGATGAAATCACTATCGATAATGAGATGTTAGAAAATGTTGACACTCACACATATGGAGATAAAAAACCTGACCATGTTATATGATATCGTGTTAACCGCATTTTTGAAAAGTATTTCTTAAATGAATGGGTGACAGTTCAAGATCAAATGTTGAAAGGTCTCCTATCATCAAGGAAATTAAAAGAAGCTACGACACTATTGGGTATTCGAAAATCAACCAAAGATAAAAAAATGAAGGAAGAAGTGATAAAAAATATGAGTAGTGCTATAAAGTCAATTAAGAGATCTAGAGAGAAATATGTTTCAATTGTACGTAGAGGAATACAGATGGCAATGGTTTCCTCAAGTACTCAAGAGAATCGTTTGGTAACATCTATGGCACGAGCACTGGGAACCTCGCGAAAAAATTTGCACAAACATCGGAAATTTCGGTTGCAAATAGATGTAAATGATGAACTCGCTTGTTGGAGAGCTATTTGTAGGAAACCATACAAAGATAGACTTGGAGAAAATGTTAAAAAAATAATATATGAATATTGGAAGAATAATTCACGTGTTTTGCCAACTGCAAGGCATGTGATGCGAAGACGAATAGCACGAAATCAGTACGAAGAACATGAAAAACATTTCTTGGAAACCACTCAGATAGAGTTATTCAACAAGTTCAAAGAAGAGAATCATCAAATTCATGTTTCACTCAATGCTTTTGTTCAACAAAAACCATGGTATGTAAAACCTATCACCGTACGCGACACTTGTTGTTGCCGTTATCATGTGGAATTTGAGTTATATTATGACACATTCCTTGATTTCGGTAGAACATTATGGAAGGATTCACCTCCTTCCACTATCCGTGATTTCATATCTCAAATTCTATGTGAAAGAGAAAGCGATGAAATATTTTACAAAAAGAAATGTGTTGGTGGTAAAAAATGCGATGATTGTGGACATTTGACTAAATTTCAAAAAAAATATCGTATTGATATAAATAATCAATCATTGTCCAACATGAAAGTGAAATGGAAGAGATATGAATATATCGATACATCGATTCAAGGTGCAAATAGTGTTAAAAGAATTGAATTACTAGAAGACGAAATTTTTCTGATAGACTTTTTGAGAAAGTTTGAGGCAAAAATTTACAAATATACCAAGCATTCCCATAGAGCTCGATGGCAAGACTTGCAATTCAAAAAATCTCATGAAGTTTTTCCACCAGGGACCATTTTTTCAGTGATTGATTTTGCAGAAAACTACACATTTGTTCCACAAAAAGAAATTCAGAGTGAATACTATCATTTTGACCAAGTCTCCATGCTCGTCCATATTCTATATAGACATGCTGAACAAAATGTCGATCATATAGAAAGCATGAGTGAAAATCGACATATCATTAAATAATATCACTTTTATATCAGTGACGATCGTACACATGATACATGTTTTGTACAACATTGTTTTGGAAAATATTATGATTCATTGAAAAATCGTGGAATAACATTCAATGAACATTGGATATGGTCAGACGGATGCGCAGGTCAATTCAAATCTGCACGATCATTTTTTTGGTTGTGTTGTCTTCATAAGAAAACCTGCATTAAACATTGTTGGAATTTCTTTGAAACTGGCCATGGAAAAGGAGAACATGACGGTGCAGGAGCATGCATAAAACGAGTACTTCGAAGATATCAAATGAACCACTCTGCAAGCCGACTTGTGAACGCTGAAGAAGTTTTTCAATGGTGCATCGCTGCTCTAAGCCATGAGAGAAACCCATCAAGAGAAGTGCGAAGGTACATTTAATTTAATTTATATTGGAAATCTAATTTTAAACATTGTACATTTATCATGCAATGATTATCTTTGATTGTATTTTGATATCATATTTACAAATTCTTCTTCTAATTTTCCATATAAAGGTTTTTTTGGCATATTGGAATCGAAGACGTAGATAGATCAATTGGAAATGACGTTGAAACAATAAAAGGGACTCGAAAATTGCATTCAATTCAACCAAAGTCGTCCAGAAATGTGTTTGCATTGGATAAAAGAAAATATTCTTGTTTTTGTGATGTTTGCATAGACAACACAAAATCCAATGACGTTTGTGAAAACAAAATGTATGTGAACGATTGGAAACATACAGAGCTAAATACAAAGGGCAAGATGTCTATTGCAATGTTTGAAGAAATGCAATCAGAGGAAACTACAATATCATCCGATGGTGATCGATTTTCTGATCTTGTTAGAGAAGGTAACATTTGAATTACTTTCTAATGATTTAAAGATCTAGAAATAAATTTAAATATGCATAATTTTGTTAAATTCATTTTATTGTGCAGGAGATGTTTTTGCTGTAATTGCACCTATTGACAACGATGAAAATGTGAAGTATTATTTGATGCGTTTCACTGAACGAAAAATGAATTTATTACAAAACTATGATGATCACGGATTTCAGTATGACAGAGGGTCTGTTATACTGAAAGGTTATTTTTTCAAACAAACTCATCAAAGTGGAGACTTTGTTTACTTTGAAGACTATGAACCTGATTCCATAAGTTGTCAATATAGTCACTTGGTGTGTGCAACGCGCATAAAGTTGATAGAAGTTCAATCAAAGAAAAAATCAAAAATTAAGAGATGGAAAATGTCAAAATCCGATCATGAACGGATTATTGAGGATGGAATTCCATTAGAATTTTTTTGAGTGAATTGTCCAACAATTTATTATCTTTGGATTAAATATGTTTTAGAACTTCCAATTCTCAACTAAAAATTGAGTTGCTTATGTTATTTGTGCAAGTGTTTTCACATGTACAAATTGTTTGGGTACAAGCACGTGCTCTAGTTTCAACTGAAAGTAGTTTTTCTATACATGTGCATTGACGAAAAATGTTATATGTATTGGATATATATATATTTGTTATAAAATGAAATTAATTGTTCTAGTTTTACTATGTGCATTGATGAAAAATTATTTACGTACTCAATATATATGTTCTAGAATGCAATTAACTGGAACTAGTTTTTCTATGTGCATTAATGAAAAACTAGCTGGATTTTCTGGTAAAAAGTATGGAAACAATGTAAATAAATCATCTGAAATATAGTTTTGTACGAAAATTCCTTTCAAACAAGAGACTCGAAGCACTTCTCCGAATTTTGGTGGGATTTGACCCACATCTCTAATCTTGATTGAAAATCTAGTACAAAATCTGCTTGTCCAATGGTCGGATATGTTCAATGTGCATTGATGAAAAATGTTACTTGTCTTGGATAGATATGTTCTATAATGCACAATTAATTGTTCCAAGTAGTTTTTCTATGTGCATTGATGAAAAACTAGTCGGATTTTTTGGTAAAAAGTTTCAACGATGTAAATAAATCGACAAGGCTACCTATTTGAGTGCATTAACGACATTGACCCAAATTCAACAAACATATATATGTACTAGAGACTTATATTTCCAATCAAAATTAAAGGGATAATTTGTACATATATCTACTTCTTTAAACTCTATTTTCAATTAGAGCTCAATGGATAGATGGTTAGTTTCATTGAAAAGCTATGTTCTTCCTATTGGAAATTTTTTCATTCAAACAAAACTACATGGAGAGATCAAAAGCAATCTTAAAATTCCAAATGTACTTCAACCATCCAAAAGGGATTTGTGCAACATTACTTGACATGCCATGCCAATTATAGTGAACAACTATCCCATAGAAACATTTAACATTATATACCACATGTGCCAAATGTAGATTGAAACCATCCAAAACTTTAAAATTTTAAATACTTTTGATAGTATATCGTGCAATATTAAAACATTAAACATCACATGTGAAATGTAGATTGAAACCGTTCAAAACTTGAGTTTAAAAAACTTTAAATTATATATAGATCGTTACTTCACATGCCATGCCAATTATAGTTCAACTAGATCCAATAGAAACATTTAACATTATATACCACATGTGCAAATGTAGATTGAAACCATCCAAAACTTTAAGTTGTAGATTAAAACCATCCAAAACTTTAAGTTTTAAAAACCTTTTGATTATATATTGTGCAACATTAAAACATTAAACATTTAAAATTCATTAAATATCACATGCAAAATGTAGATTGAAACCATCCAAAACTTGAGTTTTAAAAACTTCACATGCCATGCCAATTATAATTCAACTATCCAACAAAAACATTTAACATTGTCACTAACACCATCCAAAAATTAAATAAAACAAATTATATAATAACAATGTAATAAAATATGTCCAAAAATTGTAAATCTCACAAGTATAAAACTGTATCAAGTTTAACAAATTTTAAAACCATCTAAATTTTGAAATCAAATCTACTGTAAATCATGTCCATCAAATGGAGACGGATCTAGCGTCTTCCCTACTAGGGTCTCAGTCTGCACCCTATCATGTGAATGGGAAACCTACATACACAATGCACATGTACTTGAACATTAAAATTTGATGTTTTAAAAATGAATGAGAATATATATATCTAGAACTTCATGTAAAAAACAAAATATAACAAAAAAATCATGCAATACCTCGTAAGGTTCCCTCTCCATTTGATGAACAGGTTCTCCCATAGGAACATCTGCAGTGGTAAATTGTACAATATACATGTACAGTTAAATATAAATAATTTATATATATTAAAAAATTTCAAATGAAAATGCACGTGTACATATATAAACTTATTTTCAATAATATTAAAAAAAGGAACTAAAGACAACTTGTTCAAATGTTGTGGATGTTCCTATCTCCGTCGCTAGAGTCCGCGAATTAAAGAAATCTTCTATAGGAACCTAAATTCAAAAAATTTTAAATAACTCAAAATATAGATCTCTCTCTCTCTCTCTCTCTCTCTCTCTCTCTATATATATATATATATATATATATATATATATCTCAATTTTTAATGGAACTTTTTGAGGTAGAATATATATATATATAACTTTTAAACATAAATTTTAAACTTGTGAAAAATTGTCCATACTTGTGGCTCATCTCCCAAGGAAGTGGAAGGTACATCTCCGAAGGAAGAAGAAGGTACCGCCATCCCAAAAATATCAGACGGAATCGGTACCTGTTAAAACATTTTATCAAATTATATATATACATACATGTACATGTGTGGCAACAATTATTTATTTTAGAGTCACTTAAAAAACACCAACATTTTCCAACATATCATGATGGTCAGACCCATCTGCATCGTTTGAACCGGAGGTCCCGAACGTGATATTAACATTTTCATCACGCATCATGCCTGAGAACTGCAAATGGTGTTTTTAACATATAATCATACATTTTTTTTAGATTAATGTACACATACAAATAAATGTATACATGTACATACACATGTATTTATTACAAATTGTACACATGTATATGTAAAAATAATTTCAAACCCTAAGGTCACTAACACATACCGTTCTGGTGCCCTCTTCCTCATGAAAAATTAGCTCTTGCAAACCATTGCGACAATTTATTGCATATGTTCGGAGATCTTCAACATTCATGTTGTAAATCTCCTCATCTGTACAATAAACAAAATTGGCACGTGCATTTTCATGTGCTCTTTGTCGATTTAAACAAAGATTGACTGCACTCAATCCGCTATGAACATTGTCGATCATAACATCCCTTGATTTTTGACTTATTTGAGAAGTCACATCCATCTCTGATCGCAGAGTTTCGACTCAAAACGGTCGACTCACCAATGGCGGCTCAGGGCGAGGCAACTCCACATCTCGCTTAGCACCCTTACGGTCATATAATCGACCTTTCCCCGGGCCAAAAAATTCTGAAGGAAGGTCATTGTAGTTGGATTTCATACCCAAAAAAAATTCTGCATAAAACATTTGTGCAAAATAAACAGGAACCTCATCGTTCCATGGAAGCCTTCCAAAGGCCGCAAGATGCCGATCATATAAATAACCAGCTATGTCTGGGTGCTTGAAATACTGCACCTTCAACATTTTTCTTTTTGGCCTTTCCTTATAATTAAACATTGACTTGGCCACTTCTCTTGTAACTTTTTGTTTAATGTCCTCCCATTTATCGGGACCCATCACTGTTTCTTTTCTCTTTCTCATCATTTCTACAAATGAATCAGTCGTTGGCCCAAGATTTCTGTACACTTTCACCATTTCACCCAATGAATGTGTAACTATTTCAAGGCTTTGTCGACTCTCAGCAGGTAGAGACAAAGCCACGAGATCTCTTTGCAATTTTGCATGAAGGCTTTCACACCTTTGTAAGGTGCATTCCGCCATGTTGGTTTCCCACGGTATATCAGTAATCTCGGCCAGATAAGTTGTGCTGGGTTGACAGCCTTCTTCTTGAATGTAGCGAGCTGCCCTGCATCTATTTTGACCACTAGCTCGAACATTTTCGGCCTCTGCATCAACATATATAAAATTTCGTATATTAGAAAAAACACGTGTAAAAAAAGTTGTACAAATTTAATGAAAAAATATTGAAATTGATGGAAACCTTGGTGTTTTTGGTCAACATCTTTTCCAACATGACCCTGTTGAGAACCAGACCCAGAATGACGTTGTTGAGAACCAGCAGCTGTTGACTGGCCTTCAGGGGAATAAATATCACCCCCTTCCCGCAACCTGCTACCACTCATACCTCGACTGGCTGAACCCTGGCCACGCTCCATGGATGGAGTAGAAACCCTTCTCCTCTTACCTCCTAAGAATTAAAATATGAAACTTATTAACAACTAATTTAACTCACAAAGTTAATAAAAAATCAATTCCATATGTACACACATGTATGGAGATTTAAGATTATATTTAAATACCGTGAACATCCCCCGATCTCTGAACCTCCATATGGGATTCGGCTGATCTTTGTCGTTCATCCTCCATGATATATTATATCTATTGGTCGACATTTACACAAAATAGATTTCAAAAAATCAATTTGTAATTTAGTGTACACAAATTATGTAGAACACAACTTTCAAAGCAATAATTGATCATGTGTGAAACTAAATTTAATCGAAAAAGAAATTATAAAAATGATAAGTTCACCAAATTGCGCTTTACATGGTGTTAGCACACTTGGTATAAAATTTACCACTTACACACTTTAGTTTGTGGGAGAAATGACACATGTACATAGTTTACCTTAAAGTTGTCGTGTTTTATGGATATTAAATTAAAATGAAGAACTTCTATTTAGATCCATTCCAGAGATTGACTGTAGGGGCATTTACTAGATATGTCACCTTTCATAAAAGATGAGATCTAGAGGCTACCTGGCCCTTTACAGACTCTGCCTATAGAACTTGTAGAAGTAAACACTAGAGGCATTAACAATATCAAAGAACATTTTCATGCTCAGACATGGGAATGTGTCTCTTTCCCTACGCAAAAAAAATAGTTCAAGGTAGTTAATCTTCATAGACATGTCATCAAGCAGGTCAATGTGATCATCCCCAACTTACTTTTCATGAAATTAGGCTTGGAATCCTCTACAACTTGGTGGATGGAGTTGAATGGAAACTAGGTCAAGGCCTTTACAAAATACATGCTAGTGAATAACACTTACTAGGTTATGCCAACAAATAAAGTGGGAGAAATGTTTTCTCCTCGAGGATGTCCAATTGGGTGTGTAATACCAACTTCACCCATTTCCTCACAAGTTTCTCTCTTAGGTTACAAATGTCTTCCACCTTATTCTAGTTATATATTTTTCAATTTCTCGTGGATTCCTTGAATTTTTTCTCCTACCATCTCCCTTTCTCACTCCCCAAATTATTGTCATCAAACATGCCCCATTGAGGATCTGGAGCAATGTTTGCACCATACTTAGAGAACTGTCATTGCTGCTAATTGAAATTGGAGTCATGTATACTAGATTTCTTGCTTAAGTGGCTCTTACTTGGACAATATCCTGAGATGAGTTTGACATGATGGTCATATGAAGTTGGAAGCTACTTGGTGTAATTTTCCTTAAATCTTCAAAAAAACAGAGAAAAAATGTCATTTTCGATCATTTTTTATTAGCTTCTACATACAACAGATGTTATCACAATTGCAACAAAATCATGTTCCATGACCATGAATTATGAATGATGAAATTTAATTCAATGTCTCTTAGAGTTGCAAGGTGGAACTGATAGAACTATTTGATTTCTTTACCATAAATGGATATCTCCTTTCATCTATACCTTTCTCTACCATCTTATTTCCAAGTGAAATGGGAATTTTCACATTTTGAATGCCATTACCATGTAATTTGGTAGCCTTCTAGCTAGACCTATCACAAGTAAGGTTGTCATACCAAACTATTTCTCTTGCTCAACTCAATGACCATGACTCTCTTCTCACACTGCTTACCATATAAGATCTTCAATTGTACATGTCACGCAAAGTTGGGGGTTCTAGGTCTACACCTATTAGGTAAAGTTACATATTTTATGTCATTGTGGTCCTTAAATTTGGAGGTGTTCCACCTGAAAAAGTAGGCATTAAATATGGATGAAAAGGATTTGTTTTAACTTTGATAGAATTTCCTCGTGGAATTACTGAATTTCTTGACGACATCATGCTAGCTTTGCTTAGAGAAGAAGGTTTTGGAGAAATTGAATTCTTTCGACTTATTTTTGGCATTGAAGCTTGAGATAGTAGTTTTGATGACTCCATTGATGACCTTGCTGAGGAATTTGATGCACACAATATTGACTTTGAAGATGGTTTAGAAGATGTTGAAGAAGTTGTAGATTTTGGTGTTGTCACTGAATGTTTCTTTGTTGTTGGACTTGATCAAGACATGTAATTTAACTTTACGAACAGATTGAAGACCTTGAAGAGGTTTTAGATTTTGTTGTTCTCACTGAAGGTTTTTGTCTAGTTTTGTTTCTTAAACCATCATTTCCATAGGACATTTTTGGCGAATAGATTCTTGACCTTGATGAGAGGATATGATACCTTGAAGAGGCTACATCTTTTGGTGACGTCACTAATTGTTTCTCTATTATCATGTTTGTTAAACATCTCGCTTAGGGCGAGGCAACTCCACATATATTGTACAGTTTATGGGACATAAAAAAATATGTAGAAATATTCACTTGGTTTTTATAATTGGATAGAAGAATGACTTAAAATGACCTTGTATGTCTTCTCATTTTAGAGCTCAAATTTTTAGGAAGGATTTAAGTATCCACCTTTCAAGAATCACTAGAAGAGGTTGATAAAGAATATAGGAAGACAAAAAACTAACCAGTGGTGTACTAAATGGATTTCTTGGGAGGTAGATTGGCATATGGAATTTAGACAGCTAGAACTTTTCCAAATAAGTGAATGTATTTGAAAACCAAACCTCTAGTTTATTTTGTTTTAGACAAGGTCTAGAATTTGAAAAGTGAATTCCCTCTTTCTTCCTCTTACATGTCCAATGATCGAAATCTGGATTGAGGGAAAAAAATTTCCTAAATAAAAATTTTGCATTTTATTTGTACACATGAGTTTTTAAAAGCTAATTAACTCATAAATTTCTCAGAAAATACACTTAAAGCTTGACACAAACCCCTTCCCAATTGGCTAACTTTAGACGATCCTAAACACATTTTTATTTAACTAATGAGGGAGATAGCCCAATAAAACTAGTTTTTCCATATTCAAATCAAGTTGGTATCAAAGTACAATTTAGCTCATTTTAGTCAAGGTTAGTTAGAAGAATTAGCTATTGGTTTCTGTCTTCAATTTCCTCTCAAAATGAATATGTACGTGCTTTTGAGAGACACACTAGAGGAATAAGGTCCATATTTTTTATGAAAATGTGCTATGAAAGTAAAGGGTTAAAGGAAAACATGTACAAGGCATAGTTAATACAAGGCATAGTTGAGCCAAATGTTGTTGAGGACGGGCCTAATTATTTGGGTCTTGGTTATGGAAAACACGATGGAGAATGCTCCAAAGCCAAGGAGGCACATGAAGCTGTTCCAAGAAGGAATTTTATTTCGTGTTCATTACCTCAAGCTTGTGAAGTTTGTGTTCATGATGAATGGAAAAGTTTGACACCCACTTTGCAAGAAGATGTTAATAAACATGCAGCTAATGAGAATTTAAAAGAAGAGGATGTTGAAAGCTCTATCTAGTCATTGAATTCATTGCTAGTATTCAGAGGAGAGCCACTACCTCATCAAATTCACCTCCTCAAGAAGGCGACAATGGTGAATGTTCAAGGTATAAATTTGCCTTTAATCAAATTTCTTTTGATTATGATAAACATGGTAAATATTCACATAAGATATATAAAAGAACTTGCACATGTTCCTTTTGTGGTTTGAATAATCATAATTTTTATAGATGTTGGAAGAAGATATCCATGCACATTGAAACTTTCTAAATAAATGAGGAAAAAAGTCAAAGGCCCATTGGACAAGGAAAATGATGTTGAAAATAAGATGCAATTGTTTATTACTCATTGCCATAAGAAAGGTCACCTTGTGGACAAGTGTTGGACTTTGTATCCAACAAGTCATCCACAACATCTGAAGAAGGTGGAAAGAGATAACGACAAGAATGGAAAAGAGGATTCCATAATCGATGAGGGTCAAGATGATTCACATGATGAAGTGTGGCTAAAAGATGCGCCATTGAAATGGTTTTCTAATAGATGGTTAGATTTCTTTTCCAATTAAGGCCTTGCATGTATTTTGATGTTTCATGAATTTCTTTGCAAATTCAAAGTATGGTGCATGTTGCATAAAGCAAGATGTTGAAAGTAGAGTTACGTTGACACACTTAAATGCAACAAATATGAAAATTTGTACATGAGCTCTATTATTTGACTTGAGAGTCAGTTGTTTGAAGAGGCATGTTTCGTCGATTTGTGTTTGGTTGATGGTTTTGTACACTAATATGTAAGAGTACATGGAGATATTCACATGATGTGAATTTTTTTTCTTTGAAGGAGAAAAATGACATGTCAATGAGCTATGTTTCTTGCATGATGTGTTTTCAGTTTGATGGTTTTGTTTGTGACAAGACGTTAAAAGATTTTGGGAAGGTCCACTCTTGAGTGAGAGCCTCATGATTACAACCTAATCATGAGAATAAAATGGGAGTGCATCCTTATTTTGAAAACAAATAGGATTCTGAGCTACCTAGGACTCAAACCATTATTTTTAAATTTGAAATATCATGGTGTGTTTTTTCAATGCCTAAATCCACAACCCTAACATAAATTGTTTTATTCCTTTTTTGCAGGATTTAGTTGGCTATATTAAAATTCAGTTGAATTTAAAATTCTTGGCTTAGTGGCATGAACCAAACATATTGTACATATTAAATTCAAGGAATTTCGCTCTCCCAATAATTTCTAAATCACCCATATCACCAAGAAAACATGTTTTAAAAGAACATACTTTGGTATGGGAAAGACCTTAGGTTTCAAATATTATAAGAAGGTTTTTGATATGGTTGAGAGAATGTGGAAAATAGAATCCATAAAAAAATTATTTTTCAAAACGTATTACTTTCAAAGTATCAACAAGGAACATGTACAAGGGTGTTCAATTAATTAACGCTATTTATTTAAATTCCATGGTGTATATCTTACTCATAAGATTAACAAATTATTAAATAATGATCTAGATTGGATAATTATATTATTTGTCATATATTTTGATGCTTATAGAGTGAAAAAACTAAAAAATCAAATTGTAGGGTCATTTTAATGGTGGGTGGAGAATTGGGGTCTAAAACCTTTTGGAGTCATTTTGAGGCATTAAATGACATTTCTGGGGGTCAAACGATTATCCCTTGTGCCGAAATCTTGACCATTATTCTACACTTAAAGACATATCCAATGGTGCAAGAAAAACATCAAACAAGGTCCATTCAAAATTTATGCCTTTAGTAAGTTGACCTATCATGTTGACCACCATGGTACGAGAGAATGACATCTTAGCCCCATTACTCATGCATGGAAAGCTAGCTACATGTGGAATTTTAACAAGACTCTAAAAGGTCTAAAATCACAAATCTCGTTAATGGTTGACAGAGTCAAATCTTACACCTAGTTGGCTATCACACTATGTTAAATACTTGGCCACTAGGAGGAATAAGAGTTCCATTTTGTGTTATTGTATTTTGTTCCATAGTTGAAAATACAACTAGGAGTGTGAAGTTAGAGAGAAAACTATATGAAGTTAAGTTTTTATAGCAACCTTACACGCTAAAAGTCTTAGCTAACTCTAGAGAGATTACCTCTTTCTTTGTACTCACATATTTTCCATACCAGAAAAGAGAGAGTAGAGCATGTTTACATTTTAGTGTTGTTTTTCTCCCATAAGGATTTCCTAGGGAAAAGGGAGTCTAGAGCATCATTACTTTTTAGGGTTGCTTGTCTCCCATATAAGGATTTCCTAGGAAAATAATTGTGTTGATTGTCTAGAGATATTTATGTGTGTGTTTCATTATGTTCTCTATTTCTTACGTTGTGTTTCATTATGTTTTATATTTCTTACATTTCTGCCCTCCTATTTTTCTTTCCAATCAAGGTTTATAAAATAACAAGAGAAGCAACATGAGACTTGGAACAATCATTTTCATTATCTATATGGAAGGCAAGAAGGATTATATCCCCTTAAGCTTAAGCTTATGTAGTTTGTTGTTAAGTCCCTATATTAATAGTGTAGCCCCTTATTATGTTAGTATAGCCCCCCTTATTGTTATTATTGTACCCCTGTAACCCCCATATTGTTATTATTGTGCCCTTACATTATTATTGTTAGGTCGGCTAGGATTACATTGTGGCCCACTAGGATTACATTATGGCCCCATGGACTCCTATATATAGAAAGGAGGTTTTGTAAATTGCATCATCCAAGAATTGTTCATTTATGTAATGTATTGGAGGTTGCCCCCTCGAAGTGGCTTATTTCTAAGGCGTTCATATCTCTTTTCTTCTATTTTTTGAGCTAGTTACACAACATTTGGTATCAGAGCTTGGGATTCTAGGGTTTCGCTGATCCAAACAGGTCATCGTGGCATTTGCGCTATAAATTTTTTTCTACGAAGTTTCAGAAGCTAAAATTTTTAGGGTGCGCAGCTGAAATCCTGAGGAAATTCGTCAAAACATTTCAGAACTTGGTTCGCAATATGGTTGGAGATATGATCTGTGGAAGGTAGTGCTTTTTCAGGCTCCTGAATTTCATCTCAAAGAGGTGATCGTGGGAAAAGTTCAATAACTCTCTCTCTGGGCATTGGATTGGAGTGCCGTAAAAAGTGGTCGCAAGTAAACGGACTGTAGTTTCCTAGCTATCAATTTAAGAGACGAAGGACGAAACAGTGACACGTGGCAAGTCGTACAAGTTCTCTCTACTGAACCAGTCCAGAATTAGGTCATTGTGGGAGATTGGACACAACTTTGTCTTGGAGAATCCAAATCAGGTCAGACCTGTGGAATTCAAAAGATAATTCAGAGGGCTACGTTGGTATTGAAATTCAGATATTGAAGTGCGACAATCACAGAGATAATCAAATTTCAATATCGAGCTCCTCAAAAGCAAGTAAAAGGTGTTTATTTGTTTTTTCAAATTGCATAAATCTTGTTTGAAAAATCAGTTTGAAGTGATTCCAAGGGCCTATTGAGCATATATTTCAGGATTTAATTCTGAAATTCCTCCTAAAAATAATTCAACACCCATTAAGCCCTCAAAAATTTATACTATGATGCATGAAGTGGAAGAATTGCAGTATGAAATATCAAAATTACGATACCAAGTGCAACAAATTTCGATCTTACGAAGAGCAACCGAAGGTAACATAGATGGTTTAAAAGAAGAAATGGAGGCTAAGTTGGATGGTTTGAAGGATATAATAATAGCTAATATGGATGATAAATTAGTGGAAGATGACAGTGAGCATCAACAACAAGTTCTCCAACTCTCAAAGGATAACCTAACTTCGATGCAGAATCTAATGAAACAACAGGAATATCAACATCACATCGAAATAAGTTCTGAAGCAGTCACAAAAATAGGAACTCGACAAGTACGATCAATTTCAGAGTATCTCAGCAAGTGGAATAACTTTCCTGTAAAAGATTCCACATGGGAGGATGAGAATTTTATACAGAAGCATCAAGAAATAATCAAGCGTTGAGGACAACACTTGTTTGAAGGAGAGGGGCATGTTAAGTCCCTATATTAATAGTGTAGTCCCTTATTATGTTAGTCTAACCCCACTTATTGTTATTTTTGTACCCCTGTAACCCCCATATTGTTATTATTGTGCCCTTAAATTATTATTGTTAGGTCGGCTAGGATTACATTGTGGCCCACTAGGATTACATTATGGCCCCATGGACTCCTATATAGAAAGGAGGTTTTGTAAATTGTATCATCCAAGAATTGTTCATTTATGTAATGTATTGGAGGTTTCCCCCTCGAAGTGGCTCATTTCTAAGGCGTTTATATCTCTTTTCTTCTCTTTTTGGAGCTGGTTACACAACATTTGTCAATTTTTATCATATATTTTTTGGTAAGGGTAAATGTTTTTTTATCTATAGTACAAGTCATGAGTTCCCCAATTTTACCTCATGTAAAGCATGATTCTAGGATTACTACAATTTGTACTTGGTTTTTTATTGTGATGATGCCCTATCTCAATCACTTGGCCATGTCTCGATGGGTAGTTAAATCTTTATAACAATACTTAATTAAAATTTGTCTATTTGTATTATGTGAAATTATGTAAAAAATGGTATACTACTTTTCATAAAATTGGGTTGAGTTTATCATATATTTCAATGAAAGTTGATTAAATATGTTTTCTTTAAAAGAATCTAACAATTTTGTTAAGGTATGAATTTGCAATTTTGTGTGGCTCTCTATCAACCTTCACTTCCTCATTTCTAGAAAAAATCTACTTGCTTATTCGTATACCCACTTTCTATTCAAATGCATGAGTTTTGAACTCTCGATAACTATGTTTTTCCATGCAGGAAAATTATGTCACATTTTATACTAACTCTAAATATTATTTTGAAGTTTGAATTACTGTTATTCTTTTATATAATTTAACATTAGATATAAGTTTAAATTGAAAGCTACTTAGATGAAATATAGCTTAGATATGGCATTTGCAAATTGTTATCTATTTATTGAACTAAAGGACATAATTATTACACATGTTTAATTTACATTCAAATGCTTCTTTGATTTATCTCCTATAGCTTAATGTAATGCTAGATATATAATTTAAGTTGAAGGCCCATGAGATAAATATGACTTCTATGTGACATTTGTATTTAATCATCTATTTGTTGTGTTATATGAACATAATTGGTACGCATATCTAATTTGCATTACTAATATGTCATTTCATGCTTCTTTAGTTTATCTTTTATAGATGACTGGAGCATCCCTTTTTAATCTATCCCTTTTGACTTCGGATATGTAGGTAATACTCATCCGAATATTTTTCTATCATAAAGCAATGAGTAAAATTGTATTCCATTTGTGTCAATGTTAAGGTTAAGCACATGGATTAAAGTTTTATATAAGATACATTGCCACGGTGTACATTTATATCTAAAGAGTCCAAAACCTCATTCAAGACCATATGTTTTGTTGGTGTAGTTTGATTGGTTATATTGCATTTCTTTTGCAGTTGTTGCTATGGGCCTCACCATCTAGTGATTTTAGGTAAAAAAATTATTTACATGGAATTTTTAAGTATCCTAGAATGTTTATTATTTATCACTACTAGCCTTGGTGATTTAGTTGTTTGTTTTTATGCTACTTGGTTACCCATATTTAATAGTTGTTCATGTTAATTCATTGTTAAGGCTTTTTATTGGCCTATCAGGATGTATTTTTCTCAAATCCATAATGGCCAAAAGAATGAAATTTATCTATGAAAAAGAGAGGTCATATGGAAAACAAATTGTTTGCAAGTGTTCTTTTGAACCCATAGAACTTGCAACCCCAATATGGATACAATACTAAGTAATACATAGCCTCCTCATCTAACTTAGCCAGGGATTTGCAATACTATATTTGAGTTGGCTAGCTCCATTTTAGGATATTATAATGTTAGATTATTATTTCTATAGATTTTGATTATGGTAGTAAAATGTTACAAAAAACCGGAAACTACAAATAATATTATTCTAGATATATGTAAAAAGGACATGGTAGAGAAAATCAAACAATATTAAACTTTTCATAAATAGTTTAGATATAAATACATTTTCTAATTTTGATTGTAAATTCCAAGGCTTAAAGCAATAATTTTTCTAATAATTTTTTTTTAATTAATAAATAAAAAAGAAGCATTTTCAATCAAAATCACATCCAACAAATAATAAAAATAATAAAAACAATTTAAAACTTCATACACTATGACATTACTATATGGCAAAGAGCATAAAAATATACAAGCAAAAAATCCTTTTATATAATAATGGAGAGCTTCAAATATACAAGAAATTTTTTTTTTTTCAGTTTTAAACAATCATATTTTAAACAATTAAAACTTGGAGAAAATCATCTGTTTTTGAATTTCAATTATATAAAAAATTAGTCAAATATTTCAAATCTGTTTTTTGGCTAGTTGCAGAGTGTAGGTGCAGTTCTAGCTAGAGAGAGACTCCAAGAAGGGGCTTCAAGACAGAGCAGGTTTCCAACATTCCAGTCAAGAAGGGAGGCAAATATTTCCAACAAAAGATGTTGTTTGTGTTTTCTTTAGTACTCAATCGAGCCTGTATTAACCTGTAAGCGAGCCTGATGTTTCCTATATAATCACAAGGATTATTAAAAATATTGCTGCAATTTCCTCAACGGACTTGACAGTCCTCGATATAAATGGTATCCACATGCTCTGTTTTTGGACGTGGTAGTTGGTAATGGTTTTCAAACGAGCCTAATGCCTTTTCAAGCGAGCCTGTACTCACTTGTATGCTGTTCCATAGGGGTTCGTTTTTTTTACTAGACTATTATCCGCACAACAAGCCTGTCAATTGCATACTACTCATTGTTGCTAATCAAAAGATGCTCTCCAATACTCAATATGAATGGTACCCACAAGGCTCTGTTTTTTTTGGATGTGGTAGATTGTTACGGCTAGCAGACGAGCCTAATATATCTAAAACAGTGATACTGGGTAGACTGTTTAGGCCAGCAGGTGAGCCTAATATTTGGTAGATTGTTTCGCATCCTCTACACTTGCCGTTGCCTGAAAGGCTTGCAAAAGTGGTGTATTTTCAAGGCCTCATGTACAGAGAAACATCATACCATTTGGGCTAAGGTGGGGTATTTTCTCTACTTTTGTTGGACGATAAAAAGCCAAAAACCTAAGTTGCAAATATTAAAACACTGTTAAATGGTTCAGTGCTTACCAATGAGTTTAATAAGAATGAACTGTAATCCCCAGGAAAAAAATAGATTTCACAGTAAATGTCTTTTTTAACATGTTCTAAATTTTCAAGGTTTTATTAACAAGGTAGGATTCATATGCTCTCTCTCAAGAAATCATTTTCTGATAATCTTGCAGGATCTTCAATAAATTTAAAAATTTACATTTGCATATTGTGTCATAGAAAAATATGTTTTATTCTTACCAAAGTTTAAAGTTGTGTCTAAAATTCTAAATGTCTCCATATAATCTATTTTACTCCAATACAAATTTCCTTAGTGTTTTTTTATGCATTAATTGCTGGGAACTACCCTTCTCCCTCGAGAAAAGAAGGTCAAATGTTTAGAATTCGTATAACCAAAATTTTAATACAGCACAAAAATTTTAATACACAGAATTTTTTCTAAAATACAGAGACATTTAATACACAAACATGTCCATACACAGACATTTAATAAAATACAGCGACATTTTTTAATTCAACGCACAAAATTTTTTCGAGGGCGTATGGAGACTTACTCGACGGAGTCGACGAGCGCGGACGGCAGGAGCACCAAGGTGGCGGCAGCAGCAACAGCGCGTATAGAGCGAAAACGATAAACCACAATAACAATGCACAAACAATGAAACAGTAAACCATAAACATTCGCGGGCGATTTATTTATAGAAAATAGTTCGGCTGAACTATTTTAAAAGTAAAAGTTCAGCCGAACTCATAGTTTGGCCGAACTTTTGTTGCCGGTTTTCCAATCTTCGGCACAAATTCTGTTTGCACGCGCCGTCAGTGTGCCGTCAATCTAAACGGAAACACGAGTTCGGCTGAACTTTGAAAAATGTTCGGCCGAACTATTGTTGAAAAAAATTTTCGGCCCCCGATTCTCACAAAAGTGTAACCTAGCTTCACGTTTCCGCCCATTAATTATTGGAAAATTGACATATTTCACTAATATCTTGAACGGGGATGAGCTTTGTAAATGTGTAGGATTATTTGGAAGAATTATTCAAAATCCTCTTGAATATTTCTTCCACCATTTCAATAATTCAAAGGATAATTTTTCAAGCTTATTCCAAGGAGAAGATCATGGATATTTCAAGGAGAAGATCATGGAGATTTGGATAACATATCTCATCCAAGATTTGTGGGAGATGAGTGAGGATTTTAAGGGATCATTTTTTGTAATTATAGGGATATTGGTTGAGAGAAAAGTGGATTTGTAATTATGAGTTGCTTATCTTGTTTTCAAAGCACTCATGTATAAATAGGAGTGCTCTTTCTCCAAGTGGGGAATGTAGGAAGAAATGTAGAAGAAAGGAGAATATAGTAAGAGAAACTTGAGTCTTTGAGATTGTTATTTTCTAAAGTTAATTGAAGACAAAATTTATCATTTTCTTGTGCATTGAATAAGTTTCAGTAGCTGAAAGTACTCTCAGTGTACGAGGCAAGCGTGTAGGACCCCCACACCGAGCTAAATACACTTGTTAGTTTATTTCGTAGCTACAATTTCTGAGTTAATTTGCTTATATTTAATTTGTTTATTTTCAAGTATTGATAAATCTAATGATCATTCTTAAATTTTATTTACAAACCCATTCAAATAAAAAATAAAAATAAAAAACAAAACAATTAAACAATTAAAACAAATTAACAAAATTTTTTTAAGGGATAAGATTCACTTTCATTTTTTTTAGATTTTAGTTTCAAAATTACAACAAATAAAAACAATAAAATTAAATTAAAAAATAAAAATGAAAACAAAAACAAACAATTAAAAAAAAAAAAAAAACCAACCACCGTAATCTTAACAAAACATTAAACAAATAAAAACAAAACACAAAACATAGAAAAAAGAAAAAATAAAAACGAAAAACCAAACCAATCAAAACACATAATAAAACAACAAACCATTCATATAAACCCACGACCCGATTTATTTTTTGGTTCCTGAGGGTTTCGACTGAAATCAAGAAAATACCTTACTAATTTATTCATGGCGAATGGCGGTCTTCAGCCCAGTTTTTGACTACTGAGGGATTCCACCAGAAACAAAGAAATACCCTGTAATATGTCTCTCTGTCAGATCCGATTGATGGATGGAATAGAAAAACATGTTTTGTATAAGTGAAAAAGTCGCAGGTTAAATAAGTTGTTGGGATTTTCTGGACAGGAACAGAAGTAACCTCATATCTGTAACAATTACAAGCTTGGATCACGGTGGGACGCAAAAGCAACGGAAGGCTTGGACTAGGAAACTGGAAATAAAGCTGCTGCGAGCGCATCAACCAACCTTCCGTTCACTGCAGTCCACCACAAAATATTCTGCATATCCAGACCTGAAGATATATGCCAAGGACTGTGAGTGAGAATTTGGAGTTCAATAACGCAATCAAGGAAGGACATTCTAAATCTGGGCATTTTCCAGAAATTGTGCGCAAACACATTAGCAAAATCAGGGATTCTGTCCGTGGAATAAGGAGGCGATCATGCCCATACATTCTCCAGCATAATCAATTAGCTGTCATCGAATTTGAAGGAGGCAGTTGGGAGTCACTGGTAGAATCGACCTTGTGGATTAAAGGTTCCAATAAAAATTCTTTCATCGAAATCAATTCCCGGAAGTTGAGGACCTTTTCTGAAATATCTTGCGCAGATCCCCTGCCATTTACCTAACAATCCACGATAAATTAATTTGCAATAAAAATAAGATTTTCGGCCCTCTGATCAGGCGACAAGCACTTCTCCTACTATCTCTTGTGACAACTATGTTAGGCATCCGATCGTTATTTTTCTCCACTGTGCAGGGAAGTGGAAAACTGCGACGAGGGGGAACCTCTGCCTGAGGTCGAAAATGATAAAACCCAGGACCGGCAGCACTTGGAGTTACGGTCGTAGCTGGCGGACGGGGTTTTCATTAAAAACTTTGATGAGCTGGAGATGACGCTTCTTGAAGGTCCTAGTCACAATCACAATCAGGTAAAGAATGATCAACGTGATAGCCAATCTGTGCTTCACTTTGTTTGTAACTGGAATGGTGGTGTTCACCATACTGGTCTTTTTCTCCAGCAAATCTCTGTCCATTCTTTGGCCACATAGGAGAAGCTTACTCTCTTCGGCATCGCAGAGGCTTTCACTCCCCAAGATTACAGGAGGAGGAGGACGTAGTCAATGGTGGTTTCTTCTGAAGTCATCCATGACAGCAGGCTCACTTTCCCTAGCAGGTGATACAATCGCCCAGCTTCGGGATTGTCTCCTTGTTAGCAAAACTAATGATGAGAACGAAAATTCCAACACCGAGAACAAGGATGTAATGATGCTGAGTTCCATAAAACATGATTGGCTAAGGTCTTTACGGATTACTACATATGGGTTTCTTCTATATGGTTCTGGTTCACACTCATGGTATGAGCTGCTTGATAAGACCTTTGCAAAGTGGTCTTTGAAAAACCTTTTGGTGAAGGTAATTTTGAATCAAATCATCCTCCACCCTTGTGTGATCCTTGTTGTTTTTGCATCGACAACAACTTATCCCTCATTTTTCCACCAGTACAACTTATTCGAGCTTAAGAGAATAACAGATTATATCTCACCTTACGGCCACTCCTGCTCTGAGATCTCCAGTACCTGAGGAATCAAACATTCGCATTCAATGGAATCAGTTACGTTTACAGTTGCTTCATTCAATTCCAACATGTTTGTTGCGTCCTCTGCAACAGAACCACTGGGTGCGCGTCCAGAGGAACTCTCCTATCCTTTGTTCATGCAATGGTTCCATCGCGTTTTTGCTTGCAACGGTATGTATCTAGCTTCACTCTGATAATCAATGGAAATATCATAGAGTTTGAAGAGACATATGTGTTGAAAATTACTTTCAGCTGCACAAAGCACAATGAGCCGCCTTCCATTTCTATCTGCAGGATATTGTATGCGAGCCGCTTGCTAAAAACAGTGAGCAGTCAACTTCAGCACTGTTTTTTTTTAAATGGATAAATTTAACAGCAAACCTGGATTTGAAATTTCACTGAGGCGGATTGGAAGAGATTTTGGGTCACACTCAGCCGTCCGTACGGCTGCCCAAAATTGGACCCGGGAAAACTCATAAGGCAGATTTAATAGAAATTTCACGTCACAATTTTGGTGACGTCAGCTGAGTTTTTTGTGACCCGAAATCGATTGCAAGAAGGTTTAATTTTTGGTTGACGTCCGGTGGTCAAAGTCTTTTATATCATAGTCTATTTTAATATTTGGTTTTAACAATCGTGCGTAAATTCCACCTACATATATATGTTTTACATATATATCATATGCACATTTTCAAAAAGGGAGGCCGTGGGCCATAGTTGGTTTTAGATTTTAGTTTTTTAATTTATTTTTTTATTTAAAATTACACCATATATGTACATCATATGGTATAGGCAGACAATGGATAATAGACTTTTGTTTTAAAGTTTTATTTTAATATATTTTTTTTTATATGTTGTAAAAGTGCTGAGGCATATTAAAAAAAAAACCTGTGTGAAAACAGTGTTATAAGTTTTTATTTTTACACACAGCAGTGTAAAAATTTGAATTGCACAACACTGCATTCATTTTTTGAAGAGGTAGAGTATTTTCTCAACACACAGCAGTGAGTTGAAAATGCACAGATAAAGTGAAATTTTAGAGAGTGTGAGTTTTTTTTTGAACTGTGTTTTGAAGCAGTCAAAGCTTTTTTGTATTCCCTCAGTCAGAGGTGATTTTGTAACCAAGTTTTTGAAGCTTAATGAAATAGTTTTTAGAGTGAAAACTCTGTCTCCAGTGAAATTTTTTTTTTAATATTTTCTCTGTGTTGAAGAGGGGGAGTTTTATTCTCCATTTTTGTTCTAGAATTTTAAATATTCCAACATGGTATTAGAGCTAGTCCAGGCTCTTTGAAGATCAAAGAAGCTGAAGGAAAGGAGTTCTTTGTTGCAGCAGCTTCTCCAGCAGAGTGAAGACTCAGCCAAAAATACTTCAAGGTATTTCTCTATATACAGTTGTTGTGTTACTGTTGCAGAAAAGTCAAGTTATTTTGAATATACAGTCAAGTGTTTTTGAATCATAGTTAAGAGTGCAGAATCGCTGGAGCCAGCACTAGTATGGGTATGGGAAATATCCATCTCCCAATGTTTAATGGGAAAAATTATGACTACTGGTCAATAACTATGAGAGCTTTATTTGTCTGCCAAGACTTATGGGAATTTGTTGAGGATGGCTTTGAAGAGCCAGCAGATGAAGAAGAGTTTGAAGATTTAACTCAGGCAGAGAAAGAGTTGCTGAAGAGAAATAAGAAGAAAGACTCCAAAGCTCTCTTCTTATTGTATCAAGCAGTGCATGAGAGTGTGTTTCCAAGGATAGCAGCAGCCAAGAGATCCAGAGAAGCATGGGAAACTCTCAAGACAACCTATCAAGGCATGGAAAAAGTGAAGACAGCAAAACTTCAGTTGCTGAGGAGAGACTTTGAGACTCTCTGTATGAAAGAGTCAGATACTATTGACTCATTCTTCACTCATGTGATCGGAATGGTCACACAAATAAGATCTCATGGAGAGACTCTTGAAGAGAAGAGGATTGTGGAAAAACTCTTGAGGAGTCTACCCTCAAGATTCGATGTGATTGTCACCACCATAGAGGAGACTAAAGATCTCACAAAGTTCACAGTGGATGAGCTACATGCATCACTAATGACTCATGAGCAGAGATTGGGTAGGAGTGAAAACTCATCTCTGGAACATGCCTTTAAGACCCAGATGTCTTTCGGAAGAGGAAGAGGGCAAGGCAGAGGAAACAAAAGAGGAAGAGGCAGAAGCCAAAACAGAGGTGGAAGGAACAGTCCAGCAAATGCTCAAGAAAGGGGCAGTAATCCAAATCAGCATCAAGGCCAAGGCAGCAGCCAGCAGAGTGGTCAGCAGAATGCTCAAGGACAGAGGTATGATAAGTCCAATGTCCAATGTCACTATTGTAAAAAATATGTTCATTATGCTAATGAATGTAGAAAGAAGCAGCATGATATGGGAAATAGAACTAGTGCAAATTTCACTAGAGAAAATATCAGCCAAGATAATTTGTTTTTGGCTTGTAATATGGCTGAAGAAAAGAATGAGGATTTATGGTTTTTAGACTCCGGTTGCAGTAACCATATGACAGGAAACTTAGCAATGTTTTCTATGCTAGATGAGAGTGTGAAGTCACAAGTCACACTAGGGACTGATAGTAAAGTGTCTGTTATGGGAAAAGGAAATGTAAATGTTTTAACAAGAAAAGGTGCAAAGAGATCCATAGCAGATGTGTATTATGTTCCAGGAATGAAGTGTAACCTCTTAAGTATTGGACAACTTGTCCAAAAGGGGTACAATGTATTTTTTGAGGATGATGTTTGTACCATCATGGAAAAACCACCCAGCAAACAATGTATTGCTGAAGTAAAAATGACAAGGAACAGGATGTTCCCTCTTAGAATGAGAGCAGATTTGAAGAATGAAGAAAAGATAGCAGCAGTGACACAAGAGGCTATCCAAAGCGAACCAAAAGATGAAAATTGGTTGTGGCAGTTGAGATTTGGACATCTCAACTTTGGAGGTCTTAATTTGTTGAACAGAAAAGGAATGGTAAGAGGCTTACCATTGATAGAGAAGCCGGGCAGCCTTTGTGAAGGTTGTATCTTGGGGAAACAACAGAGAGAAAGTTTTCCTTCCAGGAAAAGCATAAGGGCAAAGGCACCCTTAGAGATTGTCCACTCAGATTTGTGTGGGCAGATGCAAACTCCATCGCTTGCTAGCAGCCACTACATGTTAACATTCATAGATGATTTTACAAGAAAAACTTGGGTTTACTTTTTGAAAAATAAAAGTGAAGTGTTTGAAAAATTCTGCAATTTCAAAGCACTTGTGGAAAACTAAAGTGGGCTGCACATCAAAGTCCTAAGGACTGATAGAGGAGGTGAGTATATCTCTAAATATTTTCTATGTTTTTGTAGAGAAAATGGTATTCAAAAGTAGTTTACAACTAGATATACTCCGCAGCAAAATGGAGTAGCCAAAAGGAAGAATATAACCATAATGGACATGGTGAGAAGTATGTTAAAGGCAAAGCATTTGCCTAATGATTATTGGGCTGAAGCTGTACATTGTGCAGCATACATTTTGAATAGGTGCCCTACAAAAGCAGTGATGAACAAAGTGCCGGAAGAGGCATGGAGTGGCACAAAGCAAGGCGTCACACACATGAAGGTTTTTGGATGTGTGGCTTATGCACACATACCGGATCAGCTAAGGAAGAAGTTGGACAACAAGGGGGAGAAATGTATTTTCATTGGATATAGTGAGGAATCCAAGGCCTACAGGTTATACAACCCATCCACCAAGAAGTTTATTGTGAGCAGAGATGTTCAGTTCATTGAAGAGGAAGCTTGGGATGGAAGCATAGAGAAAACAGTGAATGTTAAACACTGTTTATCTCATGATGAAAATGATGATGAATTGGCTAAAATACATCCCCAAACAGTAGCACCAACACAAGAGCAGCAAAGCACACCCTTGAGGATAAATGAAAACGATTCTCCAAGCACACCACAAGGAGGAAATTCAAGTGCTTCCTCAAGCATTTGTACACCAAATGAAAGATGTAAGAAGTTCAGAAATTTGAATGACATTTATGCACAAGAGGCAGCAAATGAAGGCATCAATTCTTTGTTTGCTTTATATTGTCATGTTGATGATCCTGTTCATTTCGAAGAAGCTATTAAGAATAAGAAATGGATAGAAGCTATGGATGAGGAGATTAATGCCATAGAAAGAAACAAGACTTGGGATTTGGTTGAACTCCCAAAAGGTAAAGATGTCATTGGAGTTAAATGGGTCTACAAGACCAAGAGTAATGCAGAAGGCAAAATAGAGAGACACAAGGCAAGACTTGTCGTCAAAGGGTATAAGCAGAAGCATGGGATAGATTATGAGGAAACTTTCGCACCGGTTGCTAGAATGGAAATTGTGAGAGCAGTGCTGTCCATAGCAGAACAAAACAAGTGGAAAGTTTACCAAATGGATGTGAAGTCAACATTCCTAAATGGAGTGTTAATGGAAGAGGTTTACATTGAACAACCTCTCGGCTATGAGAAGAAAGGCCAAGAGCACAAAGTGTGCAAGTTGAAGAAAGCTCTTTATGGGCTGAAGCAAGCACCAAGAGCATGGTACAGTAGGATATATTCATATCTACTGGAAAATGGATTTGAAAAGAGTGAGGGAGAACCCACCCTCTACATCAAATAAAAAGATGGAAAAATGTTGATTGTAGTTTTATATGTTGATGATGTTATTTTCACAGGTAATGATGATTACCTTATTGAAAATTTTAAAACAGTCATGAAAGAAGAATTTGAAATGACTGACATGGGTTTGTTGAAATACTTCTTAGGAACAGAAGTAGAACAAGATGAAAATGGGATTTTTATCTCACAGGCAAAATATGTTAATGAAGTGCTTGAAAGATTTAATATGCAGGAGAGCAAAGCAACGATCACTCCCACAGTGATGGAATTAAAACTCAGCAGAGAGGACAATAGCAAGGATTTTGATCCTAGCTTATATAAGAGCATAGTTGGTAGCCTCATGTATTTGACTACAACTAGGCCCGACATAATGCATGCTGTTAGTTTGATTTCCAGATTCATGGAGAAGCCAAAGGATGCACATTGGCAGGCAGCGAAGAGAATTCTGAGGTATGTTAAAGGTACAAAAAGGTTTGGTATTTTATATACTGCTTCAGAAAATTCAGATTTAGTTGGATACACTGACAGTGATTGGGCTGGAAGTGTAGATGATCGAAAGAGCACTTCCGGTTATGTTTTTCACATGGGTTCAGGAGCCATTTCATGGGCTTCTAAAAAATATCCCATTGTAGCATTGTCTACAACAGAGGTAGAATATGTGGCAGCTACATCAGCAACATGTCAAGCAATTTGGATGAGGAGGATGTTAAGAAGTTTGTGCCAAGAGCAGGTAAAAAGAACAGTGATTTACTGTGACAATAGCTCAGCGATTGCATTATCGAAGAATTCTGTGTTTCACAAGAGAATGAAACACATCGACACAAAGTTTCATTACATCAGAGAATTGGTAAACAATGGTGAAAATATTTTGGAACACTGCAGAACTCAGGAGCAGTTTGCAGACATTTTGATCAAGCCATTGGGGCAGAAGAGTTTTGAGTTTTTGAGGAAATGTCTGGGTATGACTGATAACCCAGCAGCTGAAAGTAAGGGGGAGTGTTGAAAATTACTTTCAGCTGTGCAAAGCACAATGAGCCGCCTTCCATTTCTATCTGCAGGATATTGTATGCGAGCCGCTTGCTAAAAACAGTGAGCAGTCAACTTCAGCACTGTTTTTTTTGAAACGGAGAAATTTAACATCAAACCCGGATTTGAAATTTCACTGAGGCGGATTGGAAGAGATTTCGGGTCACACTCAGCCGTCCGTACGGCTGCCCAAAATCGAATCCGGGAAAACTCATAAGGCAGATTTAATAGAAATTTCGCGTCACAATTTTGGTGACGTCAGCTGGGTTTTTTGTGACCCGAAATCGATTGCAAAAAGGTTTAATTTTTTGTTGACGTCCAGTGGTCAAAGTCTTTTATATCATAGTCTGTTTTAATATTTGGTTTTAACAATCATGCGTAAAGTCCACCTACATATATATGTTTTACATATATATCATATGCACATTTTCAAAAAGGGAGGCCGTGGGCCATAGTTGGTTTTAGATTTTAGTTTTTTAATTTATTTTTTTATTTAACATTACACCATATATGTACGTCATATGGTATAGGCGGAAAATGGATAATAGACTTCTGTTTTAAAGTTTTATTTTAATATAGTTTTTTTTATATGTTGTAAAAGTTCTGAGGCATATAAAAAAAAGGCCTGTGTGAAAACAGTATTGTAAGTTTTTATTTTTACACACAGCAGTGTAAAAATTTGAATTGCACAGCAGTGCATTCATTTTTTGAAGAGACAGAGTATTTTCTCAACACACAACAGTGAGTTGAAAATGCACAAATAGAGTGAAATTTTAGAGAGTGTGAGTTTTGTTTTGAACTGTGTTTTGAAGCAGTCAAAGATTTTTTGTATTCCCTCAGTCAGAGGTAATTTTGTAACCAAGTTTTTGAAGCTTAATGAAATAGTTTTTAGAGTGAAAACTCTGTCTCCAGTGAAATTTGTTTTCAAATATTTTCTCTGTGTTGAAGAGGGGGAGTTTTATTCTCCATTGTTGTTCTGGAATTTTAAATATTCCAACAATGATAGTCTGTAGGGACCACGGGATTTTCTATTTGTTTCTATTTCATCGTATTTTGGGGGAACAAAGAATAATTTTCATGAATTCCAGGTGGAAAGAATATCAAATAAAGACATATAGATATATAGTCTCAAAATAAAAAATAGAAAACAAATTATATATATATATATATATATATATATATATATATATATATATATATATATATATATATATATATATATCTTTCTTTTTTTAATAATAAAATAATAAAATAATAAAACAAATAAAAAAATCAAATTGATAATGATTTGTTGTTTAAAAAAAAAAAAAAAAAAAAAAGCCAATTACTTGTTTCCCAAAGGATACAAATGTTCTTTCAAATGTTTTCAATGATTGTTAAAAAAATCAACCTTCTTGCAAACCAATAAAAACACTTTGAAAAAGTATTAAGCAATCAAATGATTAAACTACATGAGGACATGCAATACTTTTAGTTGGGGGGTAATAAAATTATGTTGGTGGTGCATAATAAAAGTATATTGATTGGATGCATATACTAATATCTAACAAGTGAAATGAGATTGGTGTTGTGTAGGTCAACGAGAAGCTTATGCAAAAAGCCTTAACATTAGGATGCGGCACCCTTTTCATCCATGATTAGTGTAACTTCGAAAAACAATAATAAATGGACATTTCATAAATTCTTGAAAATAAGCTAATTTGTTTTGAGTCACTTCATACACAAATCATCGACGGAGGTGGCACACAAAGGTGACAATTTTTATGCAGGAATGGTGCTAAGTTTTTCAGGGTTAAAGACGATCTAATGCAAAAGTGATTTTTAGAAATCACAATGAAACATGCATCATTGGACGCTTGAAGGAACTAATTATTCACTGCATATATCATGACATTTTCCGCTACACAAAAATCATTTTGCGTCATGATTACTCACATTTTTCCTTCCAAGCACCTTAATCATCCTTATGTTGCAACCCATCTTCCATTTCCTTATCCTTCATGACTTCATACATGCCTATTTTTCTAAACAACATATATCATTTTCTTCTTATTTTTCAGTTCATTTTTCCTTGTCAATAAAAATCCCAAGATCTCTTTCCATGATTACCTTGCCCTACCATATACACTACCTGATTTTGAGATCTTTACATCTATAGTCCTATCAATCATTTTATACAAACTCGCGTTGACTGATGTGGGATTCCTCAAGGCCCACCTTTCAACAAGTCTCGACCCATCGACTTCAGTATCTTATCTGGGATAGAGACTAGTGTCATCATTAGTACCTTGAGGCTTGTATTCCCTAATGACAGGTTCTCTCGATGAAAGTCATGGGAATACATCAATGCCTCTTGATCGATGGATCTTGCAAGTGGCTCGATATCAGATCATTTATTCACACTTCTCAAGATGTACTTGGGTACCTTGGCACTCATTGACATCAATGGTGAGTTTTTCTCGCATTGATTAACGACATCCATTAATGGTCGGTAATCCAATGACTTATTTTCATGCTCGAAACCAACACATTCATTCACATGAATAGAATTGTACCATCGAATTTTTGAAGAAATTGAAGACTGTATTTTTCATGACTCCATCAACAGTTGCGACAACATTCGCAGTTCCACTTTCAGACATCATCTTCAGATTCATACAACCAAGAAGCAGTATAAATTCCTTCACTTCATCTAGCAGCAACACTTCATATTCCATCACTTCATCCAACAGCATGATATTCACATGATCCAACACCATGATATTTTCCTGATTTAGAAGCATGACATATTCTCTCATGCAAATTAGCATGACATTTTCCAGATCTAGAAGCAACAACTACTACATTTAAATTGCATAGTTCATCAACTATTTGGGTAAGTGAAGGTATGTTATTTTCTAATTTTTAATCAAAAAAATTTCTTACATGTTGAAAATAAATGAACTTGGAAAATTATCTCGCCATATTACATCATCTTTCACCCTTTTGTAAACATAACACATCTTCAGTTTGGGGGGGGGGGGGGGGTGTGGGTTGTGGGGTGAATATTCGTAACCATTTCATTCCATTTATCATCTCACATATTGTCTACCAACATGACTCTTCCAAACTACACTTCGTTGCAATTGATTCAAATACATTGATATATATTTTGGCATGATTCAAAAATATGAGAAAATGTTTTCTTATGTATATTAATGACTTATCATTTCTAATACATGACTTATTATTTTCAGTAAATGTGTTAAAAAAGAAAAGAAAGAAAAGAAATGAATGTTGTTAACACAAGAACCAACATTTGTTATATTCATGGTTGTTAACACAAGAACCAACCATAGAAAATATCAGTTGCAGTACATGTATTTTATATCCAGGAATGATACATTGTTAGAAACCATAATTATGCAAAGCCAAAAGTTTTTATCCATGTAAGGTTGCATGAGGACATGCAACAAGTTCAGTTTGGGGGTATGTTGGGTCTCGTAATTGTCACATTTTCATCATGTTTATCCTCGCCATTCCTCACATTCCATCACCTCATTTAACCATTTAACATACCATCTCCATGGGTTCACCTCATTATTTTCCAATTTATCTATTTTTAATATTATTAGAGAATGTATGATTAATTATTGAAAAATTGACATATTTCACTAATATCTTAAATGTGGATGAGCTCTGTAAATGTGTAGGATTATTTTGAAGAATTATTCAAAATCATATTGAATATTTCCTCCACCATTTCAATAATTCAAAGGATAATTTTTCAAGCTTATTCCAAGGACAAGATCATGGAGATTTGGAACATATCTCATCCAAGATTTGTGGGAGATGAGTGAGGATTTGAAGGGATCATATTTTTTAATTATAGGGATATTGGTTGAGAGAAAAGTGGATTTGTAATTATGAGTTGATTATCTTGTTTTCAAAGCACTCATGTATAAATAGGAGTGCTCTTTCTCCAAGTGGAGAATGTAAGAAGAAATGTAGAAGAAAGGAGAAGATAGTAGGAGAAACTTGAGAATTTGATTTTCTTATTTTCTGAAGTTAATTGAAGACAAAATTTATCATTTTATTTTGCATTGAAGAAGTTTTAGTAGTTGAAAGTACTCTCAATGTATGAGGCAAGGGTGGAGGGCCCCCACACCGAGCTAAGTACACTTCTTAGTTTATTTCGTAGCTGCAATTTCTGAATTAGTTTTCTTATGTTTAATTTGTTTATTTTCAAGAACTGATGAATCTAATGATCATTCTTAACCTGCATATGAAAGGACAAACAAGTGTTTAAGTTAAGCACTCTTTCTATCTAATCAAGATTTTTAGTTAGAATTCATCTTTACATGTCTTTACATGCTTTGATTGTTGATGGATCTTAATCTTGTTTCTATTCTGCATATGAAGAGAAAAACCAATATTTAAGTTAAATACTTCTTCTATCTAATTAAGAGTTCAAACCTAAGATTCATTTTTCATGTTTTTCTGAATTCTTGTTTTCACAATAGCATTGATGATAAATGAAATAAATGATGAAGGACAACCAGGACCTCTTTTAGTGAAGAGCCTCTTCAATTATTATTTCATGTATCTTAATCTAATGTTTAGTTAAGTTAATTTTTTCACAATAGTATTAATGATAAAAGAAATAAATGATGAAGGACAACCGGGATCTCTTTTAGTGAAGAGAATCTTCAATTATTACTTTATGTATCTTAATCTATTGTTTAGAAGTTAGAAATTATTTAAGTTAAATTTATATTTGTAACATGCATTTCCCTACTCATCAATAATTCATCTTCTAAACTTGACTGTGGTTGAAATCCATATATTTTGGAGATGCTTCTAAGTTTTACAAACCTGGATTGATAATTAAATGCTCATGTTAATTTACCCAATAAATTGACCCAACACACACTCTTTCACCTCATTCAACACCTATGATTTCTTGTTACGACGTTTCCAAAACACATATACAAAACTCGAGGAATTCATAGACCTGTGTTAAAAGGAAATGTAGATATTGTTATAAAATGGTAGGAGGATGTTGTGATAGGTCTAAGAAACAAAAAAGTGATAGGTTAGAGTGATGCTCCTCTTATGGAGCACACTAACACACAGAAAAAGGAGAAAACATACATGATCGTTAGAAAAGGGAGTTAATCAAGGGTAAAACTAACACCCTAGTATCATATCATAGAATTAATAAAAGCACTAAGCGATGAGATGAGCAAGCCTCCATGAGCACTTGAGTCGACAGAAAAAAATGTAAGAGGAACTGAGTGGGGTTGACGAGCATAGAATCTAAGCTCCGATACCATGTTAGGCCAAGGACATAACTCCCAAATTTGACTTGTTGTTGCATTGATGAGAATAGGCTTATATAACATATATGAGTGGATATTGGTTTCATATTCCAAGGTTGATTCTTATTATAATTGTTCATATTTCCTTTTATTTACATATTTACAAGATATTCACTCAATCCCCGAGGACACGGTGTCTAACAATTCTAAAAGATTATTTGTAGCAATGTATTGAGTTGCTTCTAATTTATTCATATTGGAAATGAAATGATTAAGTAAATTCTCATTTGTTTCTTCTTGAAAATTAATAGCTTGAGCAATAGATAAAAGAGGTTGAATTAATTCTTCTTCTTAATATGATTTTTCAAGCCAAGACATTTGTTCCAATTCACTTAAGGATTTAGTAGGAGGATAAAGTGTGACTTGTTTTCTTTTATCACCTTTTTAAATTGAAATATTTTCTTATCTACAACTAATGAATGCATTAGCTATAGCTAGCCATGGAATTATAGCTAGGCATGGAATTCCAAGAATTAAGGGATTTCTACCTAGATTATATTTATTTTGAAGAATTAAGAAATCTAGCATACATTTCTCTGAATATAAGGAGACCATGATATTTTTAATTACACCTTCTAATTTCACTCTTAATGTATCCGCTAATTCTAAAATTGTAGGTTTTGGTCGAAGATTACATATATCCAATAGTTCATTGTTTCCATTGTCATAACAATAATAATTTATCCTAAGTCAATTAAAGTGTTTGGAATTGAAATATTTTTTATAGTGATTGTTACTTTTGGTATATTGAGATCAACATATTTTTCAGTTGCAAATCTAGTTTACACCAAGTTAGTTAAATTTCCAATAACATGAGCAGTGAGTGGATCCTTTTTGTATGTATATATATATATATATATATATATATATATATATATATATATATATATATATATATATTTCTACCGGATTTCTAATTCAAACATAATTCCCTTATTATTTTTACATAAATTGATGTCTTTTATTGCTTGCAATAAAGGAATTTTAACATAAATGTTTTTCAATTCATTTAGAAAAACATACTTAAGAGGAGTCACTAGATTTCCCAAAATCAACCTCTTGGGATTGGGAGGTGATTTGGATGTTGGTGAATTATCCTTCTAAGATTTAGTTCTTTTGTGTGAATATGTTGTGCAAATTTTGTTAGGAATTTCCTCCATTTGTTTTTATTCTTCCACAATTATAGGGCATTCCTTTTGGAATACTTTACCTGATCTTAAGTGGATATCATGAATATAAACAATTGAATATGAAGGAGTATTTTCTTCTTTAGTACTATATACAAATTTTTCCAATTTATTATTTGGATTTGTCATTGGCAAGGTTGGTAGCTAAGTTGGTCTTGGTGGTGGTTGGATAGATGGAAATTGTAACTTATGTGGTTGAATTATTGGTGGTGAAGGAATAGGGTATGATTATTGAGATAATTGGGGATATTGCACAAATGGTGCTTGTGGATATTTTTGTGGATATTAATGATAAGGAAAATGTTTTTGTTGATATTTCTATTGAGGCTATGGTGGTTGATAAGATTTATGAAGGTTGTAGGGGGTGGCTTTTGTAGGTAGATCTTTGTGAACCCTATTGAAAAGGTTAGTTTTAGGCTTGCCAAGAAATATTAACATTCCATGTGTTTCAGATAGGATTTGCATTAAAATATTAAGGGAATTGTTGAGTAGAGTGTTGAAACATACATGTAGGTCTCAGTTTCCAATGTATTCTTAGTGCAACATAATATAAGGATTATACTACTTTGGCCTCTCCTTTGTAGGTGTTGAGTTATATAATTGTTATATTTTCACATCCTTTTTGGCATCATTTCTTAACCTTTCCCTTGATTTTTAAACCCTTTTCCACTTTTCTATAATTATGTTTTGTTTTATTTTAATTTTTTTATGTGAGATTAGGCATAATATTTTCCAACACATTTATTTTGGTATTTTAAGTGAACTTGTGTCCAAATATTATAAAAATAAAATATTCTAACTTATCTTGAAAGATGGGTGAGTTTGGTGATGTGTATAGGTAAAATTGGAAACTCCAATAATGCTAAATTTTAGCATTAAGAATCAAATATGTATTTGTTCTTCAATATTTGGAGATTTACCATGGATTTGGGATGATTACTCAAGAATATTGGATAAATAAGAATCATTTAAGATCTATTATCAAATATATTGGAGGTATTTTTGAGAATATATTTAGAAATAATTATCTTCTAATTATTAGTAAATGGTTGTAACCACATGAAGGATGTGTGGATCTGAATTTATTATCTTCTTATCTTATTGTCAAAGAAAGATTATGTATAAATAAGAGCACCTCCATTTCAAAGAGGAGATATATTTAGTGTTTTTAATTAGAATACTTAGAGCTCGCTCCAAGATTTTGTTTCTGATTTTCAACTTTTTGTAGACAATTTAGTGTGTTTTCTAAGGTGTGGAGGTCCCCCACAAACCAAAGATTTTGCACATCTTTCCATGTATTGTTCATTCATATAGTATATGTTGGTATGACCTATGTATATATATGTTATTTTATGTTCATAATCTTGTGTATTTTTATTCCTTATTTGTATAATTTGTTTATGCTTGTGTGAGCTCACTAGTACATTCAATGCCATACTGTTTTCTATAGTTTATATGGATATTTACATTTTCTCACTTTAAATATGATTTATGAGATTTATTTATTACAGGGTAGTTGTTTCATATGAGGATAATCTAATTGAAAAGCTTGGGCAAAGCACTAGAAGTTCCATTCACGACTCTTGTTGGTGGAAAATGACCCAACCCTTTTGATAACTTTTTCACTTAGCATCATATTCATCAACACCGTAGTTCATTGCTTTCAGTCATTTACTGGTTTCCTTATATTATATTAACAGTTTTGGAATATATTAGTTAAGAGGATGAGTAGAAGACTATGAGTGACCACCCATTTTCACTCTCACAAATGGAAAATTCCATAGTGCATCATAAGTATCTCAATTAGTGCTCAGTAAAAATATGTTAGATTAACTAAAAGACTATTGGAGTGTCCACATTCCTTTAGTAGCAAGAAATTCCCTAGTGAATTAATAAATACCTTCGATTAAATTCACTTGACCATCTTAATTTCCAAGAATTTGAGTGTGAACTTGGTCTCTTGAACATCATTAAGTAGAGGAATTTGACTTGTGTAAGAAGTCTTAGTGAATTCCCAGACTGAAATGTTCATAAATCAAGTAGTGTGTTTTACATTTCAAGCCCGTGTGATTATAATAGAGATTTTTTTTAATGTTTTCTTGACATAGTCTTTAGTTTTTCCTTTTGATTTTAATTAAACCTAGAAGTGACAACTAATATAATCTAACTCATTAAATATTGCAGCATTTTTCCAAGTTTACGAACACTAGTTTGATAGGAATATCGTGTTCTAATTAATTCTCTAAATTAGTTTAACATTTTTGGTGCCATTGTTGGGGAGATACATTTTGAGTTAATTAGACTTAATTTTTTCTTGAAAATTTTCATTTTTCACAAATATAAACATTTTAGGATTTAAAAGAGTGGAGACAGTAAGATAAGAGGTAAGAACATGCACATGCACTTTAGTTGAGTATCCACAGATACAAATCATGCTTATATTTTCTTAATTAATTTATATTTAATTATGTTCATTTATGAAATATTCTAGACCTAGGGATTAGAAAAATACTAAAACCCATCCAAACACTAATAAAACCAACCAATAATCCATTTGTAAGGCAGGGAAAAAGGAATATGCTAAAGAATTTGTTTAGTAAATGAAGTTATACGCCCATAAGTATCTTCTCAAATCCTTGTCCACAATTCATAATTGCCACTAGGGATGAATATTTATTAAAAGATAGATGATGTGTAAAGCATCTGTGAAGAGGATCCACAAGAGGAGAACCAAAAATATTCTTATAGCTATCCTTGTAAGGAGTAAAAGCAGTGATGGGCCACATCTAATGAATAAATACAACCCTTGTGCATTCAAGAATGCAATGAACAACTTTCACAAGAAGGAATTTATGGTATGACAACAATGGTAGCCAAGAAGTCAAATATTACATTGAAACATGGTTCCAAATATTCATCAGACCATAAAATCACTCCACTTCTTGATATTTCATGACATCAAATTCATATGAACATCTCACCTCTCATGTCTAAGTATTAGTTAAGGTATGCTTTTCAAACTTGGATATCAGTTTACTTATGATATTGTTAAACAAATGGATGCATTGGAAAATTATCTTATACTTAAGTGAATGCCTTGTTTTTCTAAAATAGAATAGGATAGTATAAAATAATAAATGAATTAATAAAAAAAAAAATCATTATAATTTGGTTCAATATTGCATGAATAATCATTCTTATCATTGCTCAATACTCAATTGGAGAGGCTTTTATGAAAAAATGCAGCTACAATAGTCCTACTTTGGAAGGCCATATGGGATAATTCTTAAAACCTATTTATAAAAAATTTAAGCCTTGAAATATAATTTCTAAACCATTTTTAAATTTTCAATTTGGATATCAAACGAAAAATATATGGCCAAATTAGTTACTATGTATCAAGTTGAAAATTTAAGGACAAAGTCAATACAATCAATATTTGAGGGAATTAATGGGAATATTTTTACAATATGATTCCACGAGAGATATAACTTGGAATATAATTTCCAATGCAATTTTAATCACCTCAATATAACATCGTAGGAAAAGGTTATGCTCAAATTACTAATTTCTTGTCATAAATCTGCAATGTGACAATTCTACATTTTGATTCTTCATCGACATATTTAACATATAAAATAATATTATTTTTAAAATATATTTCTAAGGGAGATATAAATTCGAGTATAGTCTAAGTCACAATTTGAATCAATTCATTTGGAGGTCACGTGAAAAATTTATACAAAATTTAGTGTCTGCGTGTCTTAAAATCAACATAGTGAAACTCGCCTCCTAGGTTTTTTCATCAAAAAATTTGTGATATCGAACCAAGGTAAATTAAAAAAATATTTATAATAGATATAAAAAAAGAAATACACTTTAGTATAAAAGTGGAATCACTTCGATATGATATTGAATGAAAATATTATGATCCAAACAAAGATAAATGGTATAGTAAAAAATTCACAAACAACTCTATCAAGTAGGGTGATCTTCATCATGTTTTGCACATCATTTTAAACCACTTTGAAAATATGTTTATTCTAAAAGTATCCATATTAATTTACTTTAATTGGGTTTTGAAATCACTCCAATCAAACATAAAAAAATAGTTTGTGAACAAAATGTTGTTGGGATGTCTAGATGGCCACTACTTCTCAACTAGTAAACAAATGCATTTTTCTTTGTCTATATTATTTTAATTTGTTTCCTATGAATTTTTTACAATTATTATATATAACTCTTGAAGGGAGAAATATTCATCACCTTTCTTGCCCATCATATCATATTTTATTACAGGAAAGTGTTAAGTTTTTGCAGGTCTTGGGAGGATCAAAGGGGTCAACTTAATAGACAAGTAGTTTCCAAAATCAATCTTTGAAAAATTGTATACAAGAATATGAAATAAAAATATTCAAGTAAAAGAAAAGTAGAAACTCATATGATGTTGATTTCATCAAATAATCTCAAAATTCTTGTATCTTACCTTCATATTCCAACCAACAATATCAATAAACCTGTAATGCTACAAGATGGATCAATATCAAGGAAAATGACATGAAGTCATTCATCATCAGAAGGAGAAGTCAAGTAAGTTCTATGTCAAATCGCATCCATCATGAAATTTATACCAAAATAATCCTCTTAGAAGCCCATTATTTCATGGTATGCTCATTCATTTTCCTCCCTCTAATCTTAACAATCCATCAATGTTGAAGTCCAAATTTCCATGTGCTTATGTAGTCAACCTTAAAATTTAATCTTCCTACTAATACCAGATCATGACTTCAACCTATTTTCCCTTCACAAATTTCCATAATTTTCCACCTCACCTTCATACACCCATAACCCATGAATAAAGTCATTTAGCTCACATACCATGTTGAGTTACCTAATTTTTATCTCTATTTGAAAAAAAAAAAGTTTGTTTTATATGAAAATAATTTATCTATTGTCCTATAAATATTGTATCAGTCCTGTGTTGATATTCCATGGAAATAAAATAATATCAAGGTCATGGGACATGTATTCCAAGCTGAATGGAAGGTGAAACATTCTAGTGTGCATCACTTATGGTTTATTAATGGCTATTAAAATTGGAAAAGGCATTGGAAAATGAAAAGGGCAATAAATGAAAATTTAATATAAGAAATAAGGAAAATAGGAGAAAAGGAAGACGAAGAGACACAAATATGCATGCAAGGGAAACTAGAGATAAATTAGAGGAAAACGAAAGAAAAAATAAAAGGAAAAGAAGAGACTAGACATCAATGATAAAGAAGGAATTAAATAAATACTTCATAACTTTTGTTAGTTCTAGCTTTGATCACTTTTAGGAATAAAGCTCTAAGAGAATAGAGAGGAAGCACTTGGAAAAGAAAGTAAGCAAAGGAAGACAATGTATCACATTGAAAGGATTAGAAGAGCAGCTACAACATGAGGAAATTGTAGGTAACAGGTTGCATGTATGATTTCATTGCTGATATTTGGATGCATGGAACATGTAGTTGGTTATTTAGTTGCTTTGTTGTCATTGGCATGGGATTTTCCTAGACTGATAATTTTTATAGCCTTGCCTTGCTATTTCTTGGATAACCATGGTGTTTTGGGTTCCTTGTTTGGTTTAATATTTTGATGGTCGGTAGAATTTGGATCTTGGTAAGGTGGTCTTGGGAAGTTCCCAAGGGTCAAGGGTGGAGATGGGATTTCTCCCAAAACTCTTGACAGATGGGTGGAGACAAGAAAATTCCTCTAAGTATGGTGAAGAAAGTTGGAGGAATCCAGTATTGTTTGGTGTAAGTGATTTTTGGACCAATTTAGGTGAAATCAATGTGGTTGAGGGTTGAGGTGGTTTGGCCTCTGGAATCCCTGGTTGGTTATGTTTTGGTTTAATCTATATGATCCCACATTCATGCTTGGAATATAGAATGTAGGTGATTCGCTGAAAGAGATATTTGTTTCAACCCAATCTATGGTCGGGTGGTACGTGGAAGTCCCTAAATTGGTTAGCTTATGTATATGTTATTATGTGTTATTTCTTATTAAAAATAAATCGACACATGATTGGGTTATTATGTTGAATTTATGACTGGTTTGTCATGGATTCATTCTATTTAAATGTTGGTTAAAATAATGGTACATTATTTTTGTATAATGTACTCTTGTTATGGATCTTGATTATGGCTTGATAAGTTATTGAATGGTATATGATTGCATGGGCTATCAAGTGTTTTTGTAGCTAGTTTGAGAGGGAATTGAGCCTTCTTGATGATTTCTTGTTGAATTTAAGTAGACATTGAACATATATGAATTCATGACCTGTAGTTACTATGTTTACCATGTGTTTGAAGAAATGTTTTTGATGTGTTTGGAAATTTCTGAGCAAGATCTAGCCTTAGTAATTATGATTCATACTTATTATCATCTTAGACTGATTTTTGGATAGTTCTGGGTTGTTCTGGGTAGTTTTTAAGCGTGCATGTTAGTTTTCTATGTGTTTATCATGCATGCATGGTGATTATTTATTGTTATAGTTATGATATCCATGTATGGGTTAGCATGCTTGTGATGTTGTATCGTGCTAATCTGGATTGGACTATTTATATGCAATAGCCTCCCATGAAATACATTAAGGTATGTTTTTTATTATGTTTTACATAGATAACAAGGGCATATTGCAGGAAAGATAAGGACAAGAGATGAAGAGTAGAATAGTCGAGTACAATTTATATGACTCTTTGTATAAGCCTAAAGAGACATTGGTAGTGTTAGGGTCCTATAAATATATGATTCATAATTTTGAATTGAATTTTGATAGTCTTGTAAATATGTACATACCTTGCTTTCTGCAAGTTGTTTTCCCATATTTTGAAAAAAATAAAAATACAATAATAATAATAAATCGAAAAGAGGGTAAAAAGTCCTAAAAGAAAGATCAAAGGACTTAAAAAATATAGACCCCAAAAGAAAAAGATGAAAATAAGACATGAAAGTGAGCAAGTTCAAATGCCACTACTTTTTACTTTTTCTGTTAAATAAATGATTATGGCAGAGTGTCAATAAATGCCATAATCCATGATGAGTTAAACCGTTTAATCTTGAATTGTCATGTTTTCAATTTCCATGTTTTAGATAGTGAATAAATATTTGTCAGACAGTTTAATCCTGACAAATCATTAGTTAGGTAGAAAATAATGAGGAGCTCAACAGTTTAATCTGAGCCCTCAGATGAAATAAGGTAGAATTAGATAGTTTATGCTTTCAAAAGAATAAATGTTTGAAGGTTGCAAGCTTAAATGCACCTGCCAAAAGGAAGAAAAAATGTTAGAGTAATGTTGGGTAGGTAGAAAGAAGTGGGAAAAAACATGTAATATTCATCACCAGGCAAAAAAACACTAATTTCCCCTCCCCTATAAGTATTCAGTATTCTAGACTATCATTCAAATAGACTCAGAGCATTTCTCTGACTTTTTTTGGGACCCAACCCAAGGCTCGATGACTGGTTAGTTGAAAATGTTGAATTCTTATGTTAAATCCCCAATTACCATTATTTATCCCTCATTCGTACATTTTAACTCATTTTCATAAGTAAGGACTCATTCTTACTTAATGAAACATAAAACCCCATTTAATTAACTTCCTTCATTAAGAAAACATACAAAACCCTCAAAAATACTTTATCCTAAGTAAATTGGTGAAATGATGAAATGACAAGCTTTGCTTTATTTATTCACTTTACTTAGTCATTTTGTGTATTTTTGTGTATTCCTTTCCCCTTGTCATATTAACTTCTAACTTAGTTTATTAATTCCCTAAACTACATCTTATCCTATTTTTATAAATCCCTTTATCTAAATATCCCCAAAAACCCACTATTATAAAGATTTTGGACCAAATTTATTATTCACATGTTGAAATAAAATCCAAATAATGCGCCCTTTGGTCTAAAACTAACTTTAAGTAAATACCCTGCACCCTATGGTTATAGACCCTTCAATGGTTTAAAAATATATAATAAAATAAACCCTGCGCCCATACATATGTTCAAAACTAAACATATTCCCCCGCACATCACATTTTTATCCTAAGTTTTAAACCAAATATAGTTTTTTTTTAAGTTTCAAAAGGAAAAAACCCCACGCCTTTGCAACCGCACATATCAAGCCTTCCCCGCAATACTAACCCTTTCCCTCATAAACTTTTAACCCAAAGTCTGTTGAAATAAACTAAGGTTTATTTAATAAAATCAAAACCCTCGCCCCGTATATATAAACCCCGCATCCATATTCATTAAACAATATATAATTTAAACCTTATATAAATTATTTTTACCCATCTACGCATATATAAGTTCCCCTGTCCCATCATTTTATTTCATCGCAGCTTCCCATTCAATCCTGACCCGTCGCATTCATCCCTTAGATCCAACGGCAAATATACGATATCGCGTTGAAAAGTTGATCGATCACCCGAACTCCAAATGCACGCGAAATGGGTGGTTTCACGATACCTTTCCCCTCCACGTGGCCTACATTCATTCGATCGTGTGCGTTTTGAATAAAACAACTTACCACTTGAACCTTGCGTGATAACCACTGTTTGGTTTTGCATTTAAATTCTGAAACCGCTTCCCGCCTGATGCGACATAAATTTAATGTTGATTAAATGCAACTTATATGTATGGTTAAAACCTTTGAACAACATTAATTGTTTCCTTATTGCGTGTTCTAACCCTCTACACTGCCTCTCGACTGTAAAAAAAGCTCTATATAAAGCTTTTTAAGCCCCTGGTTGACATTGTTACGCTCAAAACCTTTGAAGTTTCTAAAATACACCTGTGAAGACTGTTGAGGAGCTGTGCATCGCTCCAGATAAACTGTTGAAGCCAACATTTCAACCAAGAATCGTGAAACCCTTTATCCTCTGTGTGCCTTTTCAAGCAAATTTTATCAATTTTCAAAGTTTAAGAATCCATTTTAAAGATCTAAAAGGCTAAAAAAATCTGAAAATACCCTGAATCCCTATTTCTCTATCAAGAAACGCATAAAACCCAAAATAGAATATCCTTGACCAAATTTGCTCAATTATCCCTCTGTTAAAGAAAATTACTCCTGCAAACAATCTAATCTTACAGAAGTAGCCAAAAAATGCCTAAAAAACAGAGTTAAACCTCCACAGATAGATCTCATTCCACAGGTATTTCAAAAAAAACCTTCAATCACCTCCTTGCAAACCTGGATTTCATTAACAAATTGTTTGATTTTTGTAAGTTGTTATCAGAATATGGATTTGGACCAACAATTTCAATACTAGTTGACAAAATTGTTTGCTCCAAATTCTCAGATTTTAATTCAAAAGCTTCATTCAACAAACAATTTGTATACAAATAAAGAATAAAATCAAGTCAGAGAGAGATCAAAATGATGAAATGTGCATAGTGAATGGTAAAAGTGAAAACATAACAGTCAAAGAGCATCTGAGTTAAAGTGTATCAGGTAAAAGTCAGAGTGAAAGTTAAAACAAAGTTACAGAGCAGTCAAGGAGAAACAGTTAAAGTAAAAAAAAAGGCAGAAAAGGTTAACAAAGATGAAAATACTTTCACCAACAACAATGAAGTTTATCCAAAGTGAAATTAAAAACAGTTAAAAGAACAAAAAGGTTAAAAGATGAAAACATAACAAGAAAGAACATTTTTAGAAGTTTCAAGTTTAAGTCATTGTTTTGCAGAAACTATTGTGACCAATGCAAGATGAATTTTGATAAACTAAAGGATTTTTATGTTCTTAAGATTCCCAACTACAAAAACCTCTCTCACTTTTCTAACTGCCATTATGGATTTGGAAATATTAAACAATATTGGAAAGCACTTTTTGCAAAAAATTCCTGTTAAGTTATCATTTTGTAGAGCAGCTTGTGGTCAATAAGAAATACATCTTGCAAAACTGAAGGATGGTTTTGTTCCTAAGAGACCCCTCTTCAAAAACCTATCTCACTTTGTACACAGGTATTATATAATGAAAGATACATACGCATCTTTACAACCTATTTTTCAGACTCTGTAAAATGTTGTTTTACACATATTTTTGCAAAGCCTATTATGAACAATTGGAGCAAGAATTTAGGAAAATGAGAGAGGTTTATCTCACCAACTTATTAATATACAATAACCTCTTTCAAGTTTTACATATATATTTTTTATTGAGAAATAAAAATGTATCATTGGACCCCAAGTTTGCAGAATTGCTGGAGCAGAATGCACAAAGAAAGGAAACAGTTAGTGACTTGGATGCCTCATCATCAACTAAGACTTGAGATAAATTTGAATTCTCCTCTTTGTCATCACCTATCCATAAAAAATAGTTCCAAATAGATGCATTAGTTTTGAGTGTCCTTTACTTAAGTTCTATTTATGTAAAACAGTTGGAGATATTTGTAAACCAATCTTGATATTTTTAAAGATATTATAGTTTAGAAATTGTATAAATACTTAAATCTTTGAAGTATTTTGAGTGGAATAAAATTTATAAGATTACTATAGAATTTTTTTGATACATTGGAGGCTCTCATGTGTTGAATTCAAAGTAGCAGACTAGACAAAGCTAAAGTGGCATCATAATTCAAGATTCTTGCGATAAGTTGAAGAGTGAAGTACATCTCTTCTTGTCATTGTTTCTTTTCTGAGTTTCATGCAATTCATTATGTGTTTGATCTATCTTAATGTGTAACTAGGAATATTACTACAAGAATAGCCTTTTTCTCCTTGTTTTTAACTAAGTTACCATTTAAATGTTTTTTGTTGATTTTCGGTGTTAGGAATTCTTCATTGCTCCTACTCCCGTTTGACCCCTGCCTCCTTCTTCCATTTTCCGGATCAAAGGATCCTTCATTTCCCTTTATCCCGATCATACCATTTCATCAAAAACCTTTCCCCAAAACTCTGAGGGTTATCTACCTTGCCCTGAATACATTTGTACACCTTTGGGCTTGCCTTCTAGTACTACTATCTAGACTTAGACTCCATAGCCCAACGGACAAGTATATTTCTCTCTAGTTTAATCCTAAGTGATTTTTACCCACCAAAACCTTTAAAAAAAAACCAATTGTTCTATCATAACTAGCCTAAAAACATAAATCAAAACAAAGATAAATATTAAAGAGAGATCCCTCTCTGAATTCTAGGAAGGCTAGATCCTAGGATTTGAAGTAGGTTTGTGGTTACCCCTAGTGTTCTTTGACTAAAACCTCAAATCCCACAACTTAAGAAATTACTAGGGTGATAACAGGTAGTATCAGAGAGATCAATTGAGGAATAGGGAGAGGGACATTGTGAGTTACAAGGAAGATACTGAGTGGTTGATTGAGGCATAGGAAAGGATTTCCATATCTCAAGAAAAGAAAGAAGAATTTAATGCAGTGATTCTTCAGAGCCTTGTAGATTTGTAGAAGCATGGAAAACTCAGGATCAGTCAGGGACAGGAAGAAAATGCAAATGTTGTATAATATGGAATAATTTCTCAGAAGGGGTACATGATGGATAGGGATGATACAGTGAGAGGTGGTAGATCCTTGGATACACTTGATAGGAGGGCTAGCACTCATGGATTTTATTCTAGCTTCGGTTCTGAGAGAAATCATCGCCATCATCACCAACATTCTTATAGGAGGAGTGATATGGGATACTTTCCATAATATTTCAAGAAAGACAAGCCTCCTACATTTGATGGTGAAATGAAGAAATTATAAGATGCAAAAGCATGACTGCTTGGGATGAATAATTTATTCAAGTTGCATGATTATTCATTGAACATGAAATCCAATATGGCTACCTTTAGTCTCGAGGGAAAATCAAATAGCTAGTAGGAATATGTTAAGCATGTAAGAGGCATGAGGGAAAAGTAGTTTATTTTGGATGAGGTTGAAAGAATATTTAGGAATAACTATCTATCTAAGAGATATTATGATGGGAAGGTCGAGGAATTATATGAGCTCAAGATGGGTTCCATAACAAATGAAGAGTATACGACCATATTTCTAGAGTTGTTGAGATATGTTCATTATCTCGAGGATGAGAAAGAAAATATTCAAAGGTTCATCAGTGGGATTCTCCTAGCATTCAAAGGTTGGATTGAGTTTGATGAGCCTCGGTCATTGGAGGAAGCCATCATAAATTTGAAGCATTGTTATGATCAGTCAAAGCGCAAGCCTGAGTTCAAGTGGAACTAGAAAGATAATGAGAAGATGAAAGGAAAATGGCCTGAGAAGTGAGGAAGATCTCAGGATGCAAGTGACAAGGAAAATTTGGGACCTAATAAGAATTTCAATGTAGCTGAGAGAGGACATGGGTCTCATCCCGAGGAGTAGAAAAATAAAGTTGATGAAAGGAAATATTTGATGTGTTGGGCTTGTGGTGAAGAGCATTGCAGGAGGAATTTTCCATCACATCAGGGTGGTATGCCTCAAATTTAAAGTGCTTAGGAGGCGCAAATAGTTGGAGATGTAGGCTAGGATATTCCCAAGATTTATGTAGTAGTGGAAAATAGGTAGACATATAATCAAGCATCCATTATCGAGATGGAAGGTAAGCTTTTCGATCAAGTTGTTTCCATTTTGATTGATCCTGGATCTAATTATAGATATATTAGTCCTAACCTGGTGGATAAGTGTCTATTGAATAAAGAGATGCATGTATAATCTTGGTTGGCGCAATTGGCTACAGGGACCAAGAGAAGAGTTCATCACTGGGTGGGATCTTGTGCATTTGATATGAATGGCATGCCTACATCAACAAATCTAAATGTGCTTCCTTTGGGATCATATAACATGATTTTGGGCATGGACTAACTGTTCATTTACAGGATGAAGGAGGATTGCTATGACAAGGCCACTAAGTTCCTGGATGATGATGGAGAAAAAATAATCTTACAGGGAAAGAATAATCGTACATTAGTGAGAATGGTTACATATATGCAAGCCAAGCGTAGGTGTAGGAAGGGATTTGTATTTTTTGCAGTTCATGTTTCCTATGAAAAATGGAAAGAGGATGAGGATGAAGAAGTCCTTAGGAATTATCCTATATTGCAGTAGTTTCGGATGTGTTTCCTGCAAATATTCCAGAGTTTCCACCTCATAGGGAGGTGGATTTCTCTATTGAGTTGGTACAAGGAGAAACACTAGCATATAAGGTTTCATACACAATTAGCACTTCAGATTTGGTGGAATTAAATTTTCATCTTAAACATATGTTTTATAAGTGATACATAAGGCCAAGTGTATCTCCATGGGGTTCACTAGTGTTTTTTATAAGGAAGAAGGATGGTACTCTCATATTGTGCATTGATTACAGGAAGTTGAACATGGTGACTATCAAGAACATGTATCCATTTTGTTGGATTGGTGATTTTTTTGATAAGATGAAGGGAGAAACAATGTTTTCAAATATTTATCTAAGATCAGGATATCATCAGGTGTGCATCAAGGAAGAAGACATCTACAAGGATCCATTTCGTACAAGGTATGGGCACTATGATTTGTTGTGGTTATTTTTGGTCTTACCAATGATCCAACCATCTTCATTTGTTTGATGAATTGTGTGTTTCAACCTTAAATGGATAATTTTGTGATAGTATTTGTGGATAATATATTGGTATGTTAAAATAATTAGGAGGAGCATGCAGTGCACTTGACAACAATTTTGATGTTGTTGAGAGAGCATAAGTTGTATTCCAAGCTCAACAAGTGCAGTTTATTTCAGACTCACATTCATTACTTGGTAAATGTTGTTTCCAAAGAATGGATAATAGTGGATTTAAAAAATATTAAGGCTATCATGGAGTGGTTAGCTCCGAATAATGTGGATGAGGTCAAATCATTCATGGTACTAACATGTTATTATAGGTGATTTATCAACAACTTTTACAATATTGGCTATCCCATTACATATTTGCATAAGAAAGAGAAGAAGTTTGAATGGAATGAGGAGTCTACAACTATTTTTGACCAATTGAAGCAGTTGATTTATAATGCTCCATTTTTGAAGATTGCATATACTGAAAAGGAGTTTGTGGTTTGTACAAATTCTTTCAAGGAAGGACTTTGTGGAGTCCTGATGGGGGAAGGGCAGGTGGTTTTCTACGAGTCAAGAAATATGAATGAGAATGATCAAAACTATGTGACTCATGATCTTGATTTGGCAGTGATCATTTATGCATTGAATATGTGAAGAAATTATCTCCTTGGAAGGAGGTTTGTTTTGATGAGTAATCATAGTGGGTTGAGGTATTTGTTTTACCAACCCAATATGAATTCCATACAAGCTAGATGGTTGGATACCCTTAGTGATTTTGATTTTGAGATCAGGTACATGAAGGGAAAGGAGAACAGGGTTGCAAATGCTCTCAGTGAGAGTGCCGCTGAATCATATTTTAGCTGTGATCTCTTGTGGGATAGAGTTATAGGAGAATATCATGCATGCAGGGAAACATGATCATAGGTATCAACAACTAAATAAAATATTTCAGCAATAGGTTGAAAGTGATAATGATGAGGATTATCACCTCACATAAGATTGCTTGGTTAAATTCAGGTGTCGGATTTATGTGCCATATAGAAGCAAGTTGAAGAAGATTATCTTGAGAGAGTTTCATGTTCAGTTATGCACATGGAAGGAAAAACAGTTATGCAAATCAACATAGAGCATTCAAGGAGTTTTAGGTTGGGGAGCATGTGTACTTGCACATCAAGCCCAAGAGGAGCTCCATGAGGATTAGGCCATGTGCCAAGATGGCATCTTGGTATTGCGAGCCTTTTGAGATCCTTGAGAGGATTGGACCAGTGGCCTATAGACTTGCACTACCACCAACAATGCAGGTCCATGATGTTTTCCATGTTTCATTGTTTAAGATATATGTGCAGGATTATCAGGTGATTTATTGGTTTGTGTTGCAGGTGTAACCGAAGGGAGAGTTCCAACCAAAGCCACAATACATATTTTAATAGAAACAACTCATGCTCCGGAACCGAGCAATAGAGTAGGTTAAAGTGTAGTCGAAGAAATTTGGGCCTGATGAAGCTACACGGGAAATGGTTGATGAGATGTGGGAATTATAGCCTTCTTTATTTTCTATTTGAATAAAATTAGTTTTTTTTGTATGTACATATGTGTATGTGTGTCATTGTAAATATTACATCGAGTTGTGTTATAAAGCTCCAATAAAAAATACATTTGTCATGCTTTCAACATTTTTCATTGTAAATACTACATCGAGTTGGGTTATAAAGCTCCAATAAGTAGTATGTTTTTATGGTAATAAGTTTCATAAAACACCGAGGATGGTGTTCCCCCAAGGGGAAGGGGTTTGTAAAAACCCCAGATTGATTTTCCATTTAAATAAAATAAGAACAAGTTCACGGGACATGTATTCCAAGTTGAATGGAGGGGAAAAAAATTATAGTGGTAATCACTTATGGTTTATTAATGGTTATGAAAATTGGCAAAGGAAAAAAGGCAATAAATGGAATTTTAATATAGGAAATAAAGGAAAATAGGACAAAAGGAATATGAAGAGACACAAATATGCATGCAAGGGAAATTAGAGAGAAACTAGAGTAAAATGAAAGAAAAAGGAAAAATGAAAGTAAGAGACTAGAAATAAATGATAAAAAGGCATCAGAGAAACAATTCACAACTTTTTTCAATTATAAATTTGATCACTTCCATAAATAGAGCTCTAAGAGAAGAGAGAGGAAGCACTTGGACAAGCCAGCAAGAAAAGGAAAACATGGGAGCACAAGGAAATGATTTGAGGAGCAACTAAAATAGGGGGAAATTGTAGGTAACAGGTTGCATGTGTGATTTCATTGCTAGTATTTGGATGCATGGTACATGCAGTTGATTATTTGGTTGCTTTGTTTTCAATGGCATGGGATTTTCCTGGATTGATAGTGGTTTTCATCTTTGCATTGCCATTTCTTGGATAGCCATGGTTTTATGGGTTCCTTGTTTGGTTTAAGCTTTGGATGGTTGGTAGACTTTGGATACTGGTGAGGCGGTCTCGAGAAATTCCCAAGGGTCAAGGGTGGAGATGGGATTTCTGCTAGAACTCTTGAAAGATGGGTGGCACAAGAAAATTCCTATGGGCATAGTGAAGAAATTTTGGGCATCCAACCTTTTTTTGTGTTAGTGATTTTTGGATCGACGGTTTAGGTGAAATCACTGTGGTTGAGGGTTGAGTTCGTTTGGCCTCTAGAATCCCTAGTTGGTTATGTTTTGGTTTATTCTATATGATATTGCATTCATGCTTGGAATATGGCACGAGGGTGATTGGATGAAAGAGAGATTTGGTTCAGCCCAATCTATGGTCTAATGGTATGTGTAAGTCCCTGAATTGGTTGGCTCATGCATATTTTATTATGTGTTATTTCTTATTGAAATAAATGAGAATATATATGAGTTATTATGTTGATTTTATGGTTGTTTTTTCATGGATTCATTCTGGTTAAATGCAATTTATAGGCATGGTAAATTCTTGTTGTATAATGTTCTCTGATTATGGATATTTCTTATGGTTGATAAGTTATTGAATGGTATATGAATGCATGGGCTAAAAATCCTTGTTGTATATTGTTTGAGAGGGAATTGGGCCTTCTTAATGATTCCTTGTTGAAGTTAAAGAGACATTGAACATATATGTATTTACGACTTGTAGTTACTATGCTTACCATGTGTTTAACGAAATGTTTCTCATGTGCTTGGAAATTTATGAGAAAGATCTATCCTTAGTACTTATCATTCATACTTATTATCATCTTAGACTGAGTTCTAGAGAGTTATGGGTTGTTTTGGGTAGTTGGTCTGTAGCTAGTGCTGAAAATTGAGATTCGGGTTACTAGACGTACCCTGTGAATTGAAATATTTCAGTTGCAATCACATGGAGGAAGGAACATGCATGCGACTGGATCCTTCTAGCTGCATGCAAAAATTGGAATGCATGTGATTGGGGTGTAAGGTCTAGGAAAAATAAAGTTCCATCTAGGGGCAAGCTCATCAATAGATGTTTTCTGGTTTCTGGGTGATGTGATGCTCCTGGGAGATGTTAGTATGTTTCTGATTAGTAGAACCCACTTCAATAACTGGAACTTGGATGTTGAGTCATGTCATAGTAACTCTCAGCTCATGTTTACTTGGAGAGTTTGTAAAACTGGGTAAATGTGGGATGGGGTGGTCACAAATATTTACTCTAGATAATTATGGTGTACTTTGGTTATATGATGGGGGATTCATTAAAACTCCCATTATAACGAGTCTTTACCTATAAACCTTAGCACATCATCTGAGATCGAGACTAGATAACTTTTTAGTACCTTGAGGCTTGCATGCTTTAATGACAATTTCTATCACTAATAAGCAATGGGAATAATTTAATTTCCCTTGTTTACTAGATATTCTATTCGATTCTGCATGGAAATCACTTGTTTTCACCTAGTGAGATGTGCTTGGGCATATTGACTCCCATTTAAATTAATGGTTAGTCTCATGTTAGTTAATCACATTAATTAATTATTGATAATAATAATAAAAATTATATGTTTGACCTCAGCCAAATGTATTCACATAGATAAGAATTGTTCCACAATGTGGATATGAATGAAAACTATTGTTTCATGCACTGACAGTAGCTTGCAGCAATGTTCTAATAAATCAAAATTCATCTCTAGAGTTAAGCAATAGTATTTAGTTCCAACAATAAGAGGATACAAAGTTTCCATTTTCATATCTTATCCTCTATCCATACAAACAAGGGGAAGGAAGAAGTTGTTTGCGTTGTGAAAAACACCCTCCAAAATTTTGTCTGCAGTTGAATTTTGGATCCACCTTGTGATCCTACTATGTCTCGTTCTAAATTGATCATAGTAGCTTCATGTTCAGTTGATGATTCACTATTGAAGTCACTTTCTTACACATGCTTAGATGTTTATACATTCATAAGTGAACCTCTTCCTAGAAATCTCAACAGCCAATGTTTACCTTTGAAGATAAGAATTGTGCAACTATTGAAGATAGTGCTTGCACAGACTTTGGAGATAGTTCCTGCACAGTGCCTGATGGTAGTGACTTCAAAACTCCTGATGATAGTGACTTCACAACCCTGGGTGGTAATTACTACATAGTTCATAAAGATAGTGCACTGCATAATCTATATGGATAGCCAATGTACAATTCCAGTTGATAGTTCCTCTCACTCGTTGAAAGTGTACCATCATTCCAGTGAGTTTTCTCAACTGTCACTTTTGCATACTTCTTCTTTCATAAGTGTCGATTTCAATTTCTTGAATATCATTTTTCTTACTTTCACTTTCATCTATGTCTCTTTTTATTTATTTATTTTTTCCATGTGTCTCTTTCACTTCCTTTAGCTTTTGCAAGTGTCATTTTCACTTGTACTTATTGTTGCAAGTGTTGCTTTTGATTGTTTTCATTCCTGCATGTGTTTCACTTTGGAAAACCACCAAAGGAAAATCTATTGCGTTATTTAGCATTAGTTGATATTATATATCATAAGAATATGTGCTAGACACTCTCTCGTATCTTAGTGCACTTTCTGATTGCAGTCGACACTTGTGTTCCAAGTGCCAGAAAATTATGTTTAAGTGTCACACTTGGAGGTAACTGTTGGTTTGTTGTCATCTCAATAGATGCGTGTTTATTTTGGGTTTTAAGTGTTTAATTTTAATTTGGTTTATCATTTATGAGTGTGTGATCATGTTTAAGTCTTGTTCATGCTCCAGTTGCATCATTTTTCTTTACTGATCCTACACTTAGTCAATTCTTGAGTTTTTTTCCTTTGCAACTTTCCCGACCAGCCACCCACCCTATTATCTTCTTGAAATGTACACTACATATTCATAGTCCCTAGTCAACCATTCATTCCTCTTAGAATTGTGTAATACATAGTTATCGACTCTAAGAACTGCGCATTGCACAATCTTAGTGTCTAGTCCCTGCCGCTTGCTCTTGCTGACAGCAACAAAACTGAAAGTCGGCCCCTAAGGAGAGTTGGTCTCTTATCGTAGCTCTGTCAGCATTTTCCTCAATTGAATTAATTCCTCGCCACGTGGTCTTCCACAACTTCTTGTAATTTATTTATCAATTCCAGATAATTGATAAATAACACATTCAGTAAACCTTGAGAAAATTTTAAACATATCAACCCTTATAACTCTGCAATATCTCCAATATGGAATCGGCGCCAACTTTGAGATTTAATTTTTTGGTAAAGGTTAAATACTCTAGGGTTTACATGAATCACCCAATTACATCACTAGTGGAACACTTGATGTACTTTAGGCCGGACCCACACCTACGATCGGCGGAAATTCCATTAACCACACACAACTATACCTTGGTTAACCTCCGGGATACTTCCGAATGCGATCTCCGTCCGATGAGCCTTCCTCCAGATCAACAGCGTTTGTCGATATCGCACTGCCTCCTCAGTTGGACTTTAACGTGCGATGGCACGCGAAAAGGCAGTTTTTGGGTTCCCACCTTTTGCTACGTGTAAACCACTCTATGGAATCGCTCCCAAATTGGGAATACTACTTACCTGCAAAAGCAGTGCGATATGGGTGGTTTGGTTTCGCAAATCCACCCTCGGTTTTGGAACAGTGATTGACCACGGTTTAACGCCTTCCTGCCTATGCTCTCCCATTTTCTAACTCAGGGTCAGACCTCGGTTCAGGATTCAATTAATAACAAACAGTCTATTTCTCTTACGGTGGGATTTTCACTACCATTAGAATAGAGTTAGTCGACCACGATCATGCACAGACCTCGTCTGCGGTTGGGATTTAATTCACAAATCTTGTTCGAAAAATTCGAGAGAAACAGTGGATAGAGGGATGCAGAGACTATACAACAGTTCAATTCAATAATTATACACGTGCAGAGTTAAATTGCCTCACAATTAAACAAATTTCCTCACAAATACCAATTCAAGACAGTTTGGTAATCAACGGGAACTGAAATTTATTCAACCGGAAGCAATTGCTTAACACACAGAATTTATTGCAGAAATCTCCTCTTCTCAATGCATCCGAGGGATACAATTTATATACATTACAATGTGTCTCTTCGGTTCCTCGATGAGGACCGTTTAGAAATAAAAGGCCTAATTACAATTTACTCAAATAACTGAAACATGACAGATGAGCTAAACTATTTGACTTCTACTAAATCCAACTAGTCTAAATGCAACGGACAGCTAAGCTATTGACACCTTGTTGTTACAACTCAAACAATTTTGAACCCTCCTAGCCACAACATGTGGACAAAACCTCCTACATTGCTGGCTAGTGTCTAATGCCCCTACATCAGACTCCCGAGGGAAATTTTCTTCATGGGCTCCTGTCCATGAGCTCTTACACTGATCTACCTATCTTCTGAAACATTCCTTCAGTCACCCAAGTGGTGTCCTCCTTTGGCTTGTCCTTCCATTTGATTAAGTACTGAAATTACTCTTGTCCTCTGGTCTTCCTGAACACTCTTTTTTCCAATATCTTCTCTGGTTGTAATGGTTGTGCTGGAGGTAGCTGCTTTTCCCACTCAATCTGTTCCTTGTATGCTGATCTTTCTTCTTCACCATCATCTTCATACTAGTACAAATCTGCAACATTAAAAATGGGAGATATTCCAACATCAGGAGGTAATTCAATCTCATAAGAATTTGCAGAAAACTTTCTAAGTATCTTGCATGGCCCAATATTTTTGAGCTTCAGTTTTTTATACTGCTTCCTTGGGAACCTCTCCTTTCTCAAGTGTGCCAAAACCAGATCTCCTACTTCAAAATGGACTTCTTTTCTGCTCAAGTCTGCTTTTGCCTTTTTATTTGATGCTACTGCCTTTTAGTTGTTGTTTCACTTGTTCATGTATAGCTTGGATCTCTGAAGCAAATTCCTCACCATCAGCACTTCTCAGCTCTGCCTTTCCCAGATTTCTTAACTCTGATATTCCTCTGGAATGCATTCCATAAACAATGTGGAATGGACTCTTCCCTATGCTTCTATTTGGTGAGTCATTATATGCATATTCTGCCTGGGGAAAAATATGGTCCCACTGCTTGGGATGCTCTCCTGCAAGACTTCTCAACAAGTTTCCCAGACTCCTATTCACTACCTCAGTTTGTCCATCAGTCTGAGGATGATAAGCTAAGTTGAAACTCAGTTTGGTACCAAGTTTCTTCCATAGTGTCCTCCAAAAATGGCCCACAAATCTGGTGTCTCTGTCTGAAACAATACTCCTGGGCAACCCATGCAACCTAACAACTTCTTTGAAAAACAAGTTAGCAACATGGGTGGCATCACTAGTCTTATAACAAGGGATAAAATGTGCCATTTTGGAGAATCTTTCTACTACAAAAAAGACTGCATCATTCCCTCTCTGAGTCTTGGGAAATCCTAGGACAAAATCCATACTCACCATGTCCCAAGGCCTGTCTGGAATAGGTAAGGGAGTGTATAGTCCGGCATTATGGCTCCTTCCTTTGGAATATTGACAGATTTTACAATTTTTTACAAACTTGTCCACTTCTGCTCTCATCTTGGGCCAATAATAGAAGTGACTCAGCTGCTCATAAGTTTTATCAGTACCAAAGTGTCCAGCAAGTCCACCACTATGCTTCTCCTTGATCAAGTTTTCTCTCATGGAACATTTTGGTACACACAGTTGGTTTCTTCTGAATAGTAAGTCCTCTTGCAAGAAATAATCTAGCCACTGGCTTTCATCTGTTAGAACAGGTTTATAACATGCCTCAAATGCTTCTTTAAAATCTGGATCTGTTTTATACAATTCCTTGAGAAAATCAAATCCTACAACTTCAAAATTGTTTTCTTGAATAAGCATGTGCCTCCTACTCAAAGCATCAGCTACCTTATTTGCTTGGCCACTCATGTGTTTCAAAACAAATTTAAAACCTTGGAGATACTCAACCCATTTGGCATGCTTATGATTCAACTTGGGTTGTTGTACAATGTACTACAAAGCATGGTTATCAGAGTATAATACAAATTCTCTGGACATCAAATAATGCCTCCAATTTTTCAATGCCTGAACAACTGCATAGAATTCCTTCTCATAAGAGGAATAGTTTCTTCTGGTGTCATTCAGATTTTCACTGAAATAGGCTACCAGCCTATCATCCTGACTCAGCACAGCTCCAATGGCTTCTCCACTGGCATCCCACTTCACTTGAAATGGTTTGGTAAAATAAGGCAGAATTAACATAGGCTTTTCAGTTATCTATTGCTTCAAAATTTTAAAGTTTCTTTCTGCTTCAGTAGTCCATTTAAATGGCTATTTTCTCTTCTTTATTGTCTCAACAATGGGTGCATTAATCTTGTTGAAGTTTCTTATAAATTTCCTGTAAAAACTGGAAAGTCCATGGAAACTTCTTACCTCAAAAACATTTCTGGGTGAAGGGCACTCCACAATTGCCTTAACCTTTTCTGGGTCCATCTTCAATCCCTCTACAGAAACAAAAAAACCCAAATAGACCAACTCTTCCTTCATGAATGAACATTTCTTTAAATTTATCAGCAGTTTCTCTTGGTGCAGCTTCTTCAAGACATAATTAAGATGCCTTAAATGTTCTTCTTTAGTTTTGATGAAAACTAATATATCATCCAGATACACTATCACAAATTTACCAATGAATTCTTTCAAAACTTCATTCATAAGTCTCATAAAAGTGTTAGGTGCATTTGACAACCCAAAAGGCATTACCATCCATTCATACAGTCCTTCATTCGTTTTAAAGGCAGTTTTCCACTCATCACCCTCTCTTATTCTAATATGATGATATCCACTTTTTAAATCTATCTTTGAAAAATATTTTGCACCACTCAAACAATCCATTAAATCTTCAACTCTAGGTAAATGGAATATGTACCTGATTTTTATCTTATTGATTGCTATGGAATCATTACACATCCTCCAGCCTCCATCTCTCATTGGGCTCAATACTGCTGGTAGGCTCAATACTGCTGGTACTGCACATGGACTCAAACTTTCTCTGATCAGTCCCTTGTCCACCAATTCCTGTACTTGTCTCCTGATTTCCTCATTCTCTATGGGAGTCATTCTGTAGGCTTCTTTATTTGGCAGATTTGATCCAGGGATAAAATCTATCTGATGGCTGATCTTCCTTACAGGTGGCAGCTCATCAGGTAAATCATCCACAACAATGTCACAGTAATTGTCTAACATCTCTTGGATTTCTATTGGAAAATCAGAAATATTTGTAGAAGTAAGAACTACCTTAGGCTTGAAAACTAAAGAAAAACTTACCTCTTCTTCCTCTATCTGCTGCAGATATTCCTTCCCGCTCAGCAACAAGGTATTTGGATCAACCACTCTGCTTGATGGCTCTCCTTCTTCCATGGGTATCAATGTATGATGTACTCCATCCTTGAAGAACTTGTAAGTGTTCTTCTTGCCATCATGCACTGCTGCTTTGTCAAACTGCCAAGGTCTACCCAGCAGTATGTGACACACATCCATGGGCATCACATCACACAGGACCTTATCTTTGTATTTTCCCATTTGCATCTCTATCTCACGCTGCTCTTTTACAATCAGTTGTTGCCCTTTATGCAGCCAGGACACCCTGTAGGGAGTTGGATGCTCCCTTGTCTTCAGCTTCAACTTCTCTATCACCTCAGTGAAAACCATATTGTCTGTGCTGCCACTATCAATGACTAGCTGGCAACATTTCCCTTGGACTTTGCATATGCTCCTAAAAAAAGTCTTCCTTTGTGCAGGCTCAGTGACCTCTTTGGCTTGTTTCAACATGACCTTATTAACCACCAAGGACTCTCCCCTCTCTAGTAGAATTTCTTCTTCAATTTCTGCCTCTTCTCTAGCCTAGGTAACAATAGAATTTCTTGGACTAGCACCCACATTCTCTAGGCACTCATAGTGCTTGTGTCCCACTTGCTGAAATCTATAGCACCTCAATTATCTACCTCTGCCTCTGCCTCCTCTTTCTCTATAAGAACCCCTTCTACCTCTTGCATCACCCTCTGTAGATGAATTCTAAGGTGAGCTACTGTTAGCTCCATCTCTGGGTGTAGTAGGCTTTCCTCTACCACCCTGACTTCCCTTTCCACAGAAAGTACCTCTCCCTTTGGCAGACTGCTTCCTCAGGAGTTTCTCCTCTGCTTTCAAGGCCATCTAATAGGCCTCTTCAACTGTCTTAGGAGACAGAAGACCAATCTCATCTTGGATCTCCAGCTTGAGACCATTCACATATCTGGCAGTCTTATCTGGTGTGTCTTGAAATTGCCCAGCTCTTATGCTCACTTTGTAGAATTCTTTTGTGTATTCCTTTACTGTCAGCAACCTTTGTCTCGGGTTCTACATTTTCCTAAACAATGTTAGCTGATAATCACTAGGCAATAATTTACCTTTTAACTTAGCCATCATTCTGGTCTAGCTCTTGATAGGTTGTTTTCCAACTCTCCTTCTTTCTGCTTGCACTCCATCCCACCAAAGTGCAGCATGTCCCTTCAGCTTTGTTACCGCAAACTTGACCTTCTTATCCTCGCTCATTTCTTCATAGTCAAAACACTTGTTCATTTCATTAATCCAGTCCACCAGCTCCTCTGGATTCAGTCCTCCTGCAAAACTTGACACTTCAATCCTGGGCTTAACTACAGACCCTAGAACAGTTCTGAGGAGCCTCATGTCAGGAGGAATCTCAACATTTTCTTCTGCTTCTTCTAATTCAGGTTCACTGATGTCTTCGGGATCCCTGGGCTATCTTCGCTCCATGGCATCCATTCTGGCCTCGAACCTCTGCAAAATTCCCAGCACTTCTACATTGGTGACGGGTCTGCCTCTCCTTCTGCCAGCACCTCTACCAACTCGGACTGCCATGTTAATATTCTGCAAAAACAACAGCTCTGATACCACAAATGACAGCAACAAAACTGAAATTTGGCCCCTAAGAAGAGCTGGTCTCTTATCGTAGCTCTATCAACATTTTCCTCAATTGACTCAGTTCCTTGCCACGTGGTCTTCCAAAACTTCTTGTAATTTATTTATCAATTCCAGAGAATTGATAAATAACACATTCAACAAACCTTGAGAAAATTTTAAACATATCAACCCTTATAACTCCGCAATATCTCCAATATGGAATCGGCGCCAACTTCGAGATTTAATTTTATGGTAAAGGTTAAATACTCTGGGGTTTACGTGAATCACCCGATTACATCACCAGTGGAACACTTGATGTACTTTAGGCCGGACCCACACCTACGATCAGCGTAAAATCCATTAACCACACACAACTATACCTTGGTTAACCTCCGGGCTACTTCCGAATGTGATCTCCGTCCGATGAGCCTTCCTCCAGATTGACGACGTGCATTGATATCACACTACCTCCTCAGTCGGACTTTAATGTGTGATGGCACGCAAAAAGGCAGTTTTTGGGTTCCCACCTTTTACTACGTTTCAACCACTCTATGGAATCGCTCCTGAATTTGGAATACCGCTTACCCCACAAAAGCGGTGCGATATGGGCAGTTTGGTTTTGCAAATCCACCCTCGATTTTGGAACAGTGATTGACCACGGTTTAACGCCTTCCTGCCTATGCTCTCCCGTTTGCTAACTCAGGGTCAGACCTCAGTTCAGGATTCAATTAACAACAAACAGTCTATTTCTCTTACGGCGAGATTTTCACTACCATTAGAATAGAGTTAGTCGACCACGATCATGCACAGACCTCGTCTATGGTTGGGATTTAATTCACAAAGCTTGTTCGAACAATTCGAGAGAAACAGTGGACAGAGGGATGCAGAGACTGTACAACAGTTCAATTCAATAATTATACACGCGCAGAGTTCAATCGCCTCACAATTAAACAAATTTCCTCACAAATACCGATTCAAGACAATTTGGTAATCAACGAGAATTGAAATTTATTCAACCAGAAGCAATTGCTTAACACATAGAATTTATTGCAGAAATATCCTCTCCTCAATGCATCCGAGGGATAAAATTTATATACATTACAATGTGTCTCTTCAGTTCCTCGGTGAGGACCGTTTAGAAATTAAAGGCCTAATTACAATTTACTCAAATAACTAAAACATGACAGATGGGCTAAACTATTCGACTTCTACTAACTCCAACTAGTCTAAATGCAACAGACAGCTAAGGTATTGACACCTTGCTGTTAAAACTCAAACGATTTTGAACCCTCCTAGCCACAACATGGGGACAAAACCTCCTACATTTCTGGCTAGTGTCTAATGCCCCTGCATCACTTGCTCACTACAAAAAAATTTCCCAGTTAGGCCTCAACTGCACACTACGCATTATCAGTTAGCAGTTAAGCCTTGTCTCATTCCTTGACTTGCTCAACTGCGCAAACAACCATCTCAGTCCTTCAAGAATTGTGCACTACATAATCATAGTGAGCAAGTCTACCTCACTACATCTCTGACTCCCTCAACTGTGAAATCTTGCCTCTCTAACCCTCAATCACTATGCACTGTGCAATCCTAGATCATATACTCTCACCTTTGTCTCCTTTTCCTATGCACTAATCAATACCTAAGCCTCCTTCTCAATCCTTCACACTGTCCTAGCTCAGTCAATATACTACATGAAGAACAAGTTAGATTAGAATATTTTGGAACTAATTTTGTCTTGTCATGAGTGAATTCCATTTTCAGGTGCTAATATCTTGACTTGACAAGGTTATTCTCAAATAGGATGCCAAGGAGATCATGTAAGAAGACACTTGTGAAGTTGAAATCATGAAGAGATCATCAAGCAAGGAGATGAAGGGAGAGTATATTATGACATAAGAATGAATATCAAGATTACTTTTAATACTCCCTATCATTCGATCATTTTGGAGGATGAAGATGAAGTACATACAATACATATCATGAAGATGTGAAGACAGTAGGAAGAAGAGAATATTTCCATATACACTCGAAAAATGAAGTTCCATGTCATTATTTCCACGTCATGTCCTGTCCAAGTCTCAAAATAAAATTCATATGCGTTAATGTATTTTTTCACATACCTTGTGGAATGTAATTATTGTATTCTCAAAAATGAGAAAAATTTAAAATGTGTGTAAGCCCAAGGGTCCCATATGGAATGTGAAAAGTCATTACAAAGTTCTAAAGTCATTTAGAAACTCAAAGGTTGCATAGGAATTCGAAAATTTATGGTAGAAGCTCAAGAGTCATGACGGAGGTTAAGAGTCACATGGGATGTGGAGATTCACCTAATTTGATATAAATACACCCTCATAGCTCAAGAGAAAGGAATTTATACTTTTCACCTTGGCTTTTCTAGTTTGGCATAGGAGAGAAGATATTTCTTTGGAGGATCAAATGGTGACTTAATCTTCCACTATTGGGGCTAGTGTTGCATCGTTTTAATTGTGTATCTTGCGAATTTCACTTAATATATGAAGCTCTCAGAGCTGTGCACTTTCAAGCATATGTCATGAATGATTGTAAGACTATTATTTAATTATTTACGATGTATGTTTATGTTAACAAATACTAATTAAAATGAACTATTTCATTGGATTTTTTATGCATCTTGTAGAATGTGCACTGTAATTTCTTTCAAGATCGTTGTTATCTTGTGAACTACTTTGTAGGTACTATGGAATTTATTGTATAGGACCACTCTCTATTTTCCCTATTGTGAAAGTACCTTATATGCATTGAAATTGTATGCCTCATGATGTCAAATTGCTTGTTTCAAATATTATTTGCATAATATTTTATGTTGATAATTGCAGGCAAGGAAAATTCCTAATTAAAGAATAATGGAAGCCAACCTTATTTCCCAGTTGGGACTCCTACTCCAAACAGTGCAAGGTCTAGTTGGGATTTCATACTAGTGAGATCCCTTTGGTTGATGGATTTCCAGCACCGTCAATAGTTGGCACTAGAAGGAGGGATAGATGACAAGCTGAGCCCGTTGAGTCTATTTTGAATCTCTTATCTTGAATGGCTCATTCCCAAGACATTATCCCGAGATTATTTTCTAATAGATAAAACCTTAAAGTCCTTGTGGAACTAATTCATGACTTGTCACATTTGAAGTTCAATGGCGAGGGTGAAACATCTATAACTGAGTATACATCTCAATTTCTTAAGTTTTGTGATTTTCATAAAGTGAATTGTGAAGATGATGATTGTAAATTATTCACCCTCACACTTGAAGGCCAAGTTAAGCAATGTCATCATACCTTATCATCTGCTTCTATTCATTCATTTGAACAACTCTTCAAGTAGCTTCATCAAGCCCTTGACAAGTATGATTTTTGAAATGTGTATAAGAGGATTAATTATCTTAGAATGAAATCTGATGAATCAATAGAGGATTTTCCAAATTAGTTTCTTCACCTTTGCTATGAATTTTCCGAGGAAGATGTGGATTGTGATTTTATGAATGGAAATTTTCAATATTTTGTTCAGATTTATTTGGAACCATCTAATTGTGAATATTTTACAATCCTTTCAGCATATCTTGGTCTCGTGACACTTAAAATTTAAAAGGAGGAACCTACTCCCTCTTTTTTTCCTTCTCCTCCTCCTTTATCATTACTAAATAAAGTGGTTCATCATATCAATTATGAAGCTAGAAAACTTGATAATAAAATTGTTGATCCACTTATCCCATCTTTATTTCCTCCCAATGGAAAGTATCTTATCTAGGAAATCTTTGAATGTTCTAATAAATCCATGGATCCCGAGATCAAGATTGATGTGCAAAGTTCAAATATTGAATATGATATGATTAAAATTATTGCTTCTACAAGGGATACCTTTCATCCTCTATCATTTACTCCTCATTATCCTCCATACCTTGATTTTCTCAATCAATCTGCTTCACTTGTAACTGCTCCATATGCTCAAGATTTTCAATCTATTGGTTCACATGGTAATCAGGTACATGATAGTCACATTTCATAGGTAGAGGTACAAAAGGATGAAGACATTTTTAATCTCGCTTCTCTTTTCCAAATTTTGATATATTAAGATGATGTTTCTAAATTCTTTGTTGTTCAAGAATCTCAACATCTCAGTAATCAATCAAGTGAGATTGAATTCGTTAGAAAAAATGAAGCATTGGGAAACCATCACCTTGATAAAAATGAATTCACTTATATGCATGGTGATGAATTCCCAAGTACATTGAATGATCTCTTTTTTCGCAAGAAGACTTGGATTTGAAAAGCTTTGATCTAAAATACGATCTAATCATAGAAGAGTTTCTCACAGGAATTTCTTCCTCAACTCACTAGCTCTTGGGTTGAAACATGTGTAACGAATCAATTCATATATCATGTTCTTATAATTTTCATTCTGATGCATTAAATCTGAAGTCCACACAAGGTGATAAGGTTTCCCATGATGAAGAAGATGATGCGATAATCATTGAAAACATTTCTTAAAATTTGGGTAATATATTTGGTGATGTTGAGGCATCCGATTAAATTGTTGATTCTAACAACTCCCATCTAATGAATAATTATTTTGTTGAAACACCTGATTATGGTTATATTCACACAAATGTTGATCTAGTCATTATTTCAAATTTCAATCATTCAACATTTGAAATTTGAAGGACTTGTCAGGAATTTGAGGCACTTCAACTTCATCTTATGGTTATGTCAGGATCTCTTAATCCTGATGATATCTTTGAAATGGGTAAATTTAGAATTTTCTCAGGGTAGCGGGGTTGTTTTCTCCTCCTTCATACCTGAACAACAGACAATATTAAGTTTCAACGTAAGTACCCAAATTTGTCCTAAATATTTTACTGTCTCACGTAGCACCAGGTTCTCTTTCCCCGAACATTAGTCCAAGTGCATACGCAGTAGACTCTTTTCACACAATAGAATTTTAATCCAGAACTTCAGTGAATTTAGGTACTTACCTCGCAAACCTTTGAAAAGGTTTCACTCTACTTCGCTATAGGATACCGAAGTATCGATCACGAACTCAGTGATAAAACCTCCAAGGATATTATCAATCCAATAATCAACATCCCCTGCGATATCATTATCATTATTATTCAGTTGCTTGATCAATTTCAAGGTCCACACAATAGGATTATCGTTGAAACGTACTGTTTGATCAACTAGTTTCGATATCCACTAGTACAACTTGCTAGAAAACGATGAGAAAAAGATCTCATATTGATCTATAAAAATATAATTTTTTAACCAATATTAAGTAGATATGCACGGATTTATGTTTTCTTGCATAAAAAACTCACGTTCTTTTAGATATACCCAGTCTTGAATCTCTTTCTTAAATGGATTCCACATCTAGCTATCCTTCAGTCAAATCCTGGTCCTCACAACGTAGCCATTTGTTGGCTTAATGGGTCCTATAGCCAGGTTCAATGTGGCTACGTGAACCACCAAAACCCACTATTACCAGGCCTTTCGTCAACGATCTTCTTGCGCAGACTGAAGTCCCACCTGAGGAAATATAGGGGGATGCTAGAACTAGGTTTTTGAATCCAGAGGGATGGTGAATTATGGATTTAGGGCATCACTTCCTTTCTATACTTAGCAGAGTTTCGCAGAACAAGTCTATCAACTATATTATCGTTATTCAACACATCTATCAAACTAAATTGCAGATGACTTGATCTCGCTTATTCAAGCATAAAACAATGTAAACAACCATAAAAATAACTTCGATATGCAACTATAGTTCAAAACCCTTACTTAGCACAGATAACAAAAAATACAAGTAAACAAATACATCAAGTTAAAACACTGAATTGTCTTCAAAAGTATTTCATGTATGCTTAGATCTTTATCATACAATCAATTCCACCCTGCGCACTCAACTAGAAACCTCCTAAGATATTCACGCACTCAGATACAAGAGCCTTTCCTCTAACCCAAACCCACAGACTTGGACTAAAAAAAATGTTACATCCAAGTGCATCTTGTTAGGTCTCTTTAATTTGCAAGATTGGCAAATACAAACTGCAAAGCCTACATATGAAACAATTTGGGATTCTAGGATCTAGCCCTCCTGAATCCAAAGAGGGATCTCTCTATATGTGTGTTTAAAGATGTGATCTTTAAGGCTTTTAGTATGATGTTAGGCTAGTTATTAAGAACAAGGGTTTTTATTTGTTTTGGTTGAGAAAGGATATAATGAAGTTGAAGGAAGTCTAAATGAAGGGTGAAGGTGTAAGTAGGTGAAAGAATGGTTCAGATAATAAGATAGGCAAGGAGTAGCTTCAATCCATTGGGCTATGGAGTCATAGAGGATTTAATTGAAACAACAAGTCTAAAAAGGTTACCATGGGGCAAGTCATCTACATCTCAAGATCCTTTAAGATTAAATGATGGAATGGAACATTAAAAGTGTTGTGAAGGTGGAAGAAGCCAATAATTTCAAAAAGGATTTATCAACTTTCCAAACAAGAAAAATCCTTTCAAAGCAGCTGTTTAAAACCAACCAAAAGACAGGGCTAACCATAAACTTCTTTGGAAAAGCTTTTATTCAAGCTAACTTATTAGACAAACAATCCAGTAATCCACATGACTACTTTCAAAAAGGATGAAAACATATAAGTAAACAAAGTGCAGCTTAAGATCAAGCAAGATGCATTAAAATCAAAGCCTGCTTTAGCATACTCTTAGGGAAACTTTCAAACAACCTTTGGAGAAAGAACTAGGATACAAGGCAAACCATAAACTTTCCTAGTCCAACTCTACTTAGTATGCAATGAAAATATCATTCAAGAACCATGTTTAAAGTTTAGACAGTAAGACATGGGCTCACAAACATTCCTTAACTGTTTTAGACTGTATTAAATCATTCTCAAATACACAAAGGAGGAAAACATAGAGATAAATCTTATCAGTGACAGTAGGGTACTTTTAAGGGTGAATCATAGCTCTATATTTGTTTTTCTTTATCAGAGAAAAATGGACAGTATGAAGAACATGAAAGAAGACAATTTACAATAAGAAAAACATCACCATTAATGTAGACCAGGATCCCATGGAATTTGACTCATATATTGATGTTCAAACCAGTACAATCTTCAAGTTCAAAGGGTCTTAACAACTCAGATAACTTTCTCTTCTCAACCTAGTTTTCTCCCATTATTTACAGAGCTTCAACAGCTTCAGAAAACTATTTACATGCAACAGATATCTAGAGACCAACATTATCCCATTTTCTACAAAAGTATTTATAGAAGAAATGAGGAGGTGGGATGAGAGAAAAGATCTCTAGGCGTAATTAATACAAGCTAATGCTTATCGGCCTTTGAGGGGCTCAATAGTGAAGTTGTATGATATTTACTCTGTATTAATTGATTTTCATTTAGTATTAAGCATGCTGGGCAGATTTTTTTGACTTTAAAACTCTTAGGTGGGTTAGCAATAACTCTGACTGTCTTTAGGCAAAATATCATTGATTGAGGAAATAACTCTGCCTTCTTCTGATTTATTGAAAGATGCAGGTGGCACTTTGGTAGCTGGAGAGGATTCAATTGACCTCTGATGTGGCAGTGGAGACTTTTCAGACTGATAAATCTCCTTGTTTTTCCTAAAACACCTTTGATGTGTTTTTGATCTGTGTTTTAGGCTTAATTAGGCTTAACCTTTGTCTTCTGGTCTTTGTCTTTAACACTGTGGATTAGGCCTTTGATTCTTGAATTGGTGCATAAATCCCTTTAAACTCTGTTTAAAATCATTAATCTTCAATTTTGCTCTGATTTTATCCTTTGACACTAATACTCTTTGGTTGTTTGATATTCACTGTGTTTTTGTTGTTTTGCAGGTGCGCAGAGGTTTTGTGACTTCACAAATGCTCATGAGGCACAAGTGGAATCATAATTTGAACCTTGTGGATTCACTTTATTCATGAATAAATGGCCTGGGGATCTTCATCCATAGCCTTTGTTTCATTTTAAAACTGTGGAGAAAACCTTAATAACCTGCAAAAAACGAACAAAAATTAAGAAAATTCGTGAAAAATAGGTTAAAGGCTGCTTTGGAGATCTCAAGTGCGAGATTAAATCGTGGTCATTGGATGAAAACAACCAACGGTCGAGATCACTTGATGGGGTCACTTGGGAGGCGGTTGGGTGAATGAATTGGTGGTGGAGTTAAATAAGAGCCGTCAGATTAGAATATCCGATGGTGGAGATCAAGCGATGAAATCTTCAGAGGATAGAGGATGGAGACAAATTGGGGTTGGGACATAATGTGAGCCGTCGGATCAAAACAATCGATGGCCAAGATTAAAAACCGAAAGTCAATGTTGTGGAGATAAGTGGTATGGTAGAAAACCGGAATCGTTTTCGCATTTTATTTGGGGGGGTAAGCGGTTTGCCCAAAACAAATGCGATATGATACATCTCTTGACGCGTATCCTCCCAAATACCACCCTTTTCGCAAAACTTTTTGGTGTTAAAATATAGTCACAAAAATTTTGCGAAATGGAACTTCAGCCGTCGGATCGGAGGGCCCAGATCCGACGGTGTGGAAAAATTGCGATGGGAAAGCTGCATGGATGGGAGGCGATAGTGGAATACACGTGGCAGCTGGTGAGTGGATATATGTCTTACGAGGCGGGAGGTAGGTCCCAAAGGAGTTGGGCCTATCAGATTGAATCTAGACCGTAGGATCTTTTGAATGGACGACTTAGATTTGAATTAGGGATCGCAAATCAGAGGAGAAAAGGGGATGGCACTTGAGAATTTGCGCGATGCGACAAAGCGCTGTCCGTTAGAAGAAGGTGGATCAACGGCCGAGGTTTGCTCTGAGGGATTGCATCGGAATTTTGAAAGACATGAAAAAAGGAAGGACCCATGCGGATTTGCGATGTGATGAGCCGATGGCCATTGATTGGTTTAGATCGATGGTCGATATTCGTTGAAAATTTGAACTGTCGGGTTTTATTAAAATACAAAGGAAAGTCGGGTTTAGGAAAGGATTTTAAGCCCTTTAGCGCCTAGTTGCAGAGCCTAAGGTTTTATGAGGAAAGGGGTTACAGGAGTTAAGCCCTCGGGAGATTAAGAAACCTTTATATGCAGAAAGGGTGTTTTTAGGGGAAACAAGGGAATTTAAAACCAAACAAAGGTGAGATATAAGGTTTTAAAGGGATTTTGGAGTGATTTTGAAGGTTAAATGAGGCTTATTGAGGGATTTTTATGGAGGAAAAAGAGATGAAAATGGGGTTTATTTATGAGTGAAAGGAGGGGTGAAAATGATGGAAAATGAGCTTCTCAAGCAATTTTTTCTCTTGGAAAACAACAAGTTCTTTATGATAAAGAGGGAAACAACAGTGAAGATTAATTCAAGGAGTGAAGATCTTCATAAGACTTTAAGAACTAAAAATTTGGTCATGAAATTGTTTCTTAAGGGCTAAAAGATAATTTAGCCACCATTTGATATGACAAATTTTTATAGGTGGCTAACAGCGGCTCCAACTTGGGATGACATCTCCTTGGAGGTGTCAAGAACCACAGAAATTTATCTCTGGATGTTGATTAGTGCCTTGCACTTTGAAAATATTTTTATTAGCTGGTAATAAAGATGATTACAACATTTGATATCAATAGAAAAATTCTTCCCCAATCCACTACCTACACAACCTACTTCCTAACATTTTTTCTTCTTCAGAAGGTGCATTTGGACTTGCAAACCTTTTCATCAACATTTTATTCTTTTTGAAAAAACATAAAACTAATCTAATTCTACTCTTATTTCTCCATGAATTCAGATTAAGCAGTTAAATTCATAAATTCTCTACCTATCTACTATCTGTCAGGGTTAGACTGTCTGACAGACCTTTATTCTCTAACTTCTAAAAAAAAAAATTAAAAGTAGCCAAGCCAAGATTAAGCAGTTTGACTTGCTGTAGATCTATGGCATAAAAACAAGCTGCACATCGGCTAAAATTGCAAAAAAGCAAAGAAAAATGGTGAAGGCTTAAGATCTGAAAACTAAAACATTCTTCACTATTCTTCAGCTCTGGTTTTAAGTTTCTTTGAGCTGTTTTCTTTTTATTTTCTGGTTCAAGTTTTTATCTTTTTGAGCCAGTTCTTCATCAGTCTCATAGGTTCAGGATTTGAGCTTGTTCGAACCTTTATTTTCTATCCTAATCTACCTTACTGATAAGCCAAGATTTTGCTGTTTGGCTTATCTAATTCACTAACCTATCAGCAGTAAATTGAAAAGCTAATTAGTCATGATTACGCTGTATGACTAACTAGGAGTGTGTTTTTAGGAGTGGCATTTGAATTTTCATACTTTTAGCATTGGTTTCTCTTTTTTGGTATGGGGTTGTACCTTTGTTGTTTTTACAATCTGCCCTCTTTTCTTTTTTTATTGTTTTTGTATTTTTCTTTTTCCTTCAAAGTAGAAATCAACAACTAACTAAATTCTCAAGGCTGAGCTTTTATTGACATTGCTATCTAACCTATTCTAACTTGGAATATTTACATTTTTTATATGATACAAAAGTGCCAATGTAGCCAGTTGAGTAGTGACAAAAAAGAATAGAGAAACTGGCTACTAGTCAAAGGTAACCACAGTACATAGTGAATTTTAATCTTTAAAATCAAGGCTGTCACAGGAGGTGACAACATTTTATGTCTTTGGCTCTTGCAAAGGATCCATGCTTGATAATTTGAACCAATTGGGGTCTCCACACACTCTTCCATAGGATCAACAAAGAAAAGATGAGAATTCTCTTCTTTTTGGCCCTCCATGATTGGTAGATTGTCTGCCTCTAGGATATCAGCTTTGAGGACTGCACCTTCAACATGTTCCTTGGAAGCATTATCATCCTTAACCTGCAACTCAACAAGCAGTAAAATTTATTCTTTCTCTAAATCTATGCTTGTTTCTAGTGTGAATTCAGGTTCTTTGGATGACAGATTGATATCAGTGATGGGAAAGGATTTCTCTTGAAATGATAACATATCCTCAGCAGGACAGTCTTGTATTTTTTTTTCTTCCCCAAAGACTTGCCAGTAATTTTTATGGTTTGGGACAGCTAGTCTAAATTTTTCTTGAATTATATTTTGTTTGCTTTCCCAAGATCTCAGACATATACTAGCAACAAGGGATAATCCATTGGCAAAAGTGTTTTGGTCTTTAGGAACAAGGGTAATTTGGAATTATTTAAAGCATTTTGACAAATCCATGGCATCATCCTTATAGGCTCTAAGTCTGGGATGTTTTACCATGCATTCTTCATTCACTTGCCTAATTACCAATTCTACATTTCCATGAACTGTTATCCTCTAGGCTCCTAATTTCTTCAGTAAGTGGAGCCCTAAAAGAAGTGCCTCATACTCTACTATGTTATTTGTGCATTGAAAATTCAATTTATATGAATAGGCCTTAGAATAATTATTTTATGTATCATAAAGCCATATTCCTGCACTTGCACTAGTTTTACTACATGACCCATCAAAGTTCATACTCCAAAGAGGACTAGTTTCATTTTTATCATTAATTTCCTTACTATCCTCCTTGTATTGAGTGCCATTGGGTTGTTCTATGGAATAGGCACTATGTTGATGATTTTCTTGTTCAAATGAAGGTTTGGAGGGTAGCTGGTTGTTTAGTATTTGATCAATTTCTTCTTCTATCAAAGGAGAGATTTCCTTATAGATAGAAGTACAACAAACTTCCTTCTTTTGTGTTAACTATTTTTGAGGGTGGATATCTTCTTGAGCCTCTTCTAGTAATCAAGACTTGTGCTTGAATGGAAACCTTGAGGATTTTCTACTATTCCCTGATCTAATTCTGTTTCAAACAATTCCTCATGATTTTTATGATGATCAATTTGAATACAAGGTTCATGAGTTGTTTCTTGTACATTATCAGGATGCCACTCTCCTCTTAAAATTTGAAATGAGTTATAACATAGAGGGAGAGTTTCCATATGTATTGGTTTTTCTTCTATTTTAGGTTCTGTGTTTTCCAAGTGGATTATTGTTTTGCAAAAGGTTTCAGAGACTGGTTGTTTATTAATAGTCTGATCTATCTCTTTTTTTTTCAAAGGGGAAGATGTTTCTATGTTCCTTTGAGAAGGAATACAACAGTTCTCTGTCTCTTGTGAAGATTGATTTTGAGGTTTGATGTCTTCTTGAGCCTTAGCTATAAGGGATGATGAATCATTGTTTATGATTGCAGGAATATCTTGAGGAATTTATTCTATTCCTTGATTGATTTCTTCCTCAACTGATTCATCTATATTCTTATAATTTTTCAATAGGATACTAAACTCATGAATGGCTGTTAAAATATCTTCAAGATGTATTTTTTTCCAAATCCCCATCATTTTCTATAATGTGTTGGGTGATGTTTTGTAATGGATGATAATGTATTTCACCCCATGATAATGATGTAGTGTTTCCTTTATAGTTCTCATAAAACACATATTCAAGGTCCTTTAAAGAAAACAAACTACTAGACTTCAACCATTCATACCAATCCCTAGATTTTCCTTCTAATGTTAACATAAACATTTTCATTAGGAAATATTCATGCCATTCAACCTTTAACCTCCATACATGTATGTGAAATTTGATAAGATGTAACAATGGGTTATCAAACTTTTCACCGTGAAAAATAGGAAGGTTATCATCCCAATTCACCTGGGGCATATTATGTGGAAACCCAGGGATATGATCTCTACTCATTGGGGCATATCTTCGTTTTATCCTTGGAATCATGTTTGTAAATCAAGAAAGAGGTCACTGTATCTGTTTAATCAGTTCAGGGTCTTCTGCCAGTGGAGTCACTTGGTCTTCTGAGAGTTGTAGAGTTTGGAGTCGCCGGGTGGATGATTTAGATTCTTCTGTCCACCAACAGTATGATTGGGTTTGCTCAATGCATTCCCAAAGGAGTCTACAAATACTGGAGGGGTAATAGGCCTATTGGAGGCCAGTGGAGTCACTAGTTGGAAATTTTTAGCTCTTTTGGAGGTAAAATGTTTTATGGTCCACCACCATTAACCAATCTAAAATATTTTTGGGTTTTCTGAGTTTTTTCAGTCCTATGGGTTATGAGAGTGTCCTAAATTTGTTTCAGCACTTAGCTACGGTGATGAGACAAAGAGAGTTTACTCTTATGGCTTACCTAGCTGATTCCTTCAAGGTTTGATGAGGCTCTATGAGAATCCTAAGGGTTACTTAGTTTGTCACTGATTCAAATAAGTCCTATCATGATTACCATTTGCTTGGTAGTGCTTGAAGAGAGCTACTTATACTGCACTGAACACTAAGTGTTTTGTTTTAAGGATTTTACTCAGAACTCCCCAGTATGGTCGCCAGAATGTTAGGTCTCTGTAATTTGCAAGATTGGAAAATAAAAATTGCAAAGCCTACATATGAACCACTTTGGGATTCTAGGATCTAGCCCTCCTGAATCCTGTGAGGGATCTCTCTATATGTGTTTTTAAAGATGTGATATTTAAGACTTTTAGTATGATGTTAGGCTAGTTATTAAGAACAAGGGTTTTTATTTGTTTTGGTTGAGCAAGGATATAATGAAGGTGAAGGAAGTCTAAATGAAGGGTGAAGGTGTAAGTAGGTGAAAGAATGGTTCAGCTAATAAGATAGGCAAGGAGCAACTTCAATCCATTGGGCTATGGAGTCATAGAGGATTTAATAGAAACATCAAGTCTACAAAGGTTACCATGGGGCAAGTCATCTACATATCAAGATCCTTTAAGATTAAATGATGGAATGGAACATTAAAAGTTTTGTGAAGGTGGAAGAAGCCAATAATTTCAACAAGGATTTATCAACTTTCCAAACAAGAAAAATCCTTTCAAAGCTGTTGTTTAAAACCAACCAAAGGACAGGGCTAACCATAAACTTCTTTGGACAAGATTTTATTGAAGCTAACTTATCAGACAAACAATCCAGTAATCCACATGACTACTTTCAAAAAGGATGAAAACATATAAGTAAAAAAAGTGCAGCTTAAGATCAAGCAAGATGCATTAAAATCAAAGCCTTCTTTAGCATACTCTTAGGGAAACTTTCAAACAACCTTTGGAGAAAGAACTAGGAGACAGGGCAAACCATAAACTTTCCTAGTCCAACTCTACTTAGCATGCAATGAAAATATCATTCAAGAACCATGTTTAAATTTTAGACAGTAATACATGGGCTCACCAACATTCCTTAACTGTTTTAGACTGTATTAAATCATTCTCAAATACACAAAGGAGGAAAACATAGAGATAAAGCTTATTAGTGAGAGTAGGGTACTTTTAAGGGTAAATCCTAGCTCTATATTTGATGTTCTTTATCAGAGAAAAATGGACAGTATGAAGAACATGAAAAAAGACAATTTACAATAAGAAAAACATCACCATTAATGTAGACCAGGATCCCATGGAATTTGACTCATATATTGATGTTCAAACCAGTACAATCTTCAAGTTCAAAGGATCTTAACAACTCAGATAACTTTCTCTTCTCAACCTAGTTTTCTCCCATTATTTACAGAGCTTCAGCAGCTTTAGAAAACTATTTACATGCAACAGATATCCAGAGACCAACATTATCTCATCTTCTACAGAATTATTTATAGAAGAAATGAGGAGGCGGGATGAGAGAAAAGATCTCTAGGCGTAATTAATACAAGTTAATGCTTCTCGGCCTTTGAGGGGCTCAATAGTAAAGCTGTCTGATATTTCCTTTGTATTAGTTGATTTTCATTTAGTATTAAGCATGCTGGGCAGATTTTTTTAACTTTAAAACTCTTAGTTGGGTTAGCAATAACTCTGACTGTCTTTAGGCAAAATATCACTGATTGAGGCAATAACTCTTCCCTCTTCTGATTTATTGAAAGATGCAGGTGGCACTTTGGTAGCTGGAGAGGATTCAATTGGCCTCTGATGTGGCAGTGGAGACTTTTTGGACTAATAAATCTCCTTGTTTTTCCTAAAACACCTTTGATGTGTTTTTGATATGTGTTTTAGGCTTAATTAGGCTTAACCTTTGTCTTCTGGTCTTTGTCTTTAACACTGTGGATTAGGTCTTTGATTCTCGAATTGGTGCTTTAATCCCTTTAAACTCTGTTTAAAATCATTAATCTTCACTTTCGCTCTGATTTTATCCTTTGACACTGATACTCTTTGGTTGTTTGATGTTCACTGTGTTTTTGTTGTTTTGCAGGTGCGCAGAGCTTTTGTGACTTCAAAAATGCTCATGAGGCACAGGTGGAATCATTATTTGAACCTCGTGGATTCACTTTCTTCATGAATAAATGGCCTGGGGATCGTCATCCATGGCCTTTGTTTCATTTTAAAACTATGGAGAAAACCTTAATAACCTGCAAAAAACGAATAAAAATTAAGAAAATCCATGAAAAATAGGTTAAAGGTTGCTTTGGAGATCTCGGGTACGAGATTAAATCGTGGTCGTTGGATGAAAAAAACCAACGGTCGAGATCACTTGATGCAGTCACTTGGGAGGCGGTTGGGTGAATGAATTGGTGGTGGAGTTAAATAAGAGTCGTTGGATCAGAATATCCGACGGTGGAGATCAAGCGATGAAATCTTCGGAGGATAGAGGATGGAGACGAATTGGGATTGGGACATAACGTGAGCCATCGGATCAAAGAAATCGACGGCCAAGATTAAAAACTGAAATTCAATGCTGTGGAGATAAGTGGTATGGCGGAAAACCAGAATGGTTTTCGCATTTTATTTGGGTGGGTAAGCGGTTTGCCCAAAACAAATGCGATACGATACATCTCTTGACGTGTGTCCTCCCAAATGCCACCCTTTTCGCAAAAAAAAATTGTGTTAATTTGAAATCGCAAAAATTTTGCGAAATGGAACGTCAGTCGTCAGATCGGAGGGCCCAGATCCGACGGTGCGGAAAAATTGCGATGGGAAAGCTGCACGGATGGGAGGCGATAGTGAAATACATGCGGCAGCTGGTGAGTGGATAGATGTTTTATGAGGTGGGAGGTATTTCCCAAATGAGTTTGGCCTATCGGATTGAATATAGACCATAGGATCTTTTGAATGGACGGCTTAGATTTGAATCGGGGATCGCAAATCGGAGGAGAAAAGGGGATGGCACTTGAGAATTTGCGCGATGCGACGGAGCGCTGTCCGTCGGATGAAGGTGGATCAACGACTAAGGTTTTATTTGAGGGATTGCATCGGAATTTTGAAAGACATGAAAAAATGAAGGACCCATGGGAATTTTCGATGCGATGAGCCGATGACCGTTGATCGGTTTAGATCGACGGTCGATATTCGTTGAAAATTTGAACTATCGAGTTTTATTAAAATACAAAGGAAATTTGGGTTTAGGAAAGGATTTTAAGCCCTCTAGCGCCTGGTTGCGGGGCCTAAAGTCTTATGAGGAAAGGGGTTATAGGATTTAAGCCCTTGGGGGATTAAGAAACCTTTATATGCAGAAAGGGTGTTTTTAGGCCTCAAAAACGGGTTTTTGAGGCAAATTTAGAGTTCCGATAGGGGAAACAAGGGAATTTAAAACCAAATAAAGGGGAGATATAAGGTTTTAAAGGGATTTTGGTGTGATTTTGAAGGTTAAATGAGGCTTATTGAGGGATTTTTATGAAGGAAAAAGGGATGAAAATGGGGTTTATTTATGAGTGAAAGGAGGGGTGAAAATGATGGAAAATGAGCTTCTCAAGCAGTTTTTTCTCTTGGCAAACAACATATTCTTTATGATAAAGAGGGAAACAGCAGTGAAGATTAATTCAAGGAGTGAAGATCTTCATAAGACTTTAAGAACTAACAATTTGGTCATGAAATTGTTTCTTAAAGGCTAAAAGAGAATTTAGCCACCATTTGATATGACAAATTTTTATAGGTGGTGTTGACCACACTTTGTCAACGACCCCATAGCAGTACACCCCCATTTTTTTTAAATGGGATTCGTCATGTTCGATGTGGTCGCGCCATTCAAATTCCATCATCAGTCAACAGACGACAATTTTTATAAATGATGTAAACCCATTCTGCATGTAATGATGTAAATGATCTAACTAAGACTGTCAATGTATGTAACAACCTAGGTAAGCCTAGTATGTTGTTGATGATTTCCATTCTAGGAGGTTTTTTGTCTCACTGATTCACGAAAGTGATCGGTAGAGTTTTTCCCTCCAGCCTCACCCCAAAGCTAGGGTGGATTTTGTCATCAGCATGCTAAGTGAGCCCTAGTGTTTTCTATCGAGTCCTTGTAAAAGTAGTTTGAGCTACTTGGTCTACTAGATCATATTTTGAGTCGCAGAAATGGGTATTTATTTGAGGGTCTATACGAATGGGTATTCCCCCTTCATGTATGTAAATGTATTATCTCATGTAAGGAGGGTTGGAAAAATAATTATAATCCCCTCTCAGTCAATTAATTAAATTTTCTGGCCAATTAATTAATGAAATCTTAAACCAGAAATTTAATTAATTTAGGGTCCTAAGTTAGGAATAAATCTTTAAAGGCAAAATTTGTGGGTCCTTGGAAAATGATTTTAAAAGCCCTAGGCCAAGGGAATATTGAGAATTTTAAGAAATTTTGGACCCTTGGGCCTTGGTGGTTAAGTCAAAGTCAAAATTTTGGGGTAATTAACTCAAAAATAATATTTTTGAGTTAATTAAAATTGAATTAAATGATAAATTCGTTTTTTCCCCAAAATTTTAATTTCAACGCTCCAGATTAAAAGATAATTAAATCTTTTGGACGATTGAGATTATTTTGACGAGGATCATCCAAACTAGCCGTTAGAGATCTTGTCCTATAAATTTAGAGGTCTTTCTCATTCTTGAGTCATCCGATCTTAGGATCGTGCACTTGTTCTTAGAAGCTCTTGTAAATTTTTGAGGAATAAAGCATAAAGACTTTGGGGTTACAAATCTTGATGTTCCTTCTCAGATCTATGTGGTGAATTGTCTCTAAACTCTGCTACTTTGTTTCTTATATTTTATGGTTGATGGCCTTCATGGATTAATCTGCATACAGGTATCTTGTGCAATTTTCTCGGTTTATAAAATAACATTCTGATTTTTCTGCAAAGTCTCATGTTGTTTTCTTAAATCTTTATCGATCTAAGATTCAGATATAAGTGCGCAGGGAAATTATTCTTAAGATTGAGCGTCTGGGGAAGTCTTCGGTTGGACCAGCCGACTCTCAATAAACATAAATCTGATAAGCTCTTTATTTTTTAAATTCCAGGTCTATCTTACGATATTTGTGATTTTGCAGGATTTCAAGGGTTTGTGCCTCTCATTTAAAAATTTTGATTTCTAAACTGTGCTAGAAAAGTTCAAATCTGGCCACGAGGGCCTCATATTTGTAAATAAATTTGTAAATTTGTAATTTTATTCAGGTTGCAGGGTTTTTCTCATGATGTTTTGCTGGCAGATCTAAATGTGAATTGTTGCAGAGATAATTTTAAGCATATTTAAATCTGTATTCTAAAGGAAAATATGAGTTATCATTTGCCGGGAAAGAGGGATTTTCGTAAATACTAGTGCAACCTAAGCTAAAAACACTTGTTGTCCATCTTTCTTTTTCTTTGCTGAGCCATCGACCTTCCTCATCTTAGCATCTCCACCCTCTTCATTTCACCTAGCATTCCATTTCCTTTTCTCACGCCACTATCTTCCTTTCCATCGCTCTTCTTTCCCCTCAAGCCCACCGTCCCATTCATTCTCTGCATACCTCAGCTCTCTGTCCATCATTTTGTTATGTCGTCTAGCATCATTTTTCAATACCGCTGTGTTACAGCTCTTCATCGCCAAGCTCGATCTCTGTCTGTTGTCCAAGCCGCCTCCGCTGCCTCGAACCTCAGTCTGCAAGCACACAAATGAAAACAAACAGAAGTTCGTGAATATGCGTCGATTTTTTTTAGCTGGTTTTGAGTTTTAATAAATTTCGTTTCATTAACATTTGTTTTAATTTTTAGTTTAGATTTAATTTTATTCAATTTTAGATTTATATTGTAATTCGACTTTAGCGTAAGTTAGATTTTTAATTTCGATTTTTATTTTAGAGTTTAGTTTAGGTGTAGTTTGTAAATTTTAATTTTGATTTTTGTTAATTTTAGATTTTAATTTAGACTTAGTTTAATTTTAACTTAAGTTTTAAATTTAATTTTGTGAGGTTTAATTTAGTTTTTTTTTTTTTTAGATTTAGATTTTAACTTTAGTCCCAAATAGATTTAATTTTAAATTTTGTTTTTGTTTTAATTTCGATTTAGATTTAATTTGAAAAATATAAAATAATAATAATAATAATAATAAAATTTAAAAATTCCAAAAAATTTAAAAAAAAATCTAGAAAATACAAAAACATAAATTTTCCAATTTTCTATAGTCAAATGAGCTTAATTTTTCCATCTGAAGTTTGACAGTGGAGCACTTTAATTTTCGAACTGGGTCATATTGGAACATATTAATTTCAGAAATCTTTCAAGCATCTGGCATTTTCATGTTATTGTTATTCATGGTTGTGGCATTTTCAATTAAATATCATCGTGATCAATCATGTTTTAATAAGCAGCAGTTAATCGCCACTTACTTGTTTATAATTGCATAACAGGATTTTATTTGACTCCATAAGGCACTGGTCTTAAACGTGAAATCTAATTTAGATCTGTGGAATCTCGTTCATTCTATCAAGCATTTGATGTTTTAGCTGTGTCTCCTGGATTTTTCATCCTCATTTATAATAGGGTCTACCTCCCTTAGCTTGCAAGGAGATAGCTTAAATAGAGAGATTGGGGATAAGAGTGACAGCCCCCAATCTGAGCCATTGTCGCGGTGCCTTGACAATCTGTGCGACAAAATTTTTTTGGCGCCGTTGCCGGGGATAGAGTTTTTATGTCCTTGGTCTTAACGACATTTTATAATCTTCAGATCTTCTTTCGCCATTCATTAGCCTGTCGCAAGAGATCACATTTTCTGACGACTTTTCATCTCTACATATTTTCATCATCTTATCTTTCGTCATGTCACTAATCATTTCATCATCGTATCTTTAGCACCTGGACATTTCGGTTGGCTTCTTGTTTGGGTGGTGACTCCACTTCTTCATCTTTTTACTCCCAAACAAGAATCCCCCCCTAATATCCATCTGCTATCTCTCGATTATTTCTTCTGTTTTAGAATTAGTTTCATGTTCAAGTGGCGACTCCATTTCTTTCATTTCTTACAAGAGTTCCTGCTAAGAAGTTCGCTTCTTGAGGACCTTTTGACTATTCTTGAACAAAAATCTATTTCTAAAATCCTAAAAATGATATCATGGATGTTTTTACCCCGTGTAATTTTGCTAATATTCAGGGTTATCCCCATGATCTCCCTCAAATGGATAAATTACCTTCTTTTCAAGGAAATGATGGAGTTAGTGTCAAGTCTCATTTGTTTTCTTTCACTAACTGGTGGAATAGATTTGCAGTTGCAAAAAATAATTTCGAGGATGTGAAGATGAAAGCTTTTGTTCTTACTTTTGGCGAGGATGTTGCTGAATGGTTTATGGAAAAGCCTGATAATTCATTTGATACTCTTGAATCAATTGTAGCTGCCTTTAAGGAAAAGTATGGTGATAAAAGGGAAGATCGGCATTTGGTAAGGGAGATCAGTACCATAAAAAAGAAAGAAAATGAAACAACTAAAGAATTTAACAGGAGATTTAATGGTATTCTTAGAGAAATATCTCAAACTCACAAACCTCCTGATGGATCTCTTCTGAATTTTTACATTGATTCTTTTAATTCTGATACTTCATATGAGTTAAGGCGGGCTAAAACTGCAAATTATAAGGCTTGTCAATATTTAGCTGAGGAGATTGAAAAGGATAAGAAAGCATCTGGAATGTCCAAAACTCCAGTTTTTGATAGGTCTTTGACAGATACTAAGTTAAAAGAACCTCTAGAAGATGATGATGACCCTATGAAAAAGTTAATGCAAAAACTTGAAAGCATGGAGCTTAATCATGCTAAGAAACTTGAAAGCATGGAGCTTAATTATGCTAAGGAAATAAGTGTCTTACATGCTAGGTTGGTTCAAATGGAAAGGGCTCAAACGCAGAATTCCCAACCTAGAAATAGTAATGTTTTGTAGGAAAGAGGCCTATCTAATGAGCACAGACCGACAAATCAACTTGAGTTTGAAAATCTTGTGGATGAAGCTCTGCCTTATTGTAGAGCCTGTAATGCTCTTCATGAAGAGGTTACTTGCCATGCTGTCAAAAGAATCATAGCTAGTAGAATGGCAAGGTCAAGTCATCAAATTAATGTTGTTGGTAAGGACTATCACATGCATATAGAAGATCATGAAATTCAGGTTAAGGAACCAGCTCAGATGATTAAGGATGTGCAACCCAATCATATGCAAATGATTCAAAACATGGAAGCTAACCAAATCAATCTTCAAAATAAGATAAATTCCATGGAAACAAGTCATGGACAGGAAATATACAATGATCTCATTGCTGACATCACAACCCACTCAGAAGAAGTGAAAGAAGAAAAAAAGAAGTAAGTGGTTTGATTCGTTTGATGGTCGAGAGTAGCTTGACAATCAGATAAGACAGAGTCCTACAATTAGAAAGATTGGACATGGCACATTTGAAAAGCAGCCTACAGACTTGCCTGAAAGTAGGCAAATGCTTAGCATACACTATATTGAGCACATCTGATGCCACAGGGCATCCTCTGTATTGTATCTCTAACCTTACACCTTGTTATTTCAGCATTTCATTTTGCAGTTAGAGTAGATTTACTTTTCATGTTAAGTAGAATAATAAATAAAAGAAGAGCTTCTATTTTTCATGAGCTTAATGTTATATGATGATATTTGGATGGACGCTACTTATGTAATCTTGTGTGTTGCTTGGATGCAGATTCTGGATTCTCACATTCCTTCGATGAAGCAACGTGTCCCCAAGTAGAGCCAGATGTTGACCACATTTTGTCAACGACCCCATAGCAGTACACCCCCATTTTTTTTAAATGGGACTTATCATGTTCGAGGCTCGTGTCATCCAGATTTCATCGCCGATCGACAATTTTTATATGATGTAAACCCATTCTGCATTTTATGATGTAAATGATCTAAGTAAGACCGTCCATATATGTAACAACCTAGGTAAGCCTAGTATGTTGTTGATGACTTCCATCCTAGGAGGTTTTTTGTCTCACTGATTCACGAAAGTGATCAGCAGAGTTTTTCCCTCCAGCCTCACCCCAAAGCTAGGGTGGAATTTGTCATCAGCATGCTAAGTGAGTCCTAGTGTTTTTTATCGAGTCCTTGTAAAAGTAGTTTCAACTACTTGGTCTACTAGATCATGTTTTGAGTCGTAGAATTGGGTATTTATTTGAGGGTCTATACGAATGGGTATTCCCCCTTCATGTATGTAAATGTATTATCTCATGTAAAAGAGGGTTGGAAAAATAATTATAATCCCCTCTTATTCAATTAATTAATTTTTCTGGTCAATTAATTAATAAAATATTAAACTAGAAATTTAATTAATTTAGGGTCCTAAGTTAGGATTAAATCTTTAAAGGCAAAATTTGTGGGTCCTTGGAAAATGATTTTGAAATCCCCAGGCCAAGGGAATATTGAGAATTTTAAGAAGTTTTGGACCTTTGGGCCTTGGTGGTTAAGTCAAAGTCAAAATTTTGGGGTAATTAACTCAAAAATAATATTTTTGAGTTAATTAAAATTGAATTAAATGATAAATTCGTTTTTTCCCTAAAATTTTAATTTCAACGCTCCGGATTAAAAGATAATTAAATCTTTTGGACGGTTGAGATTATTTTGACGAGGATCATCCAAACTAGCCGTTAGAGATCTTGTCCTATAAATTTAGAGGTCTTTCTCATTCTTAAGTCATCCGATCTTAGGATCGTGCACTTGTTCTTAGAATCTCTTGTAAATTTTTGAGGAATAAAGCATAAAGACTTTGGGGTTACAAATCTCGATGTTCCTTCTCAGATCTATGTGGTGAATTGTCTCTAAACTCTGCTACTTTGTCTCTTGTATTTTATGGTTGATGGCCTTCATGGATTAATCTGCATACAGGTATCTTGTGCAGTTTTCTGGGTTTATAAAATAACATTCTGATTTTTTTGCAAAAGTCTCATGTTGTTTTCTTAAATCTCTATCGATCTAAGATTCAGATCTAAGTGTGCAGGGAAATTATTCTTAAGATTGAGCGTCTAGGGAAGTCTTCGGTTGGACCAGCCGACTCTCAATAAACATAAATCTGATAAGCTCTTTATTTGTTAAATTCCAGGTCTATCTTACGATATTTGTGATTTTGCAGGGTTTCAAGGGCTTGTGCCTCTCATTTAAAAATTTTAATTTCTAAATTGTGCTAGAAAAGTTCAAATCTGGCCATGAGGGCCTCAGATTTGTAAATAAATTTGTAAATTTGTAATTTTATTCAGGCTGCAGGGTTTTTCTCGTGATGTTTTGCTGGCAGATCTAAATGTGAATTGCTGCCGAGATAATTTCAGGCATATTTAAATCTGTATTCTAAAGGAAAATATGAGTTACCATTTGCCGGGAAATAGGGATTTTCGTAAATACTGGTGCAACCTAAGCTAAAAACGCTTGCTGTCCATCTTTCTTTTTCTTTGCTAAGCCATCGACCTTCCTCATCTTAGCATCTCCACCCTCTTCATTTCGCCCAGCATTCCATTGCCTTTTCTCACACCACTGTCTTCCTTTCCATCACTCTTCTTTCCCCTCGAGCCCACCATCCCATTCATTCTCTGCATGCCTCAGCTCTCCGTCCATCATTTTGTTATGTTGTCCAGCATCATTTTTCAATACTGCTGCATTACAGCTCTTCATCGCCAAGCTCGATCTCTGTCTGCTGTCCAAGCCATATCCGCTACCTCAAACCTCAGTCTGCAAGCACACAAACGAAAACAAACGGAAGTTCGTGAATATGCGTCGATTTTTTTTTAGCTGGTTTTGAGTTTTAATAAATTTCGTTTCATTAACATTTGTTTTAATTTTTAGTTTAGATTTAATTTTATTCAATTTTAGATTTAGATTGTAATTCGACTTTAGCGTAAGTTAGATTTTTAATTTCGATTTTTATTTTAGAGTTTAGTTTAGGTGTAGTTTGTAAATTTTAATTTCGATTTTTGTTAATTTTAGATTTTAATTTAGACTTAGTTTCATTTTAACTTAAGTTTTAAATTTAATTTTGTGAGGTTTAATTTAGTTTTTTTTTTTTTTAGATTTAGATTTTAACTTTAGTCCCAAATAGATTTAATTTTAAATTTTGTTTTTTTTTTTAATTTCGATTTAGATTTAATTTGAAAAATATAAAAAAATAATAATAATAATAATAAATATAAAAATTCCAAAAAATTTAAAAAAAAATCTAGAAAATACAAAAACATAAATTTTCCAATTTTCTATAGTCAAATGAGCTTAATTTTTCCATCTGAAGTTTGATTGTGGAGCACTTTAATTTTCGAACTGGGTCATATTGGAACATATTAATTTCAGAAATCTTTCAAGCATCTGGCATTTTCATGTTATTGTTATTCATGGTTGTAGCATTTTCAATTAAATATCATCGTGATCAATCATGTTTTAATTACCAACAGTTAATCGCCACTTACTTGTTTATAATTGCATAACGGGATTTTATTTGACTCCCTAAGGCACTGGTCTTAAACGTGAAATCTAATTTAGATCAGTGGAATCTCATTCATTCTATCAAGTATTTGATGTTTTAGCTGTGTGTCCTGGATTTGTCATCCTCATTTATAATAAGGTCTACCTCCCTTAGCTTGCAAGGAGATAGCTTAAATAGAGAGATTGGGGATAAGTGTGACAGCCCCCAATCTGAGCCGTTGTCGCGGTGCCTTGACAATCTGTGCGACAACATTTTTTTGGCGCCGTTGCTGGGGATAGAGTTTTTATGTCCTTGGTCTTAAAGACATTTTATAATCTTCAGATCTTCTTTCGCCATTCATTAGCCTGTCACAAGAGATCACATTTTTTGACGACTTTTCATCTTTGCATATTTCCATCATCTTATCTTTTGTCATATCACTAATCATTTCATCATCGTATCTTTAGCACCTGGACATTTCGGTTGGCTTATTGTTTGGGTGGCGACTCCACTTCTTCATCTTTTTACTCCCAAACAAGAATCCCCCCCTAATATCCATCTGCTATCTCTCGATTATTTCTTCTATTTTAGAATTAGTTTCATGTTCAAGTGGCGACTCCATTTCTTTCATTTCTTACAAGAGTTCCTGCTAATAATTTCGTTTCTTGATGATCTTTTGACTATTCTTGAACACAAATCTATTTCTAAAATCCTAAAAACGATATCATGGATGTTTTTACCCCGTGTAATTTCGCTAATATTCAGGGTTATCCCCATGATCTCCCTCAAATGGATAAATTATCTTCTTTTCAAGGAAATGATGAAGTTAGTGTCAATTCTCATTTGTTTGGTTTCACTAACTGGTGGAATAGATTTGCAGTTGCAAAAAATAATTTCGAGGATGTGAAGATGAAAAATTTTGTTCTTGCTTTTGGCGAGGATGTTGCTGAATGGTTTATGGAAAAGCCTGATAATTCATTTGATACTTTTGAATCAATTGTAGCTGCCTTTAAGGAAAAGTATGGTGATAAAAGGGAAGATCGGCATTTGGTAAGGGAGATCAGTACCATAAAAAAGAAAGAAAATGAAACAACTGAAGAATTTAACAGGAGATTTAATGGTATTCTTAGAGAAATATCTCAAACTCACAAACCTCCTGATGGATCTCTTCTGAATTTTTACATTGATGCTTTTAATTCTGATACTTCATATGAGTTAAGGCGGGCTAAAACTGCAAATTATAAGGCTTGTCAATATTTAGCTGAAGAGCTTGAAAAAGATAAAAGGGCATCTGGGAAGTCTGAAATTCCTCGTTTTGATAGGGCTGCAACTAAGTTAAAAGAACCTCTAGAAGATGATGATGACCCTATGAAAAGGTTAATGCAAAAGCTTGAAAGCATGGAGCTTAATCAAGCGAAATTGATCTCTGAACATGCCAAGGAAATAAGCGCTTTACAATCTAGGTTGGTTCAAATGGAAAGGGCTCAAACGCAGAATTACCAAACTAGAAATAATAATGCTTTGTAGAAAAGAGGCCTATCTAATGAGCAGAGACCGACAAATCAACTTGAGTTTGCAAATCTTGTGGATGAAGCTCTGCCTTATTGTAGAGCCTGTAATGCTCTTCATGAAGAGGTTACTTGCCATGTTGTCAAAAGAATCATAGCTAGTAGAATGGCAAGGTCAAGTCATCAAATTAATGTTGTTGGTAAGGACTATCACATGCATATAGAAGATCATGAAAGTTAGGTTAAGGAACCAGCTCAGATGATTAAGGATGTGCAACCCAATCATATGCAAATGATTCAAAACATGGAAGCTAACCAAATCAATCTTCAAAATAAGATAACTTCCATGGAAACAAGTCATGGAAAGGAAATATACAGTGATCTCATTGCTGACATCACAACCCACTCAGAAGAAGAGAAAGAAACAAAAAAGAAGTAAGTGGTTTGATTCGTTTGATGGTCGAGAGCAGCTTGACAATCAGATAAGACAGAGTCCTACAATTAGCAAGATTGGACATGGCACATCTGAAAAGCAGCCTACAGACTTGCCTGAAAGTAGGAAAATGCTCAACATACACTATATTGAGCACATCTGATGCCACGGGGAATCCTCTGTATTGTATCTCTAACCTTACACCTTGTTATTTCAGCATTTCATTTTGCAGTTAGAGTAGAATTACTTTTCATGTTAAGTAGAATAATAAATAAAAGAAGAGCTTCTATTTTTCATGAGCTTAATGTTATATGATGATATTTGGATGGACACTACTTATTTAATCTTGTGTGTTTCTTGGATGCAGATTCTGGATTCTCACATTCCTTCGATGAAGCAACGTGTCCCCAAATAGAGCCAGATGTTGACCACACTTTGTCAACGACCCCATAGCAGTACACCCCCATTTTTTTAAAATGGGATTCGTCATGTTTGACGTGGTCGCGCCATTCAGATTCCATCATCAGTCAACAGACGATAGTTTTTATAAATGATGTAAACCCATTCTGCATGTAATGATGTAAATGATCTAAGTAAGACTATCAATGTATGTAACAACCGAGGTAAGCCTAGTATGTTGTTGATGATTTCCATTCTAGGAGGTTTTTTTTCTCACTGATTCACGAAAGTGATCGGAAAAGTTTTTCTCTCCAGCCTCACCCCAAATCTAGGGTGGATTTTGTCATCAGCATGCTAAGTGAGTCCTAGTGTTTTCTATCGAGTCCTTGTAAAAGTAGTTTGAGCTACTTGGTCTACTAGATCATATTTTGAGTCACATAATTGGGTATTTATTTGAGGGTCTATACGAATGGATATTCCCCCTTCATGTATGTAAATGTATTATCTCATGTAAAGAGGGTTGGAAAAATAATTATAATCCCCTCTCAGTCAATTAATTAAATTTTCTGGTCAATTAATTAATAAAATCTTAAACCAGAAATTAATTAATTTAGGGTCCTAAGTTAGGAATAAATCTTTAAAGGCAAAATTTGTGGGTCCTTGGAAAATGATTTTGAAAGCCCCAGGCCAAGGGAATATTGAGAATTTTAAGAAATTTTGGACCCTTGGGCCTTGGTGGTTAAGTCAAAGTCAAAATTTTGGGGTAATTAACTCAAAAATAATATTTTTGAGTTAATTAAAATTGAATTAAATGATAAATTCATTTTTTCCCCAAAATTTTAATTTCAACGCTCCGGATTAAAAGATAATTAAATCTTTTGGACGGTTGAGATTATTTTGACGAGGATCATCCAAATTAGCCGTTAGAGATTTTGTCCTATAAATTTAGAAGTCTTTGTCATTCTTGAGTCATCCGATTTCAGAATCGTGCACTTGTTCTTAGAAGCTCTTGTAAATTTTTTTAGGAATAAAGCATAAAGACTTTGGGGTTACAAATTTGAATGTTCCTTCTCAGATCTATGTGGTGAATTGTCTTTAAACTCTGCTACTTTGCTTCTTGTATTTTATGGTTGATGGCCTTCATGGATTAATCTGCATACAGGTATCTTGTGCAGTTTTCTGGGTTTATAAAATAACATTCTGATTTTTCTGCAAAGGTCTCATGTTGTTTTCTTAAATCTCTATCGATCTAAGATTCAGATCTAAGTGTGCAGGGAAATTATTCTTAAGATTGAGCGTCTGGGGAAGTCTTCGGTTGGACCAGTTGACTCTCAATAAACATAAATCTGATAAGCTCTTTATTTTTTAAATTCCAGGTCTATCTTACGATATTTGTGATTTTGCAGGGTTTCAAGGGCTTGTGCCTCTCATTTAAAATTTTTAATTTCTAAACTATGCTAGAAAAGTTCAAATCTGGCCATGAGGGCCTCAGATTTGTAAATAAATTTGTAAATTTGTAATTTTATTCAGGCTGCAGGGTTTTTCTCATGATGTTTTGCTGGCAGATCTAAATGTGAATTGCTGCAAAGATAATTTCAGGCATATTTAAATCTGTATTCTAAAGGAAAATATGAGTTACCATTTGCCGGGAAAGAGGGATTTTCGTAAATAGTGGTGCAACCTAAGCTAAAAACGCTTGTTGTCCATCTTTCTTTTTCTTTGTTGAGCCATCGACCTTCCTCATCTTAGCATCTCCACCCTCTTCATTTCGCCCAGCATTCCATTGCATTTTCTCACACCACTGTCTTCCTTTCCATCACTCTTATTTCCCCTCGAGCCCACCATCCCATTCATTCTATGCATACCTCAGCTCTCCGTCCATCATTTTGTTATGCCGTCCAGCATCATTTTTCAATACTGCTGTGTTACAGCTCTTCATCGCCAAGCTCGATCTCTGTTTGTTGTCCAAGCCATCTCCGTTGCCTCAAACCTCAGTCTGCAAGCACACAAACGAAAACAAACGGAAGTTCGTGAATATGCGTCGATTTTTTTTTAGCTGGTTTTGAGTTTTAATAAATTTCGTTTCATTAACATTTGTTTTAATTTTTAGTTTAGATTTAATTTTATTCAATTTTAGATTTAGATTGTAATTCGACTTTAGCGTAAGTTAGATTTTTAATTTCGATTTTTATTTTAGAGTTTAGTTTAGGTGTAGTTTGTAAATTTTAATTTCGATTTTTGTTAATTTTAGATTTTAATTTAGACTTAGTTTCATTTTAACTTAAGTTTTAAATTTAATTTTGTGAGGTTTAATTTAGTTTTTTTTTTTTTTTTAGATTTAGATTTTAACTTTAGTCCCAAATAGATTTAATTTTAAATTTTGTTTTTGTTTTAATTTCGATTTAGATTTAATTTGAAAAATATAAAAAAATAATAATAATAATAATAAAAATATAAAAATTCCAAAAAATTTAAAAAAAAATCTAGAAAATACAAAAACATAAATTTTCCAATTTTCTATAGTCAAATGAGCTTAATTTTTCCATCTGAAGTTTGATTGTGGAGCACTTTAATTTTCAAACTGGGTCATATTGGAAGATCTTAATTTTGGAAATCTTTCAAGGATCTGGCATTTTCATGTTATTGTTATTCATGGTTGTGGCATTTTCAATTAAATATCATCGTGATCAATCATGTTTTAATAAGCAGTAGTTAATCGCCACTTACTTGTTTATAATTGCATAACGGGATTTTATTTGACTCCATAAGGCACTGGTCTTAAATGTGAAATCTAATGTAGATATGTGGAATCTCGTTCATTCTATCAAGTATTTGATGTTTTAGCTGTGTCTCCTGGATTTGTCATCCTCATTTATAATAGGGTCTGCCTCCCTTAGCTTGCAAGGAGATAGCTTAAATAGAGAGATTGGGGATAAGAGTGACAGCCCCCAATCTGAGCCGTTGTCGCGGTGCCTTGACAATCTGTGCGACAACAGGTGGCTAACACATCTCATCAATTTTCTATCAAATATTATTTTCGATTTCTAGCCTAAAATCCATATATAGTATTTTACATTACAACACCATGGTCCGTAAACCATGGGTGAAGTTCAACGTTCAAAAAATATTCCTATCCCTTTAAAAAATAAGGGGCTTTGACCCATGCCAAAGCCCCTAAGACTCTAAATTTACTTCATGCTATGCGCTCCGCTCCTTGATTTACAGATTATTTCTCTAAATTTCTTCTTCGATGGGTACTGTGTCCAACACTTATTATAGTAGAGGTTGTTAAGAATTTTGTCCTACTGACCACACCACACCTGCATCCATACACCATCCGCTGTCTCCACCAAGGATGATATCTCTGCATCAACGAACAATGTTTCCATACCTATAACATCAAACCCTTCACGATTGAGGTATTGTGTGATGTTGCTCCTATTGAAGTTTGTGTTGTGTTATTAGACTAAACACACTTGTGGAAGCGTCATGTTTTTGTATGATTCAAGTACTTGTACTTCTATTATTACTTTGGGAAATAATTTATACAACATACCGAAGGTAGCCCCACCTACCGCCATCTCTTTGATATTCGTTAAGCAATGCAGTAAGATCATCTCCAAGACTAGGAATTTTTTTTTTTATTTATTCGCTCTCGAATTAAGGTGAAGATAATGGCCACATCCACGGCCCTTGACAAGGGTTCACCCACACAACATAAGTAGGAGGATAAGGTCATGGAAGAATACAAGGAAATCTTCTTCTCACCCACAAGGGTACATTTACAATGTTAGGTCGAGCATTTGATCGAGCTAAATCCCATAGCACCTCTACCAAATGGGAAAATATATCACCGCTCCATTTTGGAAAATGAAGAAATCAAGTTGTAGATCTAGGAATTACTGTCAAAAGGTCACATCTAACCAATTTTCTCACTTTGTGGGAGCCCAATTATACTTGTACAGAAGAAAGATGGAACCTATAGGATCTGCATTTATTATTAGGCACTAAAAAAATCACTGTTAGGAACAGGTATCCAATCCCACAGATTTATTACCTTCTTGACCATCTCAAGGGGGCTAAGTATATCAGCAAGATGGATTTGAATTCTAGATATCACCAAGTTCCAATAGAACCCACAGATGTATGTAATAATTCCTTCAAATCCAAGAAGGTCCTTTTTCAATTAGTTGGTCATGCCTTTTGGGCTGACAAATGCACATATAAATTTTATGAGGCTAATGGATGACATCTTGTATCCCTTCACCAACTTGTTCATGGTTGTATATCTGGACAAAATCCTCATCTTCAGAAAGAGTGGAGAAGAACATCTACAACACATTTGGCAGGTAATTCAAACCCTGTGGTAACACAAACTATGTGCCAACTTGGAGAAATGCACCTGTGGCATGAGCCAGATCTAATATCTGGGTTACATAATTCATGAGAAAGGTGTGCATGTGGATCCGATTAAGATCCAAGTCATTCGGGATTGGTCAGACCCGACCACTCGAAAATAACTTCACAAATTTTTGGGCCTTACCGATTTTTATTAGAGTTTTGTATTGGGATTCTCTCGTATCACTTGGCCTTTGAATCAACTTACCAAGGGTGGAACAAAGACAAAGTTTTTATGGTCTGAGTGCCAACAAAATGCATTTGTTGAGTTGAAGCATTGTGTATGCTCTACACCTGTACTCACATTTCTAAACCTGCAACAACCATTTGAAATTGATATAGACGTCCTTGACTATGCTATTAGTGTAGTTCTTACCTAGCAATGATATCTAGTTGCATATCATAGTGAGACGCTTTTTGATACATTTCATAAATAACCCACCTTTAATAAATAGATGTATTCTATGGTGTAGCTATGTCAGCAATGGAAACATTACATTCTCGGGAAGGAGACGGTCATTAACATAGAACACTGACCTTTTTAGTTTATACATACACAAGGGAGGTTGCAGAACTTTGACATCAGAAGTGTTCTACACATCCACAACAATTTTACAAGAAAATTAAATACAAGAATGGCAACACCAATCATGTTGCGGATTTCCTAAGTCAGCTCATAGTTACAACACTATCTATTGTTCTCAACTCTTGTCTCCACGAGACCTCTGGATGGCCAAAAGTCTACAAAAATGATCTAGAATTCACCACCACATAGTAGATGCTAGTGGATGGAAAGAAAATTCTAGATTTCCACCTCCATGATTCCTTATTATGCTACCTCAGCCACCTTTGTGTTCCTTCAAGCGATTTTTCCAAGTTGATTTGGGAAGCACACTACATAAGTATTTTTATTGGAAAAAACTACGACATGACTTTGGAAAATATATTATATATTGCACTGCGTGTTCCATCTCCAAGATAACCATCAATAAGAAAGGCCTGTAAACTCATATTTTTGCTCCCAACTAGCACTGGGAATCCATATCCATGGACTATTTGTATGTCCTCCATTCTACCAAGCGTGGTAACGACTGTGTATTTTTGATCACGAACATATTTTATAAGATGGATATATTGGTGGCTTGTAAGAAGAGTATCATAACAAAGGACACTACCAAGCACTTATTTTGATGAGTATGGGTACATTTTGGGATCCATATACCATTATCAGATTAGGATAATAGGTTCCTCAGCACATTTTGGTCGATTCTCTAGAAATTATTGGACACCAAGCTCACCAAGTTGATTGCATTCCATCCTCAGAATGATGGCCAAACATAGGTTGTCAACAGGATAATAGTGCACATACTACACATATACAACTACAAGTATCCATGAACCTAGGATGAGAGCCTTCCTTATGTGAAAAAAAAGTTATAATAGAGATCTCCATAGCTCGATTGTATGCATTACTTTTCAAAGGGGTCTAGTATTTCAGCCATTGTGTCTGATTGATGTTTCCATGCCTCATGCGACTACACATACATAATATGCACATATAGAGTCTAAGGTTGATAAAGAAACCAATTTTATTGAACGGATCCATCACATCCCCTAGCAGGTGCATGGAATATTGGATAATTCCAATTCCAAGTACAAGCACCGAAATGATCGACATTAGGTGCCACACAAGTTTCAGGTGGGTGAAAAATTTTGGTTATGTTTGCAGAAAGAACACCTTTCTAGAGCCCATTGGAAGATCATACCACTCTTTACGGGTCTTGCACCATCACCAAAGCTTTGGGAGATAATTATTTTGATCTTAGCATTCCCCCATTCCTTGGTCTGCACCTATTGTTCAATGTGGACCGCGTTCGGCCATACTTTCCACCATTGCTGGACACATTAGAAATCATAGAATAATTAACACCAACATAGCTAAACCCAAACTGCATGGAATAGGCCACAATTGATCGAATCATGGACACACATATCAAGGACAATATCCAATATAATATCCAACTATATTAGGTTGTCAAAGCTAGTCAACTCTTGCACCAAGGAAAGTGGCTCACGAGGGACCAAATTCATCAGAAGTTTCTCCATCCCATGGAGGCACTCAATGCAATGGGGACAATTTATTCCTAAGGGGGCAGGATCAATCCAAGTGTATATTGGTGGCCACCCACCTATTCCACGTGGACCCCCACAATTTTTTCTTTCGGTATCCTTGATTGTATCATAGTTTACTATTTTTGGTAGTTTTTCATTCCTAAACTTTTAGAGTCATTTTCAATCTAGTGAGGTCGGGGTATAAGGAGTTGGGACTTGAACTGGTTGATCCCTTGCAAGACCGTCCCCGCTAACATCGAAAAACTCCTATGGAAGAAGAAAAGAAAGATGAGGGAGCAGGAGATCATATATGGCTATTGCTCAAAAAATCCCTCCAACAGCAAAGGGACGAGATGATGGGCATATTTTCCTAGATACTTTGGTGAATTCCCACTAGCAACACATCTTCATCCAGTAGTCATTTCGAAGGCGTCGTACCCTTCAAGGTACAATCAAACTTCTATATCCCTATATTTGAAGTTCAAAGATATCTAGATGTTGTAGATAAATGTTTAAATATGTTGGACGGTTATTTTTCGGCCCATAATTTCTCTGATAGGGAGAATATTAATTTTTCACTGCTTAAGGCCGACCCCCATGTCAAGGACTAGTGGGAAAATTATTGTGAGAAAACGGCTGAGGAACCCTCTATGTTCATAGTCACACCCTCTTGTAACTCTTTCCAAGAAGTTGTCAAGGAAAAATATTTCCTTGTGGGGATCTATGAGGACAAGTACATACAATGGACCACACTACGGTAGCAAAGGTACCAATATCTGCATGAGTTCACAACTATTTTTCATAGTCTATGCATAAATTTTGGTATAAAATAATTTGAGTGACATCTGGTGCTCAAGTACCATGACTGTCTGCCAAAATACATTCAGGAATAAATGGAGTTCCTAGACATCTCCTCACTTGGTGCAACATACTGATATGCTACCAAGATTGAACAAAAAATTAAACAAAAGAAGTGTGACTTTGGATATGTGATTGAGTAGCAGGGAAAGATCACCCCAAAATGACAGAAAAAAGGACAGAGCCAAGGTGGAGCGGTCCAAGACAACCCATCCAAGCTACAAGAAAATAATGGCACCACGAAAAAAAATAAGGGCACAGGAAAGTGGTGTGATTTCCACAAGATCCCCACTCAAAACACAAATGGCTGTCATGCCAAGAATTCATTGATAGTTGAATTAAAAGTTTCAGAGTTCTATGCATGTTATGATTCTATTCCGGAACCAAACAAGGGGAATGCAAAGGGGAAGAATATTATTGACACAATACCCTGTGCCATTGTTGCCACCACCAAGGTCTAGAAGATTGAGCCCGAATATCTAGAGGAGGGGAGCATCTCTTCCGCTCACAGATGTGGGTGAAGGGTTCTCCTCTATTCTTTATTTTCGATAGCAGGAGCCAAAATAACATCATTTAAGTAGATATCATTAAGTGGTTGGGCCTGTCAACCACACCGCACCCACAAACATACACCATCAGGTGGCTCCACTAATGACAAGATCTCCACATCTACCAATAGTGTCGCCTTCCCTATAGCATCAATCCCTTCACAGATGAGGTACTGTGTGATGTTCTCCTCTTTAAGTTTGTGATGTGTTATTAGTTCAACCATACTTGGGGAAGCTTCATGGTGTTTATGAGTCTAGGAATTGCACTGTTAATATCACTTTGGGAAATACTTTATAGAGGATACTAGAGGTAGCCCCACCTACCAACATATATTTTATCTCTGCTAAGAAATGCAGTAAGATCATCTCCTAGACTAGGAAATTTGTTTTAATTCTAATTTTCTTTCAAATTAAGGAGAATTTATTGGCCACATCCATGCCCCCTAGGAAGGGTTACCGTACATAGCCTAAGCAAGTGGATAAGGTCGTGAAAGAATACAAGGGAATATTCTCCTCGCCCACAAGGGTACCTTTTGACTGTTAGGTCAAGAATTCTATCGATCTAACTCCTGTATAACCTTTACCCTATGGGTTCATAGACTGTCGATACATTATAGAAAATAAATTAATCAATAAATAGTTCTAGGAGCTATCGCAACAATGGCACATCCTACGAAGTTCCTCAACTTGTGGGAGCCCGAATGTACTAGTACAGAATAAGGATGGAACCTAGAGTTTCTACATTGATTATTAGGCTCTTAACAAAATCATTTTCAGGAAAAGGTTTCCAATCCCATAAACTGATGACCTTCTTTACCAGGTCAAGGGGGCCAAGTATTTCAACAAGGTTGATTTGAAGTCTAGTTATCACTGGGTTCCAATAGATCAAACAGATCTATGGAAGACTCTATTCAAATCCAAGGAGGGCCTTTTCGAGTGGTTGGTAATTCCTTTTAGGTTGAAAAATGCACCTATAATTTTTATGAGGCTAATGGATGCCATGTTGCGGCACTTCACCAACTCGTTCATGGTTGTATATTTGGATTCCATCCTCATCTTCAACAATAGTTTGGAAGATCACCTGTAACGCATTCGATGTGTCCTTCAAATCCTCTAGCAACACAAACTATGTGCCAACTTGGATAAATGCAACTCTGGCATGAGCCAGGTACAATATATGTGCTACATAATTGATGAGAAAGGAAAGCATGTGGATCTGGCTAAGATCCAAGTCATTTGAGGTTGGCCAGACACAACCAATCTAACATAGCTTCAAAACTTTTTATGCCTTGCCAATTTTTATCAGAGGTTCATGCTGGGATTCTCTCATATCACTTGGACTTTGTGTTAAGTTACCAAGAAAAAATAGAATGACAAGTTTTTCCGGTTTGAGTCCCAATAAAAGATGTTCATTAAGTTGAAGCACCACCTCTTCTTTGCACCTTTACTCACATTTCCAGACCTACAACCACAATTTGAAATTGAGGTAGACGCCTCTGACTATGCTATTGGTGCATTTCTCACTCAGTAAGGGAATCCAATGGCATATCACAGTGAGACACTTTTTGATATGATACATAAATAACCCATGTATTATAAAGATATGTATTCTATCATGCAGGCATGTTGACAACGGAAAATTTACATTATGGGGAAGGAGATGGTCATCCACACAAATCACCGACCTATTCAATTTATACAAACACAAGGGAAGTTGCAGAATGATCACCATAAGAATTAGTCTACATATCTGCAACAATTCCACTTAAACATTAAATACAAGAAGTAAATTTCTAATCATGTTTCATATTGCCTCAGCCAAACCCCAGTTGTAGCACTGACCATTGTTCTCAACTCTTGTTGCCACAAGACCTCCAGATGGCCAAAATTGTACAAAAATGATCATACTAAATGCTAGTGGATGGAAAGCAAGTTCCATATTTCCACATCTAAGATGCCTTATTATGATACTTAGGACACCTTTGTGTTTTTTCAAGTGAGCATGCAAAGCATATTTGGGAGGAACACTACAGTCGGGTCGCAAGACACTTGGGTGTGGAGAAAACTGTGGTCGTACTACACAAGTATTTTTATTGGAAAAAACTCTAATAAGAAATTGGAAAATATATTAGATGATGCACTGCTTATTCCATTGCCAAGCCAACCATAAAGAAGCAAGGCTTGTACACTCCTCTGCCTACTCCTAGCCAACACTAGGAATCCATCTCCATGGACTATCTGTCCAGTCTCTCTTTTACCATGCGTGGTAATGACTGTGTATTTTTGGTCGTGGAAATTTCTAATATGGATATCTTAGTGGCTTGCAAGAAGAGTATCATAAAAGAGGACACTGCAAAACTCTTCTTTCAATGAGTATGGGTACATTTTGGGATCCTGCAAACCATTATACCAAATTGGGATAATAGGTTCTTGAGCACATTGTGGTCAATCATCGTGATATTATTGGACACCAAGCCCACCAAGTCAATTTCATTCCATCCCTAGACTGATGGCTAGACAAAGTTCGTTATCAATATGAAAGTGCACACACTATGCATGTATGTAGTGTCCCTTCTTAGTGAGATAGCCTTGATGACACTTAGAGATGGTGATTTTGATATAATGATATAATATTATGTATGAAAGACTTATGTACATGCTTATATGCTATGACCTGGTTTGGGTCACTTGGTTGTTGTGTGGCTTATGATAATATCTATGTTTGCGTGCACAAGAATTGATTTTGGTTAAGAGCATATTAGCGATGTTTTATCTTTTGGTATCCTATTTTGGACATAGGTGTATGACATGAATGGTGATTCGGAATTGAGACACAGATCCATGGATGATCATGGTTATGTGGAAAATATGGTTAATTATGATTTATGGATGATACATGATTTGTATGATTATATGTGTGTAGTCTTGTACTAAGCATGATGTGGCAGGGGACTTGGTCATTGCCAACAGGGATGCTCAAGTTATAAATGACTGCGGAAGTCATTTCTCCAAAACCAAAATGACTGTGGCAGTCATGCAAAATATTTGGTAAAATTTGAATAAGTTAATTATGAAATTCATTTGATTTATTTGATCAATGAGATTGTGATGTGTGCAGGTCTTGGAAGAAGACCTTACCAATGAACCATCAGATGGGTATGAGCTCATAATCAATACCTTAAGGTGAAACGCGGAGTTTCAAAGCAGAATAGATGAGAAGCCATGGAAATTAGGGCGTGGAGTCCTAAATCCATGAAATATAAAGACGTGGAGTCTTGGATATATGATAAAAGGATTAGGACGTGGAGTCCTAAATCCATGAAATATAAAGACGCGGAGTCTTGAATCTATAAGGAAGTGTTTGGGGCGCGGAGTCCTGAATATTTAAAAAGATCAAGGTGTGGAATCTTGGATCTTTAGAGTAGATCAGGGTGCGGAGTCCTCAATCTAATAAGGCATGAAGATGCATACAATAGGGGTGCGGAATCCCTATTATCCGGAAGAAAAATACCACTCATGGGCAACTCATAGATGAATTTACTTAATAATCTCATTCCTAACAATTTTGGAGTGACTTTCTAAAAATAGAAAGTCATGTCTACCATTTCAAGTATGACTTTCCAAAAATAGTAAATCACCTCCAATCAATGGGTAAACAAGTATACTTGAAGGAAAATCACTTAACTTATGATTTATCAATTGTAATAGTTCAATCTCGAATTAATCCTCAATATTATTAATATTATTAATATTATTATTATCTTTTATGAGACTATGATATTATTATTAAAAGGAAATTATATCTCCTCAATCACTTCACACCTCTCTCCTTCATGACTCCCATGGCTCTATGTAACTCTCTCTATTTTAAATATTACATTACACTCTCTTTTATGCACTCATAAAGGAATGGAATATTCCTCTTACACTCATTAAATATATGTCATAAAATATTCCTCTTACACTCACTTTAATGCATATGTTACACTCTCCTTAAATAAGGCATGCATACCTCTCCTTAATGGCATAAGTTACACTCCTCTAAAGGGAATACAATGCATGCATATTAATCCTCCTTTATGACATGAATTTGTTGCTCCTCCTATATATGAGTCTCATGTATTCTCATTTGGGGGGGAGAGGGGGTAATGCCAAGAGTGGAAAAGACTTGAGGAATATTGTGAAAGGGAGAGATATGGAGAGTATCCAATTACTTCCAAAAAAATCTGAATTTCTTACTAATCTACTAAGTATCTATTGAGGTTGAACATGAGTGGTATTTAGAGGAAGTGAAAACTATCTTCATTAGTTTTCCTTGCATCTCTCTCTCTATTTCTGTATTTTGGTACTGGTTGTGAGCTTTTACAGCTCGGGGGTTCCAGGGGGAGGAGTTCTCCTTGGATATGGTTGGGTGGAAAACCGGATGGTTCAAATGAGTTGGTTAAGGGATCAAAGGCGGATCATATTCTCAACGATTGGAGCTGAATATCTCTTCAGGTATAATTTCCATTGTCCTAAAATTATAGTATATATTTAGCATAAAATAAAAGGTAGACATTTAAATTGTTGTAAGCATCTAATTTTGGTTTAGGCTTATGTTATCTAAAATATTATTGATTAGTTAAAAATGAAGACTAGATCAATCTATATGTATGGATGTTTATATCTCAATATTGGAGTTATTATTGGTATAGTTTATGGTACTAATCTTGGTATGTTAGCATTTGAGAAAGGAAAGCCAAATATTGTTGAAGGTAATTTCAATAAATAAATTCCAAAGGACTTGGGTAAGTATTTCACGATTTATGGTTATGTTTCAAGTAATTAATAGATGCATGTTTTATAAATGGTTTTAGGATAGTTTTCAAAGTGTTTGACAAAACCTGTGAATGAGTAATGTTATAAATTTATTTATGCACGAATAAGTGCTAACTTGCAGCTTACATCAGAAGTAAGAAAATGGACATGTACCCAAAATATGCTTGGAGGAATTACATAATCAACCCTTAAAAGAAAATGCAAAAATAATGGCAACTAAAGTATAGTTTGGAAGATCAAATGCTTGAGGTAAGTTGGAGATAAATTTCAGTTATGGCTTATGTTTCATATTCTTCAATTTTTTGTTATTCAAGTTGTTGTAATAGTACTATCAGAATTTTGACAGAAATCCTTAATGGCTGTAGCATTCAGGGCTTCCATGTGTTTGTTAAATTGTAGCAATTGGTGCAAAAAGCTTGTCAATCATGTCAAATGAATTAGCTTGTGGGTGGTAAAATGTTTCAAGAACTCATATGGTGGATTTAGAAATGTGTGATTTCAATGAGCATATATTAGTAGCATAACTCTAGGTTGTTTTTCCTCATGTAGAGGTGTAGTTGTAAGTTTTCATTCCATATGTTTGACAAAAGTCATAAATGAAACATTTAGGCTATAAATTTTGTTTTTTTAAAGAAACGCATTCCTGGGCATTTTTAATTCTATTCAGCCCAACATCAGGGGGTATCCGTGCCTAATGGACATGTAACCCCTGATTTCATTCCAAAAAAAATACTTTTCAGAGCCCAAATCGGAAATCTAGGCGATTTGGCAGATTGCTGCTGTGAGTTATGTGTGCCTGTTTTTGAGTATTTGATGAAAGACTAAGATTATTTAGTCTCTGTTTTAAGATGGAAATATTTAAATTTTCAATTTCTGAATTTTATGAGATAAATATGTTGAAGAATAATCTTAAATTCATTATTGCCAAGTGTTTGAAAAAATGCCTCAATGACTTTTAATTGCATGCTTGCAAAGTGTTTGTCATAAGGGCTCAATGAGTGTAGGGTGCATGTCTGAAAAGTGTTTGTCAAAAGTCCTGAATGGCTGTAGCTTTTGTGCATATAAATTGTTAGTGTAAAATTATTAGTTACTGTTGTTTTTATGTTACTATAAATTATAAATAAACTATTTAATAGGTGTAGCTTCCTATGTCTGCAAGTTTTTGGTATGAATGTGAAAATGAATTTAATAATTTGTTGAAGTGTGAATAAGATAGTTGTTTCTTGTATTATCTAAAGCTTTCAAAAAAAAAGGGGGGGGCTTGTTGTTGGAAACAATTTTACAGTGACTAATTCTTTAGGATTTTGTGGGAATGAGTATTAGTGATTATGTGACATCTACTTCTCTATCTTACTGATGGTATGTAAGGTGGGACCTTAATATGGTATCAGAGCGGAGGTTACAACGCTAGGGCCTAATGGGCCAACATGCTTACTTGTAGGTTGATGATGTATGAATGTTGATTTTGCATGCATGTTGAGTTGTTGTATATCTTGACTTGGAAGCATATTGGTTGCATAGAGGATATTATTATCATTATGTCATTTAATGACTCATGAAATAAAATTTAAAAAAAAAAAAATATCTCTTATATTCCTTTATATTTTTGTTAAGACACACTATTAACAATATGTTAAAATGCTTAAAGACATGTTGGGAAAGGACGTGCTTGAGAAATTTGGGGTTAAACCCAAGTATGTGAATGACTTGATTTTCAATCAATGAGTGAGATAGGTGGAGTGAATGCATGATTTCATATATTTTTAGTGCATCATTTTCAATGTGATATGGGCTTAGTAGCCATCTTTACTTGCTGAAATTGTATCTACCAAGAAGAATATTGGCTTAATCTGGACTATAGTGTGATGACCTTGGTGTGTATGCCTTGGGAATGAATAACAAGTGTAAGGCTGAGATTCCATTAACGTGATGATTGAGTTCATCATGATAGTTTTGAATCTTTTCGTACCTACACTAAAGGAAACTTAACTAAAAGCTACCTTGAAAGATGTCACTTTTAACTGTGAATGTAAATTCAAGAGTAATATATGTGTATTAGTTAGATGTGTTAAAATATGATTTGGGAATACATTCTTAATGAGTAAGAATGAAATTTATCTGATTTCTTTGACATGATTTTGTGTATTTTGGGTTGACATTAGGCATCAAATAACTTTAAATTACTCAAATACTAGGTTGAGTTATGAACTTCCTAATAAACAAGCGGCTTAAATGATTGGTGCATGATGGGTTGTGGAAACCATTTTAAGGAACACTTGAATGTTATGTTTTCCTCGAGCTAATGTATGGGTGTGGAATCCATAACTAGCATATATCTATGAGAAAATGTATGGGTGTGGAATCCATACTAACATATATCTATGATCTAATGTATGGGTGTGGAAACCATTCTAGCATATATCTATGAGAAAATGTATGGGTGTGGAATCCATACTAGTATATATCTATGAGATAAGTAATGAGGTAAGGTATGGGTGTGGAATCCAAAGTAAAATATATCTATGAGCTAAGTAATTCTTATAGTTAGAATATTTTGATGGAATCTGATATTCATGATTAAGGAATGATTATGTGTAATTAAAGTTAAATGGATAGAGATTTGTAACACAAATTTGCTTGAGCTTTAAATCCATTATTTTATTTTTATTACAGATGAAGATACTAAGATTGGTATACCAAACACCATTAGGTGGTTTAGAATGTTTGTAATAATTGACTTTGATATATGGAAGTGTGAACTAGATATCTATCCTCTAGTATTGTAATCCTTTTGTATGTATTGAATTTAGGTAGAACTAAAATGACTTTCAAATTCTTGAAATGTAGAAAAAGATTATTGTGATAAGTTAATGAAATAACTTTTCTATTGGCTTAAGACAAATTAGGTCTAGGAAAGCCATAATAGTCTCTTTAATGATTTTATCAGTTGAATATTGGTTGCATTCTATTTAACCAAATTAATTAGATAAATTATGAGGATTGAACTCATGTATTTCTCTAAACTATTGTTAGTTAGGAGATCGCGTCAAAATTCAAATTATTTATAAATTGTGAAGAGAATAACATGTTTAGAAGGTAAATATTTTATGTGGTGAGAACTTGTTTTATTTGAAATTAAAGAAGAAAAAAAAAGCATGTGATTAATGAAAAGCTTAGTTGAGTTCTTGTTTTACAAGAATATGTGCTTGTGATATTTTTTGAGGGAGAAATTGAAGGAGAGTGAGATCACATTTTGATTGATTCGAATTATTGCATGATGATTGTATTGTATGTGAATGGGGGAGATTGTTTGGTTTAGGAATTTTGTGTTGGGATGTATAGTTGTATGAGTATTTATTAGTCCTACAGAATGTTGTAATAATTTGAGAGGGTGGTAATTCTCCTTAAAGAAAAAGGGTTTAACTTTAGGCTAGAAATGCCCTTGTGATAGTCTAAATCTTATTTAAATTTGACAAGATTCATCACATTTTGAGAAATTTATGGTTTTCATAGTTTGTTGTTGCGTACGTATTAATAGTAAGGGATAAGACATGAAAGCAAATGAATTGATTAATTACTAAATAGAAATCATGAGCGATTTCATAGTTGGAAAACAAATTGAATTAGAGTTATCAAGGTAGATTCAGTAATATAGATACCATATTTGCATAATTGTGAGATTTGTTCTTGATTAAAAGTCGTTTTCAAAAAGATATCATTAATCTGCTTTCAGATGAAGATCTTCTAATAGATTCATTCAAAATTGATTCTCAAGTTAGAGAAGTGACTAATAATGAATATTATGGAAACAAAAAGGAATGATCTATAATACATAAGTGGGTCAATGAGGACTGTATTTAACCTTAGGCTATTAGTTAAAAAAAACAAAACAAAACAAAAAACAAAAATGGTGCCTTGAACCTCAAATTGTATTTTTGCCTAAAGAGTAAACGTTTAGTAAAAACTAAAGATAAATCCTAAATATTTCGATTGCAAGGATGTCTTATGGAATGAAAAGAGGAAAATTGGATTGAGAAGACATAAATCAAGTGGGATGTAAGAGTGTGGTTTATATATAACGTCATGTTTTTTTTTGTAAGAGTGGGTTTTATATATAACATCATGTTTTTTTTTGCATAATTTCACTCGCAATTGTATGTGGATTATTTTATGCTTATTGTATGCCAATTTGATTGTGATATGTGATGGACCATCATTGTTGTGTATACAACCAATGTGTGTTCTATTTATAGCTTCGCAAGCTCAACATACTATAGAACCTTGAAGATGACACATGTAGGATTCATATAGACTATGAGAAAGAAAAACATGTAGAATATCAAATTATTATAGATAAATTAAGTAGATATCATATAAATTACATACAATATTATTTTATAGGTTATTATAAATTGTATGGTTGGTTTTGATAAAAAAATTTGGTATTTTATATCAAAACATGTCTAATATGGCATGGATATATTTTCTACTTGATTAAGAATGGTATGTTTAGATTTCATGGAGTTGCTTCCAATATAGAAAACATTAAACTATGGATTGGCATGAAGAAAAAAAATATATATATATATCAAATATATATACATAAGGTTAGCAACTTATTGATAGGAGAATCTAAAAGAACTAAGTATCTTATGACCGTAGGAAAAACTTCGGGCCAAGTTTAGCCCAAGAGGGGGAGTATGTAGTGTCCCTTCTTAGTGAGATAGCTTTGATGACACTTACAGATGGTGATTTTGATATAATGATATAATATTATGTATGAAAGACTTATGTACATGCTTATATGCTATGACCTGGTTTGGGTCATTTGGTTGTTGTGTGCTCATGATAATATCTATGTTTGCGTGCACAAGAATTGATTTTGGTTTAGAGCATATTAGCGATGTTTTATCTTTTGGTATCCTATTTTGGACATAGGTGTATGACATGAATGGTGATTCAGAATTGAGACACAGATCCATGGATGATCATGGTTATGTGGAACATATGGTTAATTATGATTTATGGATAATACATGATTTGTATGATTATATGTGTGTAGTCTTGTACTAAGCATGATGTGGCAGGGGACTTGGTCATTTCCAACAGGGATGCTCAAGTTATAAATGACTGTGGAAGTCATTTCTCCAAAACCAAAATGACTATGGAAGTCATGCACAATATTTGGTAAAATTTGAATAAGTTAATTATGAAATTCATTTGATTTATTTGATCAATGAGATTGTGATGTGTGCAGGTCTTGGAAGAAGACCTTACCAATGAACCATCAGATGGGTATGAGCTCACAATCAATACCTTAAGGTGAAACGTGGAGTTTCAAAGCAGAATAGATGAGAAGCCATGGAAATTAGGGCGTGGAGTCCTAAATCCATGAAATATAAAGACGTGGAGTCTTGGATATATGATAAAAGGATTAGGACGCGGAGTCCTAAATCCATGAAATATAAAGGCGTGGAGTCCTGAATATTTAAAAAGATCAAGGTGTGGAATCTTGGATCTTTAGAGTAGATCAGGGCGCAGAGTCCTCAATCTACTAAGGCATGAAGATGCATACAATAGGGGTGCGGAATCCCTATTATCCGGAAGAAAAATACCACTCATGGGCAACTCATAGATTAATTTCCTTAATAATCTCATTCCTAACAATTTTGGAGTGACTTTCTAAAAATAGAAATTCATGTCTACCATTTCAAGTATGACCTTCCAAAAATAGTAAATCACCTCCAATCAATGGGTAAACAAGTATGCTTGAAGGAAAATCACTTAACTTATGATTAATCAATTGTAATAGTTCAATCTTGACTTAATCCTCAATATTATTAATATTATTAATATTATTATTATCTTTTATGAGACTATGATATTATTATTAAAAGGAAATTATATCTCCTCAATCACTTCACACCTCTCTCCTTCATGACTCCCATGGCTCTATGTAACTCTCTCTATTTTAAATATTACATTACACTCTCTTTTATGCACTCATCAAGGAATGGCATATTCCTCTTACACTCATTAAATATATGTCATAAAATATTCCTCTTACACTCACTTTAATGCATATGTTACAGTCTCCTTAAATAAGGCATGCATACCTCTCCTTAATGGATAAGTTACACTCCTCTAAAGGGAATACAATGCATGCATATTAATCCTCCTTTATGACATGAATTTGTTGCTCCTCCTATATATGAGTCTCATGTATTCTCATTTGGGGGGGAGAGGGGGTAATGCCAAGAGTGGAAAAGACTTGAGGAATATTGTGAAAGGGAGAGATATGGAGAGTATCCAATTACTTCCAAAAAAATCTGAATTTCTTACTAATCTACTAAGTATCTATTGAGGTTGAACATGAGTGGTATTTAGAGGAAGTGAAAACTATCTTCATTAGTTTTCCTTGCATCTCTCTCTCTATTTCTGTATTTTGGTACTGGTTGTGAGCTTTTACATCTTGGGGTTCCAGGGGGAGGAGTTCTCCCTGGATATGGTTGGGTGGAAAACCGGATGGTTCAAATGAGTTGGTTAAGGGATCAAGGCAGATCATATTCTCAATGATTGGAGCTGAATATCTCTTCAGGTATAATTTCCATTGTCCTAAAATTATAGTATAGATTTAGCATAAAATAAAAGGTAGACATTTAAATTGTTGTAAGCATCTAATTTTGGTTTAGGCTTATGTTATCTAAGATATTATTGATTAGTTAAAAATTAAGACTAGATCAATCTATATGTATGGATGTTTAGATCTCAGTATTGGAGTTGTTATTGGTATAGTTTATGGTACTAATCTTGGTATTGTAGCATTTGAGAAAGGAAAGCCAAATATTGTTGAAGGTAATTTCAATAAATAAATTCCAAAGGACTTGGGTAAGTATTTCACGATTTATGGTTATGTTTCAAGTAATTAATAGATGCATGTTTTATAAATGGTTTTAGGATAGTTTTCAAAGTGTTTGACAAAACCTGTGAATGAGTAATGTTATAAATTTATTTATGCACGAATAAGTGCTAACTTGCAGCTTACATCAGAAGTAAGAAAATGGACATGTACCCAAAATATGCTTGGAGGAATTACAGAATCAACCCTTAAAAGAAAATGCAAAAATAATGGCAACTAAAGTATAGTTTGGAAGATCAAATGCTTGAGGTAAGTTGGAGATAAATTTCAGTTATGGATTATGTTTCATATTCTTCAATTTTTTGTTATTCAAGTTGTTGTAATAGTACTATCAGAATTTTGACAGAAAGCCTTAATGGCTGTAGCATTCAGGGCTTCCATGTGTTTGTTAAATTGTAGCAATTGGTGCAAAAAGCTTGTCAATCATGTCAAATGACTTAGCTTGTGGGTGGTAAAATGTTTCAAGAACTCATATGGTGGATTTAGAAATATGTGATTTCAATGAGCATATATTAGTAGCATAACTCTGGGTTGTTTTTCCTCATGTAGAGGTGTAGTTGTAAGTTTTCATTCCATATGTTTGACAAAAGTCATAAATGAAACATTTAGGCTATAAATTTTGTTTTTTTAAAGAAACGCATTCCTAGGCATTTTTAATTCTATTCAGCCCAGCATCAGGGTGTATCCGTGCCTAATGGACATGTAACCCCTGATTTCATTCCAAAAAAAATACTTTTCAGAACTCAGATCGGAAATCTAGGCGATTTGGCATATTGCTGCTGTGAGTTATGTGCGCCTGTTTTTGAGTATTTGATGAAAGACTAAGATTATTTAGTCTCTGTTTTAAGATGGAAATATTTAAATTTTCAATTTCTGAATTTTATGAGATAAATATGTTGAAGAATAATCTTAAATTCATTATTGCCAAGTGTTTGAAAAAATGCCTCAATGACTTTTAATTGCATGCTTGCAAAGTGTTTGTCATAAGGGCTCAATGAGTTTAGGGTGCATGTCTGCAAAGTGTTTGTCAAAAGTCCTGAATGGCTGTAGCTTTTGTGCATATAAATTGTTAGTGTAAAATTATTAGTTACTGTTGTTTTTATGTTACTATAAATTATAAATAAACTATTTAATAGGTGTAGCTTCCTATGTCTGCAAGTTTTTGGTATGAATGTGAAAATGAATTTAATAATTTGCTGAAGTGTGAATAAGACAGTTGTTTCTTGTATTATCTAAAGCTTTCAAAAAAAAGGGGGGGGCTTGTTGTTGGAAACAATTTTACAGTGACTAATTCTTTAGGATTTTGTGGGAATGAGTATTAGTGATTATGTGACATCTACTTCTCTATCTTACTGATGGTATGTAAGGTGGGACCTTACAATGTACAACTCCAATCATCCATGAACCTAGGATGGAATCCTTCCTTATGTGCAACACAATTATAATAGATCTATCAATAGCTCGAATGGTTGAATTCCTTTTCAAGTGGGTATGGGATTTCATCCATTGTGTCTGATTGATGTTTCTATGCCTCATACGACTATACAATTAGAATATGCATATTTACAGTCCGAGGTTGATAAATAAATCTAGTTTGTTGAATGCATCTAGCACATCCACCAGTAAGTGCATGACATATTGGATAATTCCAATGCCAAGTACAAGCAGTTGCATGATCAACATCGAGTGCCACACAAGTTTCAGGTGGGCATCAAAGTTTGGCTACATTTTCAAAAATAATACCTTTCTGGAGTCCATCGGAGCCACAAACCACTCTGATATGGGCCTTACACCATTACCAAGGTTGAGGGAGACAATTATTTTGATCTCAACGCCATTCTCCATTCCTTGGCCTGCACCTAGTGTTCAATGTGGACCACCTACGACCATAATTTTCACCATTGCTGGACACATAAGAAATTGCAGAACAAATAACACTAACAATGTTAAACCCAGACTACATGGTGTTAACACTGCAATTTTTCCAAAATTTTCAAAGTATGTTCATCAATCTCCAAGGAATTAATCTTTTTTAGTTTAATTATAAGATGAAAGTGTCGCAGTCAAAGTGTAGTAGTGAGAAAATTTCATTTCTACCTTCATTCATTTCATTTTCCCTCTTTCACCTTTCGTTTTTCCCAAAAAACCCAAAGTCCAACCTCTCATTTCCCTTTTCAAAACCCCTTTCTAACTCATAAAATCCAATTTTTATAGTTAAAAAGTAGCTCCACACACCCATCAACAGCCATATCATATTTCCTTTGTAGCTTACCATATATTCCTTTATCACAACTTTTACCTACACCACAACAAAACCTTGGATATATCATATATCATATGATATAACTTACCTCACTTAATAAAAATTTTGGACCCCTTACCTTTCATTGCAATCGGCTCTTCGCAGTTTTAACTTCTATTCATATTACAATTTCTGTCTCCTACAAAACTTGTGATGTGCGATTTTCGATATGGTCTGGGACCCATACTGCCCTTTGATATGCCTCGAATACGTTATAAAGCCTTTTTTATGCTTCGGGCGTCTTTTTATCATATTACCACAACTCAACGAAAATGTTCACTTTTCGCTTTGAAAGACTTTTAAAGGGCCCCACCTACCTTTTCGCATCACATCATCACAAATTTCACTTTACCGCCTTCACTTCCACTCCCTCAAAACTTCTGATGTGCGATTTGCAGGTGACCCCACTGTTTGTTATGCCATGTCACTTCCATCTCATCGCACATCGCACTTCGCCAGTTTCAACATTTGACTCCTGTGTTTCATAATAAAAATTCTGATGCATGATCTGTGATTGGCCCCACTTCTTTGTCACATATCACCCCATCGAAAATCACATTTTCTCCTGTTTTTGTCTTAAGTTTAAACGCTCCCACCCTGATTTTCGATTGCGATATATGTCTAAAAGGATTTTTCCTCCCGCTTATCATTCATTCCGCTCCACGTCTCCCCTATCAATTAAACCTTTTTCAAAGGGTTTCTTTTTAATATCTCATAAAATTAACCTCCGCCATTCTATCCAAAAAGTTTCGAGTTTTCCACCATTACAAAGGGTCTTTCCACCAAAAAAGGAGAGGAACAGTGGAATAGTGACAAAGTTTCTACAAGACAGTTTTCTACCACTACTCTCAGCACCAACACATTTCTACAAAGCACCAGGAAGCATTCAAGGAATAGCCACACGCCATTGTCACTGTTGTTTACACTTTTTGTGGAGTTGGTTGCACCAGAACAGAAGAGGAGTCTTCCGATAGAATGCCACATCATACAAACCACTTCGAATTGTTAGCCTTGATGTTGTTATTTTCATTATGTCATATCACTTTGTATTAAAGTTTTAGGATAAGCCTCATCTCTTGCATGAGATCGTAATAACTTTTGGGAACATGTTTACTCCTTTTGTGGAGATGACAGTTTATTATTTTTTTATATATGTGGTAAACTGCTATGTAAAAGGGGTTGGTTGGTGATTTTAGAATCTTGGCTCATATGATCAGTACTTTTTTCAGTGAATAAAATTGAAGAAACTTCTGAGGACTTATTATCAATATTGTGTGTGTATTGTTAATCTTCTCTTGTGTTTCCATATCTAATTATTTTCAGTAACAGCTTGTAATCCCTCATATTTTTGTGTGTTTTTTTTCAGTCTCTTAAACATGCTATGTGTTTTATCATTTCTTCTTAATCTCACACAGTGAGAATTCCTGGTAAATATATATTGCAATACTGGAAGAGCATCACTTATAACAGTTATCTTACTTGATATTTCAGTGAGAATATTGTTAGACTAGAAATAGCTTTCTCTTGTTGAAATATTGACAAATTGCTACTTGTGTTATTTTCTCCCAAAAGCAGTGGATTTCTGCCTTGTAGACCCATTGTTTCTTCTTCCATTTAGCATTCTCTTCCCCTCATAGGCTACAAACTCACTCTTTTGCTACCACATCACACCCAATACCCTCATTAGTATAACTATGGATTTGAATGAACTATATTTTCAGTGAATCAAAGTTTATATCACCTACCAATCTCATAAAAAATATCATTAAATTGTCTTAAAGTTTAAGATGTGTCTGGTTAGGCACTTGTTGCGGTCCAAGTGTTGATTCTAGTGCTAACACATGGAACAAGCCACAATGGATCACATCATGGAAACATAGATCAAGAAAACTCATGAGCAGAAGATCCAACTATATCGGGATTCCAAAGTTGGCTAACTCCTGCACTAAGGAAATTTTCTCACTAGGGACCAAGTTCAACAAAAATTTTGCCATCTTATGGAGGCACTCAACACAACAGGGATTGTTTCTTCCTAAGTGGGGAGGACTGATCTAGGTGGATATTGGTGGCCACCCACCTATTCCACTTGGACCCCCACCATTGTTTCTTTCAGTTTCCTTAACTATCACATTGTTTACTATTTTTGGTAGTTTTTGGGGTCCTAAAATTTTGAAGTCGTTTTGAGGCCCTAATGACACTTTTTTGTAAAATGGGTAGACATGTGGCCAGGCACACGAATGTAGGCACGAGTTTGAATTCATTTTTTTTCCTTATATATGTCTTTCTAATGAGGTATTGTACACATCGAACGAAGATCACATTACAAATTAATGACCGCAGGGAATTAATGTAGCAACTGACCCTAATGGGGCCCACAAAATATTGGAACTCCATCTCCTAGGGTTAGGTTTTTGGATGTTTGGGGTTTTCCATTATTTATTGATAATAAAAATGCCTCTGAGCCTCATTGTAACATAGTTCAAAAATCATATATCCGCCACATCTCTTCTCAAACATAAGATACGATCATGCAAGCTAGTTTGATTTCCATTTTGCATGTAAAAAAATTACAACACTTTGTTATTAATGAATTGAAGTTTTGTTTTCACTATATCTATGTGTTTTTTATTATATCTATATTTCATTTCGGTCCTTCATAAATCCATATGAGTTGAACAAAGCCACTATGAAGGATTACTTTCCCCTTCCTTTCATGGATCAAGTCCTATACCCTAGGAGGAAAGAAATGCTTCTTGTTCTTGGATGGGTTCAATGTGTATAACCAGATTTAGATACCTCTAGAGGACCAAGAGAAAACCACCTTTACTTTTCCTTGGGGAAATTTTGCTTATTAGGTTTTACCTTTTGGGTTGTGTAATTCCCCAGCCACTTTTCAAAGAACAGTATTGGAAATTTTCTAGCTCTAATCCATGACTGTGTGGAAGCGTACATGGAAAATTTTAATGATTATGGGGATTCATTTGAAGAAGCTTTGGTATATATTTAAAAATTATTTATGATATGTGAGGAATCAAAACACAACTTTTGTAATATAAAATTTTGAATGATTCTATATAAGCATGTAGTGCTTGGTCATGTTTTTTTTGCTGCAACTATCGAGGTTGATCCTGCTAAGATCAAGGTCTTATCTCATTTACCAGTGCCTACAACACATAAAGAGGTGAGAGGTTTCCTTAGTTTTGCAGGGCGTTATAGGAAATTTATTGAAGTTTTAGTTTTCCTTAGTTAAATTTTTTTCTAAATATATCGCTTTCCTATGGACTGACCTATGCTAGTGTGCATTTACTACTTTGAATGAAAAACTCTCAGTTTCCCCCTGTTTTGAAAGAGCCCAATTTTTCTTTACGCTTTCACATTTCCATAGATGCCTTAGAAGTTACAGTGGGAGTTATTGAAAAGATGCCATCAGTAACATAAGCAAACACCACTACAATAGAATATTGAAAAGATGCCATCAGAACAAGAACATACAAGAAATCCTCATGAATCTTGAGTTGTCTAAGTAGAAAATCTGTATTAAGCTGAAAACAGTTACTTACAATAAACACAGAATTTTTGCTAACAAATGTCCAACCCTTTCTATTTCGACTCCTTGATATTTTATAGATCATTTACATCATAAGATAAAATTATCTACAACTAGATACATCGAATTCCTATGCTTTGACACCTATAATAACAATGAAACATGGTATTTATTACAAACACAACTGTAAAACTAATATAGAGTCCTATTACAAATAGAATTAGAACTCTTTTGATTCCACTCAAAACAACTTTATCTAAACTTAATTACATCATTTGCCACCTATATTTCCATTAAGTCGAATCCTGATGATGAGCTCCAACCTATTATGACCATGATGCTTATGATGTTGATCTCCTGCAATTTAGGAAACTGCTCCCTTGTTTTTAGGCTTAGGATTCTTTTAGATTATTGAGATGTTTGGACCACCTTTAACCCATAACTTCGAAGCTAATTTATTTCAGTAACATGATTAACATATTTCCCAAGTCATCTCTTCATTCCAGCTATGTAAAACCACTTCGAACTTCTCAAAACAGTGAAAACAGACTTGCGCTACGAAAGCAGCAAAGTTTCGTAGCGCTTTTCGTAGCGTGGTCTTTTTACCCATTTTCCTTCAAAATTTATCTTCCTTTCCTTCAGATTTGCTTTGATAATCACTTTAAATATCTTCCTTAGAAATTTCAAGTCGAAATGCATGGTTTTAGCTCCAAAATTTGATAAGGAAAAGGGTGAAAAAGCTGCTACAGCAATTTCGTAGCGCATTTCACCCTTTTTGCACTACAGGCACTACGAAACTGCTGTGCAAGTATTTTTTTCCAGTTTTTCTTCAAAAATTGAAACAAAAATATGCTATAGCTTTATAAAAACATTTGCCTCATCAAAACCATCTACTATATGAACTAAAAACATAACCTTTACAAAATTTAATCCTCTTTTTTCCATTTTGATTTTGCTTTGAATTTGTCATATTGTACCTCTACTTTTTAGTTCATCTTGAGACTATTTTAATTGTAGCTCCAAATATTCCACTTGGCCTCTTAGCTTTCTATTACTGGCTCACAAATGCATGTTGATCACTCTAACAAATTTTTCTTCTTTAATGGCAAGAACTGTCCATGTAAAGAACTGTTGTGCACTGCTTGGGATCTCTGACCTGGCAACTGTTTGACCTTCCCAAACAGCCTTCATCCTCTTGAATTTTTTCTTTTCAATGCTTTTTTTTCTTTCCCTCTTTCTCATCATTTTCATCTCTTGATTTTCTAGTTTCAACCTTTCTTCTAGCATTTAAAATTTTGACATGTGTTCCTTTCCCTTCTCAATCTTGCTGCCCACATGCTCCACTATAGGTGATGAGAGATTAACCACCTCTTCAGGGACTTTGGCTACTTCAATGGTTACTTGGATATATTTACTGCCTTATTGGAGTCTCTTTTCATGCCTGGTTAAAGGTTTCCAAGCTTGAAAAACAAAAGTTGCATTCTCACCTTCAAATTCCAATTTCTTTGCTGATTTCATTTTTCTCGGTTTGGGTTCATTAACTTCAATGAAATCTGCCTGCACAATGGGTGATTATTCTATATCAATTGCATGCATTGTATTATCCAAGTTACCTTTCATCATTGGGCCATCCTCTGTGAATAAAACTCCTACTTTTCTATTTGATGCTGCTGCTTGGCTTCTTGTCACTCTCTGGATTTCCTGCTTGATGGCCACTTGTTTTTGTTTTGCCTCTTTGACACTTTCTAACCTCTTTCATGCTTCTTGGAAAAACATATTAGCTACTCTAGAATCTGTAAAACAACCTTGCTTGATTAAATGAACAGCCTCGCCTGAGAATGATGAAGGTTGCCTTTGCATAGAACAACCACAGACTTATCTTAATTTCTTCATAGCTCAGACAATTGTGTGAAGGTAAATGAATCAAAGATGACTCAATTAGCCAAAAATTCAAATTTGAGATGTCACCTCATGACTAAATGATGCTTCATTGATATCCTATCATGACTATGATGACTATAAGACAGGTAAGTACATCGAATCTGGTAACTAACTGACTCACCATACCCCTATCCTATCATTCCCCAACTGAATCTGACAAATTTTGGATTATTTGACACGAAAACTAAGAAACCGCACTTTCGTAGTGCTCACAGAGCATTTCCTCTTTTTTGAACTAGCGGCACTACGAAACGGTGGATTCCTGGCTAATTGCAGAAATTTAGCCTGAAACTTAATTGAATGACCCTTAAATTGAAAATGTGAGTATTTGATCATGGAATGGACTTCTAAAGACTTTATTTGAATTCAATTATGACCTTTAAACTCATAAAAACTCTAACCTACCCTTAACCAAAACCTAAAATTACTTTCAAACCTATTTTGAGGCCATGATAAAAAACAGAGTTGACACAATGATGTGTTAAAATTTTTTGGGTGATAACAGTGGCTCAACTTGGGATAGTGTGCCCCTGTGGTACACTAGGAATCAGTACTTCCAGTGCTGCTATCCATTTTTCTTGACCAAAATAGAAAAACTTTGAAATTTCTCAAATCTGTACCTACTGAGAAAAATTTGTACCTACTGAAAAGATGCTCAGTCAAATTTGAGATTATTCACATAATCCTACCTACCCTATCAGCTGCAATCTCCACTTTAAATCAAATAACATGAAACTTCCAATGAAGCCTGTCATTTATCTTATCTGTCATTTGAAACTCTTGACTACACTTGAACCAAAAATAAACATGGTATTAGAATGACCAAGGCAACATAAGATTCATCTGATCTTCATAATGAAAATATAACTGGAAATCTGGACTGTAGAACCTTTCCATGTAATCAGTTATAGGATCAAAGAAGACATGATCTATTTGATGTTTCTCATGACATTTTGCAGCTTTGGAAAACTCAGCCATGTTTTTATCAACCACATAAAAATTCAATTGTGTGCTCTCAAACTTCTTTTCAAACTGATTTTCAAAAACAATGTATTCTTCCTCAATCTCTAAGAAGAAAGGTAGCAACACTCTCTCTTTGTTTTCTGGCATTAACAACTTTAGAAAATACTGATCTTGATCATGAAGCCTATAAGGTTGAATTTGGTCTTTTGAAACTTGAATGTCCTTTTCAATGTTCTCTGCAACTTCATCCACAAACTGAATCTTATCTTTTGACTTGCACTTGAATGATTTCAGATTAGAAGACATTGAGGATAAAGAAAAATTTCCACCCACTTTTTCCTTAGTGTGATCATTATTTTATGTAGGCTGATATAAGGAAAGACATGAAAAATCAACACTTTCCCTAACTTTAGGGTTATAGAAACTATCTTCCAGTATTTCCTCTTGTTGTTTGCAATGATTCTCAAATTCCTGATGATCAAAAGACTGACAAATCTGTTGGAACCTTTCATCAAAATCAGAGGATGTATCATAATTTTCATAAATAAACTCCTGCTGGGTTTCATTTTCATCTAAGAAAGAGGCTATCCTTTCTTCTTGGCGATGAAAGGGATTGTCATGAATAACTTCTAAAATTTCCTCATCCATGAACTCATCATCTTATTAACAATTCTCCAAATATTCAATAAAACTCACACAGTGTTTATAGCAATCTTTGACCAACAATACGGAGGGATGACACTCTTCATACATCTCATAAAATGCAACATTGAAATCAGAAAGAGAATATAATGAACCATTTGTCAAGCTTTCATACCAAGACAGTGCTTTTCCTTCCAAAGTGGCCATAAACATCTTCATGAGACAATCCTCAGGGAACTGATCCTTAAGACTGTGTACATGCATATGGAATCTAACCAAATGAAGAGAAACATTGTCTTTCTTTTCATATTTGAATATAGGAAGATCAATTAACCATTCAACCTTTGGCATAGGATTTGGAAAACCAGGGATATGGGACCGATTCATAGGGCCACACCTAGAATTTATTCTTGCAATGGAACTCATTTTGAAACGTCATCAAGCTACTGATCTTCAAGTAGTGGAGTCACCTTCCAATTGATTATTTGATGTGTGTGTTGGGAAAAATATTGAGAGGGGGGGGTGAATCAGTATTTACTGCATATTCAAAACTTTCACTTTTTCTTGCTTCTAAAATGCATACGCTACTTTCCTGAACCAGACTTGCGTATATACGCGGATACCCTTTACGAAACTCGCGTATACACAGATATCTATTTATGTCATTAATTCTTCACTTAAATTATTCCTTCATTTGTTCATCAGATATTCAATAAGCAGTAAACATGTGCAGTAAGAACAGAATAAATCATCACACAAAGCATCACACATGAACACCAGGATTTTTAGGTGGAAACCCAAGTCGGGAGAAAACCACCGCTGCAGTTGCTCAGCCTTCAATATTTTATTATAGAGAAAATATCTTACAACATATGTGCTGGCGCAGACTTGACCAGCACGCAGGCACCCACCTGCGCTCGTTTACCAGCCTCTCCTGGAAGGGAGCTCCAACCCCCTGACTCGTTTACCAGCCTCTCCTGGAAGGGAGCTACGACCCCCTGATCTCGTTTACCAGCCTCACCTGGAAGGGAGCTACGACCCCCTGACTGAAGGCTACAACCCTCAGCACCACCTTGGACCACGTTTCATCAATTTTCACACTGGATCCAACACCTTCAATAGAACAACACTTGCAGGCCACGTTTCATCATATTTTCACACTGGACCCTTTCATACTTTTAAGCACAAACATACATCACCAACAGATACTTATCAACACAGATCAGATAGCAGAAACACAGCAGAACAGATCAGATATTTCATACCCCTTGCTTCAGCAAACCCTAGTTTGCATACGCGCTTTCCCTTCACTGATGTCGCGTATATACGCGCTTCCGTCCACAAAAACCAGCGTATACCTCAGTGTATATTTTATTGCGCATACGCGCTTTTCTTTTTCACTAGTCACAGAGACACGTTCTCCGTCGAAGCAGCGCAGAGGATCTTCGAAATTTTGCTGACAGAAAGACACTTTCTTCGCATCGTATATCCGGGGGCCTAGATTTACCTCACTTCGTACAGAGGCTCCGCTTAGATGTTCGCCCCCCATCACATTCAAGTCGTTAAGATCTAGAGATACATTTCCAGATTCAGATCCCTTTCATCAGGTAGGGCATCATACACTCATATTTATCTTCAAGTGTAACCCTTTCCAATCAGATCTACTTCAGAGAGAAGTATTCATTCAAGCTCAGACATCTTGCACCCACCCTCATATTGTGCACAATGAATTTCTTCTCCTTTTATATGATTATCCTTTTTCAATACCATGAGCCCCTTTTTTCAATACCATGGACCAAAACAATACCATAAGCCCAAAACTACCTGGACGGGGTCAATTAGGCGGATCATTACCCAATACAATGGGTCAATACCATGGTGGTTACCCTTGGTTTTGCACTTTTTTGAGCGCTTTAGCCCATACGCGACTTGGCACGTTCTTTTCCGCGTGCATACGCGACTTCCCCTAGGCCAATCCGCGTATACCAAGAGACATACTCTTTTTCATCATACTTTGAGTACATTCTGAAATCCTTTCTTCATTGCCTTCTGTAAATACTGTAGATACATCAGATTTCCTTTATCAAGGACATATTCTATCAAACACAACTTCATCAAGTAAGTTGTCAACATCTTCATCAAGTGGGTTTCCTTTCAAGTACAACACTCAACATCATATCATCAACAATCATCATATCACTTCAGATTTACATCATTTAACAAGTCCATCAAGTCAAGCATAACTTCATCAGGTGGAGTGCCATCAAGGACAATACATGTCAACAGTCGCACGTCTTCATCTTCATTCA